>CM055122.1:381397557-382597557 GCA_029206835.1 Rana muscosa | reverse complement strand
CACACCACCAGAGTCCTCCAAGAACCATAAAAGGGTCTCAGATTCCCTAACAATCAGTGAATCTGGGTTACACTACCACCCAGATGCCTCCCCTAAATTCAAATACCCGCTACACTTACTATTCGCATGGCATCATATGGTCCCACCCATGCAGGAGTGTGTCTAGTTACAGAACATGAGCATGTAGGGGACCAAACATTTATAGTTAAATGGTTATTCCAGAGGCAGGGCTAACCTGTTTTTTATAATGCCATGCACATAGTTAGAAAAGGAAAACTACAGTAAGTATCGATATAAATGTTTCATTATTATTATTATTTATTATTGATAATATTATTATTACTTTTTGAAAATCAAATTTATTCTGACTTCTACCAGAAAACTGCAAAAACTAATGTAGTACATGGACCCTTTTCTCCTGCCTACCTTCATTTTGCAGAGATAAAGGCACACCGTGCCAGATGCCCGTATCCTCCTGGTTTAAGAGGTTGAGCGGTGTTCTTACAATTTTGGGTCCTGCAGCGAGTTACCTCCCCTCCATTGGTTCTCATCTCCAGAATATAGGGAAAAGTCTGTTCTTTTCCCTGAAAGAAGGCCAATGTCCAGACAGTGTTTAAACTCCAAAAAGACAAGTTTATTTTATCTTGCTTGAAACAGATTTGGGAATAGGTTGAAGTTAGTGACAAAAGTAGGTAGGGAAATAGGTTCAGGCATGCGACACCCAGCTACCCTATTCTGCACTCAAGCCTGAGTGTGAATTGCTCACCCGGATAGATCCCTCTCACAGTTCTAGCAGCCGGAGTGAAGCACGAACGGTTTCTGTAAGTTAGTCCCTTTCAAGTCTAAGAGATCCTCTGCCACAGAATCCTTTAGTTACTGAATTAGAACTTTGAAAACTCTAATAGGTTAATAGAGACCATAGGTGTCAATGGGACACACTATAGGAGCTATACTGCAACTCACGAATCCTTCCCTCTGATAGGTAACCAGGCCTCTCCTTCACCGTGAATTCCTTCACCGATCCCTCGGACAGGTCCTCCCCCATTTTCCTCTCCTTCAGAGCGGGCCACCCTCACACGGGTTCCCTGGGAGTCCAATGAATTGATTGTAGACCCAGTTGAAGGTACTGGGCCTACCTGGAACTTCGTAGCCTTGGGCTAAAGGTGCCCGAGACTCCTCGACCAGTTCACGCACCCCAGGCCAGCAAGGCCAACGGGCGCGACTTCGCTACTAGGGGTCTTCCCCTGCACTCTCCTACTCCACTCCTCCTTTCCTCTGGCGTCTGCCCTTTATGTATCCTCTCCCGGCATGCACAGCAGGCCGAACTCCGCCCACCACACGGTAGCCGAGAGAGGACACCCAAAAGCACCACAATGTCACCAGTGGTTCAACCCGAGACCTGGGCAACAGCGCCACCACAGGCCCAGGGGAACCATACACCCCATACAGACAACAACATGGAAGAGCAGAGTCCATAATAACCAGAATTGTAGAGTCTGAGTCATACTATTGCTCAGGCTATCCCTAAATTTGCAACATAGCGACCCCCAATTTTGGGGGTCCCGCTACACTAAAAACATGCATTAACATACAACTATCACCCAACAAGCACAGCACAGTCAGGGTTGCCAACTTTCAGTAAATTTACAAACAGTTTGTAAAATCCATAATTGTTGCATCTGTCCATGAATGTCAGTTACGGACATGCAACCTACATGTCCATAATGGACATTCAAGGACAGATGCAAAAAGTACAGATTTTACAAACTGTTCGTAAATTTAGTGAAAGTTGGCAACCCTGAGCACAGTACAGATGATGAAAACAGCAAAAAGGTTGGGGCTTTATATGAGACAATACTGAAGATAAGCCTCCATCCCTAGCGTATGGAATAGAAGGATAGTGGGACTTTGTATGAAGCGCATTGCTAGGTAAAATAAACCAACTAAAATATCCATAGTTGTTTGTAATGTAGAAGGCATACATGCACATTATACAACAGTAATAGTAATAAAATATTTTAATAAAATAGGTCACAATAGAAATCATCTAAACAATAAAATACATAATTGTCTCAGCGTGATAAACATAGTAAAGGACCTAGGGCATGTAACCCAATGATACAGTAATGACCTCAAAACAACAGAACTATGGTGGATAGGTTCATTAGAATATAATGTAGTATAAAAGGGGGTAATAGATAGATACTGTGACGCGGCATAAAGTAAGGCTCGACGCGTTTCGTGGTCATTGTACCACTCATCAGGAGCAATTTGCAGAGTAGGGAGTATCTATAATAGAGTAGAAAATGCCAAATGAGATATAATAAAAAATAGGTAGTAAGCAAGATAGAAAGGGGGAGCCAAGAGGGTCCCAATCACTCTCACCCATCTGTAGTAGTAGAGTAGTCTTGTAGATATTATCCAATTAAGGAGGCATAGGAGACGTCCACCCCTGGGAGCTGAGGCGGCCCCCCCTGAGAAGCAACGGCAGCACACACAATCGTGAAAAGAATGTAGAATGACCTATTTTATTCAAATATTTTATTATTATTACTGTTGTATAATGTGCATGTATGCCTTCTACATTACAAACAACTATGGATATTTTGGTTGGTTTATTTTACCTAGCAATGCGCTTCATACAAAGTCCCACTATCCTTCTATTCCACAGTACAGATGATGTTTATTATGTTACGATCCCCACCTTAAAGAGGAGGTAAACCTAAAAAAAAATTTGCTGAAAAAGAAAACCCTGCAAGAAAAAGGCATAATGAGCTAGTATGCTATGCATACTAGCTCATTATGTGGCACTTACCTCAGATCGAAGCCTCCGAATCGCTCCTCGTTCCCCTCCGCCGCCGCCATGTCCCCTCCGACCGTCTTCCAGGTATCGCAGCTCTGGGGCTGTGATTGGCCGGAGCGACGATGACGTCACACGTATGTGCGCGGGGCCGGCATTCTCCCATTCAGAAAACCGGCACGCTCAGTGCGCCTGCGCCGTTGTCTACAAACAAGTTGTATCCTGCAATAAACGCAACAAAACTACGCAAATGACTGCTCATTGTCTCAGAGGTGATATATGGGGGTCTGACAGCAGGGTGATTTGGTGGATGTTTGTAACTCGTAGCAACCTACCGCTACAATACATTACCATGCATTGCTATAGCGCATAGTAAAATGCATGTTTTACTGCGCTTGACTGCAACTTAATAGTCTGAAAGAGCCCTTATTTACAGTAAATTCAATGCAGGTAATGCAAAGTACTATGTTAATAAATACATGTACTTTGTTATTGTTTCTGGTTTCCTCTTATTTCAAGTTAGCTGCCACACCTTAGATATCTTTTGTTTTACTTTAAGAATAACAGCATGTGGGATTTCATACTGCTTTTCATTTCTACTTGTCCTAAGAAAAAAAAAAAGTAGAGATACAATAATTCGCTTTAATGTCCAGACCGCCTGCTGGTCATAAAAGTGTAGCCTCTCAGCATGATATATGTAAGGGGATTCTGGTATTTTGTTTCCTGTTGGGGATTCTGATAAAGAGAAAGAAAACAAAGAGAAAAAACCTTAACAGCTGTTGCATATCTTCTGATTAGATATTTTAACGCCTGTGTAATGCAAGCATGTCATTGTGATTTATTTCACGTATTAGACATTAGACTTGTGCACAACGGAAAAATTCGTTCCGTTTCGGTTCGTTTCTTTCCGGTCCTGTTGATTCGTAATCATTCGTAATTTTGCTAGACGGGATTTTTCGTGTTCGGACTCATTCGTATTTTTGCAAGCGACATTTTTCGTTGAATTTTTTGTTGCTTTATAATTCGTACTTTCGGTAGAGTACGTTGTTTTTCGTTGATTCTGGACACAACTCCTACTTTCGTAACTTTTTTTGGGTTCGTACTTTCGGTAGAGTACGTTGTTTTTCGTTGATTCTGGACACAACTCCTACTTTCGTAACTTTTTTTGGGTTCGTTGATTCGTAATTTTCCGTGTCTCTCTCACAACGACGCTGCCTATTATGCCTAATGTGCTTCGAATGGATTTGTACTTTTCTAAATACATTGCGGTTATTTGTAACGATTCGAAATCTCGTATTTTACTTTCGTTTTTAACATGCGGCTATAGGCTCCGCCCCTGTACACCATTTTCAGAGGGTTCAGCACGGTGAGGGAGAAGCAGAGAGCAGAGCAGAGTGAGTGTTATTGTGCTTCGAATGGATTCGAAATCTCGTATTTTACTTTCGTTTTTTACATGCGGCTATAACCTCCGCCCCTGTACACCATTTTGAGAGGGAGTTCAGCACGGTGTGGGAGAAGCAGAGAGCAGAGCAGAGTGAGTGTTATTGTGCTTCGTATGGATTCGTACATTCGTAACTTTTTCATAACGAATTATGCCGAAGACATTCGGGCATTCGCTATTTGCGGTATAATTTATTTCGGATTCGGTCTTATTCGTAATTGCTTTGTTCGGAAATTCGAATGCTTCCGAATGTCCGAAAGTTGCTAAATTCGGACGAATTTCAATTCGTTACGAAACGAATTGCACAAGCCTATTAGACATTTGTTTGGCTCAGTATTCAAAGTTGACTTCTTATAAATATATAGCTGGGCATGGTTGGGACTAGCAAACAAAAACTGCAAGTATATTTTTTATGTTCAAAAGCACGACACTTGTAATGATGAATTTTAAAGTCTAATTTGAAGGAAATGCTTTTCAGTCAGATCACACACCATTAATCTACATGAAACCACTCAAAGCACTCAATGTCCTTTTTAAGAGGGTTTTTTTTTATCCCATCAAAATACAAATGAGCCAGCCATCTTATCAAATTTCCTTTCTGTTCATTTTAGCTACTTTATGTTTTTTTCTAAGTAATTAAAGCTGATCTCTATTTTTCCTGTCATTTTAAATAGCTTGTTTGGGCCAAGCTGACCCAATCGATTTTCATTACCTAGTGATTTTATGCCTGGTTCACACCTATGCTATTTTTAGCGTGTTTTTAGTTTTGCAGAAACACACTACAGTCCATTTAACATGGTTTCCTATGGATAATGTTCACCTCTGTGCATTTTATGGAAAGTGCCAGAGACTTTTTTCTGGCTTTTGGTTCCATAGACTTCAATGGCTCAAAAACGTGTATTGAAAAATGCAAAATGCACCTGCAATATGCAAACTGCAATCTGCATAGATGTGAACCAGGCCTTACTGCTCAGAGCACTGTATCATAACATAGCAGCATAAACTACATACAGTAGGTGGTGCTGTGCTCCGCAGCAGTATGAGTGACTTCCCATCTGCTGTCAGATTAAAATTGAATAGGGCTGAGTGCCTCTCAGCCATTCAGGAGAAGCCATGTTTTATTTATCGGTGAATACAACGCTTCCTCTAATTGGCTGAGGCGGAGATTGTTAGTCATCCTCCCCACCTCTACCTTGACCAATCAGAGGAAGTTTTGTAGTCATTGATAAGAAAACAATGGTGATAAGCACTCAGTGCAACTTGATTTGTTCTAGTAGCAGACAGGTAATGCGAAAAAAAGGTTAGCCCATGGGACTTTAAATGCTATGGTCATAACAAGTGAGTGGAATAAATTAATTAGAATTTATTGAAATTCCAAAAACATAATCATAAATGAACATAAAAACATCATGAAATATATAGCTTATCATAAATATGTTCGATACAATATTGGAGATACATAATATACATATACATCTTTTGTACTCAACGCGTTTCGCGAGCTCTGCTCGCTTCCTCAGGAGTTGATGTATGTACAAGATATTTAAAATTTTTAAATATCAGTAAGGTATAACATTCAATGATGGTTGGGGTTAGAGAAGAAGCATGTGACCTCTATGAGGCACTCCATACTCACAATATGGTTGATTGATCCAAAGGACTGATCCCAAATGGTGACAACAGAAAATGCTCCAACCGGGAGCTGAAGAGGCGTGACCCGCAGCAACCAGTTGAGGGCCCAGTGGAGGGTGACCATGGCGAAGAGAAAAGGTGGAACGAAGTGTGTGTTCTGAATTGCCCCATTGGCCATATGTGTCCGCGAAACTCGTCTAGTACAAAAGATGTATATTATATATCTCCAATATTGTATCAAACAAAATTATGGTTATAAGCTATATGCTTCATGATGTTTTTATGCTCCATGAGTCCCATGGGCTAACCTTTTCTTTCGCATTATATGTATTTCAGGATGGAGCTGTGTCATTTTAAGAGGAAGTATCCAGACCGCTCTCTTTAGTAGCAGACAGGAAGTTGCCCTTACTGCTATGGGACAAAGTGCCGTATACAGCTGGCCCAGACAAACTATTGCAACGAGAAAGATGGAATTCAGCTGTACATATACTTTAAATTATTACAGCTATATTTTTTTTGTTTTAATTAGAATAGGAAATAATCTAACCCCTATCAGGTTTTATTGCTGGGGAGATTTACCTTTATTTTTCCTGGGGATCATTGTCATTATGACAGAAAGTGATGTGAAACCCCATACTTTACAGTTGTCACCAGAACAAGAGATTAGGGGAAATCTTCCATTAGCAACGACTGCTCTGTTTTACACTGTCTAATGCCTAGTACACATGGGCCAAATGTCGGGAGATATCGGCTGGTTCAATAAAAAAAAGGCCGACATTCGGTCCATGTGTATGTTAGCTGGTCCAACCATTTGCTGGAAAACCAGCAGCTTACTGGCCCCCGATCAGCACTCTCAGCCAATGGCGGAGAACGCTGACCGGAGTGTTCTGGCGGGGGGGGCAATCCCAATATCAGAACACAACAGCTCAGTGGGGGAGGTTGCTGTGCTAATGTTGGACTGTTAGTACAGCTGCTCCGACTGGAGCTGTCAGTTTTTTTCATTCAACCTGCTGGGTTAAATAAAATATAAAACAAATATTAGTGTGTACTAGGCTTTATAGGAGGATATCCACCAATATCCTGTATTCCTGTTGCATTTCTGAGACAGGAAGTAAAGGGAAATGTCCTGAATAAGACACAGGCATCAAAAAATAGACTGTCAGGGTTTGAATCCCTCAATACTCTATCCCAAAAATAATAATAATGTTTTGGGTATGCATATACTTTTACTTTAACTTAGTTACATGTTGGAAAACACATGTAGTGTGAATGAACGAGAATGGTTTGATGTCATTCCAATTTTTAAATTGTATACATTTTTAAAATGATCTATACTTTTTTTACTATTTCCATAAAATCTTAATTTTACAAATAAACATTTAATACAGGGTGCACCCATAGCACCCCATGGTATCTGTATATGACCCATCTAAGCAGAGCAGAAAGAGGGAAAGAGTCATACCTCTGACTTATTCAGATGTGCGTGTAAATCAGAGCTTCAGCGATTGTTCTATGTAAACATAATTTCCTGGCATGCCTCATGTCAGCAAGCTACAGGTTAGCTTTGATACCATAGAAACAGCCTGACAAGGTTATAAAGGAGGGAATATGGGGATATGAGCCCCCCAAAAAAGTATACTAAAAATGATGGTCACTCATCGCTCATATGTTCAAATCATCATCTCTCATCTGCTTCTCAATGACATCTTCATCATGGAGTCATGACCGCTCCCATTCTCTGCATTAGAAGCAAGTTCAAACTCTCTCATTGCTGACGATTCCATCAGGGCTGGGCTCAGACCTTCCTTCTCTGAGCTGGCCGCTCAGCTGTTGGTTAATTGCCAGCTCCTATCTCTCCACAGTGACTCACCTGTTGATGATATTCTGCTAGTCAGTCCTGCTTACTTAAGCAGTCCAGCCCAGATGATCTCTGCCTTCGCCTGGTCAACATCACAGAGACTCTCTCCTGCGTGCCTGTTAAAGACTTGCTTGGCTCACGTTCCTTTTGGTTCCAGATCCTGCTTGCTGTTCCACTACGTTGATCCCTAGCTTCCTGACTTCCTGGCTTGTCTGACTATCCGTTCCGGTTACCGAACTTTGGCTATGTTTTAACTATGTTTTGTTCTATTTACTTTTATCATTAAACAAGTGTGATTTAACTGTACTTCTGTCTCAGTCTGATTCATGGTTTCTGACAGTAGGCAAAGGCCATGAATTCAGAACATGCAGTTAATCCACTTGTTGGTAATATTTTTTTTCAGATTGGATGACCAGGATCACCGCATGGATGAGTTTGCCATAGCGTTACAGACGCTCCTGAGTCGCACGACTCAACTGGAATCTCCCACTGTGGCAGCTCTGGTACAAACTGTGTTGCAGGCCATCCCTGCTGCTGCTCCAATCTCTGTGCAGGCACCCGCCTCGAGTACTACCTCTGTCATGCCTCGTACACACGGCCGAGTTTTTCGTCGTTAAAAACACGTAGTTTTTTTCGACGAGATTCTTGTTAACCTTGACGAGTTTCTCGTCAAGCTTTCCATGCGTACACACTGACAATTCCAAATTTCCTCGTTGTTCAGCGCGGTCACGTCCAGCACGTACGACGGCAGTATAAAGGGGAAGATCGATTTCCCTGGCGCCACCCCTTGGGCTGCTTTTGCTGATCTCGTGTTACCGCGTGTGAAGTAAAAGTTTGGGAAGAGACGATTCGCGCTTTTCAGTCTTCGTGCTTTTCAGTTCGTTTTCTGCGGTTCAGTTTGTGCTTGTGGGTTCGTATCTTGTCTTTCAGGGCAAGAAGGCAGGTCGTATCTGTTTTACAGTGCATTCTTGCCCGTTCGTTTCTGATTTTCAGTTCGTTCTTCATAGGCCTTGCTGTTCTAAAGTGCGTTCTGTTCTGTACGTTCTGATCAGACGACCGTTTCCTAGCCATGCCGCGGGTACGTTCTCGTCGTCGAGTTCGTGCTGTGCGGGCGCTTGGTGTTGGTCTGCTTGTTTTGGACCAAGACCAGTCCATGAACGGGGTGAGGAGGAGTTCATGGACCAAGAATTGGTTGCTCCAGCGGGACCAATTCTGCCATATGCCTCTGCTGCGGGAGATCGTCGAGAATAATCCTGAGGACTACAGGAATTTTCTGCGGATGTCTGACCCCGTTTTTCAGCATCTGTTGGCTTTGGTGTCCCCCTATATTACCAGGCAGGACACCGCTATGCGGGAAGCCATCAGTGCTGAGCAGAGGCTCATCGCCACGTTACGCTACCTGGCGACAGGGAGAAGTCTTCAGGACTTGAAGTTCATGACAGGCATCTCCCCCCAGGCTCTAGGCCTCATAATCCCAGACACCTGTTCTGCCATTATACAAGTCCTGCAGGAGGACTATATTAGGGTAAGTTTTCTCCATTAACATCACATTCTATGTATTTCATGTATGCTAATGTATTGTATTGTATTTCTTTCATCCTTCACTAATTACCATGATTGTAATATGCTGAGAATGTCCTCTTTGTCCCCATGCATGCTGTAAGCTTTTAAATGCCCCTTTTTTCTCCTCCATGCATATTTCCCTTTACTAACCTCTCCAGCAGTGGTGACTGCTGCTCCAAATGTTTGGGGGGCCACCCCAAAATTAGATATATAAACTTCCTCCTTTTTTGCGACTGTGCCTATTAAACGCCACCAGTTGCTGCCTCCAATGCAGCCATTTTGTCCCTTCCAATGCAGCCATTTTGCCCCTTCCAATGCAGGCATTTTGCCCCTTCCAATGCAGGCATTTTGTCCCCTCCAATGCAGCCATTTTGCCCCTTCCAATGCAACCAATTTGTCCCCTCCAATGCAGCCATTTTGTCCCCTCCAATGCAGCCATTTTTCCCCTTCCAATGCAGCCATTTTTCCCCTTCCAATGCAGCCATTTTGCCCCTTCCAATGCAGCCATTTTGCCCCTTCCAATGCAGCCATTTTGTCCCCTCCCATGCAGCCATTTTGTCCCCTCCAATGCAGCCAGTTCCCCCCAGCCCTTCTTCTGGTCAGCGCCATCCTTCTTCTGTCCTTGATGTCTTTTCCTGCCCTCGATGTTGCATCAGCCAATCATGTTACCGTTAAACAGACTTGGTGAACATGATTGCCAGAGCAGCCTGTCAGTGTTTACCAAAGGAATGCCCCCCCCCCCTGCGTCCCCTATTTAACTTTTAGCAAGCCAATTACATCCCTCAGGCTGTAATCGCCAAGCCAATTTGCCCCCCTGTTTCTGATATGCAATTTTCACCCCATAAATGCCGCAGTTATTCATATGGCCGTCGCTCAACAGGGGGCCATCCACCTGAATAGTGGGCGGCATTGACAATACATAGATTAATGCAAGGCATGAACCTATGTATTGTTCTGAGTGACGGGCGCAGGAGAGAGGGGGCAGCGCTCCAGCGCCCACTCTGGACGCACCGCCACTGCAATGCTATCCTGTGGCCAAACACATCTCCCCCCCCCCAAATTTGTTTAGAATGGACCATCAGAGGGAGTGATGAATATGAAACTTGAGCCTTCCATTATACTTAGTCAAAACACCTTTAAACTGAGATTTTGATTGATGTTGGCCTCGAATGTATTTTCTTATAATCTGCTTATAATGTTATGTTTTAAATTTCTAATTTATTTTCATCTTGTTTGACTCCCCAGCTTCCTTCCACGCCACAGGAATGGCAGACTGTGGCATCGGAGTTTGCCACGCGGTGGGACTTCCAACTGCGGTGGTGCCATTGACGGGAAGCATGTCCGCATCGTGCCGCCACCCCGTTCTGGGTCCTACTACTACAATTACAAGGGGTTTCATAGCATTGTGCTGATGGCGGTTGTGTCAGCACGGTATGAATTCCTCTATGTGGATGTAGGGAAGAATGGCCGGATGTCCGATGGGGGATTCTTCATCCAGACGGAGTTTGCCCTCCGTCTCCAGAGTGACGACCTTGCATTGCCACCGGATGCAGGGAATGTTGAAGGACTCCCCTTTGTTTTTTTGGCTGATGAAGCCTTCGGACTCGGACCGCACCTCATGAGGCCATTTCCACAGAGGACCCTGACCCCAGAGAAGTGGGTGTTCAATTACCGGCTGGCCAGGGGCCGAAGAGTCGTTGAAAATGCCTTCGGGATAATGGCCAGCCGGTTCCGCCTTTTTATGACTCCAATCCACTTGGCGGAGTACAAGATAAACTATGTCGTTTTATGCTGCTGTGTGCTCCATAACTTTCTGTGCCGAAAATCCAGTAATTATATGGCCTCAGTATTGCCCGAGGCAGGACTTTCATATGCCAATCCCCTGCCGGGCCTGGAATCTGCCCATCCTGGCTTGCCCCCCCAAAATGCCCGTGAGGTTCGGGATAAATATATGGAATTTTTCACGGGTAGGGGGGCAATTCCTATGCCAGGCCATGAGTAAAGATTAAAAATAAGGGTAAATATTGCGCTAGTGTGAAAAATAAAAACCCCCAAAAATGTGTATCAAAGCAAGCTGCTACACAACAATGTGACTAGAATTGCAAACATAATGGGTGTAGAATAAGTAGCGCTGTGCAGTGTAAGTGAAAACAAATCAATGTCTCTTTTAAAAAAGTGACACCTAAGTGAAAAAATATTAACGAATATCTAGTCATAAAGTATATACATAGGTATAAAGTCCATGATATCTATCACAGAAAATCATGAAATAAAAATAAAATGTCCATTCAAAACATATATCCCTTGTGGTGAAAAGAAGGACGTGCAGGCTTTATGGGTCATCAAGGAAAAAACATCTTCCAACTCTATATAGACTTAGGTGGAGTACTCTTACCAGAACCCGTGGATCTGCCTGTCGATGACAGCAGATCGCATAAGCGTAGAGAATCCAACACCAAAACCAGTCGGCTTGTCTGATGACTCGTGGATTTTTGGGATCTCAATCTCAGTCGTGACAACTCGGTAGTCCTCAGCTCCAAATATTGGTATGAAGTCCAACGTCGATGCCCCAGTAGAAGTCCTACTTGGACGAAACGCGTAGGGCTTGGTACGCCACTTCCCATACTGCTTTTTACTCTGTTCTATGTGATCACTTTTTTAAATGTCAAATTTTGTGGTTTTATTCTAATAAAACCGTATATATATATTTTTTGACCTGCACCATTGGAGCATTGTCTCTTTCTTTCTGCATGTGAGTCGAAGAGAGCTTCCTTTGGAACCACTTTACATTTTTGAGCCACCCCCCATTGGGGATACGTTTGGGTAGAATCATCTCGACACCCACGTGAATACGGCTGATATCCAGTGAATCCAGGTTGGTCCCAAATACTTTGGACTTCATACCAATATTTGGAGCTGAGGACTACCGAGTTGTCACGACTGAGATCCCAAAAATCCACAAGTCATCAGACAAGCCGACTGGTTTTGGTGTTGGATTCTCTACGCTTATGCGATCTGCTGTCATCGACAGGCAGATCCACGGGTTCTGGTAAGAGTACTCCACCTAAGTCTATATAGAGTTGGAAGATGTTTTTTCCTTGATGACCCATAAAGCCTGCACGTCCTTCTTTTCACCACAAGGGATATATGTTTTGAATGGACATTTTATTTTTATTTCATGATTTTCTGTGATAGATATCATGGACTTTATACCTATGTATATACTTTATGACTAGATATTCGTTAATATTTTTTCACTTAGGTGTCACTTTTTTAAAAGAGACATTGATTTGTTTTCACTTACACTGCACAGCGCTACTTATTCTACACCCATGAGTAAAGATTGGTGCATAAAGAAATCATTAAAAATCATTTTTTATCTTGGAACTTTGTTTGTTTCCTGTCTCCTAGTTTGTCTTAGTGCATTTGTAGTGACAAGTTTTTTTTTCCTTTAGTAAATAACAACCATTTCACTATGAACCTCAAAAATATACACAAATAAGGTTAGAGCGTATTTGAAAAAGAAGTTACACTTTGTTTGTGTTCAAAAATTTTACTCTGTGCACATTCACACACATGGTAAATACTTTTTTTAATGAAAATACAAAACCATCACTTGCATTCCAAAAAGTACAACATTGGATACCTCTGGGCAATATGAGACATTCACTTACACAAAATATGTCTCTATCTGGCCGTCCTAATATGGGGTCTTGGCACCCCTGGCCAAGCCAAAAATTGAATATGCACACAATTTGAAGTCATTTCCAAAAGGGATTTGAGACTCCTGATCCCTATTGTCAACATGTGCCATCTGCCATCGGGGGTGATCAATGGACGTGTTTTGTGGGTGCAACCCCTTCTTCAGTTCACCTACTTGAGATACGAGGAAGGAGTTGCACCCCCAAAAGCCGTACATGGATATCCCCTGATGGCAGATGGCACATGTTGACACACTGTGTGCATATTCAATTTTTGGCTGGTTGGATTGTCTAAAAGAGAATAAAAGGGGGAAGAACAATCTGTAAACAAAAATGGGGGTTTTGATGCCTTATTCAATTCTCCCCAAAACATCTAGGATGTCTTTAAAGTGGTTGTAAACCCACTTTTTAAACAAAGACCTACAGGTAAGCCTAGATTAAGGCTTGCCTGTAGGTGCATGAAATATCTCCTTAACCTACACGGCTAAGGAGATATTTGTATGTAAATGCGGCGACGCTGACGTCACCCCATTCACAAATTCGGCTAGGTCGCAACATTCGACGACGTAGCCGAATTTGACAGCTCACGCGCGCATGCGCGGAGTCACGTCTTCGCCGCTCCGGCCAATCACAGCGCCGGAGCGGCGCTGTGATTGGCTGCAGCGGCGATACCCGGAAGTAACATTCCGGCTATCGCCGCAGCGATGGATGCGGCTAGAGGAGGGACACGGACGACTTCGGGGGCCCCGATCGAAGGTAAGTGGTACATAATGAGCTAGTATGCTAGTCATACTAGCTCATTATAGCTTTGTCTTGCAGGTTAGAAAAAAAAAAACACAAAAGGGTTTACAACCACTTTAAAGGTTTGATCCATCACATGAATTCTTTGTTTAATTCTGTCCAGTTCTGTGCTACATTCCATCACTTGCTGTATTATTCGTAGGGCACTGTCAGCAGAGAAACGTGTACTTTCTTTCACCACAACATTTACATCCCCTAAAAACAAAATAAAAAGGTATTATAACTCTGCAGGCCTACATCTCTTACCTGAAGCTGTGGTGACAGATACTGACCTGTTGTGGTGACCAGTTCCACAACGTCATCCACTTCTCCTTCCTGCACTTATCCTTCCTCCACCTCTTCAACTTCCTCAACACCCTCAGGTTGTGGGTCTCTGTGAGGTTGGGGTTGTTTCGAAGCTGTGGGGTTCCTGTGCTCCCTGGAGTGTTCTCCTCCCAGTCTTCTCTCCCCTATGAGAATCAAACAAAAGGTCTAGTTATCACACTGAAATTCTCTATGAAAACTAAAAACAGGCTAAATTGCTTGGAAGTGGGGTACAAGTGTCTGTTTGGGCGGAATTTTCACATGAAGACATTATTTCTTCCCAAAAATATGTTTAGTATTCACCTTTGGCTGTCAATTTTGAGACATGGAGGCACCACAAAAATTCACTGATGCACCTGTGTGGGACACCCAAAAAAGGCGGTTCTGTTGGCCCACACTATAGTGCTCAAAAGTACAGATGTGGAACCAGCTGCTGAGTGTCCTCTCCTTTACACTGATTAAAGTTTGCATTTCATTCTCTTTACAAACACATCATCTAGCCAACAATGTAAGAACAACAATTGAATCAAAACAGGCAGATGTCTAATTTAATTTAACCCTGTAAAATCTCAAAAAAACGAGGATAGTGGGCGAACGATGTGTCTGTAACGAACGATTACTGTGCCCAACCAAGTTCAAACTATGACATTTTGTAAGGTAGTACAATAGAAAAATGCAATAACATGGAGCAACATGTAAGTTGTGAAATACAATAATAGGAAAAATGTGGAAAAAGTACCTACTTTTTCCTAGCATTCTCATAATGCTCCTTAACTGCTCCGGCTCCCTCAGTTTGAGGTCTGACCACCTCTTTCGGAGCTGCTCATTTGAGCGTTTCACCCCGAAATTCTTCTTCAGACTCTTCACGACTTTCTTCATGATTTTGGCCTTCCTTTGATTAGGTTTGCTATACGGCCCATGCTTTGCGTCATAATCCGACTTTAGCAATATGTCCACCATCTCCGCCATCTCCGCATAAGACATATTAGATGCCTTGAATCTCCTCCTTGATCGTGACGTTTCCTCAGTCTCCGGGCTTGTCTCCTCCTCGTTATTTGAGGAATTGTCAGACAACTGCTGTGAATCCGCAATATCTGTCTGCGCGCCGAAAGAGAAGGGGCGGGGAAAAGATGTTAGTTAGAACATCATGGGCGGGCGACGTGTGCGTAGTTTTATGCATACGTGGTGTATATATAGCAAACACACGTGACTATACTACGTTCGGTGTGCGGAGAGAGGAGTTCAAGTGACGGACGTGCGAACAAAGGTATGTGATTTTGTGACTTTGATAAATTGGTGGCCTATACTGTCTTGAGAATGTTGGAGGATATATATGGTGAATAAGATTTTAAGGAGGTTAGACTGTGTGCCTCACATTATTTTTTTTTATTTTTTTTTGACTTGCAGACCCAAAATTAATGTCTTTATAAGTAACAAGGAATTCCTTGCGGAATTTATAGACCGGGTAAGGGAGCTGCCCGCTCTGTGGGAAGCCAAAAACCCCATCCATAAAAAAAAGGGGTACGAAAAGCAGTACTGGAGAGCCTGCTCCCATTTGTGCAGACCAAGGTGCCCACAGCCACAGCAAAACAGGTGGACACTAAAATTGGGAGCTTGAGAGGCACATACAGGACTGAACGCTCTAAGGTCCTGGCTTCTCAGAGGTCAGGAGCAGCAGCAGATGATGTGTATGTCCCCAATTTGTGGTACTACAGCAGGATGTCCTTTCTGGATGACCACATTGAGGCAAGGCCATCACTGTCCACTCTTCCCCCCAGACTTCCCTGCAGCCAACCTGAGCCTTCTCTGGAGCAAGAGGAGGCAGCCATCCTGGATGAACCTGATTTGGCCATCTGGAGCCAGGTATAGTATTTAATGCAAATGTATTGGGTAGGGATGAGCTTCGAGTTCGAGTCGAACTCATGTTCGACTCGAACATTGCCTGTTCGCCCGTTCGCCGAACAACGAACAATTTGGGGTGTTCGCGGCAAATTCGAAAAGTCTATGGGAGAAATCTAAAGTGCTAATTATAAAGGCTTATATGCAAGTTATTGTCCTAAAAAGTGTTTGGGGACCTGGGTCCTGTCCCAGGGGACATGTATCAATGCAAAAAAAAGTTTTAAAAACTGCTGTTTTTTTAGGAGCAGTGATTTTAATAATGCTTAAAATGAAACAATAAAAGTGAAATATTCCTTTAAATTTCGTACCTGGGGGGTGTGTATGATATGCATGTAAAGTGGCGCATGTTTCCCGTGCTTAGAACTGTCCCTGCACAAAGTGTCATTTTTGAAGGAAAAAAAGTCATTTAAAACTCACTCGCGGCTATAATGAATTGTCGGCTTTTATCAATACTTAGAAAAGTCATTGATAAAAAAAAAATGGCGCCGCAAATTAAAAAATCCATACCAGGCCCTTGAGATCTGGCATGGATTTTAAGGGGAACTCCACCCCAATTTTTTTTTTAAAATGGCGTGGAGTCCCCCCAAAAATCCATACCAGACCCTTATCCGATCACGCAACCTGGCCGGCCGCAGGGGAAGAGGGGGGGACGAGAGAGCGACCCCCCTCCCTCCTGAACCGTACCAGGCCATATGCCCTCAACATGGGGAGGATGTCCCCATGTTGATGGGGACAAGGGCCTCATCCCCACAACCCTTGCCCGGTGGTTGTGGGGGTCTGCGGGCGGGGGGCTTATCGGAATCTGGAAGACCCCTTTAACAAAGGGGACCCCCAGATCCCGGCCCCCCCTATGTGAATTGGTAAGGGGATACCATTTCACGAAGAAAGTGTCAAAAAATTTAAATAAAAACACACACACCTTGAAAAAGTCCTTTATTAAAAAAGAAAAAAATAATAAAAAAATAAAAACATTCCAGCGATGAAATCCAGTGTCCCGCGGCGATCCCGATGTCCAGCGCTGTCCGTCATTGGTTGTGCCTGTGCGGACCTGATGGGGAACTTCCTCTGCTGTGTTTTAAATGTATAGACCCGCCCCTTCTAAAGTTCCCCATCAGGTCCGCTCAGCGGACCAGATGCGGAACATGAGAAGGGGCAGGTCTATACATGTATTACACAGCGAACAAAGTTCCCCATCAGGTCCGCCCCCTCGGTATGTCTGACCCCGCCTACGTCATTGGCCTGAGCGGGGAACTTCCTTCACTGTGTAATTAAAATTTACACAGTGAAGGAAGTTCCCCGCTCAGGCCAATGACGTAGGCGGGGTCGGACATACCGAGGGGGCGGACCTGATGGGGAACTTTGTTCGCTGTGTAATACATGTATAGACCCGCCCCTTCTCATGTTCCGCATCTGGACCTGATGGGGAACTTTAGAAGGGGCGGGTCTATACATTTAAAACACAGCGGAGGAAGTTCCCCATCAGGTCCGCACAGGCACAACCAATGACGGACAGCGCTGGACATCGGGATCGCCGCGGGACACTGGATTTCATCGCTAGAATGTTTTTTTTTTTTTTTTAATAAAGGACTTTTTCAAGGTGTGTGTGTTTTTATTTACATTTTTTGACACTTTCTTCGTGAAATGGTAGGGGTACAATGTACCCCTTACCAATTCACATAGGGGGGGGCCGGGATCTGGGGGTCCCCTTTGTTAAAGGGGTCTTCCAGATTCCAATAAGCCCCCCGCCCGCAGACCCCCACAACCACCGGGCAAGGGTTGTGGGGATGAGGCCCTTGTCCCCATCAACATGGGGACATCCTCCCCATGTTGAGGGCATGTGGCCTGGTACGGTTCAGGAGGGAGGGGGGGCCGCTCTCTCGTCCCCCCCTCTTCCCCTGCGGCCGGCCAGGTTGCATGCTCGGATAAGGGTCTGGTATGGATTTTTGGGGGGACTCCACGCCATTTTTTTTAAAATTTGCGGCGGGGTTCCCCTTAATATCCATTCCAGACCTAAAGGGCCTGGTAATTGAATTTGGGGGAACCCCCACGCTTTTTTTTTTTTTTTTTTTATCAATGACTTTTCTATGTATTGATAAAAGCCGACAATTCAGTAATAGCCGCGAGTGAGTTTTAAATGACTTTTTTTCCTTCAAAAATTACACTTTGTCCAGGGACAGTTCTAAGCACGGGAAACATGCGGCACTTTACATGCATATCATACACACCCCCCAGGTACGAAATTTAAAGGAATATTTCACTTTTTTTTTCATTTTAAGCATTATTAAAATCACCGCTCCCGTAAAAACTTCAATTTTTTAAACCTTTTTTTGCATTGATACTTGTCCCTTGGGGCAGGACCCAGGCCCCCAAACACTTTTTAGGACAAAAACTTGCATATTAGCCTTTATAATTAGCACTTTAGATTTCGAACGTTCGAGTCCATTGTATTTAATAGGGTTCTAAAGTTTGCGCGAACATTCTGTCTGTTCGCAGGTTCTGGTGCGAACCGAACAGGGGGGTGTTCGGCTCATCCCTGGTATTGGGATAAACTTAATGATGGAAAAAAAAGTCAAGATGAAAATCATAAACTATTTGGGGTTCCAAAAGTGAAATCAAGATCTCAAGACATTAGTCTGTCCTAAATTGGGTGCTAAATAGTCAATCTGATGTAGTCCTAAAAAAAATTAGTTTTTTTCTTGATTTACATTCAAATTGCTACATTCATGATCTGAAAGTTGTATGAAAATAATAAAACAAAATATTAAACTATGTCCCTTTTTCATACACAGGATGAAATCAGCCAGGAGGAGGGTCTGGAAACTGTCAGGCAGGAGGAGGCAGGGCCCACTGTGAGGCAGGAGGTGGCAGGGCCCACTGTCAGCCAGGAGGTGGCAGGGCCCAGTGGCAGCCAGGAGGTGGCAGGGCCCAGGAGAAGCACTAGATCTCAGGTGCCTCCCATCCGCCTTCTAAAAAGAAGCAGGAGGGACAGGACCACTAGTGAGGCAGCAATGGCCCTTATTAAAGAGGCACATGCCACCCTCCAGGAGCCCACATCCCCTGAAGAGGCCATTGCCGGCCTAGTTGAGGCAAAGTTCAAGGTGATGAGCATGGAGCAACGCCTCCTATGCGAGCCCCTGCTCATCACCTTGCTGAACAAGGGGGTGATGGAGAGAATTACCCCCAATACGGCCATATGTGAGGTGGCACAGCTATCACAACCTCAACCTCCTCCTCCAACTCCACCTTCTTCTTCTGCCCCACCCCCTTCTCCTCCACCTCCTACTCCACCTTCTTCTGCCCCACCCCCTTCTCCTCCACCTCCTCCTCCACCTTCTTCTTCTGCGCCACCCCCTTCTCCTCCACCTCCTCCTCCTCCTGACAGGAGTACGCCTCCAGTGGCCCAGCCTCCAGCCACACGAAGAAGGAAGGCTGCAGGGAAGGCTGCAGGGAAGGCTGCCAAGAAGACGAGGAAGTGATGGCCTTGCTTCATTGTGGTCAGACAGAAGGCAGCCTGTTGTAGTACCACACACTTGGGACATATATATCACCTGCTGCTGTTCCTGACCTCTGGGAGGCCAGCATCAGATTGTGCTCAGAACTGTTGGCCTTCTCAAGCTCCCAATTTTAGTGTCCACACAGGGTTGATGTGTGCTCTGGGGTCCCTGGGATGCACAAATGGCAGCAGGTTCTCCAGCGCTGCCTTCTCTTTATTTTGGTAAAAACATGAATAAATGTTTTTTTGGTTTAAGTTCATACTTGACTATGTTTCTTTTTTCAAATTTTTAATTTAGCTTTGGAGTAAGCAGATACATTTGACACCAAAAAAAAGGGACAGATAACAACCCCAAATAAAAAAAAAAAAAATCTTAAAAAAATATAGGGTGTAAACTTGACACAAAAAATATTCAAATATACAATGGGAGATCACTATCAAAACATTGACAAATTACAATTAACATCTGTTTCAAAAATATAAAACATTAAAATATTCAGAAGATCTTGCACGATATAATACACCTAAATCTAATTAAGAGCAGCATGAAAAAGCTTTAAAAAAGATAGTCATAACTCTGTGTGAATATCTGCAGCAAAACAAGTTCATTCGTTTAGATTAATGTAACATTCTAAAGAAGATTTCAATGCACAACATTTAAACGATGCAATAATTTACAGCGTGACGAATGTGCTATCTCCATTACGAAGGCTTAATTTAGCAGAAGATGCGCTCCCGTCTCATACTTGATTCTGAGCATGCGCGCTTTTGGAAGAGTCGTAAAAGCATACACATGAACCATTTTCTCGTCACAAAACAGGCCGACGAGAAACACGACGAGGAAATCTTGAATCCTGATGAGAAAATAGAGAGCAGGTTCTCTATTTTCTCATCGAGATTCACGGCAGTTTTCTCGTCGTAAAACCATACACACGAACGGTTTTCTCGACAATAAAGCTCTCGCGGCACTTTTCTTGCCGGTTTTGGACGAGAAACTCGGTCGTGTGTACGAGGCTTGAGAGGTGTTTCTGGTTTCGCTCCCCAGTGATTTAGAGGCAATCCAGTTCAATGCAGAGGGTCTCTCAACCAGGTTGAGATAAACTTTGAGATGCTGCCCCAGGCGTTTCACACGGACAGAAGCAAAGTAGATTTCGTGATATCTTTGCTTTCTGAGAGAGCCTTGGCCTGGGCAAACCCTCTATGGGAGACGCAAAAACCTGTTGTCCTGGTTTACCCAGAATTTTTTGCTTCCTTTTAAAGGGGGGTTTAACGTTTCCGCACGCTCCACTTCTGCTGCCAAAAGCCTCATGTCTATCAAACATGATACGAGAACTTTTGCCGATTACGCCATTGACTTCCCTACTCTGGCAGCAGAGGTTGCGTGGAACAAAGAGGCCCTCATGGCTGCTTTTTCTCATGGTCTCTCAGATAACATCAATGATGACAGCAGCCTGAGACATACCTACTGAGCTGTAGAGGTTGATCTCGTTTGCCATACTTATTGACTCCAGACTCTGATACAAACCTTCATTTAAGGAGTGCTTACGGATGCCTCCTGTACCTTTTGGCTCCGAGCTTTGCAGTCCCACCCTTGCCTCCCTCACCTCCCATGCGTCCTGGTACCGAGTCGATCAGTGATGGTGAACCCATGCACTTGGGCTTCACACATCTCTCTGCGGGTGAGAGAGCCCTTAGGAGGAAGGAGAGATTGTGTCTATATTGTGGCCAGGCAGGTCACTTTTTGAAGTCTTGTCCTACCCATCCAAGGAACGCCCGAACCTTGAGGCCCTGTCACGGACAGACCTCAGGCGGCGTTGTTTTCGTCCCCAATTATCCAGAATGATAAGCCTCTGGTTCCGATTACCCTTTCTTGGGCTGAGTCGTTCGTCAAAATACAGGCTCTAGTTGACTCTGGGGCTGCAGGTCTGTTCATTGATGCTGCCTTTGTATTGAAGTACTTTATCCCGCTGCAGCTGCGTGCCACTCCACTTGCCATTGAGGATCTTGATGGGAGACCTCTACAACCTGCCCATGTGACTCATGAGACTGCTCCATTGTCCATGGCCGTAGGGGCTCTTCACCATGAGATAATCCAATTCCAAGTTATTTCCTCACCTAAATTTCCTCTGGTTATTGGTTATTCTTTGTTACAGAGGCACAACTCCCCTTTCGATTGGCTTTGTGCTGAGGTTCTCTCCTGGTCGCCAAAATGCAGTAAGACATGCTTTCAGAAGGCGGCTAAGGTCCTGTGCAC
Organism: Rana muscosa; assembly: GCA_029206835.1. Classification (NCBI taxonomy): domain Eukaryota; kingdom Metazoa; phylum Chordata; class Amphibia; order Anura; family Ranidae; genus Rana; species Rana muscosa. The sequence continues at coordinate 382,575,812 of CM055122.1, read as the reverse complement.
CTCTTCACTCTCCTCCCTGCCGGAGAAGTACCACGATTTTAGCAATGTCTTTGACAAAGGTCAAGCCGGTAGTTTGCCTCCACACCGGTCGTATGATTGCTCAATTGACCTTCATCCTGGTGCCATACCCTTTCATGGCCGGGTTTACCCTTTGTTGGTCTTGGAGGATAAGGCCATGGAGGAGCATGTTGCAGACATACGTTCGAGGTTTCATCCGCAAATCCTTGTCTCCTGCTGGTGCTGGTTTCTTCTTTGTGAAGAGTGGTGAACTGAGACCTTGTATTGATTATAGGGGTCTCCATCATTCTACAATTAAGAATGTTTATACGATTCTGTTGATTACGGAGTTATTTGACTGCCTCAAGGGGGCAAAGGTTTTCACGAAGCTTGATTTGAGAGGGGCATACAATCTCGTGAGCATTAAGGAGGGCGACGAATGGAAGACTGTGGTTAATACCAAAACAGGCCATTTTGAGTACCTCGTAATGCCATTTGGCCTTTGTAACGCTCCGGCAGTTTTCCAGAAATTTATTAACAAAGTCCTCCGAGATTGGTTGCAGTTATGTGTGGCGATTTATCTCAATGATATTCTCATATTTTCCAAGTCCCTAGAGAGCCACCACACAGATGTCTGTCGTGTGCTTCAGAAACTAAGAGAGAACAATCTCTATTGTAAATTGGAGAAGTGCGAGTTCCATCGTGAACAGGTTAAATTCCTGGGATTTTCCACTGCTGTTTTTTCAATAGACTCTGAGAATCTTTCAGCAGTCCTACAGTGGCCCGACCCATGGGGTCACGTCCTCTGCAACGTTTTCTTGGTTTCGTCAATTATTATCGGAAGTTTATTTGTAACCTTTTCGTCTCCGGTCAAGCCCCTGACTGATATGACCAGAAAGGACGGTAACTCACAGAATTGGTCTTCGGAGTCCATTAAGGCCTTTGAGAGTCTCACGGCTGCCTTCGTTTTTGCTCCTGTGTTGGCACATCCTGATCCTACGTTACCCTTTTATCCTTGAGGTTGATGCTTCTGAGACTATGCATCCTTGTGGCTACTGTGGCTACTTTTCCCAAAAAATTGTCACCTGTGGAATGCAATTACAAGATTGGGGACTGAGAGCTGTTAGCGATCATTTTACCCCTAAAAGAATGGAGAAATGTCCTCGAAGGTACCACTGTGCCAGTTCTCATTTTTACTGACCATAAGAATCTCACACTCTTGTCTGAGGCTAAACGCCTCTCTCCCAGAAGGGCACAATGGGCTATTTTCTTGTCAAGTTTCAATTACATTGTCTCATTCTTTTTTTCACAAGAAATCATTGTCTCATTCTTACCCGGTACTAAGAATGTAAGGGCTGACGCTTTGTCACAACAATTTTCCTCCACTTCCAAGATGGAGTCGGTTCTGGTTCCTGTGATTCCTCCTGATCGTATTCTGGCTACGGTTCGCACCAGTCTCACTTCTCCTTTGGGTGCCAAAATTCTTGCCGCTCAGGTCCATGCTCCTCCTGAGAAATCTTGTGACCGCTGCTTTGTCCCTGAGAGTCTCCATACTACCGTGCTCCAGACTTACCATTCTCCCAGGGCTGCTGGTCACCCTGGGAAGAATCAACTCTTTTGGGCGATATCTCAACAATTCTGGTGGCCTAGTCTACATTCTGATGTAGCCGCTTTAATAGCTGCTTGTTCTGTGTGTGCTCAGAGTTAAGCCTCGTACACACGGCCGAGAATCTCGTCGTAAAAAAACCCGTTGTTTTTCTCGACAAGATTCTTGTCAAGCTTGACGAGCTTCTTGTCAAGCTTTCCTTGCATACACACTGTCAGTTCCAAATCTCGTTGGAAAGCGCGGTCACGTACATCACGTACGACGGCAGTATAAAGGGGAAGTTCGATTTCAATGGCGCCACCCCTTGGGCTGCTTTTGCTGATTTCGTGTTACCGCGTGTGAAGTAAAAGTTTGGGAAAAGACGATTCGCGATTTTCAGTCTTCGTGCTTTCAGTTCGTTTTCTGCAGGTCAGTTTGTGCTTGTGGGTTCGTATCTTGTCTTTCAGGGCGTGTAGTCAGGCCGTATCTGTTTTACAGTGCGTTCTAGTCTGCTCGTTTCTGATTTTCAGGTCGTTCTTCATAGGCCTTGCTGTTCTTAAGTGTGTTCTGTTTAGTACTGTAATGGCACCCCAAATACGAAAGGGGGTAACGCCGTTTAGATCCCTTCCCTCTCCTGGACACAAATTCACTGTCGATCCTCCACAGCCAGACGACCACTTCCCATAGGAATTAATCCTTCTGGAAGAACGAGACGCACTCTGTATCTTCCTAGCATCGAATGACTTTATTGAGAAAAACAATGTAACTTTTATAACCATCCAATACTGCATTAACCTAAAATGAACAATGGTCCACCTCCACCCACAACATAACAGACCCAATACACACAAGTATGCAGGTGATTCATCAACATCTCTTCAATTAACCCGTCTGCTGCTAGTTCCACAACCTATAATTATAGGCTTAATTCCCCCAAACCACAATGGACAATAGAATGTAAATCACCACAAACAATGAACAGGTCTTTTAGAAGCTGGGATTAGCATTACACTAGGCAGACAGGTGATTGAGGCTGAACACCTCAGTATCTCTCAATTAACCTGTTGAGTTCAGAAACAGTAAATAGTCCTTTACAGATATCCTTGGGGATATGGTGGATAAATATTACAGACCCATTTTAGGTAGCCCAAGATATATTTCTTAATGTCCATTATTTCCTGGCTCACCCTGTGTCCAAAGTGACCCTCCTGTCACAAGTACATTCTGATCAGACGACCGTCTTCTAGCCATGTCACGGGTACGTTCTCGTGGTAGAGTTCGTGCTGTGTGGGCGCTTGGTGTTGGTCTGCTTGTCTTGGACCAAGATTAGTCCATGAACAGGGTGAGGAGGAGTTCATGTACCAAGAATTGGTTGCTCCAGCGGGACCAATTCTGTCATATACCTCTGCTGCGGGAGATCCAGGGGAATAATCCTGATGACTACAGGAATTTTCTTAGGATGTCTGACCCCGTTTTTCAGCATCTGTTGGCTTTGTTGTCCCCCTATATCAGCAGGCAGGACACCGTTATGCGGGAAGCCATCAGTGTGAGCAGAGGCTCATCGCCACGTTACGCTACCTGGCGACTGGGAGAAGTTTGCAGGACCTGAAGTTCACGACAGGCATCTCCCCCCAGGCTCTGGGCCTCATAATCCTAGACACCTGTTCTACCATCATCCAAGTCCTGCAGGAGGAGTATATTAGGGTAAGTTTTCTCCTTCAACATCACATTCTATGTATTTCATGTATGCTAATGTATTGTATTTCTTTCATCCTTCCCTAATTACCATGATTGTAATATGCTGGGAATATCCCCTTTGTCCTCATGCATGCTGTAAGCTTTTAATGCCCCTTTTTTGTCCTCCATGCATATTTTCCTTCACCAACCTCTCCAGCATGCTATCCTGGGCCCAAATACACCTAGCCTAGTCACTTCCCAATGTATTTTGTCAGCTCCATTGTAGTGCTTTACCCTCCCCCCCTAAACACCCTCTAAAATGATTACAAATGTATTTCTCTTTTTTTGGGGGATTCACAAACTCATCTAGCCCCCCCAAATATTTTCACAATGGTCCATCAGAGGGGGTGATGAATATGATACTTGAGCCTTCGATTTTAGTATTTAAAAACACATTTAACTGAAAGTTCTGCTGATGTTGGGCAAGAATATATTTTTGTATAATCTGCTTGCAATGTTATGTGCAAAAGTACTAATATTTTTTTATCTTGTTTGACTCCACAGCTTCCTTCCACGCCACAGGAATGGCAGACTGTGGCCTCCCATTTTGCCACGCGGTGGGACTTCCCCAACTGCGGTGGAGCCATTGACGGGAAGCACGTCCGCATCGTGCCACCACCCCGTTCTGGGTCCTATTTCTATAATTATAAGGGGTTTCATAGTATCGTGCTGATGGCGGTGGTGTCAGCACAGTATGAATTCCTCTATGTGGATGTGGGGAAGAATGGCCGGATGTCCAATGGGGGAGCCTTCAGCCAGATGGAGTTTGCCCTCCATCTCCAGAGTGACGACCTTGCATTGCCACCGGATGCAGGGAATGTTGAAGGACTCCCCTTTGTGTTTTTGGCTGATAAAGCCTTGGACTTGCACGGCATCTCATGAGGCCATTTCCCCAAAGGACCCTGACCCCGGAGAGGAGGGTGTTCAACTACCGGCTGGCCAGGGCCCAAAGAGTCGTGGAGAATGCCTTTGGGATAATGGCCAGCCGGTTCTGCCTTTTCATGACACCTATTAACTTGGAGGAGTACAAACTGAACTACATTGTTTCCTGTTGCTGCGTGCTGCATAATTATCTTCGCATCAAATCACCTAATTATATGGCTTAAATTGGGCCTGAGGCTGGACTTTTAGGTGACAATACCTTGCCGGGCCTAGAATCTGGCTGTCCTGGCTTACCCTCCAAAACGCCCCTGAGGTTCGTCAAAAATATGTGGACTATTTCACTGGTAGGGGGGCAATTCCTATGCCAGGCCATGCTTAATATAAAAAAAAACGGAAAAAAAAAACTGACTTAATCAGATTTTTGGATGTATTGCTCGTGTTTTTTTAGCTGTCTCCTAGTTTTTCTTAGTGCACTTGTAGTGCCAAGTGTATTTTCCTTTAGTAAATACCAACCATTTCTCTGTTAACACCAAAAATATACTCAAAAAAGAATATAGTGGATTTGATAAAGAAGCTACACTTTGTTGTTGTTCAAAAATTTTACTCTGTGCACTTTCACACATGGTAAATCTAACATTTTTGGTGTTATAAAATATGATTTTTTTTTTGGGTTGGCCATAAACAGGCCTTTTTTTTTTTTGGGGAAGAAAATACAAAACTCTCATTACCATACAACAAAATACAACATTGTAAACCTCTCGGCAATATCAGACATTCTATTTTAGTAACAATGTCTCTATTTGCCCTTCATTATATGGGGTGTCACCCCTGAACAAGCCAAAATTTGAAGATGCACACAATTTTGAGGGTTTTTAAAAAGGGTAATTTCCCTCTTGATCCCTATTGTCAACATGTGCTATCTGCCATCATGGGTGATCAGTGGACGTGTTTTGGGGGTGCAACCCCTTCTTCCTTTCACCTACTTGAGATGTGAGGAAAGGGTTGCACCCACAAAACCCGTACATGGATATCCCCTGATGGCAGATGGCACATGTTGACACACTGTGTGCATCTTCAAATTTTGGCTTGGTTTTAAAAGTGCAACAATTTTTTATAAAATATAGAAAACTAGAAAAAGGGTGGTTTTGTGCTTCATTCAATTCGCCCCAAAACATCAATGATGTCCTTAAAAGTTTGCTCCATAACATTCATCTTTTTCTTCATTCTGTCCAGTTCACTACTACACTCCATCACTTGCTGGATGATTCTTTGGGCACTATCACTAGAGAAACGAGGACTTTCTTTCTCAACAAAATTTTCATCCCCTAAAAAATAAACATAAAAGGTATTATAACTCTGCAGGCCTACATCTCTTACCTGAAGCTGTGGTGACAGACACTGACCTGTTGTGGTGACAATTTCCACCACGTCATCCACTTCTCCTTCCTCCACTTCTACTGCCTCCACATCCTCAGGTTGGGGTTCTTGGTGAGGTTGGGGTTCTCTCTGAGGTGTGGGGTTCCTGTGCTCCCTGGAGTGGTGTCCTCCCAGTCTTCTCTCCCCTATGAGAATGAAACAAAAGGTATACTTAGCACACAGATATATATTTTTTAAAATAGGAACATGATACATTGCTTGGAAGTGGGATACAAGTGTCTGTTTGGGCAGAGTTACAAGCTGAAGACATTATTTAAAATTAACTAATCTTGACTATTTACCTTTTTATGACAAGTTTTACACATGGAGACACCCCAAGAATACACTGAAGCACCTGTGTGGGACACCCTAAAAAGGTTGTTCTGTTGGGCCACACTATAGTGCTCCAGAGTGCAGATGTGTAAACAGCTGCTAAGTGTCCTCTCCTTTACGCTGATTCAAGTTTGCATTTCATTCTAGTTCCAAACACATCATCTAGACAACAATGTATTTGTAGTGGCCACCTCCACTCCCCTCTTTCTCTCATCTCGTCTTTCTCTTTTCTAGGGGTATCTTAGAGGGGAGGGAGCGGGGACACCACGCCTGGCTTCCACCACATGTGTCAGTGCGGTATAAGCAACGTTCTTGTATTACCTTCGGGTCAGTGCTGTGCACCTGGATCCTCCCTCCAAGAGTCACCTTGAACAATGTCTGTCAGGAAATGAGCCCCACACCATTAAAGTTCAACACTCCTTTATTCTTCTCGAATGAACACAATCAGTTGAACTCCCTTGGTAGAAACAGAACAGAAAAGGGGGTGTGGATATGAATAGGCCCAGACACAATGTAGTTCTCCACTTTCCTTCCTGAAAGTGGGTTACGGTCTCCGCATGAGGGGAGATTTCCTTCCAGGCGGTCTCCGACGAGAGGCTCACCTGTCACCGGCAATATGCTGCACCGGGTCTTCAAGTGAGGAGCTCCCCCTGGTCCATTGCGCCTTCCGGATTCGGGTACCCACTCCCGGGGTTCCCTAGGATCTCCTTCCCTCGCGGAACTCAGTGTTGGGCACTGAGCTCCGGACCTCCATCCGAGTACCTCACCCCAGGCTAAAGGTGCCTGGGATGGAACATGACCTCCAGCTGTCCTCTAGGCCTAGGCCACCCAGAGGACTGACACGAACCACCGTCCGCAAGCTGAAGGTGCCTGGGACTTCGACCCCATGACAAAGATGGCCGGCCCCTTTATATCCTCTCCCAGCAAGCACGGCGGGTTCCCCGCCCCACCATACCGCTGCCGAGGGAGGACAAAAAGGAGGCACAGCACACAGCAATGATTCAACCCCAGCCCAGGGCAACAGCGCCACCTACTGGGCTGCAGGGAATTAAACATCACTAATGTCTCTGTCAAATTCAAATTTACACCCGGGAAAGTACATACCCGCTACACTCTCCCCCTGGTGGTTTGACACTGGTCCCCAGTGTCTGGAGTAAATCATGCCCTCAACGGCTGACATAATCCAATCCAGAAACCGACTAACAATTGTACAAAAATATAAAACTTTTGAAAAAACTATCCAACTAAAACATTGTGTCTGAGCCCTGTAAAGAAAGGGAATAAAGACAGAAGAGAAACAACAGCACTGATTCATAACTTTGAATCACATATTCACATTTGACTTTTCCCACCCATCCTGACTAAGACCCACCCCATCCTCAGTAAACTTGATGGGATGTTCTCCTGCAGAGGGAAAAGAAAGGATTAATACACATAACCATGACACCTGTATTCGTGTAATGGAAAATAAACTTCTCCGAGAAGAAATCCCTTTTCTCCAAAGAGTGAGTGCATGAAAAGTGTCTTAACGTTGCGCAACACTGCCACCTGGTGACAGCACCGCGGTAACTGCACCCGTGGAACTTTCTTCTTTTCTTTCAGCCCTATCTACCCCAGAGTCTATCTACCCCAGAGTCCATAATCTCTTGCAGGAAAAGTGAAGAACAAACAGGAACAGTTCTTCATTCCTCTGGGCGCAAAAGCAACTGGCCCCAGAAAGTTCAGCAGCATGATAAGAACGGAGTCTCTTTTCTCCTACAGGTAAAAGCGGGGATGCGGCAGAACAAGTGGTTTCAAGTGCTGATCCATGGTCTCCAGATGATACTCCACATCTTCTCCTTCTTTGCGCCGGATCAACACTTTATCTGCATGGATGTGTCGTCCCAACATCCATTCTGCCTTGCAGTCTTTAAAACGTTGAGAGGCCTTTGGAGAGCATGCCAGGTACCTGCGGGCGTGGGGAACCTGAAGGTGGGTCCACACAAAGTCATTGTACCAGCGCTCCCGTCACACTTCCACCTCATAAAGCAGTTCCTTCGATAAGTATGTCAAAATAGCAGTTCTTAAAGAAAGTATGGAACCATTTAAAATACAAAGTGAATATATGGATAAAGCAAAACTTCTCCAAACCCATTTGTCCAAATACGATGGGGAAATCAAAATGAAAAAACTCAAAAAATATCAAAGGGATATTAAAGATTTTGAAGATAATAAAGTCTATAAATGGCAGGACACGCCTAATGTTGTCAGTTCACCTGACTCAACACCTATTAAAGAGGCAGGAGCTCCACAAATGGTAACTCAACTCAAGACCATCCCTAAAAAAACTAGTACCCCTTCCAAGAGTACGAAGGGTACTAAACCATCCATCAAATCTAATTCTGTCAATTCCAAACCCAACTATTCTACATACAACCCCTATCCCTATCCATTGAATTACCAAGTGGACACATCCAATCGGTATGGTCCCTTGGATAATAGACCAATGGAAACTGCATATCAAGAAACATATCGTCCTTATTTTCCACCAAGACCACCGAGAGGAGGGTTTAGAGGAAATTTCAGGGGACGTCCAGCCCCGTACCAGAATCAGTACCAGGGGGAATGGAGGGGATGGAAGGAGCCCTATCGGATTCCTCCCAGATCCCCACAGCATTCAAAAGAACATGGAGAAAGAGAGGAAGAAGAGGAAGAGGCAGAACGAAAAAGAAAAAGAACCAACTAAATGAAGGAATATTTAATTTGGCAGGAGTTCAATTTTCTGAACAGGAATTAGAGGTTTTACAACAGGGTTTAAAATTTGCGCCAGACAAACAAGTCGACAAGTTTGAACTATTTGTCGATATTGAGAAACACATTAGGAAGCTTAATATAAAAAAATATTTTTCAAAACAAACCACAAATGGAGAGATGGAGAATCAAAACCCCATATACCTCCATAGTGGTTTGAAAAATAAATCGGTGTTCAATCCTAAAAAAGGAATGAATCACCATATTGAAGTCTTTAGGAACATGGTTCAAGATGAAGTTCGGGAGATGGAAATCTCAAAATTCAATACGAATCAACGTATCTGGCATGGAATTAAATCAATAGAAGACAACAAAGAAATAATTGTGAGGCCTGCGGATAAAGGAGGAGGGTTAGTGATACTAACCAAAGAATATTACTATAAAGAAATGCAAAGACTACTTGAAGATACTACCACCTACCAACGAATGACAGGAAATCCCACAATACATTTAAAGGCTGAACTCCGCATATGGATAGAGATGGGACTTCATAAAGAAAATCTAAAGGAAGCTAATTATATAATGCTCGTTGCCCCAAAGGTGCCAGTAATGTATATATTACCCAAAATACACAAAAATAAAGAGTCCCCTCCGGGGCGACCAATAATAAGTGGAATTGATTCACTATTTTCTAGGTTAGGAGAATATCTAGATGGCTATTTCAAACCATTAGTTTCTCTAAGCCCCTCCTACCTTAAAGATAGTAGGGACTTAATAATAGCACTCCAATCATGTAAAGCTACAGCCACGACAATATTGGTTACAGTAGATATTGAATCGCTGTATACCAATATCAGGCATTCAGATGCACTTAAAGCAATGAAGTGGGCCCTTATGAAACAATCTAAAATCAAAAAATTCAGATCCAGTTTTTGATTCAAGGTTTAGAATTAGCCATGAGCAACAACTTCTTTTGGGCCAACAACCAGTTCTATAACCAAACCGGCGGTGTAGCCATGGGAGCTCCCTATGCCCCAAGCGTGGCTAATGTAGTGCTGAACAAATGTGAACATGAAACCATCTATAACAACAGAGATCAGTCACTTCTTTTTTACCGGAGATATATAGATGATGTTATTTTATTTTGGGAAGGCACAGAGTCAACGCTAAAAGCTTTTTTGATGCAGATGAACGAAAATGAATATGGGTTGAAATTTTCAGCGGAGTGTAGTCTTTTTACTGTGAATTATTTAGATCTCACCATCACCAAGAAAAACAACGAGTTTGTGACCAAAACCTATTTCAAAGCAACAGATCGGAATGGGTTTGTACCGACTAAAAGCTGCCACCACCCCCAGTGGATAGGAGCTGTACCTAAAGGGCAGTACATGCGGCTCAAGCGCAACTGTGCAAACAGTGAAGATTTTTCTGCCCAGGCCGATCTGCTGACAAATAGGTTTTTGGAAAAAGGCTATCCATTGGAGACACTAGATAACGTGCTGGCCCAGGTGTCCTCTATGGATAGAAAGTCATTATTAACAACTAAGTTAAAAAAGAACTTTGGAGGTGAAGTAGCTTTCGTGTCAGGCTTCCACAGGCAGTACAAACAAGTGGAAAGCATTTTCAAAAAATATTGGCCAATTCTCCTTAAAGACAAAGATCTGGTATCCACCATATCGTCCAAACCTAAATTCATTTATAGGAAGGCCCCAGGTTTGAGGAATCGTATAGCCCCCAATGTACCAGATCCTCCTAAAAAACAGGGTACTTTTTTGGATGGTTCAGGTTTTTATTATTGTACTCGTTGCAAAGCATGTAAAACCACAAGGAAGTCTGGAGACTCTAAAAAAATATTACACTTCCAGTCCAATGTAACTAGGGAGAAATTTAAAATCAAACCTCTGATTACGTGTAATTCGGACCATGTAACCTACGTCCTGGAATGTCCCTGTTCACTCCAGTATGTGGGACGAACTACTAGACAACTGAGAGTAAGAATTAATGAACATCTTGCCAACATTAAAAAAAGTTTTCCGAATCACAGCGTGTCGAGACACTTTGCAAGTCATCACCAAAGTGATCCCAGCCAATGCAAACTTTTCGGAATTGATAAAATCACTAGTCACTGGAGAGGGACACACATGAAACGAGCCATTTCACAAAATGAAACAAAATGGTTATATAAATTACAAAGTATGCAACCAGATGGTATGAATATAGAAATAGATTTAAATTGCTTTCTATCCAACGAATAAAATTGGTGAGCTTTTCGAATCAATTTTGAACATTAAGAAGTACCACTGCTCTGTCATTTCTCTTCTCGTTTGCGTGAGCATGAAGTAGTGTTTATTTTCTCTCCTTGATTCTTATTCCTTTCCCCTCCCCTTTTTCCTCCCCTTTGTCCAACAAACGATATGCATATTGGTTGCCAATGTATGGGGATGTCATACAATTTAATATGCATAGATGGATTCACCATTTAAAATTTACCTGTCTAAGATTACATCATCGCCTTGTCCCATTGGTTGGGAGCAATCGTGTTGAGTAGGGTGCCTCCATAGGGATTTTGGACGAATCACCTAATTAGGGACTCAGCATTCTCTTTAGGTTTAATAAAGTGCAAGATTGGCATGTTAAATTATATTCTATATGGTAGTCCATCTAGTGGATATTTTTGAGTATGCATTTAAATTTCATGTTATTTTCACATTTCATTCAAAGGAGCTGCCAAGTTATGGGGTTCTATTTGTCTATGACTCTATTAACTTTCCCCAATATGATTTGATTGAGAATATATTTTTTTATATATATTTGTTTATTTTAATATTTTAGAGTATTATAGTTGCGTTCCCGCTGTGCGGGTAACACAGTTGTCTCTCTCTCTTTTTAATTGCCAATGGGATGTGTTTGTCTTGCACGGCACTGTGGCTGCACTGTGATTGGTACAGGCCTTTGTCCATCATAATTATCCCTCCCCACGCATTGTCCTTATAAACTTGTGACGCTGGTGACTAGGCACGCCCCCTGAAGACGTTAATCCAAACGAAACGTACGTCGGCGGCGAGCCTAGTCACGTGATCTCTGTATCCACGCCCTACCCGGATATCCTGGTTGTCTGCACGCTGCATTGGAACGCACGCCGCTGCGGAGGTGGCTCGAGCCTGGAGTATCCATTACATGCATGCAGCCCCAGTGCCGGGAGAGGCACAGGATAATGTAAGAAGCCATTTGGCTGTGTTGTTTTAATTTTCAATTTTTAAATAAATGGGTTGCACTATGAGAAGTTTCTGCTTATATTCCATGTCATGTCCTTAATTGTCGGAGGAGAGAGGGAATACATTTTCATCCAGCCAATTGTATGTGTACAGGCACCAACCTGTCAAAGCGAGTGTGACTTTCTTTTTAAATAAAGAAGTGTACACATTCTGGTAAGCCTACTACTTAACCTGAGCACTTTGGGTGTTGAACAATTTTCCTTATTTCTGTGTGGTGGAGGATTTGGAATGCACTTTATTTGAAGATCTACATTTATCATCACAGCAAGATTCGTTTGTTTTTGTTTGGTGATTTATTTTTCTGGATTGGACTGAGATATCCATTCAAAATTTTTTTTCCACTATTGGGACTTTTTAGATTTTAATTCGTTCATTATGTTGCACTGTCACTAGTGTTTATAAGATTGGTTTAATTTTGTTTGATCACAGATATTTCACTTCATTTCTAATAACTAGCGCCCCCTACCTTCCATTCTTATACTATCATTCAATAGGAGTTTATACTTCATTGCTTTTAGGGGAGCTGCTTATTTTCATCACATATCATATATAGGGTAGCATTGATTAGTTTTTTGGCGCGGAAGTTTTTTTATTTTTTAATTTTTATTTTTTACTCCCATCCATAGTCTGCAGCAACCTTCTGACCAAATAGCCGTTGCAATCTCGCCAAAGGAGGCATGGTAGCTTTGTCCCCTTCACCAGGCAAAACTATTGAGTCCCTGGTGGCGAGGGACCTTGATCACATCTGATCTGGGCATAGGTGCCCACAGCAGCAGTCTCTTTTCCCCGGCCTTCGATACTGATGGCACCGGGGATGTAGAAGCAGCCTGGGGAACGGACCTCTCTTCAGGCGCTGATGCCTCCACCCGGGGTGTGCTTTCCCCTGTAGACATGGGTGGATCTCTGATCCTCCGAGATGAAGTGAGAGGTATTTTGTCCCAGCCCTTCCCGGCAAACAAATTGTCTATAGCAACGTCGTCTCCCATGTCCGAGAACGACTCCAGGTCAGAGGTGTCACACTCCTTCGTTAGGCCATGACTTCCCGACACCTCCACCCACACACCAAATCTCTCCGCCTGGCTTACCTCGGCCTTTACTTGAAGCGGGACGTCCGGAACTCTTGTCGACGGATCCATCCGGGCCGGGCGTAAGCGGGCGAGACGGTCCACCACAACCGCTGGTCGGGGCTACCATGCCGGTCTTTCTCTTCGGTGGCGGACGCTGCGAGACATTGGTGACTGAGTCAGCATCCTCGGATTTCTCCCGTTGGGGTTTTACGACCTCCTCCGCGGTCGTTGCAGTGTGCGCAGGGGTGACTCTCACAGCAGTGATTCCTCCTCTCTGAGTGGTGTTGCCTGAAGCCCGGCCGGGGTAAATGGTTCTCGGCCTCTCCACCACCGGATCCACTTCGAACAGGATCTCCCCACAGGCCTCACAACGTCCGAACGGCTTCAACTGGCACACCAGTCCTGAACACCCGGGACAAATCACACCCAGGGCCTCAACGTCCATGCACTAATACAGGGCGAATCGACCCCTTGGCTTTAGTCAGATCCCCGTATCTGTTACCGGAGCAGCAGCAGTCAATGTCGTGGTGGAAGGGTGAACTGGAATCCACGAGGTGTGTCCAAACATGGTGACCTGTTGCTGATCCATCGCACACTGCAGAGTTTTTGCGCCAATGACCCACGTGTAGTCCTTCACACGTATTGGACTCCTCCCCTTTGCTCCAGTTCGCAGGCTTTTCTTCTTTTCTGTTTCTGAGTCACGCCCATGAACTAAGCGATGGGGGTGTGCCTGGTGGCGCAGTGCAATAGAAGCCCCCACATGTAGTACTTCACACGGCTGAACTTCCCCCTCTTTCCACTCTTCTGCACGGGCCTTTCCCTTCATTGGGTCATGTCCACGACTTCGAGCAGGGATGCACTTCGGCCAATGAAGGCCTGCCTATTCGCTTAACTCTTCCAACAGACACGTTCAATACTGTGGTGCACAACACTATACCGGACCCGAGCCCCCACGCGTAGCGGCCACCTCCACTCCCCTCTTTCTCTCGTCTCGTCTTTCTCTTGTCTAGGGGTATCTTAGAGGGGAGGGAGCGGGGACACCACGCCTGGCTTCCACCACATGTGTCAGTGCGGTATAAGCAACGTTCTTGTATTACCTTCAGGTCAGTGCTGTCACCTTGAACAATGTCTGTCAGGAAATGAGCCCCACACCATTAAAGTTCAACACTCCTTTATTCTTCTCAAATGAACACAATCAGTTGAACTCCCTTGGTAGAAACAGAACAGAAAAGGGGGTGTCGATGCGAATAGGCCCAGACACAATGTAGTTCTCCACTTTCCTTCCTGAAAGTGGGTTATGGTCTCCACACGAGGGGGGATTTCCTTCCAGGCGGTCTCCGACGAGAGGCTCACCTGTCACCGGCAATATGCTGCACCGGGTCTTCAGGTGAGGAGCTCCCCCCGGTCCATTGCGCCTTCCAGATTCAGGTACCCACTCCCGGAGTTCCCTAGGATCTCCTTCCCTCGCGGAACTCAGTGTTGGGCACTGAGCTCCGGACCTCCATCCGAGTACCTCACCCCAGGCTAAAGGTGCCTGGGATGGAACATGACCTCCGGCTGTCCTCTAGGCCTAGGCCACCCAGAGGACCGACACGAACCACCGTCCGCAAGCTGAAGGTGCCTGGGACTTCGACCCCGTGACAAAGATGGCCGGCCCCTTTATACCCTCTCCCAGCAAGCACGGCGGGTTCCCCGCCCCACCATACCGCTGCCGAGGGAGGACAAAAAGGAGGCACAGCACACAGCAATGATTCAACCCCAGCCCAGGGCAACAGCGCCACCTACTGGGCTGCAGGGAATTACACATCACTAATGTCTCTGTCAAATTCAAATTTACACCCGGGAAAGTACATACCCGCTACATATATATATATACATTTATGGAATAAAAACAGGCATGTCTATAAATCTTTTTAACCCTGTATCTTCTCCAAACATCGTATGTAGTGGGTGAACGATGTGTCTGTAACGACCGATTACTGGGCCCACTAAATTTGGCGAGATGACATTTTCTAAGGTCCAATAGTAAAAAGCAACAACATGGAGCAACATAAAAGTTATGAAATACAATAATAGGAACACACGACAAGTACTTACTTTTTTCTAGCATTCTCTTAATACTCCTTAACTGCTCCGGCTCCCTTAGTTTGAGGTCAGACCACCTCTTTCTAAGCTGCTCCTTTGATCTTTTCACCCCGAAATTCTTCTTCAGACTTTTCACTACTTTCTTCATGATTTTGGACTTCCTTAGATTAGGGTGGGTATAGGGCCCATGCTTTGCATCATAATCCGACTTTATCAATATGTCCACCATCTCCACGAAAGACATATTAAATGCCTTGAATCTCCTCCTTGATCGTGACGTTTCACGGTCCGGGCTTGTCTCATCATTGTTATTTTTTTTTAAATCAAAAAGGTTTTTATTGCTCACATACACAAATGAGGTACAAAGACATGCAGCAGGTTACATTCTGCACAAGTAGCAAGATAGATCTTTAACATTCCTTGATCACAGCAAAAATCACATACATTAAACAACCTTATCCAATTTTCTAGCAACATAAATTGAATAGCGTACAACCCACCTGCCTGTCACCGCCCAGCCACAGTTAAAATATAAGCAAGCTACACCCCTCCCAACAACCTCGTCTTTACCAATTCCATGGGGCTTAAACCCGGTACTGCAAGCCAAGCATCCCAGAGCCTATCAAACTTTACTGCATTGCCCCTGTGCTGGTATATGTATTTTTCCATCAATAGCATTTTACCCATCTGTTGTATCCACAGTTTGGCCGTAGGCGGCTCCGTGGACTTCCACAGTAATAGGATGTTTTTTCTCGCCTGGAACAATGCCCTAGTAACTGCCATACGGGTCACCTCCTCCGGTATCACCCCCTCCAGTACTCCTAGCAGACAACTTACGGGGTTAGCAGAAACGTTGGCCTGGAACACCAAATTAAGTGTATCCAGTACCTCCACCCAATATCTATGGAGTTTGGGGCAACGCCAGAGGAGGTGAATCAGGTCACCAGGTGCCGCCCTGCATCTACCACACAGCGGGTCGGGTAATTTTCCCATCTTGAAGAGTTTCACTGGGGTATAATGTACTCTCAGTAGTATATATAGTTGGGAGACCTTTTGTGCCACATTAAGCGAACAGGCGTTAACCACATGCATCGCCTCCTCCCAGAGCTCCCCCTCTATAGGACCAACATCAGCCTCCCACTGGCTCACCACCGTCATGGGGTGTCCCTCTAAAAAAGAGGACAACAGCATGTTATAGCACTGGGAGATGATGTCCTTAGTCACAGAAGCATCTTGCAGCATGTGGAAGACAGGGGTGGGGGACTGAACCCACTCCACCGCATCTCCCTGAGCTCCAACAGCATGTCGCAATTGCAAATAATAAAACAGCATATTAGACGGGAGCGCATATCTCGATTGGAGTTCTTGAAAGGGAAGTAAGGCCCCATTATGAAACACTTGCTTCATGTGGGTTATACCTAATGACCGCCACTTCGGACCATGCCGAAGCTTTGCCATTTCAGTAGACGAGCCATTCCCCCATAACGGGCTATATGTAGTAAATCCTGTGACGTTCTGAAGTTGTTTGGCCTTATTCCACACCTTCTGAAGGAGCGAATAAGTGGGCATTTTCTTGATAGATTTCTGAAACTGTTGGGCCTCCAGCCCCTCAGGCACCGTGTCAGCTCCCGAGCCAAGCAACATGAGCCTGGCCGAGGAGCCCCCAGAAGTCGGGACCATGGCACCTATCAGGTGCCGCAGTTGCGCTGCCAGATAGTATATCCAAGGGTTGGGGAGGGCAAGGCCCCCCCCCTCCTTCGGGCGCTGTAATTGTTCCAGTTTAATCCGGGGGGTTTAGTATGCCACAATAGTAATCTAAAGAGGGAGTTGACAACCCTGAAGATTTTGAGTGTGATGACCACAGCAGCATTGTGTAGCAAGTATAGCAATTGGGGCATTAAAATAATTTTAATAAGATTTGTCTTCCCGGCCAGGGACATCTGCAGCCTATTCCATACCTGTATTTTGTCCCTGAATCTAGTTAATAGGGGGTAAATGTTCAACTGGCAGAAATCTGTGATCGCCTCATCCAAGAACATCAGGGCAGACTTGGACCAGTTAATTGTGAGGCCCGAAAAACGGCCAAACTCTGTGATAAGGGACATAACCTGAGCCAATGAGTCATCCACATCTTCCAGAAAGAGGAGCATGTCATCAGCGTACAACATAATTTTCTCATGTAAGTCGCCATAACGGAAGCCCCTGACTACCGGGGAGCTACGCACCAGAGCCGCCAGGGGCTCTATGGCCAGAGCGAAGAGCAGGGGGGACAGAGGACATCCCTGCCTAGTCCCCCTGCCCAGCGCAAAGGCATGGGACATCCTGTCAGACATACGTATGGCCGCCTGTGGCGAGCCGTACAACAGTCCTAACCACCTCAGGAACCGGGGACTGAACCCGAACTTGGCCAGTACAGCCCACAGATACCGCCTGCCAACACTGTCATAGTTACATAGTTACATAGTTAGTTACATAGTTAGTCAGGTTGAAAAAAGACAAAGTCCATCCAGTTCAACCATAAAAAAAATAACTAAAATAAAATAAAAAAAAATATCGTGCACTCCCATATACCCAATTCTATACCCAGAGTTGATCCAGAGGAAGGCAAAAAACCCCAGCAGAGCATGATCCAATTTGCTACAGCAGGGGAAAAAATTCCTTCCTGATCCCCCGAGAGGCAATCGGATTTACCCTGGATCAACTTTACCAAGAACTGTTAGTACTCAGTTATATTATGTACATTTAGGAAAGTATCCAGGCCTTTCTTAAAGCAATCTACTGAGCTGGCCAGAACCACCTCTGCAGGGAGTCTGTTCCACATTTTCACAGCTCTTACTGTGAAGAAACCTTTCCGCATTTGGAGATGAAATCTTTTTTCTTCTAGACGTAAAGAGTGCCCCCTTGTTCTCTGTGTTGACCGTAAAGTGAATAACTCATCACCAAGTTCACTATATGGACCCCTTATATATTTGTACATGTTAATCATATCCCCCCTTATTCTCCTCTTCTCAAGAGTGAATAAATTCAGTTCCTCTAATCTTTCTTCATAGCTGAGCTCCTCTATGCCTCTTATCAGTTTGGTTGCCCTTCTCTGCACTTTCTCCAGTTCCCCGATATGCTTTTTGAGAACTGGTGCCCAAAACTGAACTGCGTATTCCAGATGAGGCCTTACTAATGATTTGTACAGGGGCAAAATGATATCTCTCTCTCTGGAGTCCATACCTCTCTTAATACAAGAAAGGACTTTGCTCGCCTTGGAAACCACAGCTTGGCATTGCATGCCATTATTGAGCTTATGATCTACCAAAACCCCCAGATCCTTCTCCACTACGGATCCCCCCAGTTGTATTCCCCCTAATATGTATGATGCATTCATATTCTTAGCCCCCAAGTGCATAACTTTACATTTATCAACATTAAACCTCATCTGCCACATAGTCGCCCAATTAGACAGGGCATCGAGGTCGGCTTGTAAATTGGAGACATCTTGTAAGGACGTTATTCCACTGCATAGCTTGGTGTCATCTGCAAAGACAGAAATGTTACTTTTGATCTCAGACCCAATATCATTTATAAAGATATTAAAAAGTAAGGGTCCCAGCACTGAACCTTGGGGTACACCACTGATAACCTTAGACCATTCAGAGTAAGAATCATTAACTACTACTCTCTGAATTCTGTCTTTTAGCCAGTTTTCTATCCATTTACAAACTGATATTTCCAATCCTGTAGACTTTACCTTACACATGAGCCGTGTGTGGAGAACTGTATCAAACGCTTTTGCAAAATCCAAGTATACCACGTCCACAGCCACACCTCTGTCCAAGGTTTTACTTACCTCTTCATAAAAAGAAATCAGGTTTGTCTGACAACTTCTGTCTTTCATGAATCCATGCTGTCTGTTGCTTAAATAGTTTTTTTCCAGCAAGAACTCATCTATGTGGTCTTTTATTAATCTCTCCAGTATCTTCCCAACTATGGAAGTTAAACTAACAGGTCTATAGTTACTTGGTAAAGACTTTGTTCCCTTTTTAAATATAGGCACCACATTGGCCCTGCGCCAATCCAGTGGTACTATTCCTGTCATTAATGAGTCCCTAAAAATTAGATACAATGGCTTTGAAATTACAGAGCTCAATTCTTTTAGGATCCGTGGGTGTATGCCATCTGGTCCAGGTGCTTTATCCACCTTTATTCTGTCTAAATATTTCTGGACCATATCACTTTTGAGCCATTGTGGATTTGAGGCTGTCTCACTACCACCCCCATTATGGACATGAGCTCCCCCATGCTCCATTGTATACACAGAGCTGAAGAAAGTATTTAATAAATTAGCCTTCTCTTTGTCCCCAGTCACCCACTCTAGATTATTTTGTAAAGGGCCTACATGCTCAGACTTGACCTTTTTACTATTAATATATTTGAAGAATTTTTTGGGGTTTGTCCTACTATCTTTTGCAATCTGTCGTTCGTTTTGAATTTTTGCATCCTTGATTTCCTTTTTACATATCCTGTTATATTCTTTGTAACATTTAAACGACACTAGTGTTCCTTCATTTTTATATTTTTTAAAAGCGCTTTTCTTATAGTTTATAGCTTTTTTAACTTTAACTGTGAGCCACATAGGTTTTATTTTTAGCCTTTTAAACTTATTGCCCATGGGAATATACTTTGCAGTGAGTTCACAAACAGTCTTTTTGAAGAATTCCCATTTCTGTTCTGTGCCCATTGATGCCAATATTCTCTCCCAGTCTAAGTCCTGGAGAGCAGCCCTCATCCTTGGAAAATTTGCTTTATTGAAATTAAGTGTTTTTATCCTTCCTGCATGTATTTCTTGCTTACAGCTAACATCAAATGAAATCATGTTATGGTCACTGCTACCCAGGTGTTCCTTTATCTGAACATTAGTAATATGCTCTGCATGGTTTGAGATTACCAGGTCCAACAGAGCATCATTCCTAGTTGGGGGCTCAATAAACTGGACCATAAAATTGTCCTGCAATAGGCTTATAAATTTTTGCCCTTTAACTGTCCCAGCAGTGCCATTACTCCAGTCAATTTCTGGGTAGTTAAAATCCCCCATTATTACCACCGTCCCAGCCCTTGCAGCCCTTTCCATCTGTGCAAGGAGCTGAGTCTCCACCTCCTCATTAACATTGGGTGGTCTATAACAAACTCCAATGATTAACTTTGAACTACGCACATCTGTATGCAGTTCCACCCATAATGCTTCAGCCTCATCACACTCTTCATCAACCAGGTCCTCTTTCACACTCGCTTTGAGATCACTTCTCACATAGAGACAGACCCCGCCACCTTTCCTTTTTGCCCTGTCTCTCCGAAAGAGTGCATAGCCAGGAATATTAATAATCCAGTCATGTGAGGATTGAAGCCACGTTTCAGCAATACCGATTACGTCATAGCTCTCCTCATGCACCAGAGCTTCCAACTCACCTATTTTGCTTGGCAGACTTCTGGCATTGGTGAACAAACACTTTAATGTATTACATTTTTCTCTGGTATTTTTCATATAATTTTTAGTAGTACAAATGGCACTATAGTTTCCAATGGCTGTTTGCAACATGGGAACTTTCTTGTCACCTGCCATAACCCTCCCCCCATCTATCCCCATTCCACTCTCCATTAATGTCTGACCACTAACTGACCTGTGTGCCCGATGTAATTCTAGTTCACCCTCCCCCCTCAAACCTAGTTTAAATACTCCTCCAGCCTTCCCATAAACCTCTCCCCCAGCACAGCAGACCCCCTTCCATTCAAGTGCAAACCGTCTTTAGCATATAGGTTGCACCCCAATGAAAAGTCAGCCCAGTGCTCTAGAAACCCAAATCCCTCCTCCCTACACCAGGTCTTTAGCCATGCATTCAGCTCTCTAATCTCCCCCTGCCTTTCCTGTGTTGCGCATGGCACAGGCAATATTTCAGAGAATATCACCTTGGAGGTCCTTGCCTTCATCTTGCAGCCTAGTTCTTTAAATTGATTCGTAAGGAGCCTCCACCTTCCATGTATACTGTCATTGGTTCCAACGTGGACCAAGACAGCTGGGTCATGCCCAGCCACTCCCAGTAATTTATCCACCCGGTCCACCACATGCCGAACCCTGGCACCAGGGAGACAGCAAACCATTCGGTTGAGGCGATCCTGGCGACAAATTATTCTATCAGTCCTTCTGATTATAGAATCCCCTATAACCACCAACTGTCTTGGCCTACCTGCACTCCCCTCACCACCTCTACTAGATGGGTTGCTGTCCCGGCTGTTAGGGGTAGCAGTGACATCTAGGGCTGCCACCTCTGTGTTTGCCACCTCCACATCTTCACCCAACGTGGAAAATTTGTTTTGATGCCTTATTGGCGTCAAGAGACAACAGCGCCCTGTGGCCGACGGAATCCGAGGGGGTCTGCATGTTCAAGTATAATCGCCTAAGGTTAGTTGCGGTGGAGCTTCGGGGCATGATCTGGATGAATGATCGACAAGATAATTTTGATGACCCTCATAGCTAATACCTTAGCTAGGATTTTAACATCGCTCTGTAGCAGTGAAATGGGCCTATACGAACCGGGGTCTAGGGGATCCTTGCCAGCTTTTAGTAGTAGTATAATGTTGGCTCTATTCATGGAAGGGGGCAATGCTCCAGATTTAAAGGAGGAGTTGAACACTGCCAGCAACCTGGGCAGGATCACCTCTCCATATTGGGCATAGGCTTCCATGGGGATCCCATCATCCCCCGGAGCCTTGCATGTGGGGAAAGATGCAACTGCCTCCCTCATCTCCTCCAAAGTGAGCGGGGCCTCCAACTCCGCGCGAGCCGGCTCGCCCAAAAGCGGAAGCCCCACCGTACCCAGATACTGTGACAGGTCCTCATCTGTATAATCATTGCATGACCTGTAGAGATCACTATAGAAGGACGCCAATTTCGCTATGATCTGCTCAGGGTCGTTCACCAGTCGTCCCCGGGAATCTCGGATCGCTCCGATTGCCGGAGAGGCCTGCTGAGACCTGGCAATCCTAGCCAGAAGCCTACCCGTCTTCTCACCCTCCTCATAAAAGGCCTGTTTGGTAAAGAACCTCTTTTTTTCCGCAGCGGAGGTTCTCAATCGGTCCAGGGAGTCCTGGGCCGAGATCCAAGCCTCCCTCGAGGAATCAGTTGGATCAATCACGAATGCAAGCTCTAACCGCTTCACCAAAAGCGCAGACAAATTGTATTTGATGGCCGTGATTTCAGCAATGATTGACCCTCTCAAACAAGCCTTAAAGGCATCCCAGCCCACCGTCGCATTCTCCCCTAGGTGGTTGTCTAAAAAGTACTGATCAATTTGGCGTGTCACCTGGTCATGGGAGGTAAAAAGTTTTAGCCAGTAGGCATTTAGTTTCCATGGCGCACTGGGCAATGAGGAAGCGGGACGGGTAACCAAATGGGCAGCCAACGGGGAGTGGTCAGACACTCCTATAGGGAAGTACTCAATCCTAGGCACCATGTGCAGAACCTGCCGGGACCCCACACACAGATCTATGCGAGATAATGAACCATGAGTTTTCGAAAAACAGGAGAATTGCCTAGTGGTCGGGTATCTGGCCCTCCACACATCCACCCAGCCCACCTCCGCCAGCAGGCGGCTCAGCACAGTGCCCCTACCCCCCAACGGAGGCTGAGCCGGTGGATGTCTATCCAATCTGGGGTCAAGGCATCCATTGAAATCCCCCATAATCATAATGGGAACATCTGGTTTGTTAACTAGGTAAGACAGTAGTAATTGTAGGACCTCCCTAGAGAAGGGAGGGGGTATATACACAAAGGCAAAAATTAACATCACAGTAAACACTTTGCAATGCACAAAAACATACCTCCCAAGTGAGTCCACCTCCACATCCAGTTCCTGGTATGCCAGGGACCTGTGTACCAGTACACTCACACCTCTAGAATAGGAGGTGTGAGTGGAGTGGTAAGATGTGCCCACCCATGCAAACCCCAGACAACCAACCGTATCCTTCGTAAGGTGGGTCTCCTGGAGACCCACGATGGCAGGGTGGAACTTTTTTAAACAGGAGTTAAGCATAGTGCGTTTCAGCGGATCATGAACCCCACGAACATTCCAAGTCACTATCGGGGTGGTGGCCATGGCGAGTGGAAAGAGTAAACATCGCCGGGGGCCAAAGGCTCCGGCATAAGAGTTCTGGGCATCCAGTCACTAAGGGCAGATAGGAGAGGGGTCCGCACCATTGGGCAGATCTTCAACGGTTGTTGGGGAAAAATCAAAACAGAAAAGGTCAGCAAGGGGGGCGTGTCCGGATGTAGAGCGAGGAAGACGTGCTGCTGAGGAGCTCCGCACATCCTGATTCAATCTGATGCCATCCTGCCTTCCCACCGCCCTGGTAAGCCCCCAAACTTACCCTGCGGGCTCCTGAACATCCCCTGCCTTGGCCCCAGCTTGTATTTTCTGCCCTGGTCACCCGATCGTGCCGCTACCGGGACCCGCGGCTGGCTCTGTGCTCCTGGGACCCACCGCCATCTTGCGGCCTGCTGACAATCCCGAGTCCTCTGAGCTAAATTGCCGCGATTCGCGGGGCTGGAGGTGCCTCATCCACATACACCAAGGGCGCCAGTGGCGAGGAGGGTGCTCCGGACCTGCGCTGCGACCACCGGGGGGCCTCGGGAGGTTGATTGCCCCGGCCTGCGGCCTACAGCCATCTTGCGGCCTACCGCACTTCCCGCAGCCTCCGTCCTCAATTACTTTATGCCGCGGGACGAGCGGCGGACATTCACATCCTCCTGAGACACCATCCGTGCGGGGGGGTTGGCAGTGCATCCGAGGACTTTTAGAGAGCTGCTCCCCCGCACCCACACCTGCGGCCTGCTGCCATCTTGCGGCCTGCAGTGCCAGCCCCATCCACCAGACACTGTGGGACAGTCATACCTTCCCTCCTCCTGTGATCCTTGGGTAACTGACTGCTCCGCAACACTGCACCTCTCCAGCTTTTCATTACTATGGCCTCCCTCCATCCTCTCCCTTGACCTGAGCCCCCTGCCCACGAACCCCCCCCAAACTCTCCTTAATCTTGGGGTAAGGCTTGGATAGGCCGCCCTAAGACCCGCTACTCCACAAACAAGGGCCCGAAGGCTCCTCATATCCCCCCGTCAGCGGTTGCTTCGTCTACACAGCGCTCCTCGGCTGGGTTGGCGGCCAATACACAGATGGCTGCGGAGTCGGGGGTGGCGGCGTCCCCCACGGGAGTGGAGATCCTGGCGGCCATCACATCCTGTAAGGAAACTCTGACATCTAAGATCGACTTCTTGACAGTGGATGTCGGTCTCATCCGCCAAGATATGGATAAATTTCGCTCTCACATCGCGGAGGTGGAAGACAGGGTCTCCATGGTGGAGGATACGGTCCGGTCGGACTCCAGGGAGGTACGGGCCCTCCAACTTCAAGTGAAAGCGCTGCAGGAGCGCGCAATAGATACCGAGAACCGCCTCAGGCGGAACAACATCCGCATAATTGGACTGCCCGAGAGGGCTGAGGGCCCTAGACCTGCTGAATTTACTGAGCAATTACTGACCACCCTGTTTGACCTGGGTGCCACGCCATCTACCTTTGTGGTTGAAAGAGCCCACAGGGTTCCGCCGCTCCCTCCGAGACCTGGGGCCCCTCCACGCCCCTTCCTGCTACGAATGCTGAACTACCGGGACCGGGACCGCATTCTGGCGGCGGCACGCGCCATGCCTGAAATTAAATATGAGAATACCAGACTACTTTTCTTCCCAGACTTCTCTCAGGAGGTACAGCAACGTCGCAAGTCCTTTACTGATGTGAGACGCCGGCTCCGGGAGAAGGGAATACGCTTTGGCCTGTTGTATCCCAGCAGACTGCGAAACACCGATGGTAGCGACACTCACTTCTTTGACACCCCGGAGGCGGCAACGGCGTGGCTAGACACCTGTTAACTACACAAAGCTGAGGACCCATGATGGAATACACCCGGCAGGGAGCAGATGCGCATCAATTATCCCATCAATGGACATCTCTCCTGTCTCATGGTGAATCCCAGCAATACCCCCTTCTGTGTCCCCAATCCTGTTTATCCCTGCTGACTTCCACCTTTACTCCATCTACATAAGTGTTCACTTCTGCTGGCTAGACTGCCACTTACTCCTGCCTAAGGAGCTCCAACAGCAACTACTGAACTGCCCCGCCCGTGAACCGAGGTGACCCAAGTTGTTCCTTGTCTCCCTTTCCACACTTTGGACCCCCACCCAGAGTTGAGACGGACTTCCCTGGAGACTTCTCCTTCACCTGCGGTCCTACGGGCCGACTTCTTGAGGTCGCAGTGACCTAAAGGTTCTATGTTTTTTTCAGTTATGGGACGAAACCCTGCATCAGTTTTTATGGCTCTTGGGCCCCTTTTTTTTTGGCCTTTGAAGATAGGTTTGTATGATGTTTGGGTAGGGTGTTCTATGTTCTGGGGAGGAGGGTTTAATTGTTATGAAGGTCCAGATAATTACTGTGTTGCTCAATTAACTTATGGGTCTCTGACCCTATTGAATAGGTGTGCCAATGCTGAGTTTAATTATATGTGTTGGGTTAATGGGCTCATCCTGCTTCTATTTCCCCCTGGTGCTCCTTGATGGCTCCCCCGGACGCTGAGCTCCTGACCATTCTGTCATGGAATGTTCGGGGGCTCAACTCAAAATTTAAAAGGTCACTATTATTCCAATATTTGAAATTACATAATCCCCACATAGTGTTACTGCAGGAGACACATTTAACCGGTGGCAAGGTTCTGGCTCTGAAGAAGCCCTGGGTGCAGAGGGCGCTTCATGCGACCTACTCTTCGTATTCTCGTGGGGTATCTATCCTGATTAGCAAACGTATATCGTGTGTGATTCATGATGTTCATCTGGACCCTCAGGGAAAATTTGTTATGGTAGTGCTAAGTGCATATAACAAAAAGTATGTTATTGTGAATGTCTATCTGCCTCCCCCGAGTCAGATACAGACTTTGTACGCTCTCTATGAGAGGCTGGCTCCGCATTGCCCAGCGCAGGTTCTGTTCATGGGAGATTTTAATGCTACACTGTCCCGTGACCTGGACAGGCCTTCCCCCCAATCCAATTTTAATTCTGATCTCGGAACGTGGGCTCAGGCCACGGAGTTCCAGGAGGCATGGAGGTGGCTTCATCCCCATGATAGAACGTACTCATGCTTTTCGACCACATTTCGAACCTCCTCCCGCATTGATCTGGCTTTTGCCAATTCCACCATGCTGGCTAACATTCAAGAGGCATGTTACCTTCCCTCTGGCCTCTCTGACCATCACCCACATAAATTGACCATTAGGACCACCAGGTCGCGGAACAATACCCTTTGGAGGATACAACCCCATTGGATCAACAATGATGCTGTCCATGACAGAGTTCTCTCTCCCCTGGGGGAATATTGGGCACACAATGCGGGGTCGGCTTCTCTGGAGATGACCTGGGACGCCTCCAAGGCTCACAGCAGGGGTCAGTATATCTCGGCTGTGGCGGCGGTAAAGGCGGAACTGGGAGAGGGGGTATCTGACCTGCAGCGTAGGGTGGACGAGGCACTGAATCAGTATTCAGCCACGCCAACGGTCTCCAATTTTGAGCACCTTTCATCGCTTAGGCGAGAACTACACCTCCATGTTTCAGATACCATTAGGCTTGGTATACAAAGTAGCAGACAGGAATACTTTGAACATGGAGACAAAAATAGCAAACTGCTAGCGCTGCTAACGCAGCAGGACAGGCCCTCAGCGGTTATACCGGAGATCCTCACGACAGATGGCGCTTTAGTCACCTCTCAGGAGGATTGTAAGAGAACTACGTATTCTCGTATGGCGCAGATGCGTGCGCCAATGCGCATGCGCAATGAACGGCGTGCACGCGCAGGAGCGCGCCCCTAACGCCAGTTGGCGCCAGACGGCCTATTTAAAGGGTGCTCTGACTCCCTACAAGTGCTGACTGGTCTTCAGCTTGTCCTGTGAAACTTCCTGCTATCTGTATGATTAACCTGATACCCGTTGCTGACTCTGGCTTGCCCTGACGCTTCTCTGGACTCTGATTATTTGCTGACTTATGGTTCCTGATCCCGGCTTCCTTGACCCTGCTATTGCTTTCTCCTTGAACTGCGCTGCCTGCCTGTTGCTGAACCCGGCTACCCTTGACCTCTGTTCCAGTTTGCTACGTTCCAGAATCTGCATGTGGGTTGGAGTTCCCCTTTACACCTGCTCTTCCATAAAAGTGCCTGGAACCTGTCTACCCATCGGGATCTCCAAGTTTCACCTGCCCCTGCAACTTCTGCTAGCAACCTCTACTGGCACTCGTGTTCCTCCTAGCCTTGCCACCATCTGTTCCACCCTCAGTGGGGCTTGGACTGGAGATACAAGAGAGGCCGGCCTCGTCATATCAGACTCCTACCAGGTACGTGACAGTACCAGTCAGCCAGGGATGGAGTCTGAAAGGGAGGCCTCTCCATCTAAGGACTTGCTCGAGACAATCTCTGCTCTCACCCATGTTGTGCAGAGCTTACAGAGCGATTTTAGTCACATGGAAGAGCAACACTTGGACAAGAAAGGAGTCGCATCTGCTTGAGTTTCTCTTCCTCCGGAACCCAGAGTGCCTATCCCTGAACGGTTTTCCGGAGATCGTAAAATGTTCAGGACTTTCCGGAACTCCTGTGAGCTCTACTTCTCCCTGCTACCCAGGACCTTTGTAGCCGAAGACATTAAAGTAGGGTTTGTGATTACTCTTCTCCTGAATGAACCGCTGTCCTGGGCCCTTCTCCTTCGGGAGCAGCATGATCCTGTTCTGGCAACCACCGTTTCCTTCTTCTTGGCCATGGCCCAGCTGTACGCTGACCCTTTCCGCCAGCAGTCTGCAGAATCTAAACTTGGCAGGCTCCAACAAGGGTCAAGGCCGGTTGAGGATTACATCTCAGACTTTCGTGTCCTGTGTGCGGACACCCTATGGAATGATCCTGCTCTTCGCCACCAGTTTCGTCTTGGTCTTTCAGACCCTTTAAAAGATGAAATAGCCAGAATTGATACTCCTACGTCCCTGGAAGGTCTGATTAGCGCAAGCACCCTGATTGACCGGCGATTGCGTGAAAGGCAATCTGAAAGGACTAAAAAGACTCTCTGTGGCTTCTTGCCCCGACACGCCTGCTGCCACATTTGATGTGTCTCCCAGAGGGAAGAATCAGCACAGGACATACCACAGGAGTTTCCTCAGATCACCTCTTTCCCCAGCCGAACGGCTCCGACGACAACATGCCAATCTGTGCCTCTACTGTGGAGAAGCGGGTCACTTTATACAGACTTGTCCAGCAAAATCTTGTAGAACCTGCCCTCCACAGCCCCCTGTGGAGCTTCCTTCTGGAGATGCCCGGTCTCACATTTCCCTCTCCGTCATTCTCCACTTAACCGGGAAGTCACTTCCAGTATTAGCCATTATAGACTCTGGTGCTTGTAGCTGCTTTGTGGACTCCACATTTGTTTCCCTTCATCAGCTTCCTGTATGTACCAAGAGACAGGGGTTCCGGGTTCACTTGGCCGATGGCTCTGGAATTAAATCTGGCCCGGTCACTCAAGAAACTATACCTATTTCTTGTCAAACCTCCTCTGGTCACCATGAATTCCTGCGGTTGGATGTCATTACCTCGCCTATGTTCCCCATCATCCTGGGCATCCCCTGGTTAAAAGCACATAACCCGCACATCAATTGGCTTACAGGAGACGTCACCTTTTCTTCCAGCTATTGCCAGATGCACTGTTACCCCAAAAGGACTGCTTGTACCACTCCTCTCCTAAGTCTACAGTCCGACCCAGAAACCATTAAGTTGGTCCCGGCTGCCTACCACGAATACCTTGATGTGGTTAACAAAAAGAGTGCAGACACCCTTCCACCTCATAGGACTTATGATTGCCCTATTGATCTCCTACCTGGGGCAGAGATCCCCTTTGGGCGGATCTATCCTCTCTCCGAACCAGAACTGGAAGCCCTCCGTGCTTATATCAATGAAAGTCTGGCAAAGAAGTTCATTCGGCCCTCCACATCACCAGCAGGTGCCGGTATCTTCTTTGTAGAGAAAAAAGATCACTCCTTAAGACCTTGTATTGACTACCGGGACCTTAACAAAGTCACAGTCAAGAACCGGTACCCCCTTCCCTTGATTCCTGAACTTTTCCAGAGGCTGCGGGGGGCACGAATATTTTCCAAACTGGATCTGAGGGGTGCATACAATCTCGTCAGAATCAGGGAGGGGGACGAATGGAAGACGGCTTTTCGAACACGCTTCGGCCATTTCGAGTACCTGGTCATGCCATTTGGACTCTGCAATGCTCCAGCCACATTCCAGCACCTGGTGAATGATGTCTTTCGGGACTACCTGGACTTGTTTGTTATAATTTACTTGGACGACATCCTGATATTCTCCGAATCCTTGGAAGCACATCAATCTCATGTCCAGAAGGTACTGGCCAGACTCCGCAAACACTCCCTCTATGCAAAGGCCGAAAAATGCGACTTTGAGAAAAGGACGGTACATTTCCTGGGACTGGTCATCTCTGCCGATGGAATCTCCATGGACCCACAAAAGGTCACTTCGGTTCTGGAATGGCCTGCCCCTACCGACAAAAAAGCTGTTCAGAGGTTTGTGGGGTTCGCCAACTTCTACAGGAAGTTTATCAAGAACTTTTCCGGTATCCTTTCTCCCATTGCTCATCTAACCAAGCAACACATTCCTTTCCGTTGGACACCTGAAGCTCAAGAGGCTTTTGAGCAATTGAAACTTTTATTCACCTCAGCTCCCATCCTAAAGCATCCTGACCCATCCTTGGCCTATGTGTTAGAGGTTGATGCTTCTGAGAGTGCAGTTGGGGCTATATTGTCTCAACGTCAAGGCCCTAAGTCCTTACTCTACCCTGTGGCCTTTTTCTCCAAAAGACTAAACCCGTCCGAGAGAAATTATGACGTGGGAGACCGGGAGCTACTGGCCATCAAGGCTGCACTTGAGGAATGGCGCTATCTCCTGGAGGGAGCTGCCCACCCGATCCTCATATTTACGGACCACAAGAACCTTGAGTACCTGCGAACAGCTAAGCGTCTAAGACCTCGACAAGCAAGATGGGCACTGTTCTTTTCTCGGTTCTCATTCCATATAACCTTCCGTCCTGGTTCTAAAAATGGCAAACCAGATGCCTTGTCCCGCATGTTCAATGATCCTGTAAATCCCCTGGAGCCTGATACCATTCTCCCGGCCAAGAATTTTCTGTTCCTTCAAACGGACCTGATATCCCAAATAAAGACCAGTGTGGTTAATCAACCACCTCCCCAGGATTTGGCTCTTCAATTAAGGGACGGTCTTTTCTTCCATAAGGAACAAATCTTTGTCCCGGAGCAATTCAGAGTGTCCATTCTAAGACGCTGCCACGATCATCCTCTAGCAGGATATTACGGAATCCGCAAGACTGCCGATTTGGTCTCCCGTACCTTCTGGTGGCCTGACCTGATGCAGGACTGTAAGAGTTATGTTGGATCCTGTACAACGTGCCTTCAGAATAAAACCGCCAGAACAAAGACTTGGGGTCTCTTGGAGCCTCTCCCCATACCTCAGAAACCGTGGAGCATGATCTCAATGGACTTCATTGTGGAGCTACCCCCATCCAAAGACTTCACTACCATCTTTGTCGTGGTAGACCGCCTGACCAAAATGGCTCACTTTATTCCTCTGCAAGGGACCCCTTCCGCCTCTGAGACTGCCTCTGCCTTCATCAAAGAGATTGTCAGACTGCATGGTATTCCGGATAGCATCATCTCCGATCGTGGCGTGCAGTTCACCTCTAGATTCTAGAGGGCCTTATGTGAAGCACTTAATATTGAGCTCTGCCTCTCCACAGCGTACCATCCGCAAACTAATGGACAGACCGAGAGGACTAACCAAACTCTCGAACAATACTTACGATGTTTTTCCTCTTTCACGCAGGACGATTGGCTATCTCTCCTTCCGCTGGCAGAGTTCTCTTACAACAATAGTATCCACTCAGCAACCAAGCAGTCACCTTTTTTTGCCAATTTTGGATATCATCCCTCTTTTCTGCCTGAAATATCTGTGGAATCTTCTCTACCTGCGGTACAGGATCGATTAAGCTTCTTCAGCACCAACAATCAAATCCTACAAGAAACAATCTCTAAGACCCAGGTTAGCAACAAGAAGTTCTTCGACAGAAAGAGGATGGGTAACCTGAATCTAGAACCAGGGGACAAGGTCTGGCTGTCCACGGCGAACCTGAAATTGAGCTGTCCTTCTAAAAAACTTGGCCCTAAGTTTTTGGGACCTTTTCCTGTCAAACGGAGGGTCAATGCAGTAGCTTTTGAACTGGCGTTACCCAAAAGCCTGAAAATACATCCGGTTTTCCATGTTTCTTTATTAAAACCCACCGTGCCCAACCCCTTTCCTGATCGGGTGTCTGGGACCCCTCCTCCGATTCTTGTCGAAGGAAATGAGGAATTTGAAGTGGAGGCCTTGCTGGACTGTAGACGGAGGAATAATCAGATGCAGTTCCTTGTCAAATGGAAGGGCTATGGTCCTGAGGAAAATTCTTGGGAACCAGCCTCCAATGTACATGCCCCAAGACTGGTACAATCTTTCTTTCAGCGACACCCTGAAAAAAGAGCCCTGAAGGGCATCTGGAGGCTGCCCTTAAGGGGGGGCAATGTAAGAGAACTACGTATTCTCGTATGGCGCAGATGCGTGCGCCAATGCACATGCGCAATGAACGCTGTGCACGCGCAGGAGCGCGCCCCTAACGCCAGTTGGCGCCAGACGGCCTATTTAAAGGGTGCTCTGACTCCCTACAAGTGCTGACTGGTCTTCAGCTTGTCCTGTGAAACTTCCTGCTATCTGTATGATTAACCTGATACCCGTTGCTGACTCTGGCTTGCCCTGACGCTTCTCTGGACTCTGATTATTTGCTGACTTATGGTTCCTGATCCCGGCTTCCTTGACCCTGCTACTGCTTTCTCCTTGAACTGCGCTGCCTGCCTGTTGCTGAACCCGGCTACCCTTGACCTCTGTTCCAGTTTGCTACGTTCCAGAATCTGCATGTGGGTTGGAGTTCCCCTTTACACCTGCTCTTCCATAAAAGTGCCTGGAACCTGTCTACCCATCGGGATCTCCAAGTTTCACCTGCCCCTGCAACTTCTGCTAGCAACCTCTACTGGCACTCGTGTTCCTCCTAGCCTTGCCACCATCTGTTCCACCCTCAGTAGGGCTTGGACTGGAGATACAAGAGAGGCCGGCCTCGTCATATCAGACTCCTAGCAGGTACGTGACAAGGATATTCTGGCTGCGTTCACCGCATTTTACACCTCTTTGTATGTATCTTCACTTCCTGACGGGTTTGACCCTACACCTATGATCTCCCTACTGGACACGCTAGCCCTCGGATGGCTCTCTGACACGGAGAGGCAACTCCTTGTCTCGGAGATCACTCCAGAAGAGGTCACACTGGCCATTAAGTCTTTTCCGGCAGGTTAAAACCCAGGGCCATTGAGTACTATAGGGCCCACGCAGAATTGCTCGCCCCCAGACTAGCTCAGATGTTTCAAGCTTGCTTGAACCAAGACTCCTTACCGCCCTCTATGAGAGAAGCCCACGTAGTTCTCATTCCAAAGCCTAATAGGGACCCTAAGTTATGCGCCTCCTACAGGCCAATTGCACTTCTCAACTGTGACCTTAAAATCTTGACCAAGTTATTGGCCACTAGACTTAACGTAGTAATAAAATCCCTGATTGTAGATCTACCGGGCATAAAGCCCGTTCGGTCAGAGTCAGACATTAACATACGCAGATTATTCACTAATATTCATGCCCCCCATACTAACCAAGGTACTAGAACCATTGCCACCTTAGATATAGAGAAGGCATTCGACACAGTGGAATGGGTCTATCTGTGGGAGGTGCTTAGAAGAATGGGGTTCCCGTTAAAATTCATAGGTTGGATACGCACACTTTACACTGGTCCCACGGCATGCATTAAGCTGAATGGCTCCCTGTCTCCTCCGTTCCCCCTGCAGAGGGGCACCAGACAGGGATGCCCTCTCTCCCCGGCTCTGTTCGCCCTGGCCGTGGAGCCTATTGCTGAAGCCCTTAGGAGCTCGGCCAAGGTCCGTGGTCTTAGGGTGGGCTGGCTGGAGGAGAGAGTGGCTCTCTACGCGGACGATATGCTCCTGTTCTTGAATGACGCTGGTGAC
Source organism: Rana muscosa (assembly GCA_029206835.1). Lineage (NCBI taxonomy): Eukaryota > Metazoa > Chordata > Amphibia > Anura > Ranidae > Rana > Rana muscosa. The sequence goes on along the minus strand of CM055122.1, from coordinate 382,542,413 downwards.
TCTCTGCGGGGCGCACTTGGTATCATGGATGCCTTCGCCGCCTTCACGGGGCTGAGAGTGAACTGGCACAAGTCGCAGTTGTTTCCAGTGGATGCGGGGGCCAGGTCCTCCTCACCCTCCTCTCTCCCGCTTCAATGGGTTGAGCAGTTCACCTACTTGGGAATTGTTGTCTCAAGAGAGAGTGGGGATTTTGTGCGGCTCAATCTCGACCCTGTCTTGGTAGCCATTAAAGCCAAACTTAAGGCGTGGAGTAATTTCCCCCTTTCTCTTATTGGGCGTATTAACTTGCTCAAGATGAAAGTCCTCCCTAAACTCACATACATTTTTCGGAACTCCCCTCACTGGCTGACTAAAGTTTTCTTTAATTCCCTCAGGCAACTCTTCCTCTCCTTTACTTGGGGGTCCAGGCTACCTAGATTCACATATTCCACCTTGACCAGGCCTGTGGACAGTGGAGGCCTGGCCCTCCCTGATTGTTACAAGTATTATTTGGCCACTCAGCTTGTGACCGCCCATTGGTGGCTACGACCGGACCTGACCAACTCTGCAACGGTGCTGGAGGCAGCCATAGTGGGGTCCTTGGAGGCACTGGAGGGGCTGCTATTCAGGGGGCCTAAAATGCCCCACAATCTCACCCCTTCGATGCGTACCACTATGCGGGCATGGAAGGTGGGTGAGGCGCTGAGGGCACCCCAGCCGAACTCTTGGTCTCCTCACACCCCCCTGTGGCTGAATCCTAACCTATCGCAGTTCCACACTATCCCAGATCCGCAGGCCTGGGCCAAATACAAAATACTGACCCTCAAACATATCATCACCAACGGAGATCTCACCCCCTTTCACACTTTATGCGCCAAATTTAACGTGCCTGAACGAGCCCATTTTAGATATCTCCAAATTGCACATGCCTACAGGTGCCAATTTTTGAGCAGACCAGTTGAACTGGCATACTCCGAGCTAGAATCTACCATCCGGGTGAAAGACCTGGAGAAGCACACGTCTCAGATCTATGGATCCCTGCTGGTTGCTGCTATCCCCGAGCTGTCTTCCCTCCGCAGGAAATGGGTGGAGGACATACCGGGGCTGGACGAAGACGACTGGAGGGAGGTTTGGGACTTTCCCTTCTCCCCCCTGGTCTCAGCGAGGGATAAATTAGTCCAATATAAAATTGTACACAGAGCTCACTACACACCTCACAGGCTACACCAGATGTCGCCGGAGCATTCTCCGGAGTGCTGGCGTTGCTCCTACCAACCAGGGGGTTTCTTCCAAATTTTCTGGGCTTGCCCAGCAAGCGTACATTATTGGAATGAAGTACTACGGGTGATCACTAAGGCCACTGGGACTTGCGTCCCGTATGAGCCTATATACTGTTTGCTAGGACTAGTTGACCAACTGCCAATGATCAGAGCTAGGAAAACACTCATATCCCTGTTACTATACTATGCGCGCAAAGCCATTACGATGAACTGGAAACAACTGTCTCCCCCCTCTGTTAAATTCTGGAAAAGCTTAGTTAATGCCAGTTTGCCCCTATATAAAGCCACTTACTCGTCCAGAGGTTGTCCGCACAAATTTGAAAAGGTGTGGAGTTGTTGGCTAGATGACAGAAGCACGGCAAGTGATACAGTGACCAATGCCTAGACTTGTAATGTATCATTAGATTATCACTTTATTAACCCAAAGAATTTTTTCAGGCTACCCTCCTCTATTGATATCACTTTGAGCATGACTTATCTTGAATGGATCCTCTCCCCAAGTTTGGGGTTATAGTGTAAGTTAAGTTAAAGTGTATGTGTTATTTGTTGCCCTGTGGCGGTATGTTGCCGAAACAGGGTAACGGCCCCTACGTGGGCAGATGTTGTGCCTATGTGTGGGCAAAATGTGTGTGTCTATAAAACTTCAATAAAAAGATTTTACAAAAAAAAAGAAAAAGGTCAGCAAGCATTGTGACGGTGTGAGCAGGTGGTAACCATCAAACAGTCCGGAGCTGCTCTCCTGAGCTCGGGTAGTGTACCCTTCTGGGGAGGGGGCAGGCCACCCCCATTCCACCCCAGCACCCAGGGCTGTCCGGAAACCCGCGCCAACAGGGCACGGAAAAACATGTCCCCAGAACTGGGACTCCAGAAAGTCAAACTTGTCACGTGGGGCAATCAGCCCCCAATGTGGCTCAATAGCCAGAGTAAGCAAAGTGTAGTCTTCCAAACGCTCTTAATAATCGCTAACAATTGAAGCAGGTGAAATGTCCCGGTATGGGAAAGGCAAACTAGACTAGCCTGCAGGTAACAAACCGGCTTCGGTTGTGGTACTTTAGGGCCTCAGTCTCCCACATCAGCATCCCGGCGTCTCCTAAGGTCCTGTTCATTTTGATCCAGCCACTCCGTTGCCTCCGCAGCGGACTCAAAGAAGGAGGCCTGGTCGCGAACCGTAATCCGCAGCTTGGCAGGGTACAACATGGCATATGTTAGTTGGAGCCTCTGCAGACGTTTCTTTATCTCAGCGAACTTAGCTCTCTTGCGTTGCACCTCGGCAGAGAAATCCGGGTAAAACGAGATCCTCATCATTGTTATTTGATGAATTACCAGACACCTGCTGTGACTCCGCCATATCGTCTGTAACGCCGAAAGAAGGGGCGGGGAAAAGTTGATAATGTGAACGTCATGGGCAGGCGACGTGTGCGGAGTGATGTGTGCGGAGTTTCACGCATGCGTAGTGTATATAAAGCAAACACACATGTGACGTTACTACGTTCTGTGTGCGAATAGAGGAGGAAAAGTGACGGACGTCAGACCGAAGGTATGATTTTTATACTTTGTTAAATCGGTGGCCTATACTGCCTCGAGATTGTTTGAGGATATATATGGGGATAAAGATTTTCTTGAGTTTAGACTGTGTGACTGACATTTACTATTTTTGTCTTGTGTTTTGTCTTGCAGACAAAATTAATGCTTTCATAGAAAAAAATATTTGGGGGGAATTTATTGACCGGGTAAGGGAGCTGCCCACTCTGTGGGAGACCAAAAACCCCATTCACAGGAAGAAAGGTGTAAGGAAAGCAGCGCTGGAGAGCCTGCTCCCATTTGTGCATACCAGGGTACCCACAGCAACCACAAAACAGGTGGATAGTAAAATTGGGAGCTTGAGAGGCACATACAGGACTGAGCGCTTTAAGGCCCTGGCTTCTCAGAGGTCAGGAGCAGCAGCAAAAGATGTATATGTCCCGAATTTGTGGTCCTTTCTGGATGACCACCTTGAGCCAAGGTCATCACTGTCCAGTCTTCCCCCCAGACTTCCCTGCAGCCAACCTGAGCCTTCTCTGGAGCAAGAGGAGGCAGCCATCCTGGAAGAACTCGATTTTGACATCTGGAGCCAGGTATAGTATTTTATAAACATTTATTGTGATAAAATTAATGCAGCAAAAAAAATGTTAATATGGAAATCCAAAAACAAATTTTGAACAAAAAAAGTGTTCTAAAAATCAATAGACAGTAGTGGTCCAAAAATTGGCGGAGAAGATTGAAAATTGCTGGGGTCATAATGATAGTCTGTTCTATTGATTTACATTCAATTTGCAACAGTCATGAGCTGAAAATTGTGTGTGATTGATGAACTAAAAACTAAAACTATGTCCCTTTTTCATACACAGGATGACATCAGCCAGGGTGAGGGTCTGGAAAGTGTCAGGCAGGAGGAGGCAGGGCCCACTGTGAGCCAGGAGGAGGCAGTGCCCACTGTGAGCCAGGTGGTGGCAGGGCCCAGTGGCACACAGGAGGTGGCCGGGCCCAGTGGCAGACAGGAGGTGGCTGGGCCAAGTAGCAGGACCAGATCTCAGGTGCCTCCCATCTGCCTTACAAGAAGAACCAGGAGGGAGAGGAGCACAAGCGAGGCAGCAATGGCCCTAATTAGAGAGGCACATGCCACCCTCCAGGAGCCAACAACCACTGAAGAGGCCATTGCCGGCTTAGTTGGGGCCAAATTCCAAAGTATGAGCATGGAACAACGCCTCCTATGTGAGCCCCTGCTGATCAACTTAATGAACAAGGGAGTGATGGGGAGAATTACCCCCAATACGGCCATATGTGAGGTCGCCCAGCTTTCGCAACCTCAAGCTCCTCCTCCTCCTCCACCTTCTTCTTCTCCTCCACCTCCTTCTCCTCCTCCTGACACAAGTACACCTCCAGTGGCACAGCCTCCAGCCACATGCAAAAGGAAGGCTGCAGGGAAGGCTGCAGGGAAAGCTGCCAAGAAGACCAGGAAGTGATGGCCTTGCTTCAATGTGGTCTGACAGAAGGCAGCCTGTTGTAGTACCACAAACTTTGGACATATATATCACCTGCTGCTGTTCCTGACCTCTGGGAGTCCAGGATGAGATTGTGCTCACAACTGATGTGCTTCTCAAGCTCCCAATTGTATTGTCCACACAGGGTTGATGTGTGCTCTGGGGTCCCATGGATGCACAAATGGTAGCAGGTTCTCAAGCGCTGCCTTCTTTTTTTTTTGTTATATACCAGAATAAATGGTTTTTATTTTACAGTTAATACTTGACTATGTGTTTTTCAAAAACAAAAAATTTAGCTTGGGAGTAGGCAGATACATTTCCAAAAAAAAAGGGACATATAACACAAAATAAAATTATTTTGGTAAACTTGACACAACAAAATTAAAATTGTAAGATTATAATCATGGAGATCACTATAAATTAAATAATCATTTAAAATGAAGATATGTATTCCAAATTAAAAATATATAAATATTAAGGAGATCTTGCTCTATATAATATAACAAAATATTCATGAGATCAGCATGAAAAATGTTTAAAAAAAGTTAGTCAGAACTCTGAATATCAGCAGCAAAACAAGTTCATTATTTTTCATTATTGTACCATTCTAAAGAAGATTTAAATGCGCAACATTTAAACGATGCAATAATTTACAGCGTGACGAATGTGCTATCTCAATTACGAACGCTAGTTTTACCAGAAGAAGCGCTCCCGTCTCATACTTGATTCTGAGCATGCGCGATTTTTTAAGACTTGGAAAAGCATACACACGAATGGTTTTCTCGTCGCAAAACAGGCCGACGAGAATCCCGACGAGAAAAACGAGAATCCTGACGAGAAAATAGAGAGCAGGTTCTCTATTTTTCTCGTCGAGATTCCCGGCAGTTTTCTCAACGAGAAACCATACACACGAACGGTTTTCTCGGCAAGAAAGCTCTCCCAACAGTTTTGTTGTCGTTTCTTGACGAGAAAACCAGTTGTGTGTACGAGGCTTTAGATTCCACTACACCTTCCAGTGGGTCTCCTACAACTCATACCCAATGGAGAGAGGCCTTGGACCCACCTGTCTATGAACTTCATTGTGGACTTACCCAAATCTCAGGGCAACACAGTTATCCTTATGGTGGTTGACCGGTTCTCGAAAATGTCTCATTGTATTCCACTTAAGAAGTTGCCCACATCTAAGGAACTGGCTTCCATTTTTGCTCAGGAGATCTTTCGTTACATGGGCTACCCAAGGTGATCGTCTCGGACAGGGGTAGTCAGTTTGTGTCCCTGCTCTGGAGAGCCTTTTGTGCACAGTTGGGAATTCAGCTTGCTTTTTCCTCTGCGTATCACCCACAGTCTAATGGGGCCGCAGAACAAGCCAACCAGTCCTTGAAGCAGTTCCTACGTTGCCATATGTCATGGATATGCAGTGGTGTTTGTCTGTCAGCTTACCTTCCTTCCCATGTGTTCATCTTAGAGGCCAGACTCTCTCTCACCTGGCTTCCTTTATAATCTCCTCCCAGCCTGACTCCACCCCAGGCCCTATCACAGAACACTATAGTAACCTGTGCACTGCAAGCCTGCTTTGCTGATCAACGTGTTTGTTAAGCATTGTGTGTTTGGGTTCCTGCCCGCCGCGTGCTACGTCTGTCTCTCTGTTACGATATTGGCTTGTTCCTGACTATCCCTGTCTGCTTGTGTCCCTTGACCTTCGGCTTGTCCTTCGTTTATCCTTGTCTGCTTGTGACCCTTGACCTTCGGCTTGTCCTTCGCTATTCTTGTATCTTGAGCTGCTGCTTCCCCTCTTTCCTCCTTCCCTACAAAGGCGTGAGCTAGGAGACTCTAGGGGTCGCGACCTGGACCTAGCTGCAGCGTAACATCCTCACCACTAGAGGCTCTGGAGAAGACCTGCTGGGTCTTAGACTCCGCGCCCTGGGGAATCTCGGCTCTAGCTTCCTGTAGGATCCCGGTTGTGCTCCTCTGGTCCTGCTTTCCACAACCACCTAGTTTCCTATCTGCAGCATTCAGCCATAGGGTTCACTACCTTGTGGTGCACTCCTGACCCCCTATGGTGTGCATCTGTCATCTGGCCACAGGTGACCTGACAGTTTGATCAGCCATGGACCCGGCTGATGTGCTGCTCCCCGCAGATGATCCATTGCAGGGCATATTCCTCAGACTTGAGACCCAGGAATCTAATCAGACCCAGGTCATGTGATTCCTTCAGGATTTGGCCTCCCGTTTTGAACAGGTTCAGGCCTCATTAGGACCCCCAGTTCAACAACCTCAACCGCTACCAGTGGCTGCACCTATTCCGGTCGCAGTCGCAGCCACACATTCACTACAACTGCCAGCTCCGTCCCGTTTCTGGGGACTCCAAGGCCTGCAGGGGGTTCCTTAGCCAATGCACGATTCATTTTGAGCTTCAGCCTCAAAACTTTCTGTCTGATAGGGCAAAGGTAGCCTATATAATTTCCCTCCTCTCCGGTGAAGCTTTAGCCTGGGCAGCCCCTCTGTGGGAACTGAATGATCCAGTGGTTTCTAGCCTGTCTGGCTTCTTGAAACTTTTTCGGAATATCTTTGAAGAACCGGCTCATGTCTCTTCAGTGGCCAGCGCCCTTCTACGTCTCCTCCAAGAGTCTGCTTCAGTGGGACAGTATGCCCTTCATTTCCGCATACTGTCGGCTGAGTTGAGCTGGAACAATGAGGCCTTAGTCGCAACCTTTATGCATGGCCTCTCTAATAGAGTGAAGGATGAATTAGCAGGAAGAACCATCCCCACTGATCTGGGCGGAGTTATCTCCTTGTGTAACCAGATTGATATTCGCTTTCAGGAGAGGACCCTAGAAAAGCAACGCCAGCACTCCTTGGTTCTTAGTCAGCCTGAGCTCCCCTCTCTTCGACCCGTAGAGCATCTCCTACCAGCTGAGGAACCCATGCAGCTGGGTCAGACCAGGCTATCCCCAGAGGAACGTGCTAGGCGCAGAACTCTTGGTCTGTGTCTTTACTGTGGGGGCAAAGGTCATTTTCGTGACACTTGCTCTCTTTGTCCAGAAAAACTTTCGGGTCCACTTCATCTGGAAAGTGGAGTATTGGACCCAGAAATATCACCTTCCCCTTCTCGACTTCTGCTTTCTGTGTTCCTTCATGTTGGTGCTTCTTCTCATTCGGTCTCAGCATATCTGGATTCCGGAGCCGCTGGTAATTTCATGGACTGGGAAATCGCATCATCCATGAGACTTACTCTTTTGCCCCTCACCACGCCATTGGTGGTCTTGGCGATTGATGGTACTGATCTCCCAGGGGGACCTATCCGCTTCCAGACCCTCCCTGTTAAGATGTCGGTAGGGACACTCCACCAGGAGTGGATATCCTTCCTTATCTTACCCAAGGCCTCAACTCCTATAATTTTGGGTCTCCCATGGTTACGGCTCCATTCTCCTCACGTAGACTGGACTACTGGACAGATCCTGGCTTGGGGTTCCTCCTGTTCCTCGTCCTGCCTACCCAAGGTTGCCCCCTGTGAACCTGAGCCGGTCATTCATTCCAGGTTGCATAACCATTTACATTTGTCTGTCCCTAATCACCCTTGGACGCACAGCCAGGCTAGCTTGTCTACAAGTTCTGCAGTCGCTACGTCTTGCGATGCGATTCAGGTAGTCACTACACCTGACTCTGCTATTCACTCGGCCTCTGTACTAGTTATGCCAGTCCAGCCTATGTCCAGTGAGCCTCCTACTTTTTCTTGTTCAGGACATTCTGCTTGTCTTTAAGCTATTCAGCTTGACTCCTGTGACATGTCACCTTCTAACCAACCTGACTTCAGGGTTCCACTGACATCTGCCCAGTCTGATGGTCCTGTGCTAGATGACCAGTTCATCTTTAAGGGTCTAGGGGACCCTCCTCAGATTCCTGTTGATCCTCTCATGTCCTTGCTTATTCCTAGAGAGCCTTTGGTCCTCAATAGATCTTCTTGTCATCTCCCTACCTCGGTTCTGGTCTCTGAGGATAATCTAAAATACGAGGTTAGACAAGTTCTGGATTCTCGGCTCTGCAGAGGTATTCTTCAGTACCTTGTGCATTGGAGAGGTTTTGGTCCTGAGAAGGCGTCTTGGATCGCTGCATCTGAGGTCGTTGCACCTCATCTGTTGAGGAGGTTTCATCTGAGATTTCCCTTTAAGCCTGGGCCCAGGCGGGGGAGGGCCCATAAGAGGGAGGGTACTGTCATGGATATGCAGTAGTGTTTATCTGTCAGCTTACCTTCCTTCCCATGTGTTCATCTTAGAGGCCAGACTCTCTCTCACCTGGCTTCCTTTATAATCTCCTCCCAGCCTGACTCCACCCCAGGCCCTATCACAGAACACTATATTAACCTGTGCACTGCAAGCCTGCTTTGCTGATCAACGTGTTTGTTAAGCATTGTGTGTTTGGGTTCCTGCCTGCCGTGTGCTACGTCTGTCTCTGTTACGATATTGGCTTGTTCCTGACTATCCCTGTCTGCTTGTGTCCCTTGACCTTCGGCTTGTCCTTCGTTTATCCTTGTCTGCTTGTTACCCTTGACCTTCGGCTTGTCCTTCGCTATTCTTGTATCCTGAGCTGCTGCTTCCCCTCTTTCCTCCTTCCCTATGAGGCGTGAGCTAGGAGACTCTAGGGGTCGCGACCTGGACCTAGCTGCAGCGTGACATCCTCACCACTAGAGGCTCTGGAGAAGACCTGCTGGGTCTTAGACTCTGCGCCCTGGGGAATCTCGGCTCTAGCTTCCTGTAGGATCCCGGTTGTGCTCCTCTGGTCCCGCTTTCCACAACCACCTAGTTTCCTATCCGCAGCAGTCAGCCATAGGGTTCACTACCCTGTGGTGCACTCCTGACCCCCTACGGTGTGCATCTGTCATCTGGCCACAGGTGACTTGACACTATATTTCTGACCATAATAACAACTGGTCAGACCTCTTATCATGGGCAGAGTTTGCTCACAATAGTGCCTTGAATTCTGCTTCCCGATTGTCCCTGTTTATGGCGAACTATGGTTTCCAACCTTCTATGTTGCCTGACTTATTTGTTCCACAAAGCATTCCTGCGTTAGAGGAGCATCTCTGTGGTCTTCGTTCCACTTGGGCACAAGTCCAGGAGGCTTTGCGGCATACCAGTGATAGGTACAGACTCCATGCTGACCGCAGATGCCTGCCTGCACCTTCCTACCAGGTTGGGGACAGGGTCTGGCTGTTGTCTCGCAACCTCCAACTCCGTGTTCCCTCTCTGAAGTTGGAACCTCGGTTTATTGGGCCTTTCCGTATTCTCCCAGTGACTTATGCTTTAGACCTTCCTTCTAATATGCGTATCTCAAATGTATTCCATTATTAAAACCTTTGGTCTGCAACCGCTTTACCACCTCGGTGCCACGTCCTCACCCTGTACAGGTTGAGAATCATGAGGAGTATGACTCCCGTAGGTTCCGTGGGCGCATACAGTGCCTGGTGCATTGGAAAGGGTACAGTCTGGAGGAACGGCTGAGAGACAAACATTACTGCATAACCATGACAGCTTAATTTGAAGGTTAACAAATAATATCCTAATATTGATGTTTGCACACCTACCCGGCACAAAGCCAGCTTGATCCGATCCTTTCGGCATGGTAATCGGCAACTGTAACCTTCACGCCAACACTTTTTCCAGAATTTTACTGTTAGTATTAATTATCAGATGATAAGATCCACACTCCATCGAATCCTTTCCAGCCCTAGGGAGCAACACAATAAGAGCTTCCGAATAAGTGAATAAGCACTTTAAATAGTGTGAAACGCGTCAGCTAAACTAGATCAGTTTGTTGTGTTGTGCAGAGTGTTTTTGGTTTCCTGAAACCCCCTTTTTTTTGGAATAAAGGCCTTTTAACCGGAGTGCTGCGTCCAGAAGACCTTCTTTTCTTTCTTCAATTGCATTTGCATTTGCCTGCACCCTTGGTTGCTGGGAGGAGGTAATTCCAGGGACTTCCACACCTGAGCGGCTCCCTTCCTCCTGACAATAAGAGCTTCCCTCATACACTAGCCCTTGTTTAATCAATAAATCAATATTGGAGTGTATTTATTTCTCTGAAAACCCCCAAAATACTGTAGTAACTATGTGCACAGTATTTAAAACACTGACTAGGCCACATTTTGAACAGAACCAACACCAGCCAGTTTTAAATCAAGAAATCAACATTGGAGTGTACCGTATTTATTTCACTGAAAAATGCCCTCCAGATACTGTAGTGACTACATTCACAATATTTAAACACTTTGACAAGGCCACATTTTGAACAGAAACCAGCCAGTCATTGTTTAATCAAGAACATTAGAGCGTATTTATTAAGCTGTCAAAAAACACCAAAACTATTGTAGTGACTACATGCACAGTAAAAAAAATACTTTTACTAGGCCACATTTTAAAAAAGACCCATAAATTCCATTTTTAATTAGTAAATTAGGGGTATGTTTGTTTCACTTGAAAAAAGTCCCCACTATACTGTAGCAAGAAAACATTGGAGTTATTTCCCTAAAAAATTCCACAAAATATTATAGTGACTATGTGCACACATATTTAATCACATTCACTAGAATGTATTTTGAACAGAACCTACACCAGCAATTTTTTCTAATTTAGAGTATATTTATTTCACTGAAAAAAGCCCCCCAAAATACTTTAGTGAACACAAGAACAATATTTAAACACTTTCACTAGACTGCATTTTGAACATGATCCACACCAGACATTTCTTAATAAAGAAATCCACATTAGAGTGTATTTATTTTGTTGCAAAAGCCTCCAAAATATTGTAGTGACTATGTGCACAGTATTAAAATGCTTTGACTATGCCAAATTTTGGACAGGACCCAAACCAGTTATTGTTTAACCACTTAAGCCCCGGACCATTTGGTAGCTAAAAGGACCAGAGGTGAATTCAGAATTTTGCACTGCGCTGCTTTAACTGTAAATTGTGCGGACATGCAATATTGTACCCAAACGAAATTTGCGTCCTTTTCTTCCCACAAATAGAACTTTCTTTTAATGGTATTTGATTGCCTCTGCGATTTTTATTTTTTGCGATATAAACGGAAAAAGACCGAAAATTTTGAAAAAAATGATATTTTCTACTTTTTGTTATAAGAAAAATCGAATAAACTCAATTTTAGTCATACATTTAGGCCAAAATGTATTCAGCCACATGTCTTTAGTAAAAAAAATGTCAATAAGCGTATATTTATTGGTTTGCGCAAAAGTTATAGCGTTTACAAACTAGGGTACATTTTCTGGAATTTACACAGCTTTAAATTTATGACTGCCTATCTCAATTCTTGAGGTGCTAAAATGGCAGGGCAGTACAAAACCCGCCCAAATGACCCCATTTTAGAAAGTAGACACCCCAAGGAAATTGCTGAGAGGCATGTTGAGCCCATTGAATATTTTTTTTTGTCCCAAGTGATTGAATAATGACAAAAAAAAAAAATTACAAAAAGTTGTCACTAAATGATATATTGCTCACACATGCCATGGTTATATGTGGAATTGCACCCCAAAATACATTATGCTGCTTCTCCTGAGTACGGGGATACCACATGTGTGGGACTTTTTAGGAGCCTAGCCACGTACGGGACCCCGGAAACCAAGCACCGCCTTCAGGATTTCTAAGGGCGCAAATTTTTGATTTCACTCCTCACTACCTATCACAGTTTTGAAGGCCATAAAATGCCAAAATAGCACAAAACCCCCCCAAATGACCCCATTTTAGAAAGTAGACACCCCAAGGAAATTGCTGAGAGGCCTATTGAGCCCATTGAATATTTTTTTTTTGTCCCAAGTGATTGAATAATGACAAAAAAAAAAAAATTCAAAAAGTTGTCACTAAATGATATATTGCTCACACATGCCATGGTTATATGTGGAATTGCACCCCAAAATAAATTTTGCTGCTTCTCCTGAGTACGGGGATACCACATGTGTGGGACTTTTTAGGAGCCTAGCCGCGTACGGGACCCCGAAAACCAATCACCGCCTTCAGGATTTCTAGGCACAAATTTTTGATTTGACTCCTCACTACCTATCACAGTTTCGAAGGCCATAAAATGCCAAAATAGCACAAACCCCCCCAAATGACCCCATTTTGGAAAGTAGACACCCCAAGCTGTTTGCTGAGAGGCATGGTGAGTATTTTACAGCTCTCATTTGTTTTGAAAATGAAGAAAGAACATTTTTTTTTTCTTTTTTTTTTTCAATTTTCAAAACTTTGTGACAAAAAGCGAGATCTGCAAAATACTCACAATACCTCTCAGCAAATAGCTTGGGGTGTCTACTTTCCAAAATGGGGTCATTTGGGGGGGTTTTGTGCCATCTGGGCATTCCATGGCCTCCGAAACTGTGATAGGCAGTGAGAAGTGAAATCAAAAATTTACACCCTTAGAAAGCCTGAAGGCGGTGATTGGTTTTTGGGGTCCCGTACGCGGCTAGGCTCCCAAAAAGTCTCACACATGTGGTATCCCCGTACTCAGGAGAAGCAACAGAATGTATTTTGGGGTGTAATTCCACATATTCCCATGGCATGTTTGAGCAATATATCATTTAGTGACAACTTTGTGCAAAAAAAAAAAAATTGTCTTTTTTCCGCAACTTGTGTCAACATATAAAATATTCCATGGACTCGACATGCCTCTCAGTATATAGCTTGGGGTGTCTACTTTCCAAAATGGGGTCATTTGGGGGTGTTTTGAACTGTTCTGGCATTTTATACACAACATTAGGAAGCTTACATCCACTCTTCTAACCACTTGAAGACAAAGCCCTTTTTGACACTTTTTGTTTACATGAAAACATATTTTTTTTTGCAAGAAAATTATGTTGAACCCCCAAACATTATATATATTTTTAAAGCAAAGGCCCTACAGAATAAAATGGTGGGTGTTGCATTTTTTTTTTCTACATAGTATTTGCGCAGCGATTTTTCAAACGCATTTTTTGGGGATAAATACACTTTTTTTAATTTTAATGCACTAAAACACACTATATTGCCCAAATGTTTGATGAAATAAAAAAGATGATCTTAGGCCGAGTACATAGATACCAAACACGACATGCTTTAAAATTTCGCACAAACGCGCATTGGCGACAAACTACATACATTTTTAAAAGCCTTTAAAAGCCTTTACAGGTTACCCCGTTAGATTTACAGAGGAGGTCTACTGCTAAAATTACTGCCCTCGATCTGACCTTTGCAGTGATACCTCACATGCATGGTGCAATTGCTGTTTACATATGACGCCAGACCGACGCTTGCGTTCGCCATTGGGCAAGAGCAGGGCAGGACAGGGGTTTTTTTTTTTTTCTATTATTAATTTTGCTTTTTTATTTTATTTTTAAACTGTTGCTTCCATATTTTTTTCTTTTTTTTATCATTCTTATTGTTATCTCAGGGAATGTAAATATCCCCTATGATAGCAATAGGTAATGACAGGTACTCTTTTTTGATCTTTCCTCTGCCCTCAAAGCATCTGACCACACCAAGATCGGTGTGATAAAATGCTTTCCCAATTTCCCAATGGCGCTTTTTATATCCGGGGGGGGACATTCCCTCCCACTGCTTGTAAAAACAGTCCAGAGGCTAATTAGCCACTAGGATTGCTTTTACATGAAAGCCGGCCGCTGGCTGAAAAGAATGATACCAAGATGATACCTAAACCCACAGGCATCATTCTGGTATAAACATTCAAAGTCCAGCAACATACCAGTACGTTGCTGGTCCTTGTTGGACATGTATTGTAATCTTTTTTTTCATGCAGCCTGTTGGCTGAACGAAAAAAAAGATTGATCGGTGGGTATGCCCACCATTAGAATACCGGCCTTCATCCACCCACTTCTAATGATGGGCATACATGCACCATTTATATATGCCGAAGCATGGGGGCATCTTCCCGCAAATGTTATGCCGCGTACACATGGTTAGACTTTTCCACGGGCAAGCCTCCGTCGGAATTTTGACCGTATGTACGCGGCATTAGGAGCAAAATCGCTCCTCCGCCCCTGCTGCCCCAATGCTTCGGCATATATGCTTTTTTTTTTTTTAACTATGGTGGTGAAATCACCTCCTACAGCACTGGAGTCGCAGGGATCAGGCCTGTCTCTGCGAACGCTGCAGTTATGTGTGTTGTGTTTTGCAAGTGACAGTGATCGATCGATACTGCACTTGGGTGGCCTGGGCTGGACGGAGGGGCAAAACGCAGGTGCTAGCAGGTATCTGGGCTGATCCCGCTAACACTGCGTTTTTGGGAACCCTAAACTGCTGGGGACGCTAGTATAGATCTGATCAGATCAGATATTGATCTGTTCAGATACTATACCACTAAGGGGGGTGTATGCTTAACGCATGGGTGTTAGCGCTACTGGCACTAACCTGACGCTGCCTGGGGTGTGCCGCAGACCCTCTCTGACGCTAAAACCTAATTGATATCACCCGCCGGGCGATCAGGGGGTTAAACCTTTATTGGGTTATATACGGCGGGTGCCCTGACACTATAAAAAGCAAACTAACTAACCAGCGTCACCCGTAACACTTATATGATGATCACTGGTGAAAGGGTTAACTAGGGGCAATTAGGGGGTTAAAACCTTTATTAGGTAATATATGGGGGTACCTGACGCTATATAAAAACCTGACGGCGAACCTAAAAAAAAATTACTGGCTACCTATCGGCATCACCGACACTAAGACAACGATCATAAAAACGATTGCTTAGCGACAGTGGTGATAGGGGGTGAAAGGGTTACCTGGGGGGCGATCAGGGGGTTAAACCTTTATTAGATAATATATGGGGGTACCTGATGCTATAAAAACCTGCGGCGAACCTAAAAAAAATTACTGGCTACCGATCTGCATCACCGACGCTAAGACAGCGATCAGAAAAATGATCGCTTAGCGACAGTGGTGATAGGGGGTGAAAGGGTTACCTGGGGGGCGATCAAGGGGGTTAAACCTTTATTAGGTAATATATATTGGGGTACCTGACGCTATAAAAACCTGCGGCGAACCTAAAAAAAATTACTGGCTACCGATCAGCATCACCGACGCTAAGACAGCGATCAGAAAAATTATCGCTTAGTGACAATGGTGATAGGGGGTGAAAGGGTTACCTGGGGGGCGATCAAGGGGATTAAACCTTTATTAGGTAATATATGGAGGTACCCGATGCTATAAAAACCTGCGGCGAACCTAAAAAAAAATACTGGCTACCGATCAGCATCACCGACGCTAAGACATCGATCAGAAAAATGATCGCTTAGCAACGGCGGTGCTAGGGGGTGAAAGGGTTACCTGGGGGGTGATCAAGGGGGTTAAACCTTTATTAGGTAATATATGGGGGTACCCGACACTATAAATACCTGTGGCGAACCTAAAAAAAATTACTGGCTACCGATCAGCATCGCCGACGCTAAGACATCGATCAGAAAAATTATCGCTTAGTGACAGTGGTGATAGGGGGTGAAAGGGTTACCTGGGGGGCGATCAAGGGGGTTAAACCTTTATTAGGTAATATATGGGGGTACCCGACGCTATAAAAACCTGCGGCGAACCTAAAAGAAATTACTGGCTACCGATCAGCATCACCGACGCTAAGACATCGATCAGAAAAATGATCGCTTAGCGACGGCGGTGCTAGGGGGTGAAAGGGTTATCTGGGGGGTGATCAGGGGGTTAAACCTTTATTAGGGGGGATTAGGGGGCTACACTGGACCTAAAACTAAACGTAGTGACACTTTTACAGTCACAAATGTCACTGATTGCAGTGATCACTAAATAAATGGTCACTGCAATCAGTGACACTGTGACTGGGGGCTGGGGGGTGATCTGGGGGGTGATCTGGGGGTGTCTGGGGGGGCGATTTATGTGCCTATGTGTCCTGGTGTCAGTGTAGTGTTGTGTGCACTAACCTGCATCTTCTCCTGTACGGCGCTCGGTATATGTGAGCGCCGCAGGAGAGATGACATCACTTCCTCCTGCCTGTGTAAACAGTACACAGGCAGGGGAAGCTCTCATTCGCCGGGAGCGATCGAGAGGGGGGGGCCGGAATCGAATGGCTGTCCCCTCATGCCGGATCGCTCCCGAAGGTAAAACGACCACCCACTGTAAAGAAGGGGGGTCCGATCGGACCCCCCAACTATACAAAGGCAATCACGTATATGTACGTGATTCTGCCTGTCGGTGCCATTCTGCGACGTATATTTACAGTGGGCGGTCGTTAAGTGGTTAACCACTTAAGGACCGCCCACCGCATATATACTGTGACAGGGTGGCTCCATTGCACGAAACAACGTACCTGTACATTGTTTCATGCAATTGATGCACGGAGGAGGAGCCGATGCACGTGTCTGGCAGACCCAATGTCCGCCGGCCACCGGCGATCGCTTCACAGAGAGGCAGAGAGGGGATCTGCCTATGAAAACAAGGCAGATCCCCATTCTGACAGGGGAGAACATAGAGATTGTCTGTTCCTATTAATCAGAAACAGTGATCTCTGTTAAAAATTTGTTTAGTTAAATTTGTTGCATTCGTTACATTCGTTTTCGGGATTGGTTTTGTTTCGTATTCGAATTTGAAAAAATTTGGCCGCATTCGAAAAAACTCTACCGCAATCAAAATAATTCTACCGCATTCTACCGCATTCGAAAAAAAATCTAACGAATTAGAAAAAAACTATCAAATTCAAAATAATTCTACCGCATTTGAACTAAACTGGTGCAAGATGGCCAGCTATCAATGTGCAAAGGGTTAAGAACCAAGTGTGCTGTTTGCGGTGCAGTGAGTGGGGGCATGTAGTTTCTAAATGCCCTTTGTCCCAGGCTTCACCAAAGCAAAGGTATGAGAAGCCTGCTCTGAGTATAAAGAGTGAGCAGATGGGTGTGGTTGCCCATGGCAACAAAGCAGAAATCCGTACAGCTGACTTCATACGGCCTATGTTGCCTTCTGAATGTGTTGAGGACTTTTTGGATGAGTTTGCGATGATTGCTTCCTGCAGAAGATGGCCCAGAAATCGCTGGGTTGAGTTGGTGCAACCTTTTCTGATCAAGGAGTACCAGGAGGTGTACCGTGGGATGTATAGTAACCGAGATGACTACGATAATTTTCTAGGAGCAGTCCAGTCTAGAGAGCGCTGCAAGAGATCAACGGGGAGAAGGTGGTCATAGCAACAGGAGAAAGTCGCCAAGTGCCATGCCTGGAATGTGGTCAGCTGGGCCACGGGATCTTTTCTTGTCCAAGCTTGTGGAATACAGCTGCTGATCATGTTGTTGAGCTTAATGCTTTGCCTGCATGCGATGATGGAAAATCCAAGAGGGATGTAATGTTACCCTGTTTCCAGGAGGGGGCGTCATCTTGTGAGAGCATGGCAAAGAAGGGACAACGCCCTCAATTGAAGTCTGCAACCCATGCTAAAGAGAATGGTAAGACTGTTCCTGTTAAAATCATGGGAAAGGCTGACTGTGTGGTTGCTCACAATGAAGTGGAAGTGACCCCAGAGCGGAGATCCACTGAAGGTGAAAAAATGAACTTGCTGCAGTGTGCTACCCAGATCAGTGGGGAGACACAGGTTAAAACCCTGCTTGCAGCGAGGTCAAAAATTGAAAGGGACATATGGACTCTGGGTACAGCTAAGGTAATCCAGCGGAGTGCTGGAAAGGATGTGCTAGGGGTGACCCAAGCAGTTGGTATGCCATGTTCCCTAGTGACAGGTGCTGTGCAGTTGCCAAGGGAAACCACCAAGGAGCCTGCAGTGGTGAGGCAAGTGGTTTCCCAGGACAACTGTGAAGACGCCCTAGTGGGCAAAATAATTCCTGTGGAGAGGAAGGGTGGTGTGCTGAGTGGCACGCAGGGTGCCATGCGTTTTTACAAAGGACAATTTGATAGAGTTTATAAAACTGCTATGTTTATGAATGCTGATGACACATGTGCTCATGGTAATGTGATGCTTAATGAGGTAGGGGTGATCGCTAAGCAGGATATGCAATTCCCCTTGGCAACAGTATCTAAGGCTGCAGAGGTGTCCTTAGAAACCTCCAGGGAGCTCTGTGTGTTGGAGCCAGAGGTTGCCTGGGACAACTGTGGTGCCGCTCTGATAGATAAGAGGGTACTTGACCTTGGTGATGAGAAAAATGGTAAAACTCAAATGTTTAAAATTTCTTGTACTGATAATGAGTTGTTACGGTCTGTCACTGCTGACAGTCCTCATGGGTTTAGTGAAGCACCAGCCGAGTAAAGTGGTGAAGTTATGTTATTGCAGCCTGTTGTGTTTGAAAATGTTTTGCCACAAGTGCATTTAAACAAGGAAGGCTTAATGGGTAACAGTGGAGTGGACACAATTTCTGCTATGCTAAATAGAGAGGCTGCAGGGCCGGTAGACACGGGTGCGTTGGCTTTTGCAGAAATTAACCCTCTCCAGTTGGAAGGATCTGAAAAGGGCGCATACATAGCAGAGGTTTTGTCCACAGCAAAAGAGATGAGTAATGTTGAATGTCAGATTGATGAGGTAGTGGATAGCAATTTGGAAGGGCTCAGTGTTGCTGAAGGTGAGAGGATGAGTGTGACACATGTGATTGGCAGTGCTCAGCGGGAGCCGCAAATTTTGTTAGTTGCCTCTGAGGTAGAGGTCTTTTTAAGTGTCCCGGCCTCTCACGCCTTAGCAAATGAGTCCCTCCACATCGTTGGTAAAGGTCAAGTTCCTAGAGTTCTGTGTTTAGATACAGCATCTATAGAAATTTCTGAGATGTTGTGGGAATTGGTGAGAATCTTTCCAATATACACCTGCGTGTATCCACAGCAGAAGGGCGACATGGTACTGCATAATACCAATCGGTGGACGCAGGTGATACATGCGTTGTTAAGCAATGTTGATGAGAATTGGTTGCTACACTGTTGGTTGCTTTTGTGGAAAGTTGTCTCGCAGTTCTCCGCGAGAGTGCTTCCAGCGGCGGTTATGTGCAGAAGGCGCTCAGGGGAATTGTTTGAGAAATTAGAGATAATAGACATAGTGGAAGTCTCTCCGTATGCTGGTGTGATGGGGTGTATTCCTGCTGGTGCGGTCCGAGGTGCGGCTGAGCAGTGGTTGGTACATGGCGCGCGTACTGTCTCATCCGCTACACCTCATGTAAAGGAAGGGCCCGGAACGGACGTGGCAGTAGTGGGAATTCAGTCCATCACTTGCAGAGAGGTGGCGTTTGAAGTACTCGGAGACACTTTGACAGGAAATAGCAGTGATGGTAACTGTAACGGAAATATGTATGAGAAGCACTGTGGAGCACTGTCAGACAACTCTGAGCTATTGGTTGAGATACCAAAGGACACAGAAATGGTTAAAGAGATTGGTGTGGGAAAATGTGGTGGAACATGTGCGTTGGTAGGACAATTGTTATTGGAGTGTTGGACAACAGGGGGCGATGTGAAACTGCGGGACTGTCCCATAGGGAGTAACTGCTTGCCTGTAGATGGTCCCTCCAAAGACACTGTCCTAGCAAACAAAGGGACAAGAGGTCCAAATGACAATATTGTGTTGAATAACCCCTTGTGGAACATTGCTATTGAGGATATGGTATTAATCACAGATGGTTTGGTGGCCAAGAGTAACCACACAGGGGTTAGTGAACCTGAGAAACAAATGTTGATTAATGTTGCGTCAGGTAGTGAGAGTGGCCAGTCCCTGACAGATTTCATGAAAGTGGGTCCCCAACAGTCCCGGGAGAGTAGGTATGTGGGAGGAAAAAGAAGGGTCCTGAGGCCAAAAGGTAGAAGGGATAGAGAGATTAGTGGGAGCCCATGGTTCAGGAAGAAGGGCTGGTGGAAGTACACCCGGAAGAAGATGTGGGTGGAGTGCCCCTTTAGAGAAAAGGTTGGGCAGATTAGGACTACTGCTATGGATAGTTGGCACAGAGGCGCCAAGGTGAAGTGCTGGTGGACACATACCCCGAAAAAGAAATGGGCCTACGCAGCCAATGGCTGGCACAGAGGTGTCCCGTTTATGGTGACAGGATCATGTGTTCCTCCCCCGGTTCGAAACAAGGGGGGAGGGTATGTGAGAGTGCGACTTTGTGCGACCTTCAAGAGGGTTGGTTTATGCCAGATTTGGTAAAGAAAGACACGCTGATGGAACAGCTGTGTCTTGGGCTATTTAGTTCAGAGGTGATTATGGATCAGGGCTCCACCCAATAGAGAGGAAGTCTGTGTGCATGAGAGTCGAGTGGGCTCTCATCCTCTGAAGTGGAGTCAAAGGCGGTGCATGTCTGCAGGAGGCAGACACCATTAGTGATACAGCAACAAAGGTGCTGACCAGGAGAAGCTAGGAGAAAGCTGAAACTCTTGGACACTGTTTGGGTCTGAGGAACAGACCGTCAGGCCTAGGCTAAAGGCCTGGATCGCTAGAAGGTAAAGCTACGAGGCTACTGTTAGTATGAAAGATACAGGAATGGTGGAACCCCCCTGTGAATACTACAGATGTGTTTGTGAACTTTCGTGCTTTTAAATAAAAATGGGCTACCAGGCCCTTAAACAGAGTTGCTGACTGGCTTGCATCACTGAAAAAACGCATCTACTACGAGAGCTAACAACCCCCAATCTTACAAATATATATATATATATATGATAAAGAAAGACTAGGGGTGGTGGCGCTAACTGTTGACGCTGTGAGGTGTATAGTGTATGACACTTAATTTAGTGTTGATGTGGTGCATAAGTTAATGATACACCTGTGTGAAAAAATGGAACACTAGTGGATGTAAACATCTAATAAAAACTTAACCTTGTATATTGTTCTCACTAGAAATTAAATAAAATGAAATAAATTAAATCCTAGGACCTGTGTGGGGCCCAGGTGTGATGATACAGTATATACTGAGTGTTGGTGAATCCCCTTCCCTCAGTAGGGGTGCCTTTGTGTTGGAGTGGTTAAATTGGATCTCCTCAAACAATAATATAAAACCTTACCACAATACACAATATAATACACAAACCAACTGAATTATGGGCCAATAGTAATAACCCAAGTGATCACCGGTTCCAGATCTTGGAACCAAAAAATGATCGTAATGCTAAATAGTTCCTGAACCCCACTAGTATCCTAGGGGTCGGTAGCAGCTCCCTGATATGTGTAACAGTTGTTAAATAGCAGTGTTGGCAAGTTCTGATTACAAACAGACAGATAATTTACAAGGTGACTTGGTGAAAAAACTGTCCATGCGATTCTGCAGCGGTAATGGTGACAGTCGTGCTCCCCCCGAGTGTGAATGCACTCACCAGAAAGCTGTACCCCTGCAGGGGTATTGGGCGTCTCAGGGGGTATCCAGATATGATGCTCCTCTGTTGTCTGTGCTGCACCGTTCAATGCGCTCCAGCTATATCCCTTTAAGGACAGATGTAGCTCCTTCCTCCAGGTTCTCACGCCAAGGTCTCCCACGAGATTATCGAGAAAAAAACATGGATTACGATAATTTTTTGGTTCCAAGATATGGAACCGTTGATCACTTGGGGTATTACTATTGGCCCATAATTCAGTTGGTTTGTGTATTACATTGTGTATTGTGGTAAGGTTTTATATTATTGTTTGAGGAGATCCAATTTAACCACTCCAACACAAAGGCACCCCTACTGAGGGAAGGGGATTCACCAACACTCAGTATATACTGTATCATCACACCTGGGCCCCACACAGGTCCTAGGATTTAATTTATTTCATTTCTAGTGAGCACACTATACACTATACAAGGTTAAGTTTTTATTAGACGTTTACATCCACTAGTGTACCATTTTCTCGCACAGGTGTATCATTAACTTATGCACCACATCAACACTAAATTAAGTGTCATACACTATACACCTCACAGCGTCAACAGTTAGCGCCACCACCCCTAGTCTTTCTTTATCTTCACCCAGAATCCACCAGGATTTCTTTAGGGGGGCAGCAACCTTTATATGTAGCGTGGATACCTTTGTATTTATAATATATTATATATATATATATATATATATATAAAAGAACATCTTCCGAAATTCGAATTTGAATTCGAATAGAAAAGATTAGAATAGAGTAGAAAAGAATAGACTAAAAAAACGATAGAACATAATAGGATAAAATATAATATAGAATTCATTCTATACGAAATTAAAATTTTGGAAGATGTTAGAAAAAAATATTTATATTATATATATATATATATATATACACACACACACACACACACACACACACACACACACACACACACACACACACACACACACACACACACATACACATATAATACTTTTTCTAACATCTTCCAAAATTCAAATTTCGTATAGAGTGAATTCGAATTTGAATACATAAGATTAGAATAGAAAATAATAGAAAAGAATAAACTAGAAAAACAGATATTATATTTTGACTAAAATAGTGTATAAAAAGAAATCAACTGCCCTCTTCTTCCCTTATACACTCCACTGCGCTTCGGGAGCAGGTCTGCTGAATGCAGACCAAAAAAACCTTACTAGCTGCTACTTTACAAAAAACATATAATAATAAAAGTATTTTGAATAAGCAAAAATAGTAGCGCTTCCGTGTATCACACCACAAAACTAAATACTATAGCAAATATATATATATGTCCCGTGAAGAAATACATATATGTGAAAAACTGCAAAACATATACTCTAAAAATATATATGTGTACATACAATAAATTAATAAGTGTCCGTAACGTTCAAATATTGTTTTCAAACCAGAAAACATTTAAAGAAAGTCCATCAGTGAGATAAGTGTTCCAATAATAGTGACTTCAACTAAAATTTGCATAAAAATCTTCCTGTGTTCTCTTGAATAAACCTTCACCACACCAGCGTGATTAGTGACTCCACTCCCTAAGGACTTGCACTCACCACTAGGTTTTGCCTTGCACTCTCATGCTCGGCTTCACAGCTTAAACACCCCTCAGGGTATAAAAGATAGATCCAAACGATGTTGCTAGGTCAGTCAAGTTTTCCCACATGAAAAAGCAAAAAAGTTTCCAATAGTGAAGTACGTAAAAACTTTTATTAAAAACAGCACAGGTAACCTTCAATAGTTTCACTCACATCTAGCAAATCAAAATTAGGCACTTCAGCAAAATCACTTCAAAACGCCAGACAGCCATACGACAGGTAGCCGCGATGTATTGCGGTCTCGGCGGACCAATCAATCATTTGTGTCTCACCCTCCTTCATATATGCCCGTCTCTCCACTCCAATTGAAAACACCGTGAACTTCCATCCAAACACCGGACTGTAGATTCGATTGAATGGTCGAAAAAACCGAACACCATACACTATAAAAGAGCGCCGTCAATGGAAAGGAAAATCAGTACTTGAATCCAAGCTCCTGCAGAATACCGATAATTTATACTTTGCCCAAGGTCCATAAAAATGTTGAGAACCCTCCAGCACGTCCGATTGTAAATGGGATAGGCTCGGTCACTGCAAGATTAGGAGAATATCTTGACCGGTTTCTCCAACCTAGTGTGAAAATAACAAGAGCCTACCTTAAAGATACAAATTACCTTTTGCGACTGCTGAAGGAGGTGGAGCTTACACCGGCCGCCACCACCTTTTTGGTGACGGCTGATGTTAGCTCATTATATACCATCATTCAACATGATGACGCCTTATTGGCGCTCAATTGGGCTTTATGTAAATGGGATGATATACCCCATTTGCAGAAATGTTTTTTGGGCAAGGTTTTGGACTTCTGTATGGCTCATAATTATTTTTGGTATCATGATCAGTTTTTTTCCCAGCAGGTTGGCGTGGCTATGGGAGTGAAGTTTGCCCCTAGCCTCGCCAACTTATTTATGGCAGAGTGGGAGGACAGACATGTCTTCAATGTAGTTGAGGATTTCATCAAACATCTGAATCATAACACCAATAACATCGTTTTGGATCATGCCATCAGTGAGGAAGAAGTGAATTTTCTGGACCTAACCATTATGAAATCTGACACCACGATCAGTACTAAGGCTTATTTTAAGCCCACTGATCGGAATAGCTATTTGTCAATCGGAAGCGGACATCATCCAGCTTGGATCAGAAATATTCCGAAAGGACAAATGCTAAGAATTCGTCGCAACTGTACAACAACAACTGATTATTATACGCAGGCCAATATCCTTGGCAATAAGTTTTTACAGAAAGGCTATAAGGAAGATAGTATTAAGAACACTATAAATGAAGTAGCTTTAATTCCAAGGGAACAATGTTTAAGGAAAAAAGAGGATGGAATCACTAATAAGACATACCAACTAGGTTTTATATCCGATTTTCATTATCAGTACAAAGAGGTAGAGGAGATTTTTCGTAAATATTGGCACATTATATGCAGAGATAGACATCTATGCGAAATCTTGTCAGAAAATCCTAAATTTATTTATAGGAGGGCACCTAACTTTGGTGACCGGGTGGTACGGAAAATTTTGGATCCGTCCACTCGCCAAAGTTTGAATAAAAACTTCAAAGGATTTTATTTTTGCCGCAAATGTATCTGTTGTAAAACAGTGAAAACTGACAACAGAAGGACTACCAGCCTTACAAACAAAGAGGGTGATATATTTGAAATTGAACAGTTTATCACGTGCAACTCTTCCTTTGTGGTTTATTTATTGTGGTGCCCTTGCGGGTTGTACTATGTAGGGAGAACGAAACGACTCCTACGAGTACGGGTATCGGAGCACCTAGCTAATATCAGAAAGGGCTTCCGATACCATAGTGTCTCCCTGCATTTCAAAGAGAAACATAATCAGGACCCTACCCTTCTACAGTTTTGTGGGATTGATTGTACATATTCTGCTTGGAGAGGTTCAAATCGAGTCAGAGACCTCTCACAGAGAGAAACGAGATGGATATTTCTCCTTAAGAGTCTCCACCCGAGAGGGTTAAATATTGAACTCGATTTGAATTGTTTTATTAGTAATTTTTAAAGGGTTTTAATATATTTCTTTCAATTTTAATATATTTCTTCCAAACTAATAGATTAGGATGTATGCGCATGCGTGAATGCTCAATTTGGGTGCATGCATACACATTATACATTTTTTTCTCCTTTTGAATATGTGGATGGAGGTTTTTATAGGTTTGAGAGACTATTTATATTTTTAAGGCCAATTCTCTCTAGAAAATGTATATTATAATAGATCTGTACTATATACATTTGACCCTTTATGATCTATTGCTCATTTACATATTTTCTGCATGTTTAATTATGGTGATTTAATTATGGTGATTTGATTTTATCTAATCTTAATGTCTGTGATTTATTGTCCTCACTTGTCATTTTTGTATATAATGCCTCTTGGGGATAATTACCAGATAATTTTATGTTGATATGCCTATTAGGTTATGCTAATTATACGGCATTTAGGTTTCCTATCTTTTTAAGTACCTGCAGTTTAGATTATATGCAGATTTTATCTGATATTATCATCTTGCAATGTTGTTGCGCTAGCCGCAGATGGGGTCATGCCCGATGTATTGTAGTCCTGGGGACAGCTAGCGCGCATTTGCACAGCATGAATCTCTCCGCGACCTATCATGGACGGGAGTATAAAGGGGGTGATGCTAGTTCGTGTAGCCAATCCCATTGGAAGAAGTCCTATGCGACGAAACTAGTCTGGGAGAAGCTACACGGCGCTCTTTTATAGTGTATGGTGTTCGGCTTTTTCGACCATTCATCGAATCTACAGTCCGGTGTTTGGACGGAAGTTCACTGTGTTTTCGATTGGAGTGGAGAGACGGGCATATATGAAGGAGGGTGAGACACAAACGATTGATTGGTCCGCCGAGACCGCAATACATCGCGGCTACCTGTCGTATGCCTGTCTGGCGTTTTGAAGTGATTTTGCTGAAGTGCCTAATTTTGATTTGCTAGATGTGAGTGAAACTATTGAAGGTTACCTGTGCTGTGTTTAATAAAAGTTTTTACGTACTTCACTATTGGAGACTTTTTTGCTTTTTCATGTGGGAAAACTTGACTGACCTAGCAACATCGTTTGGATCTATCTTTTATACCCTGAGGGGTGTTTAAGCTGTGAAGCCGAGCATGAGAGTACAAGGCAAATCCTAGGTGGTGAGTGCAAGTCCTTAGGGAGTGGAGTCACTAATCACGCTGGTGTGGTGAAGGTTTATTCAAGAGAACACAGGAAGATTTTTATGCAAATTTTAGTTGAAGTCACTATTATTGGAACACTTATCTCACTGATGGACTTTCTTTAAATGTTTTTTTTCACAACTGGTTTGAAAACAATATTTGAACGTTACGGACACTTATTAATTTATTGTATGTACACATATATATTTTTAGAGTATATGTTTTGCAGTTTTTCACATATATGTATTTCTTCACGGGACATATATATATATTTGCTATAGTATTTAGATTTGTGGTGTGATACACAGAAGCGCTACTATTTTTGTTTATTCAAAATACTTTTATTAATATATTATATTTTATTCTATTCTATTGTTTTTCTATTCTATTCTATTCTTTTCTATTTTCTATTCTAATCTTTTCTATTCTAATTCAAAATAATTCTATACGAAATTTGAATTTCGGAAAATGGTTTTATATATATATATATATATATATATATATATATATATATATATAGAGTTAACCCTAACCCTATTATAAATACTGTGTGTGTGTGTGTGTGTGTGTATATATATATATATATATATATATATATATATATATATATATATATATATATATATATATATATATAATATACATACATAACCATTTTCCGAATTCAAATTTTGTATAGAATGAATTTGAATAGAAAAGATTAGAATAGAAAAGAATAGACTAGAAAAACAATAGAACAGAATAAAATATAATATATATATATATATATATATATATATATATATATATATAAAACATCTTCCAAATTTCGAATTTCATATAGAAAGAATTTAGATAGAAAATATTAGAATAGAATTAAAAATAATAGAAAAACAATAGAGCAGAATAGAAAATATAGAAAATAATATTATATATATATATATATATATATATATATATATATATATATATATATATATATATATATATATAAAACCATCTTCTGAAATTGGAATTTTGTATAGAACGAACTCGAATAGAAAAGATTAGAATAGAATGTAAAATAATAGAAAAGAATAGCATAGAAAAACAGTAAAAAATATAATAAATACATACACACACACACACACACACACACTACTATATGTGCATATATACTATATTGACAAAAGTAATGAAGCAGGTAATACGGCCACCCAGGTGTACTTCAGGTAAATGCAAGATAATTTTCAGCGACCCCCGGATCCGTGAAAAATCTAAATGAGATAAATGGAAACGGATTTGAGTGTTCATTAGATCTCTGACCTTTATTGAATTTCAGAGTGGCTTATTTGTAAAAGAAAAGATAGGAGGGGCTGTGTATTAATGCATATGTCTCTAAAAATTATACAAACTCAGTATATTCTTATCATGATGTAGACTGCTGTTAACAAGAGCTAAAAGATGACTTTGCTTATACAATCAGGCTGATCCATGAATCAGCTTAACCACAAATGAGTAGCAGGGTGTGTGTCTCTTTGCAAACTGTTAGTATGTCAAAACACATTATTGAAAAGTTAATTTCTACTTAAAAATGGTGTCAATAATTTCATACATTCTATTACAAGTAACATCTCCCAAAATTCAAATTTCGTATAAAATGAATTTGAATTCGAATAGAAAAGATTAGAATAGAGTAGAAAAGAATAGACTAGAAAAACAATAGAACAGAATTTTATTCTATTCTGTTCTATTGTTTCTCTAGTCTAATCTTTTCTATTCAAATTCAAATTCATTCTATACAAAATTAGAATTTCTTAAAATGGTTAAATACATATATATAATAGGGTTAGTATATATATATATATATATATATATATATATATATACACATACATACTGTATATAACCATTTTCCGAAATTCGAATTTCGTATAAAATGATTTTGAATTAGAATAGAAAAGATCAGAATAGAATAGAAAATACAAAATAATAGAATAGAAAAACTATAGAACATAATAGAATAAAATCGAATATATATGCTTTTCCAATTAATTATTTTCAATTATTTTCTATTCTTATCTTTTGTATTCAAATTCATTCTATACAAAATTAAAATTTTGGGAGATGTTACTTTTGTCAATATAGTGTACACCTTCCGAAATTCGAATTTGAATACAAAAGATTAGAATAGAAAATAATAGAAAATAATAAACTAGAAAAACATATATTATATTCTATTCTATCTTCTATTTTCTATTCTATTCTGATCTTTTCTATTTTTATTCAAAATCATTCTATACGAAATTCGAATTTCGGAAAATGGTTTTTATATATATATATATATATATATATATATATATATATATATATATATATATATATATATATATATATATATATATATATAATTAACCCTAACCCTATTTTATTAACCCTAACCCTATATATATATATTAACCCTAACCCTATTTTATATATATATATATATATATATATATATATATATAACCATTTTAACTAATTCGAATTTCGTATAGAATGAATTTGAATTTGAATAGAAAAGATTAGAATAGAAAAGAATAGACTAGAAAAACAATAGAACAGAATAGAATAAAATATGATATATGTTGTGTTTTATTCTATTCTGTTCTAATGTTTTTCTAGCTTATTCTTTTCTATTCTATTCTAAACTTTTCTATTCTAATTCAAAATCATTCTATACGAAAATCGAAGTTCGGAAAATGGTTATATATATAAATATTAGGGTTAGGGTTAACCCTAACCCTATTATATATATTTATATATATAACCATTTTCTGAAATTTCGAATTTTGGATAGAATGAATTTGAATGGAAAAGATTACAATCGAAAATAATAGAAAATAATAGACTAGAAAAACAATAGAACCGAATAAGATTTTATTCTGTTCGGTGCTATTGTTTTTCTTGTCTATTCTTTTCTAATCTATTCTAATCTTTTCCATTCAAATTCATTGTATACAAAATTCGAATTTCGGAAGATGGTTTTATAAATATGTGTATTATATTTTTTTCTGTTCTGTTCTATTGTATTTCTATGCTATTCTTTTCTATTATTTTACATTCTATTCTAATCTTTTCTATTCAAGTTCATTCTATACAAAATTCCAATTTCAGAAGATGGTTATATATATATATATATATATATATATATATATATATATATATATATATATATATATATATATTTTCTATTCTGCTCTATTGTTTTATATGCTATTCTTTTCTAATATTTTTTATTCTAATCTTTTCTATTCAAACTCGATTTCATTCTATATGAAATTCAAATTTCAGAAGATGTTTTATATATATATATATATATATATATATATATATATATATATATATATATAATTTTGGTTCTGTTCTAGTGCTTTTCTAGTCTATTGTTTTCTATTCAAATCTTTTATATTCAATTTCATTCTATACAAAATTCGAACTTCAGAAGCCATCTTCCGAAATTCAAATTTTGTATAGAATGAATTAGAATAGAAAAGATTAGAATAGAATAGAAAAGAATAGAAAAGAAAAACAATAGAACAGAATAGAATAAAAATATATATTTTATTCTATTCTGTTCTATTGTTTTTCTATTCTTTCCTATTTTAGTTTCCATTGTTTTGAATTATTTTCCAATCAATTCTCGAATTCAAATTTATACTATTCGAATTTCGGAAGACGGTCATGTTCTATTTTATTACATTCTATTAAATTCTATTCTATTCTTTTCTATTTTTTTATTCTATTGCTTTATATTCAATTTTATTGTATTTTTTAGAAAATCGACTTCTATTTTTCTAATTCAATTCTAATTCGATTCAAATTTGTTTTGGATTTCGATTCAAATTTGTTTTCGAATTCGATTGGAATTCATTTTCGAATTCGATTCTAATAGAATTTCGTTCGCGTTTTTTCGAATTTAATCTTTTTTTCGGATTTGTTTAAATTCGTTACTTTTGTAATTCGGAAATTCGGATGCATATGAATTTCCAAATAATGAAAAATGTGTCCGAATTTTGATTCGAAACGAAATGCACATGTCTATTATTCCTGTCAGTATTTCCCCCACACAGTTAGAAACACACTGAGGGAACACATTTAACCCTTTAATCACCCCTGATGTTAACCTCTTCCCTGCTGGTGTCATTTATACAGTGATCAGTGCATTTTTTTTTTAGCACTAATCACTGTGTTGGTGTCACTGGTCCCCAAAAAGTGTCACTTGGGGTCAGATTTGTCTGCTGCAATGTTGCAGTCCTGCTAAAAATCGCTGATCTCCGCCATTAACCACTTAAGCCCCGGACCATTTGGCTGCCCAAAGACCAGAGCAATTTTTGTGATTCGGCACTGCGTCGCTTTAACTGACAATTGCGCAGTCGTGCGACCTGGCTCCCAAACGAAATTGACGTTCCTTTTCCCCCACAAATAGAGCTTTCTTTTGGTGGTATTTGATCACCTCTGTGGTTTTTATTTTGTGCGCTATAAACAAAAAAAGAGCGACAATTTTGAAAAGAAAGCAATATTTTTTACTTTCTGCTATAATAAATATCCCCCAAAAATATTTTTTTTTCCTCAGTTTAGGCGGATACGTATTCTTCTACATATTTTTGGTAACAAAAAATTGGAATAAGCGTTTATTGATTGGTTTGCGCAAAAGTTATAGCGTCTACAAAATAGGGGATAGTTTTATGGCATTTTTATTAATATTTTTTTTTTTACTAGTAATGGCGGCGATCAGCAATTTTTACCATGACTGTGACATTATGGCAGACACATCGGACACTTTTGGCCCCATTTTGGGACCATTCACATTTATAAAGCGATCAATGCTATAAAAATGCACTTATTACTGTGTAAATGTGACTGGCAGTGAAGGGGTTAACCAGTAGGGGGCAGGGAAGGGGTTAAGTGTGTCCTAGGGATGTGTTCCAACTGTAGGGGGATCGGCTACATGTGACACGACACTGATCACCGCTCCCAATCACAGGGAGCTGTGATCAGTGTCCTGTCACTAGGAAGAATGGGGAAATGCTTGTTTACATTAGCATTTCCCCATTCTTCCTCTCCGTGAGACGATCGCGGGACTCCCGGCGGACATCGAATCCGCGGGACCGGCGGTCGAACTCACAGAGCTTGTGGCGGGCGCGCACGCCCACAATGCCGCGTCTTAAAGGGCAGCGTACCTGTACGTTGATCTGCCCAGCCGTGCCATTCTGCTGACGTATATCGGCCTGAGCCGGTCGGCAAGTGGTTAACAGTAAAAACAATAATAAAAATGAAAAGTCCATAAATCTATCTCGTAGTTTGTAGATGCTATAACTTTTGCGCAAACCAATCAATATATGCTTATTGGGATTTTTTACCAAAAATATGTAGCAGAATACATATTGGCCTAAATTGATGGAGAAATTATTTTTTTTACATTTCATTTTGCGAATGTATTATAGCAGAAAGTAAAACATTTTTTATTTTTTTTCCAAAATTTTTGGTCTTTTGTTTATAGCACAAAAAATAAAAACCGCAGAGGTGATCAAATACCATTTAAAAGAAAGCTCTATTTGTGGGAAAAAAGGACATCAATTTTATTTGGGTACAGCGTCGCATATCTGCACAATTGTCAGTTAAAATAACGCAGTGCCATATCGCAAAAAATGGCCTGGTCCTTCGGGTGTTGAAGTGATTAATCATGACAAACAAAACCAAAGAAAATTCCCAGCTCGACTCGCCAACCAGCCTGCAACAACCAAATTATCCTGTCTAAAGTTTTGTGTTAAAAACAGGGGGTTAGTTTCCACACATTTGCAAATACATGCGTAAGCTGCAGAGCCTCTTGTCATGTACCTGGGTGTATTTGAACGGGATCTTCCTGGTCCCAAAGCTGCAGCCTTACCTGTTGCGCTACTGAGCAGATCTGGACTTTTGGAAATGTCCTCTCAGTGTTAAACATTACCTTGGACTCATTAGCCCCACCTGCTGCCAGCTGTGGACAATTTTCAATCAAAGCAGCCCTTAAAAAGGAAGTGATGCTATCTCTCAGCGCCCGTTTTGTGTGGAATAGCTCCCTGGGTGTTGTGACTGCTTTTTGATCCTGATTTTCGTGTTGAACTTCTGCCTGAATTCCTGACTACTCTCCAGCCTGCTGATTTTGTACTTCACTGCCAGCTCGTGTATGACCTTTGCCTGCCTGACCACTCTCTGGATTTCGATCATGTACCATTTTGCCTGATCTGTTGCCAACCTAATCTGCCTGACTACGTTTTCGCCTGAATCCTCAGCACACAAGTTCCACTTCAGACACTACCTATCACAGGTACCTTACATTACAAACGGGCCACAATGACAGTGGACCCTGCTGAGATTGTTAAGGCGATTTCACGTCAGGGACAATTGATTGGAGCTCATGAACAGCATCTTTCTTCCCTGGATGCCAAGTTAGATGAACTTTGTACTATGCTTAAATCTTGTTTGTCTGCTTCCTCTGCAACGGTCCAGAATCTGGATCCTACTCCTGCTACGATCCAACCCACCTCTTCTGTACCACCCAAACTTCCTATGCCTGACAAATTTGGTGGTGATACTGAGGACTGCAGAGGCTTTTTAAATGTTTGCCGTTTGCATTTCCGCAACAACCCTGGGACCTTTAGCACTTCTTCTGCCAAAGTGACTTTTGTAATTTCCTTGTTAAAGGGGAAGGCCCTGGCCTGGGTCTCTCCTTATCTGGAACGCAATGATCCTGTGCTGCAAGACGCTGACAAATTTCTGGCTTCTCTCCAGACTGTATTTGACAAGCCAGATAGAGCTTCTGCAGCTGAGTACTCACTCTTGGACATGCAACAAGGCACCAGGTCTGTGGCACAATATGCTATTGAGTTTCGTACCCTTGCTGCTGAGACTACTTGGGACTCAAGGGCATTACGTGCAGCCTTCCGAAAAGGTCTTGCAGATCGCATCAAAGACGAATTAGTCTATAAGGATTCCCCAGAAGACCTAGAGAAATTCATAGAGCTCTGTGTTCGTCTGGATGTCCGGTATCATGAAAGATGCCAAGAGAGACTTAGAACTCGCAAGTTTCCTCGGCCAGTCTACCGTTTGGCCCCTAACTTCCAAGCACCACCTCAGCCAGAACCTGAAATCTCAGTTGAACCCCAGACACCTGTGGAACCCATGGATGTAAGCCGTCTCCACCTAACTGAGTCTGAGAAACAAAGGAGGCGTGCATTGGGCCTATGCCTATACTGTGGACTTAAAGGACATTTATTATCTGTCTGCCCTTCCCGTCCAGTAAAAGGCAGGGTCTAACCAGTGTTGGAGGAGCTGGCTTAGACCTTACAGGTATATCCT
Source organism: Rana muscosa (assembly GCA_029206835.1). Lineage (NCBI taxonomy): Eukaryota > Metazoa > Chordata > Amphibia > Anura > Ranidae > Rana > Rana muscosa. The sequence continues at coordinate 382,508,655 of CM055122.1, read as the reverse complement.
CCAAGACCAAGATTACCATTCCTGCAATTATCCATTTACCCTCTAAACTTGTCTCCTGTGAGGCTTTTGTGGATTCTGGAGCTGCTGGCATATTCTTGGACTACACTTTTGCTAAAAAAAATAATATCCCATTTGTTCCAAAATCTAGACCCCTGAACATTACCACCGTGAATGGACAACCCTTGGGAGATGGCATTGTAAAATTTGAGACTATAACAATCACCCTTCAGGTAGGCGTACTCCACAAAGAGGAAGTTGTCTTGTCTCTTATTGATTCTCCACTTCTGCCTGTTATCCTTGGTTACCCATGGTTACAACAACATAACCCTTCTTTTGATTGGGAAAATGGAGAACTAACCTCTTGGGGGTCGTTCTGTCATTCAAACTGTTTGTCTCAACCCAAAAGACTTCCTGCTTGTATGTTGGCTTCCGTAGCCGTCCCACCTACCTTGCCTCATGAATACCATGCGTTTGCAGACGTATTTTGCAAGCAAAAGGCAGAGGTTTTACCTCCACATCGTTCTTTTGACTGTGCAATTAAATTGATTCCTGGAGCACCTCTTCCCAAAGGAAGGACCTATCCCCTGTCTTTGCCTGAACAAAAATCCATGGAGGAATACGTAAAAGACAACTTGGAAAGAGGTTTTATCCGACCCTCTTCTTCTCCAGTAGGGGCAGGTTTTTTCTTTGTTGAAAAAAAAGATGGGGGTCTTAGACCATGCATAGACTATCGAGGGTTAAATCAAATCACTGTAAAAGACTCCTACCCTTTGCCTCTCATTCTTGAACTGTTTGATGTACTTAAGGGGGCTGTTATCTTCTCCAAGCTAGACCTACGAGGGGCTTATAATCTAATTCGAATTAAAGACGGGGACAGGTGGAAGACAGCATTCAACACTCGTAATGGACATTTTGAATATCTGGTTATGCCATTTGGGTTGTGTAACGCCCCTGCTGTCTTCCAACGTTTCATGAATGAAATTTTTCATGATTTCAGCAACAGTTTTGTGATCATCTACTTGGACGACATTTTAATCTTTTCCAAGACTCATCTAGAGCACATCTCGCATGTAAAGCAGGTATTGCAACGACTGAGAGAAAACCATCTTTACGCGAAGATTGAGAAATGCAGTTTCCATCAAAGCCGTATTCCTTTCCTTGGATACATTATAAGTGCTGCCGGTTTCCAAATGGACCCTCAAAAACTTTCCGCTGTCTTGCAATGGCCCCAACCGACCACTTTAAGAGGGCTCCAAAGCTTTCTAGGGTTCGCAAATTACTACAGACGCTTCATCAAAGGTTTTGCCTCCATTGCGGCCCCCCTTACTGCTATGACTAAGAAAGGTACAAATTGCAAGGTATGGTCCTCAGAAGCAGAATTGGCTTTCCAGCAATTAAAAGACATGTTCAGCAAAGCTCCAATTCTTCAGCATCCAAATCCCGATCTCCAGTACATAGTTGAGGTTGATGCCTCTGAGGTAGGAGCAGGTGCCGTGCTCTCCCAGAGACAGCCTAAGTCTGGTAGAATCCATCCAGTAGCATTTTTTTCTAGAAAGTTTTCTCCAGCGGAGATGAATTACGATGTTGGGAATCGAGAACTACTGGCCATCAAATTGGCATTGTCTGAATGGCGACATCTTCTGGAAGGGGCTCCCAAACGTTTTTCTATCCTCACTGACCATAAAAACCTACTGTACCTTCAGACTGCAAGACGTTTGAACTCACGTCAGGCTCGATGGGCTCTGTTTTTCTCCCGTTTTAATTTTGTTCTTTCTTATGTTCCTGGGCATAAAAACAAGAAAGCCGATGCTCTTTCCAGACAGTTTGCTACCTCTGAAGAAGACCAACCTACCGAGCAGTATATAATCCCACCTCACAAAATTGTCTCACAGATCTCTACGGCTCTTTCCCAACAGTTACAAGAAACCCAGAATTGTGTTCCCCAAGGCTTGAAGATACCACCAGGTCGCCTGTTCGTAGCCCCTAGCCTCAGAAAACCTGTACTCCTCTGGGCACATGATGGTGTTTTATCTGGTCATCCTGGTGTCACCATCACTCTTAAGACCTTGCAGCGTCATGTCTGGTGGCCTCATATGAAAAGGGATGTTACTGACTATGTGGCTGCCTGCCCAACTTGTGCTGCTAATAAAGTACCCCGTACATTGCCTACTGGACTGTTACAACCACTTTCAGCACCTCGTCAGCCTTGGACCCATTTGACTATGGACTTCATTACAGTCTTACCCAAGTCCGAGGGTATGACTGCTATATGGATCATAGTGGATCGCTTTTCAAAAATGTCTCATTTTGTGCCGCTCCCGGGATTACCTACAGCGGAAGCACTGTCTACTCTCTTCCTTTCCCATATTTCGAGATATCATGGCATACCTACCAATGTCGTCTCAGACCGCGGATCCCAGTTTGTTTCCCGATTCTGGAGAGCGTTCTGCAAGAAACTGGGAGTAACGCTTTCACTCTCTACCTCACATCACCCTCAAACAGATGGTCAAACCGAACGCATGAACCAGACCCTAGAAACCTATCTTCGACATTATGTCAATGCCTTACACTCCAACTGGTCTGAGTATTTGCCTTTAGCTGAGTTCGCCATTAATTCCCGTTGGCACAGTGCTCTTCATACCACACCATTCTACGCAGCCCTAGGCTATCACCCTCAGACTTTTCCCCTACTTCAGCCTTCTTCTGGTGTACCAGCAGCAGATCAGCGGGTTAAAAATATTCTGCTACATTGGAAAAAGATTTGCTTATTACTACGGAAGTCAGCAGGCAAGTATGCACTTTTTTCCAACAAACGAAGACGCCATATACCTCCATATGTGGTGGGGGACAGAGTTTGGCTATCAACCAAATATGTGAGACTGAAACAACCTTCTACCAAATTGGGCCCTCGATTCATTGGTCCTTACAGAATTATTGCTCGAGTCGGGCCAGTCTCCTATCGGTTGAAATTACCCTCCTCTCTCCGAATTCATCCTGTGTTCCACGTTTCCCTCCTCAAAAAAGCAATTTTCAATCGCTACTCCAGAACGCAACAGCTACCTCCTCCTGTTCTTGTTGATGGACAAAATGAGTTTGAAGTCTCCAAGATTCTTGATTCTAGAAGACAGGGTCGTGGCCTTCGGTATCTGGTTCATTGGAAGGGATATCCTGTCACAGACCGTTCCTGGGTTCCAGCCAAAGATCTGCATGCCCCTTCTCTTATTCGAGAGTTCCATGCCTCCTTTCCCACTAAGCCCCGCTAGGCCCCCGGAGGGGTCCACTGGGGAGGGGGCCCTGTCATGTACCTGGGTGTATTTGAACCGGGATCTTCCTGGTCCCAAAGCTGCAGCCTTACCTGTTGCGCTACTGAGCAGATCTGGACTTTTGGAAATGTCCTCTCAGTGTTAAACATTACCTTGGACTCACTAGCCCCACCTGCTGCCAGCTGTGGACAATTTTCAATCAAAGCAGCCCTTAAAAAGGAAGTGATGCTATCTCTCAGCGCCCGTTTGTGTGGAATAGCTCCCTGGGTGTTGTGACTGCTTTTTGATCCTGATTTTCGTGTTGAACTTCTGCCTGAATTCCTGACTACTCTCCAGCCTGCTGATTTTGTACTTCACTGCCAGCTCGTGTATGACCTTTGCCTGCCTGACCACTCTCTGGATTTCGATCATGTACCATTTTGCCTGATCTGTTGCCAACCTAATCTGCCTGACTACGTTTTCGCCTGAATCCTCAGCACACAAGTTCCACTTCGGACACTACCTATCACAGGTACCTTACACCTCTTCACGGCACACCAGTGTTATTTGCAGTCCTAACTCTTTTAAGAGGCACTACAGTGAAAGCACATCCATAATAACTGATAGATAGAGGGTAGGTAAGCCTGGAGGGTGCGCAACCCTCCTTAAAGGCACGGGGGAGCACTGGACACCCAGCATTAGAACAATAGAGGCAAAGGTGTCCAGTGCGTCCCCTCACAAGTTTTTCAATAGTGCAAACAAATGGCCACCGTCCCCACTTATAACTGGCCTTCGCAGCAAGAAGCACATGGGATGGGCAAAGCATGTCAAACAAAACCAAAGAAAGTTCCCAGCTCAACTCACCAACCAGCCTGTAAACAACTGAATTATCCTGTCTTAACAGTTAGTGTTAAAAACAGGGGCTTAGTTTGCACACATTTGCAAATACATGTGTAAGCTGCAGAGCCATAAATCATTAATCATGAATTCAACACCAGAGTTTATTTACTTAAAAAAAAGGGCAGATATATTGTAGGGACCAGTTGCGGCTGGTGCTCCAGCCAAAGGGGGATCGGGCAAACAGCAGACCACCCGAGAGGAAGGAAAAAGCACTCACATTGCCACATCCATGTATTGAGGAAAATTGGTTTGCTGCTCAAGAAGGAGCAAAACAAGGTAGGACTTTGTAGGCAACACACTAAAATGGAATACAAAAAAGTTTATTGAATCACAAAATTATTAAACAAAGATTAAAAAAGACCATACAATGTATATAGAGTCCCTTTGAACGTCAACGCATTTCGCCGTGAGGCTTCGTCAGGACCGACAAGAAAAGGGGGGGGGTGGTTTTTATAGACACTTGGGACAAATCTCACTATCTGGAATGAGATACACAAAATTAATATACAGTATATACAATTAAAAAGTGAAGGTAAAGGGGCGTGGCCTGGACGCGATGAGAGAAGGTCGCAACTAACAGGAGCTCCGACAGAAGAGGAGACCAACCGCCTCCCTACAGGGCTATTCTACACTTGTTTTGTACTGCTTATACCCTGCACCCCTGTGGGAACTTTAGGTGCATGCCTTCACGGAAAAAACCTTTCGAAATCTAAGCCGCAGAGGTCCCTTACAACTTACCTTCTCCGCACCGCTGTAAAAGCAGTCATGTCCAAAGATGGCGCCCAGGCACAGCGAGGTTCCCCGCCGCCGGCGGTATCCCCAGAGGCTTCGGTTTCAACCCTCACAGAAGGTGAGTGTCCCTATCAGCTAACTAAGGCTGACCTTGATGACAGCCTTGCCTCCATGTATGAGAAAATAGCTGGAAAGTTCCAAAGTGAACTCCACAAAGCCACTAGTATTCTCTCACTGGAGATCACCACGCTGGGAGGCCGCACGGACATGTTAGAAGCTAAACATGATGAATTGGTTGTAGCACACGCGGATCTCCGCAAAGACTATGAGGCACTGGCTGAAAATTTCCAACTGGTGCAATCACAGGTCGAGGATCTCGATAATCGAAACAGGAGGAACAATCTCAGACTACGGGGTATACCCGAGTCTGTCATGGACCTCCCGGCCGCTGCCACTAAGCTGTTCCTCAGCCTCCTTCCCTCTACACCCGCTTCAGCGTTTGTGTATGACAGGATTCACAGGGCATTGTGCCCCAAGCCCCCAGCTGAGAAACCGCCGCGAGACATAGTTTTATGTCTCAAGGACTTCTTGATTAAAGAGGAGATTCTCCGTGCAGCAAGGAATTCTGTAACAATCAACCTGGATGGGGTAAAGATCCAAATTTTCCCTGATATCTCTCAGGCTACCCTCGACCGCAGACGTCGCATGAAGGAAGTCACATCAGTCCTGCAGTCAGCCCGCATTCGCTACAGATGGGGCTTCCCGTTTAAACTCACAGTCCCGCACAATGGAACCACCTACACAGCCTATAATGTGGCGGAGGGGAAGGAGATCTTAATTAAACTAGGCCTCTTGGAACCAGAGACTGTTAACTGCAGACCCTCTACTCCAGGACCTAACCCAATCTGGAACACCCCTTCTTCTCGAAGGAACCAGGGCAGATGACGCCAACCCTTCCGAGACCAACCGGCTTAAAGATCCACACTTAGAATTTGTACAGGCTCCGGTGTCTGGACGGGCAGGATTTCCCCTATCGGAGTACTGTCCACACTTGAGACTGGAGTCATCACTAGCATGTTTGCAGAGCCCCCAGGCTCATGTCTCATGCTCCAATCCCCCTCAGTGGTATTAACATCCTACCTACATAACAGTTTGCTTTCTTGCCCACGCTCGGGACTTCTGTGCTGGCTCTCAGACCACGAACCTCCATGGCTGAACCGCGATGTGACCTACACCGGTAACACTTGCTTACTCCTTATGCTAGGTTGCATCAACCTATCCCCTCTCGGGGATAGCTCTACCATAGCTGTGCGGGAGCACTGCTCTACTCATGCTAGATGGCATGCATCAGTTTACTTTTTTCTGGCACATTATTTTTCAGGTTTTTCTTTTTTTTAAAAATCTTTTTGATATAGTGCTAATATGATCTGAGGCGACGAGTCTCCTCTCGTCCACTGCTTCCCCCCTGCTGACCTTAGGACCCGGGCCGCTGTGAGGTTCAGGGCGATGTGCGTTGTATGGTCGCCCTGTTCGTCGCTGCGATCCTATCGGATCCGTCGGTTGGTATAGGACTACATAGTCCATTGGAAAAGTTTTTTTGGTCATTTGGACTGTTTTCCTTTGACCCCCATGCTCGTAATGGTTTTGTTAACACCCTTGAGTTAATGTTTACTGGTTATGCTCTTATTTTTGCAATTTACCTTGAAAAGTCATTTATGTTGTTTCTCTCCTTGTTCAGACGCTCATTCTCTCTACTCAAAGACAGACATGCTATGTTACTTGTTTGACAGAAGCACACATGGCAATTCTGCGTGGTCTTCCCCTTATACATGCACCTCCCATTCATATGCCCTATCCCTGTTAGTTCATGATGGCCCTTAAGATCTTGTCCCATAATGTACAGGGCTTTAACCTGCCCCAGAAGCGTAGAAAGGCCTTTAGACACTATAAGAACCTGGGAGCAGACATTCTCCTACTACAGGAGACCCATTTTTCTAGCTCGAATCACCCACAATATTTTGATCGAGCATTTAAACAGTTTCACTGTACCTCCCACTCTAATAAGACACGTGGAGTTGCCATTTTTATTAGTAACTCAGTCCTCTTCGAGGCGACACATATATATAAAGACCCGGATAGCAGGTTTATAATCCTGCAGGGTAAAATACAGGGCCTAGCAGTTACCATGGTTTCTTTATACGCCCCTAATGAGGCACAGGCTTCTTTCTTTAAACATTTTTTTTCAATTCTGGAACGATACCTTTCACCACATTTAATCTCACGGCGAACCCGAGCCTAGATCGGAGCAGGAGCACCCCCGCCTCTAAGGCATTTCCTAAAACCCTGTCCAATAGTCTAAATGCCCTGCAACTTATTGACACGTGGCGGGCACATAATATTGGGTGCAGGTCTTATACATTCTACTCGAACCCTCATGATAGCTTTGCGCGATTAGATTATATCTTCAGCACCCCCACTATCCTAGCAAACTCTTCGAGGGCAGACATTCACGTTTGCCCTTGGTCCGATCACAATATAGTTGAGTTCACAGTCCGGGGGATGGGCCTCAAACCCACGACCTACTCCTGGAGATTGAACGAATCACTACTTACTGATTCCCCAACGGTTGAGGCGCTTAACACAAAACTGCAGGAGTACTTCACTGATAACCACCTACCTGACACATCTCCAAGTACTTTATGGACTGCCCATAAGGCAGTCATGAGAGGCAACCTCATTGACTTAGCCTCCAAAAGAAACAAAGCTAAAATATCTGATCTCCGTTTGCTCACAAAGACCCTTAATACCCTATACAACAAATATAGTCAGGATCCCTCCCCTGCCCTTCTTGAACAAATACACACTAAAAAACACGCATTAGATCTCCTGCTTTCGGAGGATACGGAAAAAGCCTTGAGGTGGGCCAAAGCTAAGTTTTTGCTACATAGCAATACGTCTTCAACCATGTTCGCCCGGAAACTCAACCAGGCCACAAAGCCCTCACATACCTATAGACTTCGCAACTCTGCGGGAATTTTGGTCTCTCACCCTAAGGATGTCCTGGAGATTTTCGTACAATATTATAAAGATTTGTTCAAAATGTCGAGTCCCACCTCAGACCCTTCCGCACATTCCTGGTTCTCAGACCTGGCCCTACCTACTCTAACAGACCAACAATTAGAGTCCCTGAATGCCCCCTGTTCTGAACGAGAACTATTGTCCATTATCAAATCCCTCAAATCCTCCACAGCCCCTGGCCCGGATGGCTACTCCACTTCCTATTATAAGAAATTCGCACACATTTTGTCCCCTCATCTGACCTCTCTGTATAACTACATCTTGAAAGGAAATGACTTTCCAGCAGAGATGCTTCTAGCGAATATGTCCCTCATCCCCAAACCACACAAAGATCATTCCCTGCCCCAAAACTTTCGTCCAATATCAGTGATCAATAATGACCTGAAAATCTTCGGCAGACTGCTAGCGGACCGACTTGCCTCTGTTATAACCAGCCTGATCTCCCCCGACCAGACGGGATTTATTCCCGGTAGGCAGATCACAGATAATATCCGCCTAGTTTCTAACATAATACAGGATGCCAACCTTCATTCTAAGCAAACTCTCCTGCTCAGTCTGGATATTCACAAGGCATTCGATAGCGTCAGCTGGTCCTACCTTGATCACCTCCTACCCAAATTCGGTATCTCGGAAAACTTTATACACGGTTTCCACTCCTTATACAGAGACCCACAAACACGCATTAATCTCCCAGGCAATAATTCCCCATTTTTTCCCCTCCAGAAGGGCACAAGGCAGGGATGTCCGTTATCCCCTCTCCTATTTGCCCTGGCCATAGAGCCCCTTTCCCGTGCTATAACCAACAATGTTAACATTAAAGGATACTGCAAAGGCCCTAACGAATTTAAATTTAGCCTCTATGCCGATGATGTGCTCCTATTCTTGTCCAATCCACTTATAGCATTGCCCAACCTCACATCTTTACTAGATTCTTTCCACACAATCTCTGGGCTGGGGGTTAATCTAGCCAAATGTTCGGCCATGCCAATAAATATACCTCCGGATCTTGAGGCTTCCCTGAGACATCACTTTGCATTTACTTGGTGCACGGACACCCTCCGCTACTTAGGAATTTAGCTTACCCCTGCTTTTCATTCCCTGTTCCATGTGAATTTTCACCCCATAGTCTCCCATGTCAAAACCTTACTTAAAACCTGGGATACATATCACATCTCCCTGCTGGGTAGGGTCACGGCCATTAAAATGGCCATTTTGCCCAAGCTATTGTTTTTTTTCAGGGCCCTCCCTATATACGTCCCTAAGACTTATATTGATTCAATCCAAAAAGAAGTGAATAGATTTGTGTGGCATAATAAAAAAACAAGATTTCATAAAGCCTTACTATATAGACCCCAACCCTTAGGAGGTCTAGGCCTTCCCGACCTTTGGCGCTACTACTTAGCGTCAAGATTTGCACAAACTGCACAATGGCACGCAACCCCATCTGGTATTCCCTGGCTGGCCTTCGAGACTCAGTCAATACTCCCTTTCCACCTGTCGGGACTCTTGTGGGCCGGATCTATGAAGCTGTGCCTACTCACCCCACTAAACTCTATTGTTAGTCATGGCCATACAACCGCCAGAGGCGGAGTGCCTAAGTTTGATTTATCCTCTTCTCTCTCCCCGTTATACTCCTTTATAGGAGATCCAGATTTCCCTCCGGCCTTTGAGGATAGGATGGGATTCTCCAGATGGTTGACATCGGAGGTTATTACGTTACAATCCTTAAAAGAAGGCAGACATTTTAAATCCTTCCAGCAACTACAGACAGATCATGAGTTCCCATCCTCCGAAGTATATAAGTACATGCAGGTTAGACATTTCTTCCAACACAGGGGCTTTCTGAATTCCCGCACCCACTGTACCCCATATGAACGCTTATGCTCTCAATCATCTAGAGACAGAGGGATTATATCCAAGACATACACCATGCTGAACAAATATGCCCTGCCAGCCAAGACAAAACCAATGCTCAGGTGGGAGGAGGAATTGGGCCTAAGTTTTGAACCCCTAGAATGGGAGGAGATGTTGACAAATATGTATAAACACACCAGAGCCTACTCCATTCGTGAAACGGCTGTTAAACTACACCTCAAATGGTACCTAACCCCAGCACACCTCCACACACTCTTCCCTGCTGTTTCCCCGCTCTGTTTTCGGGGCTGCCCTGTGTCGGGCACACTGATTCACACCTTTTGGAGCTGTACACATCTTCAACCCACTTGGCAGGCGGCAGCCACCAAAGCTTCAACCATAGCTGGTAGGACCATTACCCTTACAGCCCAAATGTGCCTATGCTTTACACCCATCCCTGATATCCCTACACCTTGCGCTAAACTAATATACTCCCTCTTTTTGGCCGTCCATTGGGTTATCGCACGCAACTGGCGCTCCCCGTCCCTTGCCTGGTCCCAAGTGCTGACACGAATGGAAGCGATTAAGCTGGCAGAACATATCCACCACACGCTCTATGACACTATGCAAATTTATGATGATAAATGGAAACACTGGTTCGATGTACCGTAATCCCTTTTTAGAATTTTTTCTGTTGGCACCTTTCACAACCACCACATGTAATCACGAATGATTTATCAGTCTTGTGCAGTTTCATGTAATGTCAACTCTATTATGTACCCCTATCTCTCTCCCATGTCATGTGACGTTTATTTTTCCTCTGAATTGATTATGCTGTCTGACATTTTCTTTGTATGATGCTGATACTTAAATAAAAACGTTTGTAAACAAAAAAAAAGTGAAGGTAAAAGTAAATAAAAAGATATCTTTGGAGCTAGAAGACTACATATACTGTCCTCCATGCGCACCATGATCCAAAGGACAGAAGACAAAAAGCAGAAAACAGAAAGAAAAAAGCAAAAGAGCAAAAAACAAATCACACCACCCCCAAAGTAATAGAAAATACCTCAGAAGGACATCCGGATAGTAAAATGTTGTTCAAATGTTACCAATTCATATATGTGGTGTGGTAACGAATGTACGTGTGGTCTAGTAGAAAAGATAGAGAATATATATGTATGTGTATTTAATAATCAATGTGGCATATATCAATGTATCTATATGTGTATACATAACACAGGAAAATCCTACCTGCTGGTCAAAAGAATGATCAGACACTGATATTCTCACAGGAATATAGTCCATAGATGGAGGGGTCTGACGCTCAAAGCTAATACAGATAGCTGAGCAGATCTACAAATGCCAATGGGTATAGTCAGATACATACATACAAAGGGAATTGTGTAGGGAGTGTAAATAATAATAATAATAAACATAATTACCAGCTACATCCAATGGGGTATGCCCAAAAACAGGGGTAGGGGGCGTTCTTGGTGTGGAGTCCTATCGTAAGCACTTTCAATACGAGTGCAAAAAGCCCAGCCAAAGCAGTGGTATATGTATCACCGTACAGGGTCTGGAGATAAAGAACATAAAAATAAAAAGGATGATAACTAAATAGGCAGCTCATGCCTGTATGGTATCGCCAAGATGTAGGAGGCGGCTTACCTGGCTGTTGAACGTCACACGGTAGCATCCCCGGGAGTCAGCCTCATGCTGAACACAGGGGACAGACCGTGTTGGCTGTCATATTTTATAATAGAAAAAACCGTGCCAAAAATCACGCTTAGCGTGTGGCGCGCTGACATCACTCGAGTGCGCCCCGCACTCAGATCATGGGCGGAAGTGTCAGGCACGCCACATCAGAGCCGGAAAACAGCACAACGGAGCAAGAGACCCGAACCGGAAGACAGCAAGAGACGAACCACATGAAGCAAAGCACGCCATGTTGGAATAGGGAAAACAGCGCAATAAAGCAAAGAGGAACCCAAGACAAGAAAAAATAGAACTAAAAATAATACAAGATGAATACCATGAAATAGGTCAAATTAAACACTGAGCATGGCAATCGCCATATTGGATCACTAAGATGCACAGAGAGGACAGAAAAGGGCCAAAAAGCACACAAAGATATACTCACATTGACATAATTGTACGATAACACAATACATAATCTAGCAAGCTCCGTAGAGACAGTCATTCGCTTAGGATAAATTCCATTAGTGCGATACATACAGTTACAAAAAGATTTATCTTTCCAAATATACAAAGAAACAGAGAACCTTTCTTGTAAAAATAAGTAGGTTCTCTCGGAACCAAAACAAGATCAGGGACCGAGAGACACTCCAAACGCATGGGAAATGGGAGAATACATCCTAGGGGACATCCTAGGGCAGACATTGGGAGGGAAAGAAAAAAGGGGAAGAAAAAGGTACAGCACTATAATTAATATTCTGTAATTTTTACAAAAATGGTTTAAAGCTGACCATGTCGTTCAGACCAGGATACTTGGTCGCCTTTAATTTGTATACCCTTTCTGTTTCTCGTTGTAATACCCTCTGGTCAAAGTTGCCACCCCGTGGGTCCTCATAGACCCGATCCAGGGCGGCGACCTTGAAGACCTGGGGTTCATATCGGTGCCTAAACGCCACATGATGACCAATGGTGGTATTCAGAAGACCACTGGTTGCGTAATAAACATGGTCTTTAATTCTTCTCCAGAAGGCTCGAATTGTCTTTCCGATGTAGAAGGATCCACAACAACAAAAAATAATGTAAATAACTCCCTTAGTCTGACAGGTGATATGATGTTTGAGGAAGTGAGTCTGGCCGTTGGGTAGAGTTATCCTTGGGCCCTCAATTAGAAGGTCACAGTAATCACACTGGCCACATTTGTACAGTCCCTTTGGTTCCCGGGGTTTGTTATCAGACCTCCTATAGTTACTTTGTACCAGATGGTCCCGAATAGAACCAGCCCGTCGAAAGGTAATTTCTGGACTCATTCCAATATATTTTCTGAGAACAGGGTCGGCAGACAAAATATACCAGTGTTTTTGCACGATTGACCTGACTTTAGCATGCTGGTCAGAGTATGTGGTTATGAATCTCACCACATCAGGGGTGTTTTTTTGGGGGGCTCTGGCAAGTATGGCATTTCTAGGTTTAATAAGGGCTTTTTTGAAAGCGTTCTTAAGGCAATTTTTGCTGTAGCCCCTCATTCTTAGACGTGTATAGAGGAGATCGGCCTCCTCCTTGAATTTGGTATCATCGGTGCAGTTCCGTCTTAGACGTAAATACTGCCCAAATGGTATGCTTTGGATCAGTGAACGAGGATGCGAACTTGCAGCGTGTAGAATCGTGTTCCCCTCAGTCGGTTTACGGTACAGAGTGGTTTTGATTAAACCTTCTTCTGTAACGTAAATCGATATGTCTAGATACGCAATCCTCGTTTGGCTATATGCCATGGTGAATTTAAGATTATGTCCGTTAGTGCTTAACATTTTCATAAATTCATTCAAAAGGGTCAGAGATCCCGCCCATAGCATCAGTACGTCATCAATAAAACGAAACCACCCCAAAACTAAACAGAAGAGGTGTCCAAATTCGTCATTGGAGAACAACTCACGTTCCCACCCCCCCAGGTACAAGTTTGCATAGGAAGGGGCACACATGTGCCCATTGCGACTCCTTGTACCTGGAGGAAGTGGGACCCATCGAACGAGAATACATTTTTGGTCAAAATGTGCTCCAACAGCTTAAGCACAAAGGAATTTAAGCCAGTAGATTTGGGACCTCTTTCCTTGAGAAACCTAGAAATGACTGAGTCCTAGTTTGTGTGGAATAGATGAATAAATTGCTTCCACATCTATGGACACTAAGAAGCATCCTGGGGGCACATTGAGGCCCTCAAGGGTTCTAAGGAGATCTGGGGTGTCCTGGATATAGGAAGGAAGAGTGGCCACATGGGGTCGCAGATATTCGTCGACAAATTTACTGGTTCGTTCCGTCTTGGCACCTACGCCAGATACTATCGGGCGGCCAGGAGGTCTAGACATGTTTTTGTGTGTTTAGGGAGTGAATAGAAACATGGAGTCTTAGGGTAAGGTACCTGAATGCCCTCATATATCTCCTTGGTGATCAAACCCCCGGAGAGGGCGGAATGAATGGTGTCATTGTATTGCTGGTTGTAGAGGTCTATGACATCCTCAGAAATCGGCCTGTACCAATCCCGGTTTCTGAGAATGTCCCAGCACATGTTCCTGTAATTGAGTTCATCCATGACCACCACATTGCCGCCCTTGTCCGAGGGCTTGATCACCAGGTGAGAGTTACGACTAAGGCCCATCAGGGCCTGTCGTTGGGGTGTTGAAAGGTTCTGGTGGACCGATCTGGCAAGAGCCAAAGATTCAACATCCCCAATAGCCTGGGTCAAAAAGGCCCAGACATTGGAGTTGATGTGGAGCGAGGGAAAATTAGTAGATTTCTTCTTTTACAGCCTTACTCAGTGATTCAATATCATTTTGATATTGAGTGTTCTGAATGCGTTGGCCTCTCGCCACTTCAGTCTCCGGACTCATTTCACGGATCTCAGTCCCCTCGCTCTCATCAAGTAGTAGAACGAGGTTCTTGAGGGCTCGGAACTCAGCCACCGTGAAGTCCTTCCAGATCTCCTGGTGGGAGATTTCCGTTTGTCTAGTACAACGCTCTTTGTCATACATAAATTTGAAGGTCAATTTCCGGGCAAAAAGGTAAAGGTCTTTTATGAGCTCGAATTTGTTGGAAGACGTGTTAGGGCAAAAACTAAGACCCAAGCTCAAGAGATCTGTTTCTATCTCACTCAGGGGGTACGAGGACAAGTTGATCACCTCCAAGCGAGATGCCTTGTTCTGGGTCCCCCCATATAAATTGGTTACAGTGGATGGCCATCATGTGGCATTTAGGCACTGATATGAACCCCAGGTCTTCAAGGTCGCCGCCCTGGATCGGATCTATGAGGACCCACGGGGTGGCAACTTTGACCAGAGGGTATTACAACGAGAAACAGAATGGGTATACAAATTAAAGGCGACCAAGTATCCTGGTCTGAACGACATGGTCAGCTTTAAACCATTTTTGTAAAAATTACAGAATATTACTGTATTTATTGGCGTATAACACTCACTTTTTTACCCTGAAAATAGAGGGTAAACTGTGCCTGAGTGTTATACACAGGGGGCTGTGCAAAGTTTTTTTCCTGAAACTTCCCTCTTAAAGTTAGGGTGCGTGTTATACGCCTGTGCGTGTTATACGCCGATAAATACGGTAATTATAGTGCTGTAACTTTTTCTTCCCCTTTTTTTTCTTTCCCTCCCTTCCCCTCCCAATGTCTGCCCTAGGATGTCCCCTAGGATGTATTCTCCCATTTCCCATGCGTTTGGAGTGTCTCTCGGTCCCTGATCTTGTTCTGGTTCCGAGAGAACCTACTTATTTTCACAAGAAAGGTTCTCTGTTTCTTTGTATATTTGGAAAAATAAATATTTTTGTATATGTAATTAAGCTATAGGAACTTATACAACTGTATGTATCGCACTAATGGAATTTATCCTAAGAGAATGACTGTCTCTACGGAGCTTGCTAGATTATGTATTGTGTTATCGTACAATTATGTCAATGTGAGTATATCTTTGTGTGCTTTTTGGCCCTTTTCTGTCCTCTCTGTGCATCTTAGTGATTGCCATGCTCAGTGTTTAATTTGACCTATTTCATGGTATTCATCTTGTATTATTTTTAGTTCTATTTTTCTTGTCTTGGGTTCTTTTTTGCTTTATTGCACTGTTTTCCCTATTCCAACATGGCGTGCTTTGCTTCATGTGGTTCGTCTCTTGCTGTCTTCCGGTTGGGGTCTCTTGCTCCGTTGCGCTGTTTTCCTGCTCTGATGTGGCGTGATTTTTGGCGCAGTTTTTTCTATTATAAATATGACAGCCAACACGGTCTGTCCCCTGTGTTCAGCATGAGGCTGACTCCCGGGGATGCTACCGTGTGACGTTCAACAGCCAGGTAAGCCGCCTCCTACATCTTGGCGATACCATACAGGCATGAGCTGCCTATTTAGTTATCATCCTTTTTATTTTTATGTTCTTTATCTCCAGACCCTGTACGGTGATACATATACCACTGCTTTGGCTGGGCTTTTTGCACTCGTATTGAAAGTGCTTACGATAGGACTCTGTGGTGAATAGAAAGTCTTCTTTTTCCACACCAAGAACGCCCCCTACCCCCGTTTTTGGGCATACCCCATTGGATGTAGCTGGTAATTATGTTTATTATTATTACACTCCCTACACAATTCCCTTTGTATGTATGTATCTGACTATACCCATTGGCATTTGTAGATCTGCTCAGCTATCTGTATTAGCTTTGAGCGTCAGACCCCTCCATCTATGGACTATATTCCTGTGAGAATATCTGTGTCTGATCATTCTTTTGACCAGCAGGTAGGATTTTCCTGTGTTTTGTATACACATATAGATACATTGATATATGCCACATTGATTATTAAATACACATACATATATATTCTCTATCTTTTCTACTAGACTACACGTACATTCGTTACCACACCACATATATGAATTGGTAACATTTGAACAACATTTTACTATCCGGATGTCCTTCTGAGGTATTTTCTATTACTTTGGGGGTGGTGTGATTTGTTTTTAGCTCTTTAGCTTTTTTCTTTCTGTTTTCTGCTTTTTGTCTTCTGTCCTTTTGGATCATGGTGCGCATGGAGGACAGTATATGTAGTCTTCTAGCTCCAAAGATATCTTTTTATTTACTTTTATCTTCACTTTTTAATTGTATATACTGTATATTAATTTTGTGTATCTCATTCCAGATAGTGAGATTTGTCCCAAGTGTCTATAAAAACTGCCCCCCCTTTTCTTGTCGGTCCTGACGAAGCCTCACGGCGAAACGCGTCGACGTTCAAAGGGACTCCTTACTGCTATATACATTGTATGGTCTTTTTTAATCTTTGTTTAATAATTTTGCGATTCAATAAACTTTTTTGTATTCCATTTTCGTGTGTTGCCTGCAAAGTCCTACCTTGTTTTGCTCCTTCTTGAGCAACAAACCAATTTTCCCGGTGGGTGGTACTCATGCAGTCGGGCTCTTGGCGGCGATAAAGAGCAGATGACGAATGCAAAGTAGATGACTAATGCAGAGCCGAGGACGGCGGCCATCTTCCGGATCTCCCTGTACATCCTCCCCGCTTCCGGTACTGCCCAATACAATCGGTTCTCCTCTCGGCTAACCGCCCCTCCAGCTTCCTGATTCGCTCGGAGGAGAAGCAGGAAGACAATAGCCAATATTAATTCACTATTGTCACACAAGTGGGTGGGCTTTTGGTGCAATGCTCTGTGCCCTGAACCCACCCTTTTTTAAAGCCAATTAGAGCCTCAGGTTCTAATCACGTGATTCAATAAAAAAAATTGAATCCATGCGTCTGGTGCCCCTTATGTAGATTAGGGGCCAGGACGCATATATTAGGGGGGCCGCGCCGCTGCACCCCATATGGAGCGGCCGCCACTGGTAGGGACTACATTTACATAGTATTTAAACATTTTCACTAGGTTGCATGTTGATCAAGAACTACACTGACCATTTTTAAAGAAAGAAGTCAAGATTAGAGTGTACTTATTTTGTTGAAAAAAAGTCCCAAAAATGTTGTAGTGAATACGTACACAGTATTTAAACATTTTGACTAGGCTGTATTTTTAACAGAACCAGAAAGCAATATTAGATTGCAACCCTGCAACCCATTGTAACCTGCTATCAGAGTGAGAGAGACACACTGCCCTGCTCTATGACTCTGCATATGGGCACTGTATTGTTATGAAAACTCCTCTTTCTATACTACCTTCAGGAACCACATCAAGAAACTGCACTTATTCTGACAGCAGAAAAAGGTTTACCTGTAATCTGCTCGCAGTAATAGACACAGACGCTGCATATGGGAGCTTCGTTATTAGCAGAACACTACTTCTGGAAATCTGGGTCTTTCTAGAGTTCTGACCCCTGCCGTTGGAGGCTTTAGCTATCATAGGTGAGAAAACCTTCTATTTGGACCATCAAGAATTTTTTAACAGCTCATTCCATGTAAGTAAACTTCACCATTTCTTTCTTCTGATATGTGGCATACTCTTATGCACTCCCAGCACTGTTTATGATTTTCATCATATTAGTGGGCTTCTTATCCAGTAATTCAATTAAGAGATTTTAAGATAACCTCTGGTTGATTATGCACAGTTTTTTGATTTGCTAGTGATCAATGTAAGCCTTGCTAGGGTTATTTTAATAGTTTTTTTTTTTTTAATAAATGCATTTTTAAGCATTCCAAAAATAATCTTGCCACTAATTTTCTATTGATCACTTACTACAGGACAAAATAAACAATGTATCTTCCAGCATTCAAGTGGGGACATAAGACACTATTCTTCATTGTGTGAGTATACTGCCACCTACAAGTGGATTGAACACTATGCAAATCAAAAAAATGGGCCAGGTTTCTCCAGTGCAGGGTTTCTCAATTGGGGTTATGTAGAAACCCAGAAGTCCATGAAAGATCTCCAGGGGTTCCACAGTTTGCCATTGAAGCATATTCAAACCTGTCGCAAGTCTGCTGTTAGCAGTTCAGCTCCCCATCCTGTCGTTCAAAGTTCTGTCATAAGCTTATGTAGCACATACCCGTAGGGACTACTTGGATCACCCCAGTCCTGCACATCCAGGCACACAGAATTTCTACAAGCACCCAGAGACAGAGAACAGTCCGTGACTTTGTTTTTATTATTTATTGAGGGTTAATAACTTGGATAGGGATGGGAGGTTATGGGATGCCCACTTAACTTCAGAAAAACTTTCAGCAACAACTTCAGGGACATCTTCCTATATTCCATCTATATACAGTCTCCTTCACTTTCCTCCTGCACAGCATTTGCTTGTTACAGCTGAATTACTTTGCTTTATCTGACAGTCTCCCAGTCGGGATTAGCAATGACCCTTTACAGGCAGGAACTCGTAGTCCCTCTTTGCGTAACACAGTGTAGTGAAACAGCTTCTTAATCTGTGACCACTGATCCTAGAACCACCTCTTCAGGCACTGCCAACCCACCTGGCTGCAGCTGCCCCTTTCATTAGCCCTCCAGGCTAACTCTAACACCAGTCCTCCTGACTGACTCGTTGCCAGCTCACCCAACTGACTCCCAGGAGATCTGTAGGGAAAAGGCTGAAGACTTAAGCACACCACTGTCTTCAAGGGAGACTGGCTACATGTGGGCATCTCCCCACTTTATTGGTCTCCACAGTTTTGATCTATTCACTCTGTCTCTCTTGCTCCCGTGCCTCCAGAAAGGGCTTCCTCCTGTGTGTTATAGCAGGATCCTACCAGCACCCGTACCCCAACCCAAGGAAAGCGTTCCACCCCAGACTAGGGGTACCTGTGAGGGCCATTGACAGCCTCTTCAACACTGCATCTCCATCTTCCACCTGACTTCCCCTGCTGGCATGGCCTATGTGTATTTATGGAGTGGTCTTAGTCCCCTGCCAGCCTAAATCTGAGGATTGGCGGGGGCTCCATAATATTCAAGGCAGCTCCTCATAACCTCCACCCACTAATTCTAGAAAGGGGAGGCACCAGAGAGCTGCCAGGATGAGTCACCCAGCCCTGGCCTCTAATAACCCTGACCCAATTCCCTGGCTTAGGTTATGCCTATTCAGAAATATGCTTTTCTCCTATTCTTACTTCTAGCACACACTAGAGGGTGCTACACTCACTCCCCCCCCCCCCCCCCCAAAAGCAGCCGTGTCCCCATCGGCTGGGAAAAAAATACAACTCCTGAGCCTAGGAGAAAAAAACAAGGCATCCCATAAAAAAAGGAGGGGAAAAGGGAAACAACTTGGAAGGGGCTTTGTACAAATAAGTTACGTAGTAAAAATAGAATGTACATTTTGTTAAAAAAAATCACACACATCCTGACTAAAGATCCCTGTAGCTAACATAATAACAAACAACACAGGATAAAGCATATCCTTAGCTGGAGCACCTTCCCCTAGAGGGAAGCCCTCCCAGAAATCAGAAAAAAACAAAACAAAAGTTCATCACTTAAGCAGGGGGAGAGACATCCATAGAGATACCTGCAAAACAGACAAAAAAGGGAACAGGATCATATCACAAATTTTCGATCTATCTGTACATTCTGCTAGCAGGAAGTTATTATCCTGCTGACAGAAAACTTTGTACACAAACAAGAAAAAGTCTCTTGAAGGAGGAGCCCCTCCACATTAGCAAAGCATCAGGATACTAGGCCTCACCCAAAGTTCTTTTACTGGAACAGAGAATCCCACCTGGAAGCGGATCAAGGTGTTTGTTCCTTTGTTCACGGACTAGGCCGGCCAAACAGAGACAGCAGTCCTCTCCTTCCTGGCATTTTCTGTAGCCCTAGGCCGGCTTAGTCCATAAGGAAAGGAACAAACAGAGCCAACATCCGTCGGAAAAAAATCCACGGTTTTGTTGTCGGAATGTCCGATAATGTGTACGCGGCATAATAGAGCAATCCAGCTCATTCATTGAGTCACAGGCCGCATGCTCCCCCTGTCTTTTGCTTTCCACAGATGCGGAAAAGGCGTTTGACAGGGTGGATTGGACTTACCTGAGAACAGTGTTGGCCAGACTTGGCCCCAACATACTGTCATGGATATCCTCCCTCTATAGCTCTCCGGAAGCCAAAGTGAAAGTGAATGGGCTACTGTCAGACTCATTCCCAATTCACAATTTGACGTAACAGGGGTGCCCTCTATCCCCCCTCATTTTTTCTTTAACCCTTGAACCACTGCTTAACCACTTAACGACCGCCCCATGTACATATACGTCGGCAGAATGGCACGGACAGGCACAATCACGTACCTGTACGTGCCTGCCTTCGTGCTGGTGGTGGGTCCGATCGGACCCCCCCCCGGTACATGAGGCGGTCGGTATCGCTTCAGGAGCGATCCAGAATGAGGGGGCGGCCATTGGTTTCTGGCCACCCCCTCGTGATCGCTCCCGGCGAATGAAATGCTTCCTCTGCCTGTGTAATGTAAACACAGGCAGAGGAAGTGATGTTATCTCTCCATGCGGCGCTCTTTTCGTCCAGAGCGCAGAGGAGAGAAGACATCAGGTTAGTGCACCAACACTACACTGACACGTAGGTACACATAGGCACACATTTCACCCCCCAGTCACCCCCAGATCACCCCCCAGCCCCCAGTCACAGTGTCACTGATTGCAGTGATCATTTATTTGCTGATCACTGCATTTAGTGTCATCTGTGACAGTAAAAAGTTGCAGGGCAGTTAGGTTTAGGCCCCTTTAGGTCCAGGGTAGCCCCCTAACCCCCCCTAATAAAGGTTTAACCCCTTGATCGCCCCCCAGGTAACCCTTTCACTCCCTATCGCCAGTGTCACTAAGCGATCATTTTTCTGATTGTTGTATTAGTGTCGCTAGTGCCGCTAGGTAGCCAATTTTTCTTTAGGTTCGCCGCCAGGTTTTTATAGCGTCAGGTAACCCCATATATTATCTAATAAGGGTTTTAACCCCCTGATTGCCCCTAGAGTTAACCCTTTCACCAGTGATCACCATATAAGTGTCACTGGTGACACTGGTTAGCCAGTTAGTTATTTAGATATTTAGGTTACCCGTCAGGTTTTTATATAGCGCCATATATTACCTAATAAGGGTTTTAACCCCCTGATTGCCCCTAGTTAACCCTTTCACCAGTGATCACTGTATAAGTGTTACGGGTGACGCTGGTTGGTTAGTTTGCTTTTTATAGCATCAGGGCACCCGCCGTATATAACCCAATAAAGGTTTAACCCCCTGATCGCCCGGCGGGTGATATCAATTAGGTTTTAGCGTCAGTTAGGGTCTGCGTCGCCCCAGGCAGCGTCAGGTTAGTGCCAGTAACGCTAACACCCACGTGCAAAGCATACACCTCCCTTAGTGGTATAGTATCTGATCAGATCTATACTAGTGTCCCCAGTGGTTTAGAGTTCCCAAAAACACAGTGTTAGTGGTATCAGCCCAGATACCTGCTAGCCTGTCATGGAGATCCTGCCAGAAACAGGCGCCCCGGACTTCCTGGTCTCCGTTTGCGCGTGCGTCCAGCGGGTGGCACCAGAGAGACTATTTAAACCTGCCATTTACAGACAGTCCCTGCTGTCTGCTCTACAGCGTAGTACCTGTGTAACCCGATCTGAGAAACCCATCTGCATCTGACCCGGCTTTCCTGTTATCCGCCTGCACCTGATCTCTGGCTTGTTTCTGACCACCTCTCTGCTTTGTCCTTTTGTACCTCGCTGTCTGCCAGTGTATCCGACCCGGCTTGTCCGACTACCCTGCCTGATCCAGGCTCCGGTCCGGTCCGTTCAGCTGTTCCAGAACCTGCTGTGCTTCCTGGCTTCCTGGTTCCAGAACCTGCTGTGCTTCCTGGCTTCCTGGTTCCTGTCAACCTGCTGTGCTTCCTGGCTTCCTGGTTCCTGTCAACCTGCTGTGCTTCCTGGCTTCCTGGTTCCTGTCAACCTGCTGTGCTTCCTGGCTTCCTGGTTCCTGTCAACCTGCTGTGCTGCCTGGCTTCCTGGTTCCTGTCAACTCGCCTCACCTCGGTGTACCCGGATCCAGCCCGGACCACCCAGCCACTTGCTCTGTGTTGATCCTGCCAGGCACTCGTACCCCTTCTACCTCCGTGCCTCCTGTTTCACTACCAGGGGCCGCTGGTGGGAGCCGTAAGGGAGGCCTCCCTCTGCTAAACCGGGCTCGTCACCTTCAGGTACGTGACAGCAGCAGACAGCCATGTCTGAGCCCGAGCAGGGAGCCTCACCTATGGAGGAACTATGTCGGCACCTGGCGGGGTTGACTGAAGCAGTCAAAAGCCTCCAGCAAGGCTACACCCACCTGGAAGGACAAGTGCGGGCCCTCACCAACCCTTCTGGAGGCCAAGGGGGTCCACTTGCCTCTACGTCCTCTGACGGTACAGGGTCCACACCCACGGTGGTCATGCTCCCTCCTGAACCCAGGGTCCCTACACCTGAAAGGTTCTCCGGGGACCGGAGCAAGTTCAGAGCCTTCCGTAACTCCTGTGAGTTGTACTTTGCCTTACAGCCCCGCACCTTCTCCTTGGAAGCCACCAAGGTGGGCTTTGTGATCTCTTTGCTCTCTGGAGACCCCCAGAACTGGGCCCACCGCCTGCTGGAACATAAGGACGTGGCCTTGGACAGCCTTACAGTTTTCTTCAATGTCATTGCCCAACTGTATGAGGACCCTCAGCTTTCAGTTACCACAGAAAACGCTTTGCGGACCCTTCAGCAGGGACACAGAGAGGCAGAGGACTATGTAGCTGAATTTAGGCGCTGGAGCGCAGATACCAGGTGGAATGACGCCGCCCTCCGTCACCAGTTCCGCATAGGTCTTTCAGACCCCCTGAAGGATGAACTGGCTAGGGTCGGAATACCAGAGACTCTGAATCTGTTGATCGAGTTAACTATTCAGATTGACCGACGTTTGAGGGAACGGAGGGCTGAGAGGGCCACAGGCTTCTCCCGTCCGACCTGGATGCTTCCTCGGGTCCCCAGTCACCTGCACCCAGCTCCTGTCGCACCCCTGACCCCCTCACACGATGCACCTGAACCCATGCAGCTTGCAGTCCTTCGTCCCTCCCTCACTCCGGAGGAACGCCAGCGCCGGCGAGCGCATAACCTGTGCCTGTATTGTGGGGAACCCGGACATTTTGTTAGAAGTTGTCCCCTGAAAGCCCGTAAGTGTTTCTCAGTATCGTCTGGTTTAACCAACCCTCAGGCCAAGCCTTCATCTCACCTTGCCCTTTCTATCTCCCTACAGCTCCCAGGAAGGATTCTGCAAGTGTCCGCTATCATTGACTCTGGGGCTTGTAGTTGCTTTATGGACTCAACTTTTGCCCGCACACAGCTGATCCCTCTCCTTACCAAGACTCATGGATTATGTGTTCACCTGGCTGATGGGTCCGTTATCAAGTCGGGACCCGTGGTCCAAGAAATGGTCCCTTTACCTGTCACCATCCTCACCACTACCGGGGTTCACCGAGAGTACCTACGTCTGGATATTATTTCTTCTCCACTGTTCCCTATGATTCTCGGTATGCCCTGGTTGCAAGCCCACAACCCCACCATCAACTGGGTCACGGGGGTAGTTACCTTTCCTTCCTCCTACTGCCAACAGTCCTGCGGCTCACACAAGCTCCCTGGGCCGGCCGCTCTACTGTGTACCTACACTGATGCTGGTACACGTCAGATCATCCCTGATGCCTACCTGGACTTCCTTGATGTGTTCAGCAGACAGGGGGCAGAGACACTACCACCCCATCGGGCCTATGATTGCCCCATCGACCTGCTACCCAGAGCAGCTATTCCATTCGGTAGGATCTTCCCATTAACGGAGGTAGAACAGGGGGCACTAAAGAACTATATCGACGAGAACCTACAAAAGGGGTTCATTCGCCCCTCTACGTCACCAGCAGGCGCAGGCATCTTCTTTGTGGAAGAAAAGGACCATACCCTCCGACCCTGTGTGGATTACCGTGAACTAAATAAGGTCACCATTAAGAATCGCTACCCCGCTTCCCCTGGTACCAGAGTTATTCCAAAGATTGGGAGCTGCCACCATTTTTACTAAACTTGACCTCCGCGGAGCTTACAATCTGGTCCGAATCAAGGAGGGTGATGAATGGAAGACTGCCTTCCGCTCCCGGTTTGGACATTTTGAGTACTTAGTGATGCCCTTCGGGTTGTGCAACACACCTACCACCTTCCAGTACTTTATTAATGATGTACTTCGGGACTTTCTAGACCTTTTTGTTATTGTCTACTTGGATGACATACTAATCTTTTCTTCCTCCCTTGACTCTCATCGCAGGCACGTCAGAAGTGTGTTGGATGCTTCGCCAGCATAGCCTATATGCGAAGGCTGAGAAATGTGAGTTTGAGCAAGAGAGCATAGCATTCCTGGGGTTAATCATCTAAGGCGAAGGCATCAGGATGGATCCACAGAAGATTGCCGCAATCCTGGACTGGCCAGTGCCAATGGATAAAAAGGGAATCCAACGGTTCGTTGGGTTCGCTAATTTTTATCGGAAATTCATCCGGGGGTTCTCCGCAATCATTGCGCCCATCACCCAGTTAACCAAGCAGGGAACCCGCTTCCACTGGTCCCCAGCGGCCCAGAAGGCCTTCGAAGTCCTGAAGGGTCTCTTCACCTCTGCTTCTATTTTGAAACACCCAGATTCCTCACTGCCATTTGTACTTGAGGTAGATGCCTCTGAAGTCGCGGTAGGAGCAATACTGTCACAGAGACAAGGAACCAGGGCTTTGCTTCACCCAGTAGCCTTCTTTTCTCGCAAACTATCTGCGGCAGAGAGAAACTATGATGTAGGGGACCGGGAACTACTGGCGATCAAGTCTGCCTTGGAAGAATGGCGATACTTGAAGGAGCTGCTCACCCGATTTTAATATTCACCGACCATAAGAATCTGGAGTACCTGAAAGCGGCAAAAAGATTAAAACCACGACAAGCCAGATGGGCGCTGTTCTTTTCCCGGTTTTCCTTTTCATGTCACTTATCGCCCTGGTGCCAAGAACACTAAACCCGACGCCTTGTCCCGAATGTTTCATGGATCAAAGGAAACCCCCTTGCCCGATACCATCCTCGCCCCTGGAAATTTTCTTCTTCTTCAGGAAGATTTACTTACTCGGATCAGACAAGCCACCACTGGACAGGAACCCTCCTCTGAGCTGGACTTGCAGGCTAAGGATGGGCTACTATGGCACCAGAACAGGATATTCGTACCAGAGGAACTAAGAATAACCGTGTTAGAGCTCTGCTACGATCATGCCCTTGCCGGGCACTTTGGTGTTGCCAAGACCACTGATTTGGTACAACCTACCTTCTGGTGGCCCCGATTACGCGAGGATTGCAGGAAGTTTGTGGAGTCCTGTATTACTTGTACCCGAAACAAGGGTTCCAGATCCAAGGCCTGGGGACTACTGAGGCCTTTACCTGTTCCGGACAGGCCTTGGAAGATGCTTTCCATCGACTTTATAGTTGAACTGCCTCCAGCGGAAAACCATACCACTATCTTTGTGATAGTGGACCGTCTGTCCAAAATGGCACATTTTGTCCCTATGAAGGGGACCCCCTCAGCCCCGGAAACGGCACAAATATTCATCAAAGAGGTTGTGAGGCTCCACGGGGTGCCTGCCAATATTGTCTGATCGGGGGGTACAATTTACCTCCCGGTTCTGGAGATCCCTCTGCAAGACCCTAGGGATAGAACTATCGTTTTCTTCGGCTTATCACCCTCAGACCAATGGACAGACGGAGAGGACTAATCAGACCCTCGAGCAATACCTGCGTTGTTTCTCCTCTTTTGCTCAGAATGACTGGCTCTCCCTGCTCCCGTTGGCTGAGTTTGCCTATAATAACTCCATCCACTCCGCAACTAACCAGACCCCATTCTTCGCAAACTATGGTTTTCACTCTGCATTCCTGCCCAACTCCCTCCCGGAGTGTTCGGTGCCTGCAGTTCAGGAAAGGGTGAACTTCTTCTCATCAAACAATCAGCTTTTACGCGAAACCATGGCGAAGACTCAGGAGTATAGCAAGATGGTCTACGACAGGAGAAGGCGGGGTGAATTAGTGCTGGTACCCGGCGACCAAGTATGGCTCTCTACCATTAACCTAAGGTTGGCGTGCCCTTCCAGGAAGTTGGGCCCCAAGTTCTTAGGGCCATTTCCTGTCAAGAGGAAGATTAACGAAGTGGCCTACGAGCTGGAGCTCCCCGACTCCCTTAGAGTCCACCCTGTCTTTCATGTTTCCCTGTTGAAACCATCAGTCTCCAACCCATTCCCAGGCCGGACTCCGGCTCGCCCTGATCCCGTCATCATAGACGGGGAGCAGGAATTCGAAGTAGAGGCTATTCTGGACGTGAGGAGAAGAGGTAACCGGAACCAATTCTTAATTAAATGGAAGGGTTACGGACCCGAAGAGAACTCTTGGGAACCGGAGGAGAACATTCATGCCAGGAATCTGATACAGGCCTTCAGAAGATCTCACCCCGAAAGATGTATCCGTATGGGCATCCGGAGGCTGCCCCTTGGGGGGGGCAATGTCATGGAGATCCTGCCAGAAACAGGCGCCCCGGACTTCCTGGTCTCCGTTCGCGCGTGCGTCCAGCGGGTGGCGCCAGAGAGACTATTTAAACCTGCCATTTACAGACAGTCCCTGCTGTCTGCTCTACAGCGTAGTACCTGTGTAACCCGATCTGAGAAACCCATCTGCATCTGACCCGGCTTTCCTGTGACCTTCCTGTTATCCGCCTGCACCTGATCTCTGGCTTGTTTCTGACCACCGCTCTGCTTTGTCCTTTTGTACCTCACTGTCTGCCAGTGTATCCGACCCGGCTTGTCCGACTACCCTGCCTGACCCAGGCTCCGGTCCGGTCCGTTCAGCTGTTCCAGAACCTGCTGTGCTTCCTGGCTTCCTGGTTCCAGAACCTGCTGTGCTTCCTGGCTTCCTGGTTCCTGTCAACCTGCTGTGCTTCCTGGCTTCCTGGTTCCAGAACCTGCTGTGCTTCCTGGCTTCCTGGTTCCTGTCAACCTGCTGTGCTTCCTGGCTTCCTGGTTCCTGTCAACCTGCTGTGCTGCCTGGCTTCCTGGTTCCTGTCAACTCGCCTCACCTCAGTGTACCCGGATCCAGCCCGGACCACCCAGCCACTTGCTCTGTGTTGATCCTGCCAGGCACTCGTACCCCTTCTACCTCCGTGCCTCCTGTTTCACTACCAGGGGCCGCTGGTGGGAGCCGTAAGGGAGGCCTCCCTCTGCTAAACCGGGCTCGTCACCGTCAGGTACGTGACATAGCCCCTGCATTTAGCCCCTCCGCCCAGCCCAGCCCACCCAAGTGCAGTATCGATCGATCACTGTCACTTACAAAACACAACACACATAACTGCAGCGTTCGCAGAGACAGGTCTGATCCCTGCGATCGCTAACAGTTTTTTTGGTAGCGTTTTATACATTTGCTGGCAGTCAGGTGCTTTTTTACCTGTGAATCCTTACTAGTGTACCACTAAATTTAGAGCCCAAAATGGCAAATCGAAGGTACACTAGTAAAGAGGCCTACGAGATTCTGAGCATGACAGATAGTGGATCACGCATCTGTCAGATTCAGATTCAGGCTCAGAATACAACCCCGTAGAAGACAGCGACTCCATGTCAGACAGCTCTGACGACGAAGATGAGGTCCCTGCTAAGGTCAGGCGTACCCGATTCCGATCTTCTGATGTTGAAGAGCAAGAACCGCAGGGCTCTCGTATTCTGGAGCAGAGTAGTACTAGTGCCGCTATTCCTTCTGGTGAACTGGCAAGCACCAGCGGCCTAGTACACCCTGGACGTACATCCAGCACTGCAGTATCACTTGGTGACGTGGCGAGTTCCATAAGTGCAGTTCAAGTTGGCGAGGTTGCAAGCACAAGTAGTGTCCCGCTGCCACCAAGAAGAAGACAAAGGCAGGTCCATCGTGCCCATAGTGCCCTTCCTGCAGAATTCGCCTATCCTGATTGGGTGCTCAACAGTTCTGCAGAACCCGTACTTCCCCCATTCACTGGACCAGAGTAATTTATATGCTGGTCAATTCATCGCCGCTAATCCCCAGTTGCCTTCCATTGCCAGAGATTGGAAACCAATTACGGTTTTCGAATTTAAAACCTTTCTGGGAATTTCCCTCAACATGGGCACACATAAATTCTCGTCATTGCACGCCTATTGGTCCACGCGCCCAATTGACCAATGACCATATGCCCGTGTTCTCTGCCTCCCATGTCCAGGAAATGATATGAGCAGATCTTGCGGTTCATGCACTTCAACGACAATAAACTTTGTCGTCCACGTGGAGACCCTGAATTTGATCGGCTCTACAAAATTCGGCTCCTCATAAATAACTTCAACTAACGTTTTGCAGCCTTGTTTACTCCCGATCAAGTTGTCTGCGTTGATGAGTCCCTGATTAAATTTTCTGGCCGCTTGTCTTTCAAACAGTACCTTCCCAGCAAGCGTGCCAGATATGGGGTCAAGCTCTATAAGTTCTGTGACAGGGCAACAGGCTATGTATGGAGCTTTATGGTTTATGAGGGAAAAGACAGTCACGTAGAGCCGGAGAACTGCCCAGATTACATAGGGAGCGCTGACAAGATAGTGTGGAACTTTGTGTCACCCTTATTCGGAAAGGGGTACCACTTGTATGTAAACAATTACACGAGCGTGCCACTGTTTAGTCACTTGTTTGATCATCAGATTGGTGCATGTGGCACTGTGCGACCTAATCGCCAGGGCTTTCCCCAGGGGCTTGTAGATTCCCGTCTTAGGCTGGGGGAGAGAGCCTACTTGAAGTGTAATAATTTGGTCGCTGTGAAGTGGAGGGATAATAAGAATGTTTTTCTTCTTACCTCCCTTCACGCAGACACAACAGTCCAAATTCGTACGGCGACTGGTGTTGTGGAGAAACCCCTCTGTGTCCACGAATATAACCGAAATATGGGAGGGGTGGACCTCAACGACCAGTTGTTGGCACCGTAACACATTGCCCGTAAGGCGAGACGCTGGTACAAAAAAGTGTCTCTATCCTTATTTCAATTGGCTTTACTGAACGCTCATACAGAGCTTCAGGCGGGACTTAATCCTTCCTCAAATTCCAGGATGAGATAGTCACAGACCTCCTGTATCCAGGCGGTTTTTCACCTCACCATCCCCAACCAAATGCAGTAAGCCGGCTGCATGAGAGGCATTTTCCGTATGTCCTCGAGAGTACCCCTACCCAACGAGCCCCCCAAAAAAGATGTTGTGTCTGTAGCAAGCGCGGATTTAAGCGTGACACCCGTTATTTTGGTCCACTCTGTCCTGACAATCCTGGTCTGTGCATTGGTAAATGTTTTGAACGCTTCCACACACTAGTGAAGTGTTAGCGTAGGGTACAGCATTTCACAGACTAGGACACACTTACACAGGGTCTCCTAAGATGCCATCACATTTTGAGAGACCCGAACCGTTACAGTTGTTAGAGTAACAAAAAAAGTGTAAAAAATAAAATACGTAAAAAAAACACAAAAATAAATAAAATAAAAATAAAAATAAAATAGTTGTCGTTTTATTGTTCTCTCTCTTTCTCTATTTTCTCTCTATTGTTCTGCTCTTTTTTACTGTATTCTATTCTGCAATGTTTTATTGTTATGTTTTATTATGCTTGCTTTTCAGGTATGTAATTTTTTGTTTTCAGGTGCGCCATTCAGGTGCAGCACGGATTTATTTATCTTGACAGCAACAGCGTTTGCTTCCACGATACATAAAGCCGTGACTCCAGTGCTGTAGGAGGTGATTTCACCACCACAGTTAAAAAAAGAGCATATATGCCGAAGCATGGGGGCAGCAGGGGCGGAGGAGCGATTTTGCTCCTAATGCAGCATACATACGGTCAAAATTCCGACGGAGGCCTGCCCGTGGAAAAGTTTGACCGTGTGTACGCGGCATAACTTTTTTGCGGGAGGATGCCCTTATGCTTCGGCATATATATATATTTTAGGCACAGGTTGCGTTAAAAAAAATGTTTTATTCTTTACTAGTTTTTTTTTGTTGGTATTTGCTTTGCAGGTATGGTATGGTATGGTGAGGTCTTACTGTTATACTGTAATGTTACTTTGTTTTAATGTTAACCATCATTTGCTTAGCAGGTACGTCATTCAGTTGCAGCGCGGATTTATTTATCTTGACAGCTTGCTCCCACGATACATAAAGCCGTGACTCCAACGCTGTAGGAGGTGATTTCACCACCACAGTTAAAAAAAAAAAAGAGAATATATGCCGAAGCATGGGGGCAGCAGGGGCGGAGGTGCGATTTTGCTCCTAATGCCGCGTACATACGGTCGAAATTCCGACGGAGGCTTGCCCGTGGAAAAGTCCAACCGCGTGTACGCGGCATAACCTTTTATGCTGCGTACATACGGTCAAAATTCCTATGGAGGCTTGCCCGTGGAAAAGTCAGACCGTGTGTACGCGGCATAACTTTTTTGTGGGAGGATGCACCCATGCTTCGGCATATATAAATAGTGCATGTATGCCCATCATTAGAAGTGGGTGGATGAAGGGAGGTATTGTAATGGTGGGCATACCCACCGATCAATCTCTTTTTTCGTTCAGCCAATAGGCTTCATGAAAAAAAAGATTACAATACATGTCCAACAAGGACCAGCAACGTACTGGTATGTTGCTGGACTTTGAATGGTTATACCAGAATGATGCCTGCGGGTTTAGGTATCATCTTGGTATCATTCTTTTCAGCCAGCGGTCGGCTTTCATGTAAAAGCAATCCTAGCAGCTAATTAGCCTCTAGACTGCTTTTACAAGCAGTGGGAGGGAATGTCCCCCCCGGATATAAACAGCGCCATTGGAAAATTGGGAAAGCATTTTATCACACCGATCTTGGTGTGGTCAGATGCTTTGAGGGCAGAGAAAAGATCTAGGGTCTAATAGACCCCAATTTTTTTTTTTAAAAATGAGTACCTGTCACTACTAGGGATGAGCTTCGAGTTCGAGTCGAACTCATGTTCGACTCGAACATTGCCTGTTCGCCCGTTCGCCGAACAGCGAACAAATTGGGGTGTTCGCGGCAAATTCGAAAAATCTATGGGAGAAATCTAAAGTGCTAATTATAAAGGCTTATATGCAAGTTATTGTCCTAAAAAGTGTTTGGGGACCGGGGTCCTGCCCCAGGGGACATGTATCAATGCAAAAAGAAGTTTTAAAAACGGCCGTTTTTTCGGGAGCAGTGATTTTAATAATGCTTAAAATGAAAAAATAAAAGTGAAATATTCCTTTAAATTTCATACCTGGGGGGTGTGTATGATATGCATGTAAAGTGGCGCATGTTTCCCGTGCTTAGAACTGTCCCTGCAAAAAATGTCATTTTTGAAAGAAAAAAATGCATTTAAAACTGACTCGCGGCTATTAATGAATTGTCGGCTCCCGGCAATACATTCAAAAGTCATTGATAAAAAAAAAAAAAAAAAAAAAAAAGCGTGGGGGTTCCCCAGAATTCAATTACCAGGCCCTTCAGGTCTGGAATGGATATTAAGGGGAACCCCCCGCAAATTTAAAAAAAAAATTGACGTGGGGTTCCCCCAAATATCCATTCCAGGCCCTTCAGATCTGGCATGGATTTTAAGGGGAACTCCACCCCAAATTTAAAAAAAAAATGGCGTGGAGTCCCCCTAAAAATCCATACCAGACCCCTTATCCGAGCACGCAACCTGGCCGGCCGCAGGGGAAAAGGGGGGGACGAGAGAGCGGCCCCCCCTCCCTCCTGAACCGTACCAGGCCACATGCCCTCAACATGGGGAGGATGTCCCCATGTTGATGGGGACAAGGGCCTCATCCCCACAACCCTTGCCCGGTGGTTGTGGGGGTCTGCGGGCGGGGGGCTTATCGGAATCTGGAAGACCCCTTTAACAAAGGGGACCCCCAGATCCTGGCCCCCCCCTATGTGAATTGGTAAGGGGTACATTGTACCCCTATCATTTCACGAAGAAAGCGTAAAAAAATGTTTAAAAAAACACACAAACACCTTGAAAAAGTCCTTTATTTAAAAAAAAAAAGAAAAAAAAACATTCCAGCGGTGAAATCCAGTGTCCCGCGGCGATCCCGATGTCCAGCGCTGTCCTTCATTGGTTGTGCCTGAGCGGACCTGATGGGGAACTCCCTCTCAGTATTTTAAATGTATAGACCCGCCCCTTCTAAAGTTCCCCATCAGGTCCGCTCAGCGGAACATGAGAAGGGGCGGGTCTATACATGTATTACCAAAGTGAGAGCAGTTCCCCATCAGGTCCGCCCCCTCGGTATGTCGGACCCGCCTACGTCATTGGCTTGAGCGGGGAACTTCCTTCACTGTGTAATTTAAATTTACATAGTGAAGGAAGTTCCCCGCTCAAGCCAATGACGTAGGTGGGTCCGACATACCGAGGGGGCGGACCTGATGGGGAACTGCTCTCACTTTGGTAATACATGTATAGACCCGCCCCTTCTCATGTTCCGCATCTGGTCCGCTGAGCGGACCTGATGGGGAACTTTAGAAGGGGCGGGTCTATACATTTAAAATACTAAGAGGGAGTTCCCCATCAGGTCGCTCAGGCACAACCAATGGAGGACAGCACTGGACATCGGGATCGCCGCGGGACACTGGATTTCTCCGCTGGAATGTTTTTTTTTTTATTTATTTTTTAATAAAGGACTTTTTCGAGGTGTTTGTGTGTTTTTTTTTAAACATTTTTTTACGCTTTCTTCGTGAAATGGTAGGGGTACAATGTACCCCTTACCAATTCACATAGGGGGGGGCCGGGATCTGGGGGTCCCCTTTGTTAAAGGGGTCTTCCAGATTCCGATAAGCCCCCCGCCCGCAGACCCCCACAACCACCGGGCAAGGGTTGTGGGGATGAGGCCCTTGTCCCCATCAACATGGGGACATCCTCCCCATGTTGAGGGCATGTAGCCTGGTACGGTTCAGGAGGGAGGGGGGGCGCTCTCTCGTCCCCCCCTTTTCCCCTGCGGCCGGCCAGGTTGCGTGCTCGGATAAGGGGTCTGGTATGGATTTTTAGGGGGACTCCACGCCATTTTTTTTTATTTGGGGTGGAGTTCCCCTTAAAATCCATGCCAGATCTGAAGGGCCTGGAATGGATATTTGGGGGAACCCCATGTCAATTTTTTTTAAATTTGCGGCAGGGTTCCCCTTAATATCCATTCCAGACCTGAAGGGCCTGGTAATTGAATTCTGGGGAACCCCCACGCTTTTTTTTTTTTTTTTTTTTTATCAATGACTTTTGAATGTATTGCCGGGAGCCGACAATTCATTAATAGCCGCGAGTCAGTTTTAAATGCATTTTTTTCTTTCAAAAATGACATTTTTTGCAGGGACAGTTCTAAGCACGGGAAACATGCGCCACTTCACATGCATATCATACACACCCCCCAGGTACGAAATTTAAAGGAATATTTCACTTTTATTTTTTCATTTTAAGCATTATTAAAATCACTGCTCCCGAAAAAACTGCCGTTTTTAAAACTTCTTTTTGCATTGATACATGTCCCCTGGGGCAGGACCCAGGTCCCCAAACACTTTTTAGGACAATAACTTGCATATTAGCCTTTATAATTAACACTTTAGATTTCGAACGTTCGAGTCCATTGTATTTAATAGGGTTCTAAAGTTTACACAAACATTTTGTCTGTTCGCAGGTTCTGGTGCTAACCGAACAGGGGGGTGTTCGGCTCATCCCTGGTCACTACCTATTGCTATCATAGGAGATATTTACATTCCCTGAGATAACAATAAAAAATTGGAAAAAATAAATAAAATGGAAGGAACAGTTTAAAAATAAAATAAAAAAGCAAAAAAAATAAAAATAAAAAATAATAATAAAAAAGCACTCCTGTCCCCCCCCCCTGCTCTTGCACAAAGGCGAACGCAAGCGTCGGTCTGGCGTCATATGTAAACTGCAATTTCACCATGCATGTGAGGTGTCACCGCAAAGGTTAGATCGAGGGCAGTAATTTTAGCAGTAGACCTCCTCTGTAAATCTAATGTAGTAACCTGTAAAGGCTTTTAAAGGCTTTTAAAAACGTATGTAGTTTGTCGCCGCTGCACGTTTGTGTGAAATTTTAAAGCATGTCGTGTTTGGTATCCATGTACTCGGCCTAAGATCATCTTTTCTATTTCATTAAGCATCTGGGCAATATAGTGTTTTTTAGTGCATTTAAATTCAAAAAAGTGTATTTTTTCCCCAAAAAATGCGTTTGAAAAATCGCTGCGCAAATACTGTGTGGGAAAAAAAATGCAACACCCACCATTTTAATCTGTAGGGCCTTTGCTTTAAAAAATATATATAATGTTTGGGGGTTCAACTTAATTTCCTTGCAAAAAATTTTTTTTTTTCATGTAAACAAAAAGTGTCATCTTCAAGTGGTTAGAAGAGTGGATGATGTGTGACATAAGCTTCTTAATGTTGTGCATAAAATGCCAGGACAGTTCAAAACCCCCCCAAATGACCATTTTTTGGAAAGTAGACACTCCAAGCTATTTGCTGAGAGGCATGTCGAGCCCATGGAATATTTTATATTTTGACAAAAGCTGCGTGAAAAAGAAAATTATTTTTTTTGCACAAAGTTGTCACTAAATGATATATTGCTCAAAAATGCCATGGGCATATGTGGAATTACACCCCAAAATACATTCTGTTGCTTCTCCTGAGTACGGGGATACCACATGTGTGAGACTTTTTGGGAGCCTAGCCGCGCTCGGGACCCCAAAACCCAAGCACCGCCTTCAGGATTTCTAAGGGCGCAAATTTTTGATTTCACTCCTCACTACCTATCACAGTTTCGAAGGCCATAAAATGCCAAAATTGCAAAAAAACAAACAAATGACCCTATTTTGGAAAGTAGACACCCCAAGCTATTTGCTGAGAGGTATGGTGAGTATTTTGCAGATCTCACTTTTTGTCACAAAGTTTTGTAAAAGCTGTAAAATACTCACTATGCCTCTCAGCAAATAGCTTGGGGTGTCTACTTTCCAAAATGGGGTCATTTGGGGGGGTTTTCTGCTATTTTGGCATTTTATGGCCTTCGAAACTGTTATAGGTAGTGAGGAGTGAAATCAAAAATTTACCCCCTTAGAAAGCCTGTAGGAGGTGCTTGGTTTTTGGGGCCCCGTACACGGCTAGGCTCTCAAAAAGTCCCACACATGTGGTATCCCCATACTCAGGAGAAGCAGCAAAATGTATTTTGGGGTGCAATTCTACATATAACCATGGCATGTTTGAGCAATATATCATTTAGTGACAACTTTTTGTACATTTTTTTTTTGTCATTATTCAATCACTTGGGACACAAAAAAAAATATTCAATGGGCTCAACATGCCTCTCAGCAAATAGCTTGGGGTGTCTAGTTTCCAAAATGGGGTCATTTTGGGGGGGGGGTTTGTGCCATCTTGGCATTTTATGGCCTTCAAAACTGTGATAGGTAGTGAGGAGTGAAATCAAAAATGTATGCCCTTAGAAATCTTGAAGGCGGTGCTTGGTTTTCGGGGTCCCGTACGCGGCTAGGCTCCCAAAAAGTCCCACACATGTGGTATCCTCATACTCAGGAGTAGCAGCAGAATGTATTTTGGGGTGTCATTTCACATATGCCCATGGCATGTTTGAGCAATATATCATTTAGTGCTAACTTTGTGCAAAAAGTTTGTCACATTCCCACAACTTGTGGCAAAATATAAAATATTCCATGGACTCAACATTGCCTCTCAGCAAATAGCTTGGGGTGTCTACTTTCCAAAATAGGGTCATTTGTTTGTTTTTTTGCTATTTTGGCATTTTATGGCCTTCGAAACTGTGATAGGTAGTGAGGAGTGAAATCGGACCCTCTGGGTATACCCTCTCAGTCTGCACATCGCAGATCAGTTCGTCAAAAAGCAGTACAAACTTAAAAGGAGGGGTGGGTGCTGTGTCGGTCCATGGACTCAGAGAAAAGGATTTTACGGTGAGTAAAAAATCCTATTTACTCTTTCGTCCATGGACCGACACAGCTTCTCTATTGACAAAGTGGGACGTCCCAAAGCAGTGTCAGAGAAAAAACGAGGGGTGGTAACAGCATAAAAACAAACTTCACCCCAAAACACAAAACAGCACTCCTCCAACGGAGGAGTTGCAACTCTAAACAGCCGCCTGCAAAACCTTGCGGCCGAAAGAGGCATCCGAAGATGCACCTACATCAACTTTGTAGAATTTTGTGAAAGTGTGAGCGGACGACCAAGTCGCCGCTTTACATAGCTGGGAAACAGACGCTTGATGTCGGAAAGCCCAAGAGGCACCTATTGCCCTGGTCGAATGCGCCGTGACAGGAAAGGGGGGCGCCTGACCCTTTAAGGCGTAAGCCTGGATTACTATCTGTCGGATCCACCTAGAGATGGTGGCCGATGAGACTGCTTGGCCCTTCTTGGGACCAGCCACCGAAACAAACAGTGAGTCTGACTTCCGGAACAGGGAAGTAGCAGATATGTATACTCTCAAAGCTCGGACAACGTCCAAGGAATGCAACGCCGACTCCTTAGGATTCGACGGCTGAGGACACAAGGATGGAAGTACAATGTCTTCGTTGAGATGAAAAGCCGAAACGACTTTCGGAAGAAAGGAAGGCTGCGGCCGCAGCACCACCTTATCCTTGTGGAAAATCAAATAGGGAGCCTTGCAGGACAGGGCTGCCAGCTCAGAGATTCGTCTAACTGACGTAACAGCCACCAAAAAGACCACCTTCTGAGAAAGTGTCAACAGGGGAATATCTCTAATATTCTCAAACGGTGCCTTCTGAAGCACCGAGAGGGCCAGGTTCAAGTCCCACGGAGGTAACAGGGGGCGGACCGGAGGGGCCACATGTCGAACCCCCTACACAAATGTACTCACAAGAGAGTGAGTCGCCAGGGGTCGCTGAAAAAAGACAGCCAGGGCAGATATCTGTCCCTTAATCGTACTTAGGGCAAGCTTTTGGTCTACCCCATGCTGTAAAAACAGCAGGATTCTGGAAACCAAATAGGTACGCGGATGCCATTTCATTTCCTCACACA
The DNA here is from genome assembly GCA_029206835.1 of Rana muscosa. Lineage (NCBI taxonomy): Eukaryota > Metazoa > Chordata > Amphibia > Anura > Ranidae > Rana > Rana muscosa. The sequence goes on along the minus strand of CM055122.1, from coordinate 382,471,100 downwards.
TGGAGATGTAGGCCCTCCAAGTGCGGTGATAGACCTTCCTAGAGGACGGTTTCCGAGCACTTCTCATAGTAGAGATTACTGAGTCTGACAGGCCCCGATCTCTCAGTACCTGGTTCTCAACAGCCATGCCGTTAAAGCCAATGACTGTAAAGCAGGATGGAATATGGAACCTTGCGATAGCAGGTCCTTCCGTAGTGGTAGGCACCAGGGGACGTCTGCTACCAGACGTACTAGATCGGCGTACCAAGGACGCTGAGGCCAATCTGGAGCGATTAGGATCATTGGAATTCCCTCTGCCTCCACTCTGCGGAGCAGAAGAGGAAGAAGCCTTAAGGGAGGGAAGGCATAGATTAGCCGATACTGACCCCACAATGCTACCAACGCGTCCGTTGCGTCTGCCCATGGGTCTCTTGACCGGGCCACAAACCTCAATACCTTCCGATTTGAGTCGGGAAGCCAGAAGATCTACGTCTGGTGTGCCCCATCTTTGGCAGAGGAGTTGGAACACCTCCGGGTGTAAGGACCATTCTCCCTGGTCCAGCATCTGGCGGCTCAGGTAGTCCGCCTGCCAGTTTTCCACACCCGGAATGTACACGGCCGACAGTGCCGGTACGCTCCTCTCTGCCCACTTCAGGATGCAAGCGATCTCCGATGCTGCAGCTGAGCTTCTTGTTCCTCCTTGATGATTGACATATGCCACTGCTGTGGCGTTGTCTGACTGGATCCTGACTGAACGCCCTTGCAGTCTCTGAGACCATTTGAAGAGGCACAGCTTGATCGCCCGGATCTCCAGGACATTGATCGGCAGGAGGGCTTCCTCTGGGGTCCAGAGACCTTGCGCCGACTGGACACCCCAGACTCCCCCCCAACCTGTAAGGCTGGCGTCCGTCGTGATCACTATCCAGTAAACCGGAAGAAATGACTTCCCGGCCATTAGAGCCGGTGCTGTCAGCCACCATACCAGGGATCTCCTGACTAGGTGGCTCACTCGGATTTGATAATCCAGAGATGAAGGGCATCTGTTCCATCTGGACAGAACTTCCTTCTGTAACACTCGAGTGTGGTATTGAGCATATGGGACCGCCTCGAAGGAGGCTACCATGAGGCCCAACACTCGCATGCAAAAACGGAGTGACGACCAATTCCTGGAAGTCAGCTGCCGTACTGCAGCCCGGAGGGTCTGCAACTTCTCCACAGGGAGGAATACCTTTGCCTCTGAGGAATACCTTTGCCTCTGAGGAATCCAGAATCAACCCCAGGTACACTAGGCGTTGAGTGGGCACCAATACTGACTTTTGCGTGTTTAGTATCCAACCACAGTCTCGAAGAGTCTGACAGGTAATGGACACGCTTACCTCTAATTCTGAGCTTGAAGGGGCCTTCAGCAGAAGGTCGTCCAAGTAACCTGTGATAGCGATACCCCGCTGTCTTAGAAGTGCCAGAATCGGAGCGAGCACCTTGGTGAACATCCTGGGTGCTGAGGCAAGGCCAAACGGGAGGGCCACAAACTGGTAGTGGTTCTTCCCGCTAGCAAATCGCAGAAACCTCTGGTGTCTGGAGTATATGGGGACATGTAGGTATGCGTCCTTGATGTCCAAGGAGGCCAGAAAGTCCCCCGGATGGAGAGCCGTGATTACGGATCGAACCGACTCCATCCGAAATCTTTGTACCTTCACAAAGCAATTGAGGGCTCTGAGATCCAAGATTGGACGAACCCCCTCCTTCTTTGGCACAATGAACAGATTTGAGTAAAAACCCTGACCCCGTTCCTGTTCTGGAACTGGAATAACTACCCCGTGTTCCAGTAGACCCTGGACCGCCCCATACAGGGCCTCCCGACGGGTCGGTAGTAGCTGGAGATTGGAGGTGATGAATCTGTCTGGTGGACAAGAGAGAAATTCTATCTTGTAGCCTGAGGAGATTACTTCGCAAACCCACCTGTCGGAGACTAGAGCAGTCCACTGAGTCGCGAATTTGCGAAGACGTCCCCCCACCCGAGAGCTGGGTGGGGGCGGACCTTCATGTGGACGCAGATTTGTCTGCAGGCTTGTTGGGTCTGCGGGACCAAGGACGCTTTTGTCCTTGGGCAGGTGCTTTATCGGCCTGGGGTCTTTTCCCTGTCGCCTTAAGGGGGCGAAAAAAACGCTTATGTGCAGTAAAGGAGGGCCCTTGCCCTTGGCGTGGTCCCTTACCCTTGCTAGTTTGGGGAAGCAAAGTGCTTTTACCTCCTGTGGCATCCTTGATGATGTCATCCAGAGAAGCCCCAAAAAGTCTGTCGCCCTTAAAAGGCAGATCCAATAGGGCTTTCTTGGAAGTCTGGTCCGCAGACCAGCCCTTTAGCCAGATCAGGCGGCGTATTGCTACTGCATAAACCAAAGCTCTTGACAGCAGGGGAATAGTATCCATGTCTGACTCGCAGACAAACTTAAGGCCCTGGACCAACTGGTCGGCCAAAGTTATCTCATTAGGAGGAGCATCTCGCTCCTTTAAAGCGGAGGTTCACCCAAACTGACAACATTATTCTAAAACAATCATTGCACAGCACACATACTGAATTGCCACAACATTTTTTTTTTTTTTTTAAATAAATACCTTAATATAGCCATCTAAACTGTGACTTCCGGGATTCCCCTCCCGCGGGAGTAGGCGTATCTTATCTTTTCCCCGGCGCCGCAATGCGATGTGGGACTTGTCTTGTCACATTCAGCTCTCCATCACAGATTGTCCTGGAAGTGACGTTTCGTCGCCGCCATCTTGCTACACCCCACACTCCTGCACAGTAATGATAGAGTGAGCAGGGGGCAAGCGGACATCTTGTTACACCCACAGGAAGTTTCAGATTTCACAGTTATTTTAAACATAAAACGGAGCTTATATGCTTAAATACAATATTTGCAAATCCGTTTTGTGTTGAAAATAACTGTGAAATCTAAAACTCCGTTGGGTGTAACAAGATGTCCGCTTGCCCCCTGCTCACTCTATCATTACTGTGCAGGAGTGTGGGGTGTAGCAAGATGGCGGCGACGAAACGTCACTTCCTGGACAATCTGTGATGGGGAGCCGAATGTGACAAGACACCGTGACGCGAAATCTCGAGAGATTTCACCGCTTCCAGGAAGTGATTGCTTGTGGGCTTCACAATGCCCACAAGCAAAATAGAAACTCCCTCAAACAGATTTTATAAGTCCTTCTTTGCCGATAAAACGGACCACGGTTATATACAGCGACCAAAGTAGTGAGTGTACCTTCCTATTCATATACCCCAGTGAATGCTGAAGAAAAAAAAAAAAGTTTGGCCGCGGAACCCCCGCTTTAACCCCTGGAGTAGCAATTTTGCCCATTCAGTAAGTGTCTGAGACACTAGGGCCCCCGCCAATGCCGGGCGTACTGCCGAGCCTACCACTGAGTATAGGTAGCGAGCGAGTGCTTCAGCCTTCTTATCCACAGGGTCCTTGAAAACAGGAGCCCCTTCTACTGGAATAGTGGTGGCTCTATTAAGTCTGGACACCGAAGGGTCCACTATAGGGGGAGAGGTCCATATCTTCAGAAAACTCTCCTCAAAGGGGTACCGTACTGCAAACCTCTTTGGGGCTGTAAAGACCCTCAGTGGGTTCTCCCATTCCTTGTATAAGAGTTTGTCAAAATAAGACACACAAGGGAACACCTTAGCAGTGCGGGCAGGTTTACGAAACCCAAAGGGGACTGGAGTATCTGCTACTTCTTCAGTCCTTTCCAACTTTAGCGTATCCCGCACTGCAGTAATAAGGTCAGATACCAAAGCCGTCTCGCGTACTGACCTGGACTTGGAGTCCTCCTCACTGTCCGATCGGTCACGGTCTGCAGTCTCTGATGCATCAGAATCTAGGCCATGAGCCGTAGCTGAACCTGGTTCTGCATCAGAAATATCCCCAGAAGATTGCAGGGGACGGGGGCGTTTATTACCCCCTGTATTCCCGTGTGCTGCTTCCACCCTGGCAGCAAACGCCTCTAGGATTGCCGACATAGCGTCCATAGACACCTCAGGGACACCAGCTGCTAAATCTGGTGTTTCAGGGGAGAAGACATCTGGCTCAGATGCCATGCTGACCACACGCTGACACTCACAGGGCTCCAGGCAAGATATCAATAGGCCACCCTCCTGCGCTGCAGAGATGCTGGGTTACCCAGAGGACTCACCACCCTGGATAGGTACTGCTATGCTGCGCCTGTGATGCTGTCCCCTTGCTGCTGTGTCAGTCTGCTTCTTTTATCAGCACTTCCTGTGTGAATTTTCGCGCCAGTGTAATGCACCCTAGAGGCCGGAGGCTCTCGCAAAATGGTTGCCAAAAACGTCTGTATGGAAGATAATGTGGGCTCTAAGAAAATGGCCGCCGACAGAAGATAGAGGTCAGGCAGCCATAGCCCACAAAAAGATGGCCGCCGAACGGCAATATCTGCATACAGGGTGGACAAACATGGCCGCCGATCACCTGATAGGGGCCAGTGGGTGTGGCCGAACCACAGGAAGATGGCCGCCAGGCAGTTACAAGAGGCCAAACTTGGCATGAACCACCTCAAAATGGCCGCCGACAGCATGGAGACACAGAAACACAGGTAAGCAAAAATGACATTTCTTTTAAATGTTAGTTACAGCCAGCCCCGCTCCAGTGGGACCCCCTAGGTGACCCCCAGCACCCAGCAACCTTTAGCTAGAAGCCCAGGGAGGAGGGAAAGGCAGGGAGGGAGGGAAGAAAGGGGCCACAACCACTTACTTGATCTCTCCAGGAATGTCCAGCTAAATCACCCAGCCGAGGCAGGGGAGTTTTACTTACCTATCCTGCATGTATTCTGCTGGAAGACATTCCAAACAGATCATCGTCCGCGCACGGAAGGTGACTGTTGGCCAGGCATGCTGTGATTGGACCCAGAAGGGACGATCATATGTATGCCCTGGAGCATGACGCTCACCGGACAGGCTGCTGCGACTCGGCCGTAAGGTCAGCCGAAGCTGAGCGGTCCGATGCAAGCCTTGGAGCATAAGCTCACCGGCCAGGCTGCTGCGACTCGGCCGTAAGGTCAGCCGAAGCTGAGCGGTCCGATGCAGGCCCTGGAGCGTAGGCTCACCGGCCACCCGTGGAGCGACGGGCATGTCGTGGAAAACCCAGCGCGTAGCTAGGGTCGGCACACGCTCGATGGCCGAAACTGGGGAGACTACAAGGATCGAGGATCCAGCCTGTCACCCAGTCGGCAGTTGATCAAAGATCGCAGGAAACAACAAATGTAGCAAAAAAAAATAAATATATATATATATCTTTTTTCCCCGGACCAATGGGCCCGAAGGGAGCCATGTCCTACTCCTTGCTAGACAGAAAAAAACTGATCTGCGATGTGCAGACTGAGAGGGTATACCCAGAGGGTCCGCCCCCTGGGCGGTACTGTAGAAGGTGTGATGCAACACTTTTTACAAATTTTTCTGCCTAGTCACTCCTAATTAACAGATAATACCCACTTTGTCAATAGAGAAGCTGTGTCGGTCCATGGACGAAAGAGTAATGTATTTTGGGGTGCAATACCACATACAGTATAACCATGGCATGTGTGAGCAATATATCATTTAGTGACAACTTTTTGTATATTTTGTTTTTTTTGTCATTATTCAATCACTTGTGACAAAAAAAAAATATTCAATGGGCTCAACATGCCTCTCAGCAATTTCCTTGGGGTGTCTACTTTCCAAAATGGTGTCATTTGGGGGGGGGGGGGGTTGTACTGCCCTGCCATTTTAGCACCTCAAAAAATGAGATAGGCAGTCATAAATTTAAAGCTGTGTAAATTCCCAAAAATGTACCCTAGATTGTAGACGCTATAACTTTTGCGCAAACCAATAAACATACACTTATTGACATTTTTTTTACTGAAGACGTGGCTGAATACATTTTGGCCTAAATGTATGACTAGAATTAAGTTTATTCGTTTTTTCTTATAACAAAATTAGAAAATATCTTTTTTTTTCAAAATTTTCGGTCTTTTTCCGTTTATATCGCCAAAAAAGAAAAATCGCAGAGGCAATCAAATACCATTAAAAGAACGCTCTATTTGTGGGAAGAAAATAACACAAATTTCGTTTGGGTACAACATTGCATGTCCGCGCAATTTCCAGTTAAAGCAGCGCAGTGCCAAATTGTAAAAACACCTCTGGTCTTTAAGCTGCGTATTGGTCCGGGGCTTAAGTGGTTAATAAGTGCCGCCTTAACAGTGTCACTTAGGGTCGACTGAACACAAGTTATCTGCCTATGCGGGTGATGTTCTGTTCTATGGTTTAGGACCTCTGATCTCTCTCCCCAATATCATGGCCGAGCTAAAGGATTTTAACCTGCTGTCCAATTTTAAAATAAAATATAATAAGTCGTAGATCTTGTCCCTGAATATACCCTCAGGTTTGCGTACACAGCTGCAAGCCTCTGTTACCTTTCACATGGTGCCAGACCTTGCTAAAATACTTGGGAGTGTACCTGCCCACATGTTGCTCTCAGCTGTATGCCTGCAATTACACCCCATTGCTGTCTACTATCAGAGCAGACCTAAAGAGTTGGGACCGCACTACATTCTCATTGATGGGCCGAGTCAGTGTTTTGAAAATGAACGTGTTGCCTCGTATTTTGTTCTACTTACAAATGGTGCCTATTGTTTTGCCTAGACTTTTCTTTTCAACCCTCAACAGCTTGTTTTTGCAATACATATGGAATGGGAAGAGCCCCCGCTTGGCCCTCCGCATTATACAACGCCCTAAACACAAGGGTGTCCCAGTTATCCGCAAGTAGACATGTGCAATTCGTTTCGTTCCGAATTCGTTTTTTAACGAATTTCGACAAATTCGTTAATTCGGAAATATCCGAATTAACGAAAACTCATTTAACGAATTTTAACGAATATTCGTAAATTCAAATTTACGAATGTACGAATTTACGAATATACGAATTTACCAATGCACGAATTTACGAATGTACAACTATCCGGAAATTCGTAAATTTGAATTTACGAATTTCCGAATATTCGTACATTCGTAAATTTGTACATTCGTACAATCGTAAATTAGTAAATTCGGAAATCTGAAATAATAATTAACTAATAACTTAACTATTACTAACTATTCAATTATAGGTATTGTAATTTCCTTTCAAATTTGGCTGTTAGTGAACTTAACGAAGTTACGAATTGTTTTCCGACATAATGAATGCCGTATCTAAACGAATGGAACGTAATGAATTAATAATAATAATAAATAACAATAATAATAATAAAAACATTTTATTATTATTATTAATTTGTTCCGTTCCATTTGTTTAGATGCGGCATTTGTTATTTCAGGTTATGCGTAACTTCAGATAAAGTTGTATTCGTTACGTTCGCTAACAGCCAAATTTGAAAGGAAATTACAACTATAATTTAATAGTTATTTTTTCAGATTTTCAAATTTTCGGGTTTTCGAAAATATCGAATTTCCAAATTTCCGAAATTACGAATGTATAAATTTACGAATGTATAAATTTACGAATGTATAAATTTACGAATGTATAAATTTACGAATGTACAAATTTACGAATGTACAAATTTACGAATGTACAAATGTACAAATTTACGAATGTACAAATTTACGAATTGCGATCATAACGAATGACCCGAAAAACGAAAAAAAACAAAAACGAATGAAACGAAAACGAAAACTAACAAATTTTTTGGCAGTGCACATGTCTATCCGCAAGTACTATGAAGCGATAGCGCTACAATGCATACTGGATTGGTACCATAATGTCACTGCTAAACTCTGGGTCCCGCTTGACAATTTTTTGGCAGGCCGCAATTTATCACATGCCCCGTGGATGCCACGGGATAGCAGGGGATTCTCTGCACTTACCTCTCCCATGGCCACCCATGCCCTGGCAACCTGGGACGCCTTGAATAGGAAGGGACAGCTTGCTCCCCTAATTTCCACCTTGGCTCCCTTGGAACATCCCTCATTCTTCAGGGCATGGTCGGCTGATGGTGAGTCGAGATGTGGCAGATTCATCCAAGACCAGGATTTGTTGCCATTGGCCACACTGAGGATACAGTACGGATCCTTCCCCATGGACGAATGGCGCTATAGACAGCGCCAACATTTTGTGGGAAGTCTGCCCCATGATATCCGCTCCCCTAACACAGCATCTCCCTTTGAATGGCTCTGTATGTCAACCTCGGATATTTCACACACTATATCTCTACTATACAGGTCCTTCTCAAAAAATTAGCATATTGTGATAAAGTTCATTATTTTCTGTAATGTACTGATAAACATTAGACTTTCATATATTTTAGATTCATTACACACAACTGAAGTAGTTCAAGCCTTTTCTTGTTTTAATATTGATGATTTTGGCATACAGCTCATGAAAACCCCAAAATCCTATCTCAAAAAATTAGCATATTTCATCCGACCAATAAAAGAAAAGTGTTTTTAATACAAAAAAAGTCAACCTTCAAATAATTATGTTCAGTTATGCACTCAATACTTGGTCGGGAATCCTTTTGCAGAAATGACTGCTTCAATGCGGCGTGGCATGGAGGCAACCAGCCTGTGGCACTGCTGAGGTGTTATGGAGGCCCAGGATGCTTCGATAGCGGCCTTAAGCTCATTCAGAGTGTTGGGTCTTGCGTCTCTCAACTTTCTCTTCCCAATATCCCACAGATTCTCTATGGGGTTTAGGTCAGGAGAGTTGGCAGGCCAATTGAGCACAGTAATACCATGGTCAGTAAACCATTTACCAGTGGTTTTGGCACTGTGAGCAGGTGCCAGGTCGTGCTGAAAAATGAAATCTTCATCTCCATAAAGCTTTTCAGCAGATGGAAGCATGAAGTGCTCCAAAATCTCCTGATAGCTAGCTGCATTGACCCTGCCCTTGATAAAACACAGTGGACCAACACCAGCAGCTGACATGGCACCCCAGACCATCACTGACTGTGGGTACTTGACACTGGACTTCAGGCATTTTGGCATTTCCCTCTCCCCAGTCTTCCTCCAGACTCTGGCACCTTGATTTCCGAATGACATGCAAAATTTGCTTTCATCCGAAAAAAGTACTTTGGACCACTGAGCAACAGTCCAGTGCTGCTTCTCTGTAGCCCAGGTCAGGCGCTTCTGCCGCTGTTTCTGGTTCAAAAGTGGCTTGACCTGGGGAATGCGGCACCTGTAGCCCATTTCCTGCACACGCCTGTTCACGGTGGCTCTGGATGTTTCTACTCGAGACTCAGTCCACTGCTTCCGCAGGTCCTCCAAGGTCTGGAATCGGTCCTTCTCCACAATCTTCTTCAGGGTCCGGTCACCTCTTCTCGTTGTGCAGCGTTTTCTGCCACACTTTTTCCTTCCCACAGACTTCCCACTGAGGTGCCTTGATACAGCACTCTGGGAACAGCCTATTCATTCAGAAATTTCTTTCTGTGTCTTACCCTCTTGCTTGAGGGTGTCAATGATGGCCTTCTGGACAGCAGTCAGGTCGGCAGTCTTACCCATGATTGCGGTTTTGAGTAATGAACCAGGCTGGGAGTTTTTAAAAGCCTCAGGAATCTTTTGCAGGTGTTTAGAGTTAATTAGTTGATTCAGATGATTAGGTTAATAGCTCGTTTAGAGAACCTTTTCATGATATGCTAATTTTTTGAGATAGGAATTTTGGGTTGTCATGAGCTGTATGCCAAAATCATCAATATTAAAACAAGAAAAGGCTTGAACTACTTCAGTTGTGTGTAATGAATCTAAAATATATGAAAGTCTAATGTTTATCAGTACATTACAGAAAATAATGAACTTTATCACAATATGCTAATTTTTTGAGAAGGACCTGTATATGATGTTACAGTCATTGGAGAGCGGGGGGAGGCCTGGGTACATAAGGGAGTGGGAGACCTTCAGCATGTCTTTACTGAAACTCAGTTGGACCACCTTTACCGCCTTACTCACAAGAGCTCAGTGGATACGAAAATGCAGGAGAATGGCTTTAAAGGTACTTACGCGGTGGTATAGAGTTCCCTCCAAGCTTGCCAGGATCTACCCATCTGTATCTGACGCTTGCTGGAGGGAATGTGGCCTTAGGGGCTTCTTTCTCCACATTTGGTGGGAGTGCCCCAAGATACGGCCCTTCTGGTCAGACATACAAGCCCAGGTCAAGGCCATCTTAGACCTGGAGCTCCCTGATTCCCCGTTGGAATCCTTGTTGCATATCCCTACAACTCCTCTCAGCCAATATCGCAAATCTGTACTGCCACACTTACTCAACGTGGCCAGAAGGTTAATTCCGATATACTGGAAGAGACTGCATGTTCCTACACGTACTGAATGGATTGCCTTAGTGAATACCATCATGGCTGTAGAGGAGTGGATGGCGAAATGTAAAGACCGTTATGAAAAGTTTTATACTATATGGGCCACTTGGATGCACTACACTGGTAAAGTCACACCACTGCCTCGGGGATCCCCACATGCCGCAACCCTGCCAGTTAATGGGGCTGGGCTGGGGGGGCCCCCCGACCCTACACGAAACAAACCAGCATAGAATGAAGCCTTAATATGGTTAGTCTTTTTTGTTCTTGTTCTGTCTGTCGTTACTCAACTTTATTTTGTTCTTTTGTTTTTGGTTACTTGACATTTCCTGTTTATGTATGAGAATTTGAGTCAACGTTAACACCATGCTGGAGGGGGGGGACAGGGGCGATTCCTTGATGTTAGTGCTCATATGATATAGCAGAAACATGTGGTTCCTTTGCCCCACTTCACACTCTGCCCCCCTCTCCCTCTACCAAGTTCAACGGAGTAATACCTAAGACACCATACTGTAGAAGATTCTCTCTCTTCGTTTAAAATTTTTGCTTGTTCTGTCTTATGTCTTCTGTATAATGCAAAAAATTTCAAATAAAGATTACATAAAAAAAAAAAAAAAAGAAAATGGTCCTGGTCGACCAGCCCATCAGAGCACCCGGGCGGCCAGAAACAGGAAATGGGGGGCGTGGTCTGAGTATGGCCGTGTGAGGACGTATGTGATGTGAGCTCCCGAGTCCACGCTAACCAGCTCCATACAAGAAAATCAGAGAGGAGAGCCAGTGCCTGTGCCAGGGCATCAGAGCGCCGGAGAGTCGAAGAGGAGACTAAGAGGTCGCTAATATTAGCGTGCCTCCCTGTCTCCTGTATACCAGCTTTTCAGTCCAGCGAATCATCTGAACGGCAATACGGTATGCAAACAGGGAGACAGCGGGAGACGAATACCTCCCGCAAAGCAGCAGCAGCAGCGAAGGGAGGGAAGATAGGGAAACATCCCAAAGAAGGAGGTGGAGTGTTGCAGCCGGAGATACGGCAATTCTATCAGACGGTACAGGGTTTGGATCCAGAGATAGATCCAGAGACGGAGACGGAGAGCATTCCCACCGCCGTTACCTCCATACCACACCATTTGGGAGAGAAGCTCCCTGTAGTAGTGCAATTCCAGACACAAACACAAAGAGAGGTGAGGAGAAGTTTGGAGGCACTTCAGGTAATTCCACAGAGCCCTTCAGTTCAAACGGTGGGGGTGAGAAGACTGCTTCAGCAGGGTGAAGATATGGAGCCTGAATCTAAAAATAGAAGAGCTGAGAATGCTTATACAGGCTCTCCCCTCTAGAGTGGATATTGAAGCAATTATGACAAAAATAGAGGAAACACACAATAAAGATCTGCAACAGATACATACAGAGGTGCAAGATTTAGCAGAGCGGGTCACAGATGAAGAGTTAGCCACACAAGCCTTGGAACAAAGAGTGTCTGATTTAGAGAAAGATAGACTGGCTTATAATGAACAAATGGTGGCACTCCAGCTACAGATCGAGGACCGCGAGGACCGAAGTCGACTAAATAATGTGCGCCTCCGAGGTATCCCGGAAACAACGGAACAAGAAAATCTTCAGGATACGGTAAAAACTATTTTTCTAAAAATTATAGAAGATGTTACCCATTTGAACTTCGAGCTCGATAGAGTTCATAGAGCCCTAGGACCCAAATCTAAAGATCTAAAATGCCCACGGAACGTAATATGCCGCTTACATTACTTTAGGCATAGAGAAGCAATATTAAAGAAAGCGTGGGAAACAGGAGGGATAGACTTTCAGGGGGTACAGATAAAAAATTTACTGGACCTCTCAAGGGCTACATTGCAACGTAGGGCGCTGTTACGCCCAGTGCTGGAACAGATACGAGACTGTGGCGGTACATATCGTTGGAGATTCCCGATTTCCGTTTTAGTACGAAAAGGGGGTACATCGTTTTGTCTCCGGTCTAAAATAGACTTACCAGATCTTTTTAAGTTTCTAGATAGTGAACCATTTCCGGTTCAAGACTGGCTACAGGTACCAATGAGGAGATAAAATATACGAGAACCTGAACTATATAATACAATCAATATAATTAAAAACATGAAGAGACGAGTGAACTATTATTTTTTTTCCCCCGCCCCCTCCTCTTCCCCTACAAGGGGGAGAGGTATTCTTTTTAGGGGGGGGTTGATTTGGTATTTTTTTTGTTTGTCTTTCACCTTTTCTTTTCTTTTTTTTCTCTTGGGGTTTTCCCTTCATTTTTTTTTTGGATGAATAGATGAACTAATGAATTGATAAATAGATGGATTGTGTGTGGGGGGAGAGGAGGTGGGGGGAAGAGGTGATAGGTGTAATTTTTTGGGGGAGGGTGGTGGAGGGAAAGGTAATAAGGTGATAAATATAATTTTTCTTTTGGGGTCCTATACCCTTTATTAGTTTGGATACTCTGAAATGAATAATGAATGAATAATGAAATGGCAGTATGATATGAAATGAAAAATATTACATTATGTGGTATAAAATGCGAAGGGGGGAAGGGGAGGAGGGAGAGGGAAGGAGGGGAGGGAAAATGGACGGAGGGTATATATATATGCATATATGTATGTATATGTGTGTGTATACGTGTCTATACTGCTGAAGAGGGGGGGAGGGAGAGGACCATGAGGAGCTCAGTCAAGAGGACAGGAAAAGGGGTTTATCATGTGGTGCCCCCCCTGATGGCTCTTTTTACTTCACCCCTTTTTGACCATTTATAAGTAGGAGATATCAACATTTATTAGGCAAGTTGACAGGTTTAAAGAGTGTTCAATAAAATGCCCTTAATAGAATAATGGATATAGGATGGCGGGTTTTTTTTTGGGGGGGGGGTTTAATTTAAAAAAAATAAAAATTTAGGGGCCTACCGTCCCCTGCCCCCCCCTTTCTTTTCACCTTGGTTTAGGAGGATAGTTGTAAATACTAAAATCTAAATCCTGGATTTGGTAATATAAGATGAATCCCCCCTTGGTATCGTCTCCTCTCTCTTAATTATATAAGGATATTAATAGAGATGGATATGGGTGAAATAAAATGACACATATGCACGTGGTTAGTCACAAAACAAGGGGTGAGGAAGGAGAGAGAAAACATTTATTCCCTCCTTTCCTCTCTCCTGTTTGTTTGTTTTTTTGGGAAGGGAAGGGGTTATGAAAATATGGAAATGGCAATAAAGAGGAGAACACAGGAGTCTAAAGAGACTCCTAATATAAAAGGAATGGCACATAGGGGAGTACACAGATATAAAATATAAATAAAACACTAAGGATTAAGTAAGGACTAATATAGTCCAATACACTAATACATTAATACACTAATACACTAAACACATCACATAGATATAGGGATATAGGGATTAGAGAGAAGAAGGGGCAGGAGAAGCAGGAGAGAGGATATAAGGGAATAGGAACGATTTTTGAGGGATTAATAGAGACTCCTCAGACTAGATAGGGGGGAGGGAATTGGGGGAAAATTAAAGGAAAAGATAAGGAGCATAAGGACTTAAATATAAGTCTAGATTAAATTTTCTTTGCCTTGGTACATGAGCTCTATTTGTTCCCTCCTCTTACTCATTTTTTATTTCAAGGAGGAGCTGGGGGGAGGATCCGGGAGCCACTCTTGATTTTTTTAAATTTTTTCTGATGTCCCTGGTTACACCTAACCACCCCCCAAATAGGTCAGCACTCTTAAGCCCCGTACACACGATCGGTTTAACTGATGAAAACCGTCCGATGGATGGTTTTCATCAGACCAACCGATCGTGTATGGTACCTATCGGTCTTTTTAAAAAACCGATGGGAATTTCCGATCGTCTATGGGCAAGTCCATCCGTTTAAAAACCCACGCATGCTCAGACTGAATTAGGAGACGGGAGCGCTCGTTCTTGTAAAACTAGCGTTCCTAATGGAGAGAGCACATTCGTCATTCTGCAAGTTATTGCTTAGTTTAACCACTTGTCCCCCGCCCACTGTCAATTGACGGCGGGCGGAGGATACTCTCGTTCTGGGAGGACGTCATATGACGTCCTCCCTTTAAAGCGAGCTAGGAGGCGCGCGCTCGCCGCCAGCGGCGCGCGCGCCCGCCGCATTCACAAGGCCCCGGTGCGCGTGCCCGGCGGCCGCGATTGCCGCCGGGCACCCGCGATTGCCTGGGAAACGAGCAGGAAAGTGGATCTCTGTGTGTAAACACAGAGATCCACGTCCTGTGAGGGAGAGGGGGACCGATGGTGTGTCCCTTGTACATAGGGACAACCATCGGTCACCTCCCCCAGTCAGTCACCTCCCCCACAGTAAGAACACATTGAGGGAACATATTTAACCCCTTCCCGCCCCCTAGTGGTTAACCCCTTCCCTGCCAATCACATTTATACAGTAATCAATGCATTTTTATAGCAGGGATCGCTGTATAAACGTGAATGGTCCCAAAAATGTGTCAAAAGTGTCCGATGTGTCCGCCGCAATATCGCAGTCACAATAAAAAATCGCAGATCGCCGCCATTACTAATAAAAAAATAAAAATGCTATAAATCTATCCCCTATTTTGTACACGCTATAACTTTTGCGCAAACCAATCAATACGCGCTTATTGCGATTTTTTTTTTTTTACCAAAAATATGTAGAAGAATACGTATCGGCCTAAACTGAGGAAAATTTTATTTAAAAAAAAAAAATGGGTATTTATTATAGCAAAAAGTAAAAAATAGTGTTTTTTTTTTCCAAACTGGACGCTCTTCTTTTGTTTATAGCGCAAAAAATAAAAACCGCAGAGGTGATCAAATACCACCAAAAGAAAGCTCTATTTGTGGGAAAAAAAGGACACAAATTTCGTTTGGGAGCCACGTCGCACGACAGCGCAATTGTCATTCAAAGTGTGACAACGCTGAAAGCTGAAAAATGGCTTGGGCAGGAAGGGGGTTTTCGTGCACAGTAGAGAAGTGGTTAATGCAGCGCATGTTTTTTTGCTTTAGAATGGTCTTTAAAATGTCATTTTGGCAGCAGAACTTTCTCCTGAGTTCTGACAAATGTATGTCTTTCTTTTTTCTAGTGATTTTAGGAATAATTATTAAAATTCTGCAAGGCCGACCTCCCAAATTACACCTTTATGTTTTTTGACTCTTAAAATTTGTTGTGCATTTTTTGGTGTGTCAGTTTCTCAGAACAACATAATATTAAATTTTTGAAAAATCATGGAGGTTGGTGTCCCTTGTTCTTAATTACACATTGTATTTATGCAATCTTATTGCTACTTCTCCAAAAAACACATCAGGCATGTAGGTTGGCTGTAATCAAATTTCCCTTTATTTTGGAAAAAACAAATCAAAAACCGAAGGGCAACTATTCCCAAATTATCAGAGAATATAAAGTCATTCGATCCCAAATGCAGACCTGACTATGATCAATAATAAAATCAACAACAGCATGAAATCCGGAGCAGCACCCAAAGACATACATCATCCCAAGCTGTGGTACTCCATCAACCTTCAATTTCTGGATGAGCAGCTCGAGACCAGGGAATCACCTCCTGCTCTTCCTTGCAGCCTTCCTTCCATGCCTCTCTGCAGCGTTCTCTCCACGGTCCCGTCCACGCACCCTTGCAGGCTGGGCCACTGTGGGTGGTGATGTGGCAGGAGGAGGAGGAGAGGGATTGGGCTGATGTGAGATATGGGTGGCCTCAGTCAGCAGCCCCCTCGCCCCCATGTGTACGGCCATATAGATGAGATGCTCACAGAGGGCCCGTTGTCCCGCCTCCATTCTGAGCAGCTTATCCGCCAGATAGGTGCTAAACCCCTCCGTAGGGTTGAGGGGGGCCCTCATAATGGCAGCAGCCTCCTGAATCATCTTTAGTGACTCCTCCTCCACTTGTGTCATCCGCCGTTGTTTTGGCGGTCTGACGTGGAGGGGAGCCACTTGGGAGACAGTGCTGCCACTAGGCCTGGGGACCTGCTGAGTCACACTCCTGACCCTCTTCCTCCTGGCTTGCCTCATCCTGTTTATAAAATAAAATGTAAATTTCTATTATTTGAGGAATCAATCACACACAATTTTGATCTCATTACTGGTTTATTTGGGGGGGGGGGGGGGTGGGATCATTTATGGCTAAGCCAAACAGTTCAACTCCATATTACTTAGTGGACAATATTAGCATCAAAAATACTATACCGGGCTGAAGATATGAAGATCTGGCTCTTCTAGCTCGGGAGGCTCCTCCTCTGCCTCTGCAGGGGTGGAGGGAAGGGTGGAAGGAACGCTGGAGGGAAGGGTGGAAGGAAGGGTTGAGGGAAGGCTGGAAATAGATTCCCTGGCCTCGATCTGGTCATCCAGGAATTGAAGATGTCTGTAGTACCACAGCTTGGGCTTTACTACATTGTCGGCTGCTGCTCCTGATCTCTTGGACTGGCGCACTTCCTTGAATTTTTTTTTATAAGAATTGCGCAGGTTGTTGATTTTATTATTGATAATAGCGTAGTCTGCATCTGGGATCCATGGCTTCATATCCTCAGCTAATTTGGTAATAGTTGCCCGTCGTACATCACTTTTGTGATACGCAGGGTGTTTGAGCTCCCAAAGGTTGCGCTGTTCCTTATACTTTTCAATAAAAACAAGCATCACCTCCGGCTCTCTTAGTTTATGCATCTATTAGGATCAGCAAGTACAAAAAAAAAAGGATCAGAATTGATTCTCCTCAACTTATCACAATATTGCCCTTTACAATCATGACCCATTAATATGCCACTGCAGGCACGAGTTCCCTTCTTACCTTTGTTCACTTCGTGGGTTCACTTCCGGTCGTCCTTACTCCGCGCATTCCCTAATAACTTCTTTCCCCTTTTTATACCCTGCGCATGCGTGTAACTCCGCCCTCGTCGCCCGCCCATGACGGACTTTTTCTGCATTTCCTCGCCCCTTAACGATCGGCGCACAGTGTGAGACGGCGACATGTCGCAGACACAGGTGGCTTCTTTCCTTGAAATTACCGACGAGGAAAGCCCGGAGGCGGAAACGTCCCGATCCTGTAAAAAAAGATACAAGGCGACTAATATGTCTTTTTCTGAGATGGCGGAGATGGTGGACATTCTGCGGAGGAAGGATTACGACGGCAAGCATGGCCCATACGACACCCCTAAACTCCGGAAGTCACAAATTATGGATAAAGCGGCGAAGACTCTCTATAAAAAATATGGGGTCAGGAGATCCAAGGAACAACTCCGTAAAAGGTGGTCAGACCTGAAGCTCAGGGAGCCGGAGCAGTATAGGAAGCTTATAAAAAGCATAGAAAAAAGTAAGTATATTTTACTGTGTTCTTTCACATTGTAATATGTATTCTTCCATGTTTTGCACCATGTGCTTGTCTTGACTGGGTTCACATTTTGAAATCTCATCTTTTATGTTAAGTGGAGAGTCCACTTATTTGGCCAATGTTTTGACCAATAACTTGCTGCTCTTCCCCCAAACATGTTTGGCACATATCCACGTAAACTACATGTGGGCATGCCTCATTTTACTTCAACAATGTTTATCTACACATTGTTGGCTAGATGATGTGTTGTAAGGAAATTTAGAATGTGACTGAAAGAAGAAACTGTATTCTGGGTAAAGGAGATGACACTCCAGCAGTTGTGTACTCTTTTTTTGTTCTTCAGCAAGATACTATACTCTGGGCCACATGACCAAATTTCTTAACGGTGTCACACACAGGTGCTCCAGTGGATACCTTGGTGGTTATCCAAGTGTTTGTGAGTGTCCTCAAAAATAACATGTTGCTTTGTTGAGTTTGCAAAATCACATATGTTCATGTTGGAACTCAGGGCCAAATATCAATTGTACCCCACTTCAAAACATTGAGGATCCCTTTTCAGGCCTCAAAAAAGTCTGTGTGCTAAAGTATACATTTTGTTGTAAATTCCCATAGGGAAGAGGAGAGTGGGAGGACACCATGCTCATGAGACGAGGAACCCAACACCACAGAAAATCCCCGAAGCTCCCAAAGCAGACCAAGATCAGCAGGTTCAGGAAGCGGAGGTGGAGGAAGCGGAGGTGGAGGAAGGGGAGGTGGAGGAAGGAGAGGTGGAGCTTATCAGCACAACAGGTCAGTGTCTGTCACCACAACTTCAAGGTAAATACAGATGTAGGACTGCCTAGTGTAAAACCTTTTTTTTTGTTTTAGGGACTGAACGTGGGGGTGTGTCAGGAAGTCCAAATCCGCCATTCTCGAGTGCCAGCGCCAAAATAATCATTCAGGAAATCATGGAATGCAGTAGCGAAATGGACATTATGAGAAAGAGAATGATTGTGATTGAGCAAAAATATAAAAACATGATAGATATTTTGGGGAGAATAGTGTGAACCGATTTTTTGTGTGTTTTGTTATGCGTCTGAAATTATCTCAGGGATTTCCAACATCACAAATGTGAAGATGCACACACTGAAGACTCAACATGTGCTATCTGCCGTCACAGGATATCTATGTCCCTGTTTTGGGGGTGCAACCTCT
This sequence comes from Rana muscosa, assembly GCA_029206835.1. Classification (NCBI taxonomy): domain Eukaryota; kingdom Metazoa; phylum Chordata; class Amphibia; order Anura; family Ranidae; genus Rana; species Rana muscosa. Next base: position 382,452,227 of record CM055122.1, on the reverse strand, counting down.
TTCTCCCTCCTCAAGTAGGGGAGAGGAAGGGTTTACATCCCCAAAGCACGACCATTGATCCCCCATGATGGCGGATAGCACATGTTTACCCTAGCCATGGGATCTTGTTGAAGATACCCATTTGAGCCCCCAAAGAAAGTGTGTTTGTTAACATTTGGGATGGATCAGGGGTACCATCACCCCATCTCCAGTTGTTATTTTTCACAGTGTTATTTTATTACTTTTTCAAACAAAAAAAATGGCTTACGACCCATGCATGTTTCTGCCAAAAAAGCCGCACATAAAAAAAAAAGGCTAGTATTTCAAAAAACCCATACAAAATGCGGTGCAAACAATAAAAACATTTGGGAAGTCTAAAAAAGGTGTGCCTTGTTCTTTCTATGCTCAAGAGCAGTTCTGAAGATGCAAAAACCGTGTTTTTCGCTCTGAGTTTTGAGGCTATTTACTAAGGACAATTACACTTGGCACTACTAGAACCTGGGAGACACATAAACCCAAAATACAAGAATGACAACACAAGTTTGTATGAATTCAAAAAAAATTTTTATTTTAAAAAGGTTTAAGAATTGGTCAGATGTGGTCTGGCATTGCGATGGCCCCCCTACCCGTGAAGTACTCTACGTATTTCTGGCGTAATTCACGGGCACTTTGGGGGGCCAAGCCAGTACGAGCAGTGCTGAGGCCGGTCAGATTAATCAGTTCAGATGGACCGGCCTCAGGCCCAAACGATGAAACATAATTGTTTGCAAATTTGCGAAGAAAATTGTGCAATATGCAGCAGCAGTAGACGATGTGGTTCAGTTTATAATCCGCCAAATGTATCGCTGTCTGGAACAGGCGGAACCGGCTGGCCATTATCCCGAAGGCATTCTCCACAACTCTCCGGGCTCTGGCCAGCCGGTAATTAAAAACCCTCCTCTCCGGGGTGAGGGTGTGTTGGGGAAACGGCCGCATCAGGTGTGGTCCTAGTCCAAAAGCCTCATCCACAATGAAAACGAACAAGAACCCTTCAACGTTCTCTGCATCTGGAGGCAGTGCAAGACCCCCAGCCTGCAGACGGTGAGCGAACTCCGTCTCCGCGAATGATCCGCCATCGGACATCCGGCCGTTCTTCCCCACGTCCACATACAGGAACTCGTACCGTGCCGACACCACCGCCATTAACACTATGCTATTAAAACCTTTATAGTTGAAATAGTATGACCCCGAACGGGGTGGCGGCACTATGTGGACGTGCTTCCCATCAATTGCCCCTCCACAGTTGGGGAAATCCCACCGCTGGGCAAATTGGGAGGCCACAGTCAGCCATTCCTGTGGTGTGCTAGGGAACTGTGGAGTCAAACAAAAAGAAGACATTAGTACGGTTTATGGTTACAGTGCAAGCAGATGACACACCAAAAAACATTTGTTGAGTAACATTATTATTTAAGGGAGTTTTTCCGAACAATAAACAAAGGCCCACTTAGCAGATGCCTCACCCCCGCTGAGTGGACATTCTAAAATAATCTAAGGGGGGGCCTAAGGTGATTGTGGGGGATCCCAAAAAAGGATCTACCACTTTGCTGAGCTTGATTGAGAACTACTATTTTTTTAACATCTTTAGGGGGGGAGGGAAGGTTGTCAAACTACGAGGGCAATGACCCCCCAAAAATGAAAAGGAAAATAGAAGGCTAGCTGGGTTTGAGCCCACGATAGCATGCTGGAGAGGTTAGTGGAGGGAAATAGGCATGTAGGGCCCAAAAAGGGATTTACAGGTAAAAAAAGGCATGTGGAAAATGGGGACATTACCAGGAGATTACAAACAGGCATATTTGTGTTAGGAGGAAAAATAAATAAAAAAAAACGAGAATAAAAAAAGATAATGTGAGGTTAAAGGAGCATAATTACCTTCATATAGTCCTTCTGCAGGACCTGAATGATGGCCCAACACGTCTCAGGGATAATGATCCCGAGAGCCTGGGGGGAGATGCCTGTTGAGAACTTGAGGTCCTGCAAGCTTCTCCCAGTCGCCAGGTATCTCAACGTGGCAATAAGCCTCTGCTCGGCAGTGATAGCCTGGCGCATCACAGTGTCCTGCCTCGTGATATAGGGGGACAGCAAATCCAACAGACGGTGAAATACGGGGTCCGTCATCCTGAGATAATTCCTGAAATCATCAGGGTTATTCTCATGGATTTCCCGCAGCAGAGGCATATGAGAGAATTGGTCCCGCTGGAGCAACCAATTCTTAGTCCATGAACTCCTCCTCACCCTGTTCACAGACTGAACTCGGGTTACAGTGTTAACTGCAACACCAAGCCCAAAGCCAGCACGAGCTCGAGAACGAGAACGCACTTCAAACATGGTTTTAAACCGGTCGGCTGGTCAGAACGCACTCAAACAGAACGCACCGTGGAACAGCAAGGCCTGAAAAGAACGATCTGAAAAACAGTAAACGAATGGCCAAGTCGGCACTGCAAGGCAGTAACGACCTGACTGCATGCACTGAATCACAAATACAAACCCACAAGCACAATCTGAACACCAGGAAACGATCTGCAAAGCACGGAGACTGAAAAGCGCGAATCGGCTCTCACCAAACTTTTACTAACACGCGGTAACACGAAATCAGCAAAAGCAGCCCAAGGGGTGGCGCCATTAGATTTGTTCGGCCCTTTTATAGCGCGTCGTACATTTTGTACGTGCCGTCGTTTTGTTGCCGTCGGTTTTTAAACTGATGGTGTGTGGCCAAGACTGATGAAAAACAATTTCATCGGATTTCCGATGGTAAAATCCATCGGACAAAAATCCATAGGTTATCCGATCGTGTGTACAGGGCTTTAGAGTAGACAGAGTGCACAAAGCAAATTGCCACTGGAAGCCATTACAGGGGTATGTAGTTGAACTTGGGTAGTTGAAACCCATTGTGACTTGTTTCTTTTTCCTTTCCTTTTTTGTGTTCTAATTAATATGACGACTGATGGTATGGTAGTGATGTCCCTGAACGCTAAGGGTCTCAATATACCTGAAAAACGACATGCTGCTACAGGACTTAAAACGCTCTGGTACTGATATAGCTTTCATTCAAGAGACACATTTTAGGATAGACAGATCCCAATATCTCCAAAATAGATTTTATCCATGGACTCACCATTCTATTAATCCAATAGCTAAATCAAAAGGTGTTTCAATACTAATCTCTAGTAAAATCCCATGGCAACATCAAAGCTCGGCAATAGACCCTATGGGTTGATATGTTTACATTAAGGGACTCCTGGGCAGTGGCGTATCTAGGGTATGGCAAGCCATAGCAAGTGCCATGGGCGCTACACATGAAGGGGGCGCTAGTGAGCAGGGAATCCAGCATAAAAGTTCTTCACTGAAGTTAAAACTAGAGCTTTTTAAACTTCTCCCCTTCCTACTTGCTTATGGGGAGAAGCAATTACAGTTTCCTGGGTCCCATCAGGTCAAAATAGGGGCCCAGGAAGTGAGCGTAAAGGAGGGACTTTTTCTTCATTTTCGGGGCGCATGTACATCATGCCGCCCCGCTACTCAAATAGTCCTGGCTCATTGGCGGAGTGATTCTCTGCCCTGCTCCCGTCCTCAGGTGCTGAGATGCGAGTGCTGTGCTTCTGAGAAGTAACAGCCAGAGGGGGGCGTGGCTGCATGTGCCGAGCTCCACACAGATTGGCTGTGGAGACTGTCAGTCTGCAGAGTGTCCTGGGCTGCTGGAGAAAAGTTATAGAAGGCGCTGTGTGTGCACTGCAGGAAGGCTGAGATCGGAGGAGGGGAGGTAATAAATCCGGGGTCTGGCATCCCAGCACACAGAGCAGCAGGACGGGACAAATCACAATAACACTGCCCAGCTTATATGGAGCTTGGCATCCCCGGGATCCCTGTAGATGTGCCTGCTTATCGCTCCCACTCCATGGCTGAGGCTGCTCTGTGCATCGGTGAGCATCAAAGTGTTTACATAGAAAGATCCCCCCACAGATATGACTGACCCATGGGCATAGACCAGCTGGAACTCAGCTTCCTACAGGTGGAAGAAGCTAGCAGGATCCTGGAGGTCCTGAAGTGAGGAGGACAGAGAGGGATAGAGAGTCATGTATGCAGATAGGATCAGAGCTCACATTCTACCTCCCAGTCTGAATGAATGCATTTCTGTTTTGTCACAATATCATTTTTCAGAGAAGCCCCTTCCTCTCAGGCTGATGTCAGGTGGGAGACTCTGTTGCTAGTGACAACGCTTCAGTGGCAGAGAACCTCCCACCTACCTCTATGGAATTGCTTCCTCTCAGAATACTACAGAATGTTGATCACTAGGGATGGGAGTGATTCCAGAGGGACCAACTGGCAGCCTTGTTGCTACCCTGCAGATGGCCGCTCATTTTGACTGGGATAAAGGCGCATGCATTAGAGGGAGGATGGTGATGGGGAGCTCCGGGGAGTGGCTGAGGTCACCAAACAGGAGTTGTTAGGCCTGAAGGAGCTGAGACCGGAAGCATGTCCTAGGCCTGAGCCGGGTCACAGAGAGTGAGTTACGCTGCTTTCACACTGGGGCACGGGCCGTCATTTTTGCAGAGGTATTACACCGCTGGTGGGGTGATTTTAACCCCCGCTAGCAGCCGAAAAAGGGTTAAAACCACCCGCAAAGCACCGTTGCAGCGGCGCTTTGCCAGCAGGTCGGCCGCGCTGCCCATTCATTTCAGTGGGCAAGAGCGGTGGAAGAGGTGTACACACCGCTCCGAAGATGCTGCTTGCAGGACATTTTTTAACGTCCTGCCAGCGCATCACACTGACACTGCAGGGGAGCCATATTTCAGGCGCTTTACAGGTGCTATTTTTAGCCCAAAAGCACCTTAAAAAATGCCCCAGTGTGAAAGGGGTCTTACTGTCAGGAGACCTGTTACCGGCCTGTGCTAGACGCTGTGGGGTTGATTTATTAGAGGAAAATCCACTTTGCACTTAAAAGTGCACATGGAAGTGCAGATGCTGTAGATCTGAAGGGGACATGCAAGGAAAATAGCATTTTAGCTTGCACATGATTGGATGATAAAATCAGCAGAGCTTCCCCTAATTTCAGAGCTTCCCCTCAGATTTACAGCGATCTACAGCGACTGCACTTCCATGTGCACTTCCAAGTGCAAAGTGAATTTTCCTTTAGTAAATCAACCCCTGTGCGTCATTAACGTCACTTGTCTTCTGTCATCAGATTATCTGTGCAGACCTAAGGAGAATGTGTTCAGGATTGACTTCACTTGCTTCAAGATCCAGGACCTGGAGACTGACACTGTGCTCTTTGAAACCTCCAAACTCTGCTCAGGTACCTGTCATGGAGGGCACCTTTCCTGGGGCAGGGGCAGGGACAGGTCTCCTTCATACTTCAAGTAGAACTAGAGTTGTTGGATGGAGTAAGGGAGGGTTATTGTTACCAATTTGACATCCATTTGGGTGCTGGTGCGTGTCTTTGAATGCACACTATCTGTGCTCAGGGGCATTTTCCTGTACTCAAACAGATATCAAGGTGAAAGCAGGGGCTGTGTTCATGAAGCTGCTGCATCCCAATTGATTTGAATTGGTCTGCCTGCCCGTGCATGTACTGCACATCTGTGTGCTTTTCATGCAGTGAAAACATGGCCCTGTACACTTAAAATGTTTTGACAGGGGCGCAGTTTCAGTGCTTGCCATAGGTGCCATTTTCACTAGATACGCCTCTGCTCCTGGGGAATAGACAGATGACATTAGCAACAATTTATGCTCCCAATGAAAATCAGGCATCTTTTTTGGATGAAATAACGAGAAAACTCGTAGATTTTATGGAGGGGCAGTTGATACCCGGAGGGGATTTTAATATACCTCTGGTACCATCAATAGACACCTCTACAGGCAAATCATCTATTTCGCTGAAACAATCCAAACGGATTGCAAAATTGCTACATAAAAACCAGCTAATCGACGTTTGGCGACTACAACATCCTGGGGAAAGGGATTATTCATTCTATTTACCCCCCACACAAAACTTATTCCAGAATTGATTATTTTATGGTTCCTCATACTTATCTACATGCGGTTAGAGCTACACACATAGGCAATATTAGATGGTCAGACCATGCACCTGTGTTCATGACGTATGACCTAATGGGAACACAATCACTCACACATCGCTTTTGGCGATTGAATGAAAGCCTTTTACAGAGTCCAGAAGTTCTGGAAGAAGTGACTAGAGAGCTGACAATATATTTCCAGATGAATGACCTAGCAGATTGCGACCCAGGAGTCCTATGGGAGGCACATAAACCAGTTCTTAGAGGTATTCTGATTAAACATGGTGCTCGAATCAAACGGGAGCGAATGAAACAACTTACCGAACTACTTAGTAAATTAGCGAAGGCGGAATCTAGGCATAAACATGCCCCTAATCAGACTCAAGTAATAGAACTCACAGGACTTAGGAATCAAATTACAGATTTGCTTCATTATAAAGCAAAAGCAGCATTACAGTTCTGCCGCAAGGCGAACTATGAACTAGGAGATAAATGTGGAAAAGTACTAGCAAGAAGGGTCAAAGAACATAAACTATCAACATACATACCTCAAGTCGTCAATAGCGTCGGTCAAAAGATAACTTTACCAAAACATATTACTAGTGATGAGCCGAACACCCCCGGGTTCGGTTCGCACCAGAACCCGCGAGCGGACCGAAAGTTCGCACGAAGTTTAGAACCCTATTAAATACAATGGATGCGAACGTTCAAAATCTAAAGTGCTAATTATAACGACTATTATGCATGTTATTGTCCTAAAAAGGGTTTGGGAACCCAGGTTCTGCACCAGGGGACATGTATCAATGCAAAAAGAAGTTTTAAAAACGGCCGTTTTTCTGGAGCAGTCATTTTAATGATGCATAAAGTGAAAAAAAAAAGTCACATATTCCTTTAAATGTCGTACCTGGGGGGTGTCTAATGTATGCCTGTGAAGTGCCACGTGTTTCCCGTGTTTAGAAATGTCCCTGCACAAAATAACATTTCTAAAGGAAAAAAAGCCATTTAAAACTGCTTGCGGCTTTAATGTAATGTCTGGTCCCGGTATTATGGATGAAAATCTTTAAGAAAAATGGCATAGCTACCCCATCACACCCCCCCCACCCCAGCCCATTACCAGCCCCTTTGGGTCTTGTATGGATATTAAGGGGAACCCCGCACACAAAATAAAAAAGGCCCTATCTACTCTGAACAGCCGTATACAGGCGGTACATACAAGACAGGGACTGTAGGTTTGTTCTTATGTAGAATCTGTTTGTAATTTTGAACAGGTACATTGTTTAAGTGTAGCTCCAGCCAAAAAATCTATTTTTAAGCTTTTTGGAAAACATAGGGAAGGGTTATCACCCCTGTAACATTTGTTTTGCTGTCTGTGTAGTGTGCACTAGGGATGAGCTTCGTGTTCGAGTCGAACATACATTCGACTCGAACATCGGCTGTTCGATCGTTCGACGAAGATCGAACGATTTGGGCCGTTCGCGCCAAATTCGAGTGACGCGAACGGCCCACAATGCACTACGCCATCACAGTGTCATCCAGGCGCTGTGATTGGCCAAGCATGCACTGTGACCCCGCATGCTTGGCCAATCACAGCGCCGGCAGCGAGGAGAGCAATGATTGGTCACAGGCAGGATGCCTGTGGCCAATTATTGCTGAGGGGGTTTAGTACACGCCCCACACTATAAAAGGCCGCCAGCGCGGCGGCCTTGTGTAGTGTGTTCCGGAGCAGGGAAAGAGAAGCATAGGCAGGGACAGTGTCATTTTTTTCCTTTACTAATCCTGGATTACTTGTGTTTAGGGACAAATAAGGATAGGTAGGGAGAGTGTCAGTGTGTTATTCTGTGCTAAACCTTGTTTGTAGGGACAGAGAGGTACAGTGAGGGAAAGTGTCAGTGTGCTATTCTGTGCTAAATCTTGTTTGTAGGGACAGAGTAGGACAGTGAGGGAAAGTGTCAGTGTGCTATTCTGTTCTAAACCAATTTTGCTGAACCATATTTGAAATCCTTGAGTTTAGGGACAGAGAAGGACACTCGTGGAAACTATCAGTGTGCTATTCTGTGCTAAATCTTGTTTGTAGGGACAGAGTAGGACAGTGAGGGAAAGTGTCAGTGTGCTATTCTGTTCTAAACCAATTTTGCTGAACCATATTTGAAATCCTTGAGTTTAGGGACAGAGAAGGACACTCGTGGAAACTATCAGTGTGCTATTCTGTGCTAAATCTTGTTTGTAGGGACAGAGTAGGACAGTGAGGGAAAGTGTCAGTGTGCTATTCTGTTCTAAACCAATCTTGCTGAACCATATTTGAAATCCTTGAGTTTAGGGACAGAGAAGGACACTCGTGGAAACTATCAGTGTGCTATTCTGTGCTAAATCTTGTTTGTAGGGACAGAGTAGGACAGTGAGGGAAAGTGTCAGTGTGCTATTCTGTTCTAAACCAATTTTGCTGAACCATATTTGAAATCCTTGAGTTTAGGGACAGAGAAGGACACTCGTGGAAACTATCAGTGTGCTATTCTGTGCTAAATCTTGTTTGTAGGGACAGAGTAGGACAGTGTGGGAAAGTGTCAGTGTGCTATTCTGTTCTAAACCAATCTTGCTGAACCATATTTGAAATCCTTGAGTTTAGGGACAGAGAAGGACACTCGTGGAAACTATCAGTGTGCTATTCTGTGCTAAATCTTGTTTGTAGGGAGGGACAGAGTAGGACAGTGAGGGAAAGTGTCGGTGTGCTATTCTGTTCTAAACCAATTTTGCTGAACCATATTTGAAATTCTTGAGTTTAGGGACAGAGAAGGACACTCGTGGAAACTATCAGTGTGCTATTCTGTGCTAAATCTTGATTGTAGGGACAGAGAAGGACAGTGAGGGAAACTGTCAGTGTGCTGTTCTGTGCTAAACCAATCTTGCTGAAGCATATTGCAAATCCTTGTGTTTAGGGACAGAGAAGGATAGGCAGGGGACAGTGTCAGTGTCATTGTTGCTAAGCCTCCTACACACCTGAAGGTAGCCCTTATTGCTGTTTTTCCCATCTCCCTGCAGGCCATCCATTAAAATGTCTGGAAGGCAAACAAGGAGAGGCAGACAGTCAGGAGGCAAAAAAAGAGGGCAAGCAGGCTCTGTGTCTGGGGGCAACAGTGCTGGTCGTGGACGCGGTGCATTGTCATCAGCACATGGCCATGGGACACGCTTGTCCTTCTTTTCGGCAGCTGGACATGTTGAGCCACATCATGCCGAAGACTTGGTAGAGTGGATGACCAAGCCCACCTCATCCTCCTCATCCTCTCTCACCCAGGCTCAGGGTACTGGCAAAGCAGCTGCCAAAGCGTCCTCTTCTCTGGTATCATTATCTTCATTAGTCAATCCTTCCCTAGACCCACCATGTCCTCCTCCTGAGGAGTCCCCCGAACTGTTTGAGCACAGTGTTGGGTACATGCTCCAGGAGGATGCCCAGCGTTTCAAAGGATCTGATGATGATACCCAGCTAGAGGAAGGCAGTAGCGTGAGAGCAGAGAGAGGGGATGCTCAAGAAGGACACCAATCTGGCAGTCATGCTCCAGCAGCTGCAGCATACTGCCAGATTGGCTCCAGTGATGAGGAGGGAGGGGATGATGAGGTCACTGACTCCACGTGGGTGCCTAATAGGAGAGAGGAGCAGGATGAGGAGGAGGCACATCTCCAACGAGGTAGGATGCCCTTGAGTGGCCAGCGTATGGGCAGCACACCGACGGAATCACACCGCAGAGCTCCGCCTGTGCAGGGCGCTGCCTCTGCCCGTCATTCAAAAAGTTCTTTGGTGTGGGCCTTTTTTGAGGCGAGTGCATCAGATCGCACAGCTGCTGTTTGCAACATATGTCTCAAGCGTATATCGCGTGGCCAAAACATCAGCCGCTTGGGCACCACATGCTTGATCAGACATATGTTGACCTGCCATGCAGCTCGTTGGCAAGCCTACCTTAAAGACCCACACCAAAGAACAAAGCGGACCTCTCCTTGCACCGCATCAGCTGGGATCTCCAACCCCAGTATACCTTCAGTCCTCTCTGAAACCTGCACTGAGAGGAATGAAGGTGTAGAATTAGGTGTGTCACAGCCAAGTACTTGCGGCCACTCTGCTAGCAGTACACCGACGTCCGATTCTAGCAGGCAAATTTCCCTGCCCCAGCTGCTGGACCGTCGAAAGAAGTTCACTCCCAGCCATCCACATGCCCAGCGGTTGAATGCTAGCTTGGCTAAATTGCTAGCGCTTCAACTGCTGCCTTTTCAGTTGGTAGACTCGGCCCCCTTCCGTGAGTTTGTGCAATGTGCGGTTCCTCAGTGGCAGGTTCCCAAACGCCACTTTTTCGCACGGAAGGCGATTCCAGCTCTCTACAGGCATGTGGAAGGCAATGTCTTGGCCTCGCTGGACAGGGCGGTCAGCGTTAAGGTGCATATTACCGCTGACTCATGGTCCAGCAGGCATGGACAGGGACGTTACCTTTCTTTCACGGCCCATTGGGTCACTCTTTTGGCAGCTGGGAAGGATGCAGGACAAGGTGCAGTAGTGTTGGAGGTTGTTCCACCGCCACGCCTCCAAAATGCTACTACTGGTTGTGACACACCTCTCTCCTCCACCCCCTCCTCTTCTTCTTCCTCCATGGCCTCTTCCTGTGGTTTTTCCTCGGAACCAGTGGTGCTCCGTAGGCGTTCAAGGGGCTACGCAAGTACGCAGGCAAAAAGATGCCATGCCGTGCTTGCGCTGGTGTGTTTGGGGGACAGGAGCCACACTGGGGCAGAGGTCCTGTCTGCTCTGCAGGGGCAGGCCGAGAGGTGGTTGACGCCACGCCAGCTTAAGCCAGGAATGGTGGTTTGCGACAATGGCACCAACCTCCTCTCCGCCCTCCGACAGGGACAACTGACCCATGTGCCCTGTATGGCTCACGTCCTTAACCTGGTGGTGCAGCGGTTCTTGGGCAGGTACCCGGGCTTACAGGATGTCCTGAGGCAGGCCAGGAAAGTCTGTGTGCATTTCCGCAGATCTTATAATGCCAGTGCTCGCCTGGCTGAGCTGCAAAAGGAGTTGAACCTGCCCAAGAACCGCCTTATATGTGACATGCCCACCAGGTGGAACTCAACGTTGGCCATGCTGCAGCGGCTGCACACGCAGCAGAGGGCCATCAATGAGTACCTGTGCGACTACGGCACCAGGACAGGGTCAGGGGAGCTCGGGTTTTTTTCACCACGCCAGTGGGGCATGATCAGGGATGCATGCACTGTCCTGGCACCATTTGAGGAGGCCACGAGGATGGTGACCAGTGACAGTGCATGCATCAGTGACACTGTACCTCTTGTCCACCTGTTGGAGCACACGCTGCATGGAATAATGGACAGGGCACTTGAGGCAGAACAGAGGCAGGAAGAGGAGGACTTCCTTGCCTCTCAAGGCCCCCTTTACCCAGACAGTGTTCCTTCTGTCCCACCCATCTCACAGGAAGAGGAGGAGGAGGAGGAGGAGGATTGTGTCAGCATGGAGGTGGAGGCTGGCACTCAGCATCATCAGCAGCAGTCTTTTAGGGATGATTTACAGTCCCAAGAAACCAGTGACTTGTACGTGGCTGGGAGGAGGTGGCTGCGGATCATGTCGTCCTTAGTGACCCAGAGGACTCCGGACTGAATGCCTCAGCTAACCTACGCTGCATGGCCTCCCTGATCCTGCAAAGTCTGCGGAAGGATCCTCGTATTCTTCGGATCAAGGAGAGGGACCATTACTGGCTGGCCACTCTCCTTGATCCATGGTACAAGGGTAAGGTTGCGGACCTTATCTTACCGTCGCAGAGGGAGCAGAGGATGAGACAACTCCGGGAGGCCTTGCAGAAAGGTCTGTGCAACGTGTTCCCAGAGACTGGGAGGTTACAAACTCCTGGTTCTGGACAACGAGTTGCTGAGGCTTCGGGCAGTCAAAGAAGGAGCGGTGGGGAAGGTGGCCGTCTGACCGATGCGTTCAGACAATTCTTTAGTCCGCAGCCCCAAAGTATGATCGGTTCCAGCAACCATCGCCAGCGTCTGATATACATGGTGCAGGAATACCTAGGGGCAAGGTCAGACTTGGACACCTTCCCCACCGAAAATCCTCTGGCTTACTGGGTCTTGAGGATGGATCACTGGCCAGAGCTTGCACAGTATGCAATTGAGCTACTGGCCTGTCCTGCATCCAGCGTTCTTTCAGAACGCACATTCAGTGCTGCTGGAGGATTTGTCATGGATCACAGGGTGCGCCTGTCCACCGACTCGGTTGATCGACTGACTTTCATCAAGATGAACCAGTCTTGGATCACCACCAGCTACCACACACCTGATGCTGATATAACAGACTAATTGATTTTAAAATGTCACATCCCTTCAAGACTGATGCTGATGCTGAGTTCCTGTGCTGTTATGTTGACTAGCTATCCTCCTCCTCCTCCTCAATGATCCGATTAATGATGATAGCTTGGAAGATCATTTTGGTTTATGGGTGCCGCCACCAGTGGCTAAGGCCCAATTTTTCAGCCCCTGTTTAACAGGGGCGTGTAATTACAATTTTTGATGCAATACTTTGCAACAGGCCTCATTGCTGTGCTCCAAGTACAGTATCTGTGAGGGGTTGCAGTGTTGTGCCACCAGTGCCTAAGGCCCAATTTTTCAGCCCCTGTTTAACAGGGGCGTGTAATTACAATTTTTGATGCAATACTTTGCAACAGGCCTCATTGCTGTGTTCCAAGTACAGTATCTGTGAGGGGTTGCAGTGTTGTGCCACCAGTGCCTAAGGCCCAATTTTTCAGCCCCTGTTCAACAGGGGCATGCAATTATAATTATTGATCTAATAATTCACAGCAGGGCCCATTGCTGCGCCCACCAAGAGTAACTGTCAGGCCTTACAGTGTTGTGGCACCAGCACCACCATCACCACCACCACCAAAGGCCCAATTTTTCAGCCCCTGTTCAACAGGGGCATGCAATTATAATTATTGATCGAATAATTCACAGCAGGGCCCATTGCTGCGCCCACCAAGAGTAACTGTCAGGCCTTACAGTGTTGTGGCACCAGCACCACCATCACCACCACCACCACCACCACCACCAAAGGCCCAATTTTTCAGCCCCTATTCAACAGGGGCATGCAATTATAATTATTGATCTAATAATTCACAGCAGGGCCCATTGCTGCGCCCACCAAGAGTAACTGTCAGGCCTTACAGTGTTGTGGCACCAGCACCACCATCAAAGGCCCAATTTTTACTACCACTGATCAACAATTATATGTTATTACAATTCCTGATATAATAGTTGACAGCAGGGCGTTCCAGCACCCACCAAGAATAACTGTGAGTGCTTTCAGTGTTGTGCCAACACCAACACCTAAGGGGCCAATTTCTGCAGAGTATATACGGCAGGTCCCTACTTTCAAACATCCAACTTACAAACGACTACTACTTGCAAACGGAAGAAGACAACAGGAAGTGAGAGGAAATCTACCCCTTGGAAGGAAAATTCTCTCCTGTAAGAATTAATATGGGAGAAAGGTGTCTCCTCTCTACTGATGCTTTATCACCAATCCTTGTTTCAATAAAAACACCACATTTCAAAAACAGTTGTCATTGGGACGCAAAGTGAGGTGAAATGTTCTGAACAGGGGCACAGACAGCAAAAAAAATGTGACAGGGGTGATAACCGTTCCCTATGTTTTCCAAAAAGCTAAAAAAAAGGAATTTGGCATGGAGCTACACTTAAACAATGCAGCTGTTCAAAATTACAAACAGATTCTACATAAGAACAAACCTACAGTCCCTGTCTTGTATGCACCGCCTGTATATGGCTGTTCAGAGTATATAGGGCCTTTTTTATTTTGTGTGCGGGGTTCCCCTTAATATCCATACAAGACCCAAAGGGGCTGGTAATGGGCTGGGGTAGGGGGGGGGGGGGGGGTTGATGGGGTAGCTATGCCATTTTTCCTAAAGATTTTCATCCATATTACCGGGACCAGACATTGCATTAAAGCCGCAAGCAGTTTTAAATGGCTTTTTTTTCCTCTAGAAATGTTATTTTGTGCAGGGACAGTTCTAAACACGGGAAACACGTGGCACTTCACAGGCATACTTTAGACACCCCCCAGGTACAATATTTAAAGGAATATTTGACTTTTTTTTTTCACTTTATGCATCATTAACCACTTAACAACCACCTGCCGACAAATAACGTCGACAAGGTGGTTGCTTAACTCTGGGAGGACGTTATATAACGTCCTCCCAGAATCGCGCTCCCGCGCGCCCCCTGGGGCGCGCACACGGGAAACTCCGTTCACGAATCGCGGTAAATCGCCGCTGATAGCGGCCGTTTACCACGTGATCGCTCCGTCAAATGACGGAGCAATCACTTGTAAACAGACCGGCGTCATTTGATGACGCCGGTTCCTCCCTCCCCTCTCTGTACCGATCGGTACAGTGTGAGAGGGGAGGGGGAGGGAGCGGATGGCAGCAGCAGCACTGTGGGCTGGATCTGTGACAATTGCAGTCACAGATCCATCCATCCATCCCTGCTCAGCCATCCCTGTGCTATACCCTGCCAATACTCTGCAATACACCCTGCCAATACTCTGCAAAATACCCTGCCAATACCCTGGTGCAATACCCTGGTGCAATACTCTGCAATACCCTGGTGCAATACTCTGCAATACCCTGGTGCAATACTCTGCAATACCCTGCAAAATACTCTGCAATACCCTGCGAAATACTCTGCAATACCCTGGTGCAATACTCTGCAATACCCTGGTGCAATACTCTGCAATACCCTGGTGCAATACTCTGCAATACCCTGCACAATACTCTGCAATACCCTGCACAATACTCTGCAATACCCGCCACAATACTCTGCAATACCCGCCACAATACTCTGCAATACCCTCCACAATACTCTGCAATACCCTCCACAATACCCTGTGCAATACCCTCCACAATACCCTGTGCAATACCCGTGCAATACCCTGCCATACACCGCAATACCCTGCCATACACCGCAATACCCTGCCATAGTCCGCAATACTCCGCAATGCCCTGCAATACTCCGCAATGCCCGGCAATACTCCGCAATGCCCAGCAATACTCCGCAATGCCCGGCAATACTCTGCAATAACCACTTCCCGCCCTCCGGCCGTCATATGACGTCCTTGACTTTGTGCGGGGATATCTGAATGATGGGAGCAGCTACAGGCATCATTCAGATATTAGCTTTTTCAGCCGGCGATTCCCTACACCATAAGAACAATCATAGCGGCTGTTCCGCCGCTTGATCATTCTTACGGGAGGCGAGAGGGGATGTCCCCCCCCCCCCCGCCGCCCTCCGGTGCTTCTACCGACTCACCGCTACGATCAAAGCCAGGATTGTTGTTTTTTTTTTTTTTTTTTTTTTCAGGCTTCCCAGCCTAGAGGTGAGATGTGGGGTCTTATTGACACCCCCCCCCCCCCCCCATATCTCACTGTAAAGAGGACCTGTCATGCCATATTCCTATTACAAGGGATGTTTACGTTCCTTGTAATAGGTATAAAAGTGATCAAAAAAATGTTTAGGGCGGAAAAACATGTCAAACTAAAATAAATAAAGTAAAATGAAGAATAAAATTTTTATTTTTTTTTAAAGCGCCCCTGTCCCCGTGAGCTCGCATACAGAAGCGAACGCATACGTAAGTCCCGCCCACATATGAAAACGGTTTTCAAACCACACATGTGAGGTATCTCTGCGAACGTTAGAGCGAGAGCAATCATTTTGGCCCTAGACCTCCTCTGTAACTCAAAACATGTAACCAGTAAAAATATTTAAAGCGTTGCCTATGGGGATTTTTTAAGTAGCGAAGTTTGGCGCCATTCCACGAGTGTGTGCAATTTTTAAGGGCGACATGTTAGGTATCTATTTACTCGGCGTAACTTCATCTTTCACATTATGCAAAAACATTGGGCTAACTTTACTGTTTTTTTTTTTTTTTTAAGCACAAAACATTTTTTTTCCGTAAAAAACGCGTTAAAAAAATTGCTGCGCAAATATCGTGCGAGATAAAAAGTTGCAACAACCACCATTATATTCTCTAAGGTCTTTGCTAAAAAAACATATATAATGTTTTGGGGTTCTATGTAATTTTCTAGCAAATAAATGATGATTTTTACATGTAGGAGAGAAATGTCAGAATTGGCCTTGGTGCTCCAGAACGCCTGAAGGTGCTCCCTGCATGTTGGGCCTCTGTATGTGGCCACGCTGTGTAAAAGTCTCACACATGTGGTATCGCCATACTCGGGAGTAATAGCAGAATGTGTTTTGGGGTGTAATTTGTGGAATGCATATGCTGTGTGTGAGAAATAACCTGCTAATATGACAATTTTGTGAAAAAAAAAAAAGAGAAAAAAAAATCTTGATTTTGCAAAGAATTGTGGGAAAAAATGACAACTTCAAAAAACTCACAATGCCTCTTTCTGAATACCTTGGAATGTCTTCTTTCCAAAAAGGGGTCATTTGGGGGGTATTTGTACTTTTCTGGCATGTTAGGGTCTCAAGAATTGAGATAGGCCGTCAGTACTTCAGGTGTGATCAATTTTCAGATATTGGCACCATAGCTTGTGGACTCTATAACTTTCACAAAGACCAAATAATATCCACCAATTTGTACTTATTTTTACCAAAGATATGTAGCAGTATAAATTTTGGCCAAAATTTATGAAGAAAAAATAGTAATTTGCAAAATTTTATAACAGAAACGAAAAAAATATCATTTTTTTACAAAATTTTCAGTCTTTTTTCTCTTATAGCGCAAAAAATAAAAAACCCAACAGTGATTAAATACCACCAAAAGAAAGCTCTATTTGTGTGAAAAAAAGGACTAAAATTTCATATGGGTACAGTGTTGTATGACTGAGTAATTGTCATTCAAAATGTGAGAGCACCGAAAGCTGAAAATTGGTCTGGTTATTAAGGGGGTTTAAGTGCCCAGTGGTCAAGTGGTTAAAATGACTGCTCCCGGAAAACGTCCGTTTTTAAAACTTCTTTTTGCATTGATACATGTCCCCTGGTGCAGAACCCGGGTTCCCAAATTCTGTTTCGGACAATAACATGGATAATAGTCGTTATAATTAGCACTTTAGAATCCGAACGTTCGCATCCATTGTATTTAATAGGGTTCTAATGTTCGTGCGAACTTTCGGTCCGTTCGCGGGTTCTGGTGCGAACCGAACCCGGGGGTGTTCGGCTCATCACTAGTGTGCACCTGTTCAGAACAGTTCACCTCACTTTCCGTCCTAATGACAAATGTTTTTTGAAAATTTGGGGTTTTTATTGAAACAAGAATTGGTGATAAAGCATCAGTGGAGAGGAGACACTTTTTTTCCCATATTAACTCTTAATGCCCCGTACACACGATCGTTTTTCATGCCGTTAAAACTGCCATTTTAAAAAATGGCCCTGAAAAATGATCGTGTGTATGCTCCAGAGCATTTTTAACAACGTGAAAAACGGCCATTAAAAATTCCGGACATGCACTCTTTTTTCACGTCGTTTTTCATGTCGTTTTTTTTAACGACGTGAAAAACGATAGTGTGTATGCTTTCACGACGTGAAAAAAAACGCGCATGCTCAGAATCAAGTATGAGACGGGAGCGCTCGTTCTGGTAAAACTAGCGTTCGTAATGGAGATAGCACATTCATTACACAGTAACGGACTGAAAAGCGCGAATCGTCGCTCAACAAACTTTACTAACATGAAGGGTGGCGCCATTCGAAAGGAACTTCCCCTTTATAGTGCCGTCGTACGTGTTGAACGTCACTGCGCTTTGCTTGATCGTTTTTTTTAATGATGGTGTGTACGCAAGGCAGGCTTGAGAGGAAACATGAAAAAAAACGAGGAGAAAAACGTCGGTTTAAAAAATGACATTAAAAACGATCGTGTGTACGGGGCATAACAGGAGAGAATTTGCCTTCCTAGGGGTAGATTTCCTCTCACTTCCTGTTGTATCCTTCCGTTTGCAAGGAGGAGTCGTTTGTAAGTTGGATGTTTGAAAGTAGGGGCCTGCCGTATATACTCAGCTGAAATTTGCCCTTTACATGTTGGTGTTGCCACAACACTGTGAGCCCTCACAGTTACTCTTGGTGGGCGCATGAATGGGCCCTGCTGTGAATTATTAGATCAAGAATTGTAATTGCATGCCCCTGTTGAACAGGGGCTGAAAAATTAGGCCTTTGGTGGTGGTGTTGACACAACACTGTAAGGCCTCACAGTTAGTCTTGGTGGGCGCAGGAATGGGCCCTGCTGTGAATTATTAGATCAAGAATTGTAATTACATGCCCCTGTTAAACAGGGGCAGAAAAATTGGGCCTTAGGCACTGGTGCCACAACACTGAAACCCCTCACAGATGCTGTACTTGGAGCACAGCAATGAGCCCTGTTGCAAAGTATTGCATCAAAAATTGTAATTACACGCCCTTGTTAAACAGGGGCTGAAAAATTGGGCCTTAGCCACTGGTGCTGGTGCCACGACACTTCAACCTCTCCCAGATACTCTAGTTGGAGTGCAGGAATGAGCCCTGCTGCAAAGCATTGCATAAAAAATTGTAATTACATGCCCCTGTTAAACAGGGGCATAAAAATTTGGGCCTTAGGCACTGGTGCCACAACACTGCAACCCCTCACAGATACTGTACTTGGAGCACAGCAATGAGCCCTGTTGAAAAGTATTGCATCAAAAATTGTAATTACATGCCCCTGTTAAACAGGGGCTGAAAAATTGGGCCTTAGCCACTGGTGCTGGTGCCACGACACTGCAACCACTCTCAGATACTCTAGTTGGAGTGCAGGAATGAGCCCTGCTGCAAAGCATTGCATAAAAAATTGTAATAACACGCCCCTGTTAAACAGGGGCTGAAAAATTGGGCCTTAGCCACTGGTGGCGGCACCCAGAAACAAAAATGTTCTTCCAAGCTATCATCATCAATCGGATCATTGAGGAGGAGGAGGATAGTCAGTCAACATAACAGGACAGTCTCTCAGCATCAGCATCAGTCTTGAAGGGATGTGACATTTGAAAATAAATTAGTCTGTTATATCAGCTTCAGGTGTTTGGTAGCTGGTGGTGATCCAAGACTGGTTCATCTTTATGAAGGTCAGTCGATCAACCGAGTCGGTGGACAGGCGCACCCTGTGATCCGTGACAAATCCTCTAGCAGCACTGAATGTGCGTTCTGAAAGAACGCTGGATGCAGGACAGGCCAGTAGCTCAATTGCATACTGTGCAAGCTCTGGCCAGTGATCCATCCTCAAGACCCAGTAAGCCAGAGGATTTTCGGTGGGGAAGGTGTCCAAGTCTGACCTTGCCCCTAGGTATTCCTGCACCATGTATATCAGACGCTGGCGATGGTTGCTGGAACCGATCATACCTTGGGGCTGCGGACTAAAGAATTGTCTGAATGCATCGGTCAGACGGCCACCTTCCCCACCGCTCCTTCTTTGACTGACCGAAGCCTCAGCCACTCGTTGTCCAGGACCAGGAGTTTGTAACCTCCCAGTCTCTGGGAACGCGTTGCACAGACCTTTCTGCAAGGCCTCCCGGAGTTGTCTCATCCTCTGCTCCCTCTGCGACGGTAAGATAAGGTCCGCAACCTTACCCTTGTACCGTGGATCAAGGAGAGTGGCCAGCCAGTAATGGTCCCTCTCCTTGATCCGAAGAATACGAGGATCCTTCCGCAGACTTTGCAGGATCAGGGAGGCCATGCAGCATAGGTTAGCTGAGGCATTCGGTCCGGAGTCCTCTGGGTCACTAAGGACGACATGATCCGCAGCCACCTCCTCCCAGCCACGTACAAGTCCACTGGTTTCTTGGGACAGTAAATCATCCCTAAAAGACTGCTGCTGATGATGCTGAGTGCCAGGCTCCACCTCCATGCTGACACAATCCTCCTCCTCCTCCTCCTCTTCTTCCTGTGCGATGGGTGGGACAGAAGGAACACTGTCTGGGTAAAGGGGGCCTTGAGAGACAAGGAAGTCCTCTTCTTCCTGCCTCTGTTCTGCCTCAAGTGCCCTGTCCATTATTCCATGCAGCGTATGTTCCAACAGGTGGACAAGAGGTACAGTGTCACTGATGCATGCACTGTCACTGCTCACCATCCTCGTGGCCTCCTCAAATGGTGCCAGGACAGTGCATGCATCCCTGATTATGCCCCACTGACGTGGTGAAAAAAACCCGAGCTCCCCTGACCCTGTCCTGGTGCCGTAGTCGCACAGGTACTCATTGATGGCCCTCTGCTGCGTGTGCAGCCGCTGCAGCATGGCCAACGTTGAGTTCTACCTGGTGGGCATGTCACATATAAGGCGGTTCTTGGGCAGGTACAACTCCTTTTGCAGCTCAGCCAGGCGAGCACTGGCATTATAAGATCTGCGGAAATGCACACAGACTTTCCTGGCCTGCCTCAGGACATCCTGTAAGCCCGGGTACCTGCCCAAGAACCGCTGCACCACCAGGTTAAGGACGTGAGCCACACAGGGCACATGGGTCAGTTGTCCCTGTCGGAGAGCGGAGAGGAGGTTGGTGCCATTGTCGCAAACTACCATTCCTGGCTTAAGCTGGCGTGGCGTCAACCACCTCTCGGCCTGCCCCTGCAGAGCAGACAGAACCTCTGCCCCAGTGTGGCTCCTGTCCCCCAAACACACCAGCGCAAGCACGGCATGGCATCTTTTTGCCTGCGTACTTGCGTAGCCCCTTGAATGCCTACGGAGCACCGCTGGTTCCGAGGACAAAGCACAGGAAGAGACCACAGAGGAAGAAGAGGAGGGGGTGGAGGACAGAGGTGTGTCACAACCAGTAGTAGCATTTTGGAGGCGTGGCGGTGGAACAACTTCCAACACTACTGCACCTTGTCCTGCATCCTTCCCAGCTGCCAAAAGAGTGACCCAATGGGCCATGAAAGAAAGGTAACGTCCCTGTCCATGCCTGCTGGACCATGAGTCAGCGGTAATATGCACCTTACCGCTGACCGCCCTGTCCAGCGAGGCCAAGACATTGCCTTCCACATGCCGGTAGAGAGCCGGAATCGCCTTCCGTGAGAAAAAGTGGCGTTTGGGAACCTGCCACTGAGGAACCGCACGTTGCACAAACTCACGGAAGGGGGCCGAGTCTACCAACTGAAAAGGCAGCAGTTGAAGCGCTAGCAATTTAGCCAAGCTAGCATTCAAACGCTGGGCATGTGGATGGCTGGGAGTGAACTTCTTTCGAGGGTCCAGCAGCTGGGGCAGGGAAATTTGCCTGCTAGAATCGAACGTCGGTGTACTGCTAGCAGAGTGCCCACAAGTACTTGGCTGTGACACACCTAATTCTACACCTTCATTCCTCTCAGAGCAGGTTTCAGAGAGGACTGAAGGTATAGTGGGGTTGGAGATCACAGCTGATGCGGTGCAAGAAGAGGTCAGCTTTGTTCTTTGGTGTGGGTCTTTAAGGTAGGCTTGCCAACGAGCTGCATGGCAGGTCAACATATGTTTGGTCAAGCATGTGGTGCCCAAGCGGGTGATGTTTTGGCCACGCGATATACGCTTGAGACATATGTTGCAAACAGCAGCTGTGCGATCTGATGCACTCGACTCAAAAAAGGCCCACACCAAAGAACTTTTTGAATAACGGGCAGAGGCAGCGCCCTGCACAGGCGGAGCTCTGCGGTGTGATTCCGTCGGTGTGCTGCCCTTACGCTGGCCCCCCGAGGGCATCCTGCCTCGTTGGAGATGTGCCTCCTCCTCATCCTCCTCCTCCTCCTCCTCTCTCCTATTAGGCACCCACGTGGAGTCAGTGACCTCATCATCCCCTCCCTCCTCATCACTGGAGCCAATCTGGCAGTATGCTGCAGCTGCTGGAACATGACTGCCAGATTGGTGTCCTTCTTGAGCATCCCCTCTCTCTGCTCTCACGCTACTGCCTTCCTCTAGCTGGGTATCATCATCAGACCCTTCGAAACGCTGGGCATCCTCCTGGAGCATGTACCCAACACTGTGCTCAAACAGTTCGGGGGACTCCTCAGGAGGACATGGTTGGTCTAGGGAAGGAGTGACTGATGATGACATTGATACCATGGAAGAGGACGCTTTGGCAGCTGCTTTGCCAGTACCCTGAGCCTGGGTGAGAGAGGATGAGGAGGATGAGGTGGGCTTGGTCATCCACTCTACCAAGCCTTCGGCATGATGTGGCTCAACACGTCCAGCTGCCGAAAAGAAGGACAAGCGTGTCCCATGGCCACGTGCTGATGGCGATGCACCGCGTCCACGACCAGCACTGTTGTCTCTAGACACAGAGCCTGCTTGCCCTCTTTTATTGGCTCCTGACTGTCTGCCTCTTCTTGTTTGCCTTCCAGAAATTCTAATGGCCTGCAGGGAAATGGGAAAAGCAGCAATACAGGCTAAGTTCAGGTGTAATATGGTCAGGAGGCACACTCCGCCCGCTGTAAGTGCCGCAAAATCCTGTTGGTGTAACACACCAGGAAAAAGCAGCAATACAGGCTAAGTTAAGGTGTAATATGGTCAGGAGGCACACTCCACCCGCTGTAAGTGCCGCAAAACCCTGTTGGTGTAACACACCAGGAAAAAGCAGCAATACAGGCTAAGTTAAGGTGTAATATGGTCAGGAGGCACACTCCGCCCGCTGTAAGTGCCGCAAAATCCTGTTGGTGTAACACACCAGGAAAAAGCAGCAATACGGACTAACTTCAGGTGTATAATGTGCAGGAGGCTTAGCAACAATGACACTGACACTGTCCCCTGCCTATCCTTCTCTCTCCCTGCACACAAGGTTTATCAAAGTATATGACACTGACACTCTCCCTGCCTATCTTTCTCTCTCCCTGCACACAAGGTTTAGCAAAGAATATGACACTGACACTGTCCCCTGCCTATCCTTCTCTCTCCCTGCACACAAGGTTTAGCAAAGAATAGACTTGACAAGATTTGACACTGTCCCTGCCTATCCTTCACTTTCCCTGCTCCGGAACACACTACACGAGGCCACCGCGCTGGCGGCCTTTTATAGTGTGGAGCGTGTACTAAACACCCTCAGCTATAATTGGCCACAGGCATCCTGCCTGTGGCCAATCATTGCTCTCCTCGCTGCCGGCGCTGTGATTGGCCAAGCATGCAGGGTCACAGTGCATGCTTGGCCAATCACAGCACCGGGATTACACTGCGATGGCGCAGTGTATTGTGGGCCGTTCGCGTCACTCGAATTTGGCGCGAACGGCCCAAATCGTTCGTTGTTCGCCGAACGCGCGAACAGCCGATGTTCGAGTCAAACCTATGTTCGACTCGAACACCGAGCTCATCCCTACATATTACCCAGGAATTTAAAGAGTACTATGGACATTTATATGACTTATCATTACCTATACCATCTAGAACAGTCATAGATGAATATATTCAGGCGTCCCAAATGCCTTCTTTGACTAATGGAGTACGGGAAGAACTAGATGCCCCCGTATCTTTAGTGGAATTTCAACAAGCATTAAATTCTATGAAATTAGGGAAAGCCCCGGGGCCGGATGGGTTTACGGTACAATATTACAGAACGTTATCAACAATATTAGGCCCGTGTTTGATAAATTTATTCAATGCGATAGATTCCGGATTTTCATTCACTAGGGACACTCTGGGAGCCCACATTGCCTTAATACACAAAGAGGGGAAAGACCCTACTGCATGTGACAGTTACAGGCCTATCTCACTATTAAATGTAGACATCAAAATATATACTAAAATCTTAGCTACCCGTCTGGCGAACCACCTACAAAAATTGATCCATTTGGATCAAGTTGGATTTATTCCCACACGGGAAGCAAGAGATAGCACATCTAAAGTGTTAAATTTACTCTATGTAACTCAATCTACAAATACCCCTTGTGTATTGTTAAACACTGATGCGGAGAAGGCATTTGACTGGGTAAACTGGTCATTTATGTTCTCCGTACTTAGACATATTGGGTTAGGAGAAGTGATGATAGGCCGGATAGCAAGAATATATTCAAATCCGACTGCACAAGTGAAAGCAAACGGTGTGCTCTCAGAGTCGTTTCCAATTAAGAACGGTACTAGACAGGGATGCCCCTTATCCCCTCTTTTATATGCCTTAACTTTAGAACCGTTCCTATCTACGATAAGACTTGACTCTGATATACAAGGAGTGATGGTAGGTAATACAAAATATAAGGTCTCGGCTTATGCCGATCACCTGTTATTCTCTTTAACAAACCCAATAGTTTCACTACCAAACCTCCTTAAACAATTTGAGTTATATGGAGCTCTATCCAATTTAAAAATACATTTCTTGAAGTCAGAGGCAATGGGGGTTGGGCTACCCATACGAATCCTGGAACAACTGCGAGGTGGTTTCCACTTTAAGTGGACCACATCGGCATTAAATTATCTAGGCATGTATATCGCAACAAGTATAATTCGTACCTATGAACTAAATTTCCTCCCCCTGCTTACAAAATCTAGGTTATAGCATATAAATTTTCACTCGTGGTTCGGTAGATGTAACCTAATAAAAATGTGTATATTACCCAAATTCCTATACCTATTTCAAGCCCTACCGATACGGATACCACTATCTTATTTTAAACAAGTACAAGCAATGTTTACACGATTCATATGGGCCCATAAGAAACCACGTTTATCTCGTAGCTTATTAACACTACCAAAGCAATATGGGGGCTTAGCATTGCCAGACGTTCGACGATATTATCAGGCAGTACACCTTAGCAGAGTAATAGACTGGCAACGCAATAATGACCTGAAGCTATGGGTGCAAATAGAACAGCATCAATCCCCCATACCATTAGAGAGAGCATTATGGTGTTGGGAACATGTACCATCAGAGTTGAAATCACACCCCCTGATAGGGAACACCTTGAAACAATGCTCACAAACTATTCTACATGCGGGCCAAATGACCAAAACATCCCCTTTGACCCCGATTATTGGGAATCCTAAATGTCTATCAGGTCTTTCAATGACACAATTTTCGATGTTACGAGAGACTGAGCAAATGAGCGCATCGCAATTTGTGAGAGGAAATAGGTGGGCCACCATGGAGGAGCTGACAAACTCCATGGGTACATATAGACTCACATTTTGGAATGCAGCTCAGCTATACCACTTTCTGCAGACCATACCAGATCCGCAGGCATATACTAGGCAACTAACCAAATTTGAGGAGCTTTGCTCTGGAACAGAATCACTACCTCATATTCTTTCTAAGACATATGCGTTACTTAATTCCCCACGAGAACAGCCAGAGTTAACATGTATATTAAAATGGGGTGAAGATTTACATTGTACATTTACTGCAATACAAGTTCAATCTATGATTGGTCTCTTTTATAAATCTTCAATTTGTACTAAGGTACAAGAGACCAACTATAAAATATTAACGAGGTGGTATATGACGCCCAGTCGACTCCATACAATGTTTCCCGATACATCAGAATATTGTTGGAGATGTGGCAAAGACAGAGGAACGATGTTACACATATTCTGTATGTGCCCTAAGTTAACGGCCTTTTGGACAATGGTCCGTACTATATCTCAGAAGTTCAGTGATTTTCAGATTCCAAACGATCCGGCGTTATTTCTATTACATGTCTCTACCATATCAATCAAAAATTACAAAAAGTCTATTCTGTGTCATCTACTAAATGCAGCTAAATCTTGCATTCCTCTATTATGGAAACAAAAGACCCCCCCGACCATAGCTTTATGGCTGAGGAAGGTAGAAGACATTAGAAGAATGGAAGATCTGATTTTGACAGCATCTGATAGACAGGAGGTGTATAGAGAGACCTGGACATCTTGGAATCTGTTTATCCAATCAGAGGAGGGGATATCCCTTCTGGGGACATGAAATAGCTACAGGAATTTGGGCTATGGGAAGTGGCAGATGCGTGGTTCAATAGTAGCATATATATTCAGGTGTCATCTTTGTTGATATATATTTTTTTTTTGTTTAGTTTAATTTGATTTTGTTTTAACCTAAAGTAGAGGGAATGAGGAGGGGAATTATATTATATAAGGTGGTATGAAGAAGGAGAGAAAAGTTAGTGCGATAAGAGGATATTCTTGTATTAAATTTAGTATATGTTATATCTGTAATCTAATTAATGTTATGTGTATAAGTGAATCAACTTAGAGAGTTAATAATCACCTATTGATAAATGATGTAATGTTATGTTAACCCTGTTCATTTCTGGAAAAAAAACTAATAAAATTCATATTTGAAAAAAAAAAAACACTCGCAAAAGGGGAGCTTGTGCAAAGCAGTAAAAGTCAAAGGCACGGCAGGGTGGGGTACGGCAGTGAGAGAGGAAGTGCGATGTGAGAGGACGTGATGGGTTAGAGCTCCTCTGCTAATCCTCCCTTCTATCCTGTGACCAGATATCGATGGTAAAGCCGCACTAAAGCTATGTAGATTCCAGTTCCGATCGTCGGCTTCTGTCTTCCTACTATCAGCTGGCGTACGCCTGGTCTGTTTGAATCAGCGTCTGCTGTTCTCTCAGCACACCCCTGGCCTATCTCTGGCTAGTTTCTCTGGTGTAATCTCCGGCAGAATCCCCGGGTTATATCAGCTTCTGTGGCTCACCCATGGCTACCTCCAGCCCTCCTGGCTTTTGGCTTGTTTCCAGCAATACAAGGCTCTTTTCTCTGGCTCTGTCTTCAGGTAACTAAGTGACTGGGTGCTCCCCAGCGCCCCCCCCCCCCGCGGCTTTCAAGGATCTCTGGGCTCCCTGGCTCGCTCTCGGTAAAACCAGCATATTCCTGGCTCTCTCTCCCGGTGCAAACTCAGTGGCCCCTCTGTGGACTTCCTGGCCTTTCTGGTTACCTAGCTTGCATTTTGCAAAATACCTGTTGCCTGACTGCTAGTTTACCTTCTGCTGCTTCTCTGCCATCAAGGTGGCTCCTCTGACCTGTTGTGGCTTTCTAGCTTGTCCACGACAAAATATTTGCTGCTCATAGGATTATTTCCATCCTCTTTCCTTTTTTTTATTTTTTTATATCTGGGAGCTTTTTGTGGCTTTTGCAAATAGTTACATAGTTAGGTTGAAAAAAGACAAAGTCCATCCATATTTTTCCCATATTCATCTATCCACTCTCTGTGCCCCCCCCCCTACCATACCTATAAATTTACATCTGTGGTGGGGTGTATGTTGGATAAGGGGAATAGGGACAAAGAGTGTTAGGATGACACGGAGGAATAAGAGGGATATGGGGACTGCTGATCATTCTGTGGATCACTCTATAATTGAACGCCTCCCGCAGAACAGCATAGATAAGAAATCACAGAATACTGTGAAGGATAAGCCGCAAGATATTGATACTCACCTTCAGCAATTTACACATACACCTGTTGTGGATGGAGGGGAGCCTTTGACTGCAGCATTCATTTTATGCATAGAAGGAGCCTCTGCTGGTCCTGCTATACTCCAGGGCATAGAAAAAGAAGGAGAAATGGTCCAATCGGAACACTCAAGTGACACAGTGAGTAACACCGCTTTAGAGAATGACTTGCATAATATTTCTCTTAAATCCTCAAATACATTGAATGTTTCAAATAATTCAGAGGCAGAACATGTAACCACGCTGTCAGATATAATGAAAGCCATTACTACAGCTCTGTGAATATTCTCTCGTAATTAAGAAGGAATGAGGGAAGATTTAACTTTAATCAGACAAGACATGCATACCTTTAAAGAGAGAATGTCAGCAGATGAGGAGAGAATAAGTTTAGCTGAAGATTCTTTACATACAGTATTAAACTCCAATAAAAAGTTTATGCAACAATTATCCATACATGACGCTTGATTGGAAGACATGGAGAATCGTCTCCGTCGGAACAATATTAGGATAGTAGGCCTTCCCAAACAAGAGAAGGAAACACACCAGTTGAATTTTTATAGAGAAACGGCTTATATCCACGATGGGTTCAGAACATTTTTCTTTTTTTTCAGTGGAGAGGGCACATAGAGTCCCTGCTAGAGCTCTACCCACAGGAGGGGCGCCTAGAACTCTTATTTTGAAAATCATGAATTACAAAGATAGGGATATTATCCTGCAGAGAGCTAGACAACTTCCAGATATATCAGTGGATGGCTCAAAGATGAGCTTTTTTCTGGATTTTTCAGCAGCAGTTCAGCGTCAGAGGGCGGGATTCATGGAGGTGAATCGACAATTGAAGCAGATGGAACTGTCCTATTCTATACTATTTCCAGCTAGACTTAAAGTACTACACATTTTTTTTGCATCTCCAGATCTAGCGGCTCAGTGGTTGGATAATTATAGATGACCAAACTAACCCCCCAAAATGTTTTATTTTTTTTGGGGAGATAGAATCAATATTCTGGGAAGAAAAATTGAGTGAAATAAAAAGGGCAGAGAGAGCACTATTTTTTTGAGGCCCTCTCGATCAGATAGCCCCTATGTGTGTGTTTGTGTCATTGATTTGTTATGTTAACTATGTTGTTGTTTGTATATGTTTGTCCTGTATGTTGATCTATGTGCACCTTTTGGAATATATTAATGTTTTTTCCACTTCTTTCCTTCCTTCCCCTATCCATGCTCTCTCCCTTGTCCTCAGGGGGGGGGGTCTGTGAGGGATTGGGTGATGGGAATATTTGATTGGGGGGGTGAAGGGAGAGGGGAAGGGTTCAAGGAGGCATGGCAGAGTGACAGACAAATTTTAAAGATACTGATATTTGCTGTATTTGGTTTTATTCTTTGGTTAATCTATTTGATATTAGCTTTATATGGCTCCCTTGAGCTCCCTTTCATGGAATGTTAGGGGTCATGGTAGGCCTTCTAAGCGGCAAGCAGTATTTACCTCATTAAAGAGATTCTCTCCTTCAATAATATGTCTCCAGGAAACCCATTTAAACTCTGACACTCTACATTATTTAAAAAGGAATCAGTTTAATACTCAATATCATTCTATATATACATCATACTCCAGAGGAGTATCCATACTTATATCTAACGGATTGGATTTTACATGTAGATGTATTAAGAAGGATAGTAAAGGTCGATTTATTTTTTTGTACTTTACATTATCTGGACGACCATATGTGATTGGAAATATATATATCCCCCATGCCATATTCATCGGAAGTATTTAAGGAATATATTCAGTTTGTATCTGATAAACCAGAATGCATGTTTACTGATCGGAGATTTTAAATATTATATGGGTCCTGCAATAGATAAATACATAGTTACATAGTTACATAGTAGGTGAGGTTGAAAAAAGACACAAGTCCATCAAGTCCAACCTATGTGTGTGATTATATGTCAGTATTACATTGTATATCCCTGCTTGTTGTGGTGGTTCAGGTGCTTATCTAATAGTTTTGGCGAAGAATAATAGATTGGTTTGTCAAGAACAATTCTTCATGAATCCATGCTGATTACTGCTAATGATACAGTTCTCATTACTAAAATCATGTATATAGTCCCTTATCATCCCCTCCAAGAGCTTGCATACTATTGATGTTAGGCTAACTGGTCTGTAATTCCCAGGGATGTATTTTGGGCCCTTTTTAAATATTGGTGCTACATTGGCTTTTCTCCAATCAGCTGGTACCATTCCAGTCAATAGACTGTCAGTAAAATTTAGGAACAATAGTCTGGCAATTACTTGTCTGAGTTCCATAAGTACATAATAAAAAAAAGGGGAGAAAAAATGGCGCAGAATGAGTTCTAGGCAGAGTAAAAATCAAAGGGATCAATGAATGTTGATGTTGATGTTGCAAGCACTAGCGGCAGCTACCATGAGCAGAAGCAAACTCTGTAAAATATAATGAGGAAAGGAAGGTGCGCCAATCTAAGTGCAGTAAAACAGGCTTTAATTAGCAAATTGTATAAAAACAGCCAAATGGCTACTCACAGGATACAGGAATAATACAGGCATGTAAGGAGTTAAAGGTGGTCCGGAGTCATCTAAGGCGGTCCTCAGGGGAGATGTTGGTTCCAGATGGAGAGAGGTGTAGCTGAAGATGGCTGAAGGCAGGAAGGCAGGTTGCGGTGTCAGCAAGGGAAGTCAAGAACAACCAGGTATCCAAGCTGCAGATGTAGTGATGCGCCCTGTGTCATCAGGGTAGACATGGGATAACCAGGAAGCTGCAGTTCAGCGAGGACTTCAGCGTGCGCTTCAGCGTGGAGCGCAGCGTGCCGTCGGACCGGAAGTGACGTGTGGATAGAACGGACCAATAGGATGACGCGTTTCACAGCATCCGCTGTTTCATCAGATCCATAGAAGGCATTATCATAGGTGGGTGTGATATAGTAGAGAGACGTGGCGTGATTGGTTGAAATCATACTAGTGGAAGTAAATCAGCATGGTGATTGGTTGGAAGCAAGATGTAAGGGAGATGATGACACGGAATTTTTAGGGGGGTGCAGGGGGGCGAGGAGAAAAGGAAAATGGATGACAAGGGATTATAATATGAAATAAAGATACAATGTTTATATGGTGGTGAACAACGCTAATGTGGAATTTAAAATCATAAAGGATATAAATACATAGATGGTATTAGTACATAGGAGAGAGAGAAAAAAAGGAGCAGCACTATAAAGGGGAACGTATGTGGAAATAATTATATTGGAATTATAGGGGAAAAAATTATTTAATTAAATATTAAATTAGTTGGAGGGTATGAGAACAAGCTATGTATGGCATGAGAACAAATGGGTGCAACATGTAGGAGATGGGAACATATTAATGTGGACAAGGGAAGGAAAGGGAAAGGGGTGGTAAAAAAAGGAGGGGGGGGGGGTTGGGGGGTAAAAAAAAAAAAATATATATATAATAATAATGAAGAATGATAATGAAAAAGTAATAATGAAAAATAAAAATAAATATAAATATAAATATAAATAAAAATAAAAATAAAAATAAATGGACAATAATAATGAAAAACAAAAATGGGGGGGGGGGGGGGGGGGGGAAAGAAGCAAAGAGGACAAGATGGGGAAGCGGAAGAGATGGGTCAGTGAATGAATGATAAAGGCTGGCTATCATGTAGAAGTACTACAGAAGTATGATTCATAGTATAGAAAATACACATGCATGTGTATATATTCACACATATATATATACACATACACACACATCTGGAAGGGAACATCCATATATATATATATATAAAAATGAATGGATGATATAATAATATATAAATATATATAAAAAACATATGTAAATTGCACATGGAGAAGTATAATATAACAAGTCAAAGCTTATTACCAAAAAAAGGGGGGGGGTGTACATAATTATTGGTATAAAGGATATACCAAAGATGCAAGGCAGCATGAATGGTAACAGATCTATGAGGGCAACACAAGGTGCATACATGCACATATGACCAAGCATATATGAGAGTTGTGAGTAAACGCACACACATACACACATATACACGTATACACGTATACACATATACACGTGTGCATACACATGCATGCACACAAATCTCCGACAGATGAAAGCACTAGTACGTGGGATGGACGAGCAGCACAGAGAAATATTAAAAGTGATTTGGAAATGAAAGCTTATTATAAAAATTATGTATCATAAAAAATAGGATGATAATCAAATCTGAATAAAATCGAATACACCCCCCCCCTTTTTTTGGTAATAAGCTTTGACTTGTTGTATTATACTTCTCCATGTGCAATTTACATATGTTTTTTATATATATTTATATATTATTATATCATCCATTCATTTTTATATATATATATATATATGGATGTTCCCTTCCAGATGTGTGTGTGTATGTGTATATATATATGTGTGAATATATACACATGCATGTGTATTTTCTATACTATGAATCATACTTCTGTAGTACTTCTACATGATAGCCAGCCTTTATCATTCATTCACTGACCCATCTCTTCCGCTTCCCCATCTTGTCCTCTTTGCTTCTTTCCCCCCCCCCCCCATTTTTGTTTTTCATTATTATTGTCCATTTATTTTTATTTTTATTTTTATTTTTATTTTTATTTCTATTTATATTTATATTTATTTTTATTTTTCATTATTACTTTTTCATTATCATTCTTCATTATTATTATATATTTTTTTTTTTTTTACCCCCCAACCCCCCCCCCCTCCTTTTTTTACCACCCCTTTCCCTTTCCTTCCCTTGTCCACATTAATATGTTCCCATCTCCTACATGTTGCACCCATTTGTTCTCATGCCATACATAGCTTGTTCTCATACCCTCCAACTAATTTAATATTTAATTAAATAATTTTTTCCCCTATAATTCCAATATAATTATTTCCACATACGTTCCCCTTTATAGTGCTGCTCCTTTTTTTCTCTCTCTCCTATGTACTAATACCATCTATGTATTTATATCCTTTATGATTTTAAATTCCACATTAGCGTTGTTCACCACCATATAAACATTGTATCTTTATTTCATATTATAATCCCTTGTCATCCATTTTCCTTTTCTCCTCGCCCCCCTGCACCCCCCTAAAAATTCCGTGTCATCATCTCCCTTACATCTTGCTTCCAACCAATCACCATGCTGATTTACTTCCACTAGTATGATTTCAACCAATCACGCCACGTCTCTCTACTATATCACACCCACCTATGATAATGCCTTCTATGGATCTGATGAAACAGCGGATGCTGTGAAACGCGTCATCCTATTGGTCCGTTCTATCCACACGTCACTTCCGGTCCGACGGCACGCTGCGCTCCACGCTGAAGCGCACGCTGAAGTCCTCGCTGAACTGCAGCTTCCTGGTTATCCCATGTCTACCCTGATGACACGGGCGCATCACTACATCTGCAGCTTGGATACCTGGTTGTTCTTGACTTCCCTTGCTGACACCGCAACCTGCCTTCCTGCCTTCAGCCATCTTCAGCTACACCTCTCTCCATCTGGAACCAACATCTCCCCTGAGGACCGCCTTAGATGACTCCGGACCACCTTTAACTCCTTACATGCCTGTATTATTCCTGTATCCTGTGAGTAGCCATTTGGCTGTTTTTATACAATTTGCTAATTAAAGCCTGTTTTACTGCACTTAGATTGGCGCACCTTCCTTTCCTCTTTCCATAAGTACCCTTGGATGCAAGCCATTTGGTCCCGGAGATTTATTAATGTTAAGTTTTAATTCTGTCCTCTGTTAACCATGGAGGTACTTCCTGTAATGTGTCATGAGGATAAACACTGCAGTTTTGGTTACTGAAGCCCCCCGATTCCCTCGTGAAGACTGAGGAGAATCACCATCTCCCCATCCTTTGTAACCAGATGACCTTCCTCATTCTTTATGGGGCTAATTTGGTCTGCCCTCCCTTTTTTACTATTTACATACATAAAGAAATTCTTGGGATTTTCTTTGCTTTCCTCCACTATGTGTCTTTCGTGTTCTATCTTAGCCACCCTAATTGCACCCTTACATTTCTTGTTGCATTCCTTATAAAGTCTGAATGCTGATGATGATCCCTCAACCTTGTATTTTTTGAAGGCCTTCTCCTTTGCTTTTATATGCATTTTCACATTGGAGTTAATCCATCCAGGACTTTTGTTTGCCCTTTTAAATGCATTACCCAATGGAATGCATTGGCTAATGCCCTTATTTAATATGCTCTTAAAGCAAACCCACCTCTCCTCCGTGTTCTTTGTTGCTAAGATTTTATCCCAGTTTATGCCTTCTAGCAAGTTCGTAGTTGTTTTTTTTTTTTTTTTTAGTTCCTTTATTATTATGGCAAAGTTTCTCAAATACAAGTCACGTCATTTTTGCAAACAAGGATACATTCAGTCGGGATACACCAAGAACCGAAAACAAGCAAGACTTAAGAGATCGTTTTTTGACAATTTAAAAAATTACTTTGCCTATGCATTTAGAAACATTGAAACCAAGGGGCCAAAGGACCCATAGGAACATATACCATGCTAACCAAACATTGAAGTTTCATCAATTGAGGGAGTGAATATAATGATATCACGTAACATGCATAGTCTGAAAGTCCACAGATTTCTATGATCACTCCGGTATTATAACTGCCGTAACAACGGCTGAGGTGCAGAAAAGTAGCATAGACAAAGAAAAAAAAGGGGGGAGGTTCATACTCCCGCAAAGTCAACAGAAGCCCCGGCACATTGCTCTGCGCTGGACCCTGGTTGGTGGTTGAGGCTGCCTTCATAGTTTAGGGAAGTTGGCTCTTTTGAGATTCAAATCCTCTTTAAATAAGAGGGCTGATACTACTCTAGAGATACTGGAGGTATTCAGGGAATTTTATCAGGCCCTATACAAGAGTAAGGTATCTTATCCAGAAGAGGCCCGAATAGATTCTTCGATAACATTGACTTACCAAGTATATCAAAAGACGAAAGTCTGGTACTGGAGAGCCCACTAACATTGGAGGAGTTAAGAATAGCAGCTTCTAATTTATCTAATAATAAAGCACCAGGACCAGATGGCCTTCCAGGGGAAATATCTAAAAAATATGGGGATGTGCTGTTACCCGAATTGTTGGATGTCTTTAATTATGCCATGGAGGTGGGTCCATTACCACCCTCCATGACTGAAGCAGTAATTATTGTTCTATTGAAACCTGGTAAGGACTCCAATAACTCTGATGCATGTCGCCCAATATCTTTATTAACGTCAGACATTAAGTTGTTGGCAAAGGTATTGGCGACTAGATTATCAAAATATATTACAAATTAATTCTTTGTGATCAATCAGGATTTATTCCTAACAGATCCACAGCCAAAAATATCAGGCGCTTATTTTTAAATTCACAACTTCCCACAGATAATATAGGAAATAGAGCTATACTGTCACTTGATGTGACTAAAGCATTTGACAGTATCGAGTTTTTTTGTGTAATTGTTTAAAACAATATGGGTTTGGCCCTAGATTTATAAAATGGATACAACTTTTATATAACTCCCCGACGGCAAGGTTACAGGTGAATTGATACGTATCGGCCCCTTTTTTATTGACTAGAGGAACAAGGCAGGGATGTCCTTTATCCCCGCTTCTTTTCACGCTAGCCATAGAGCCATTGGCGGAGGCTATTCGCACATCCACAGATACTGTGGGATTCTGGAGATTTACAGGTGAAGATAAGATAGCACTTTACGCTGATGATACCTTAGTGTTTTTGGGGGATACGTGTTCATCCCTAACTGCAGTTATGTCTCTAATAGATGTATATGTATCGTTTTCAGGATTTAATATTAATTGGGACAATGCCGTAATGTTGCCTTTGGACCCTATACGTTTTGGAGCTTCCACACCGGGCTCACCAGTGGCTCTGGTTACATCATTTAAATATCTGGTTGTGGTAATTGCACAAAATGTTACAGAATATACAGATAAGAACCTACTCTATCTTATTATTAAATTTAGACAGTTGAGTAAAACCTGGAGTTCATTCCTGCTGACTATGATAGGGAGAGCGAATTTGATGAAGATGGTGTGGATGCCCCAGATGTTATATCTGTTACATAACTGCCCGATATGGCTGACGTTGCGATTATTTAGAACTATCGATTCGTTTTTTAGGGAATTTACATGGAAGGGGGGAAAACCCATAATTAGACTTGAAATACTACAACTTGCCTTAGATAAGGGGGGAATTGTGATACCTAATGCAAGATTATACTTTATTGCATCACAGTTGCAACACTGGCATGGTTGGGAGGCTGTGGACATGCAGGACCCTATACAGAAGATTTTATTATCGCAATTTAAAATGAACCATTTAGTGCAATTGATAGTGGCTCATCATTTTTATAATAAAGTTCCCTACTTTCAATTTGATTTACAGGGTATGGGAAGCAGTGCGAACTATTACTCAGTATAAGGGATATATGAAACATATGCCTATTTGGGATAATTTTTGTTTATATAAATTGAACTATTCGATTGGAAAAAAGCTGGTATAATATTTTTGTATCAGTTATATGAAGGGGATGTCCTACTACCTTTTGATAAATTAAAAGATCGCTATCAGTTAAAGAATAACAATTTCTACAAATACCGCCAATTACATCATGCACTACAAAGTCAGACCTTAAAATTTCAATTACAGTA
This sequence comes from Rana muscosa, assembly GCA_029206835.1. Taxonomy (NCBI): domain Eukaryota; kingdom Metazoa; phylum Chordata; class Amphibia; order Anura; family Ranidae; genus Rana; species Rana muscosa. Next base: position 382,416,079 of record CM055122.1, on the reverse strand, counting down.
TAAACCCTCTAAAATATTATCAAATGCAACTTCTGTAACTTGCACAAAATGAGGATTAATAGGAGACCTTTATTATAATTTACAAACGATAGAGAGTACTGGAAAACAAATAAAAAGCTTTGTCCCCTGGCAAAGGGACATAGAAGATTTGGATGAGGAGGATTGGATATGGGCCCTGGAAATAGTACCCAAGACATTCATCTCGCCTTCCCAAAGGTTATCTCAGCTTTTTATTTTACATAGGGCTCGTTATACCCCACAAAACATCATGCTTGGGGAACATATATAACACCGCTATGCCCCGCTGCTCTCTATTTAATGGATCTCTTGTCCACATGCTCTGGCGATGTCCAAAACTTCATCGTTACTGGGAAAAAATATTTACAACTTTACGTTTTTTATGCTCCACCGAGTTAACACTGACGCCCAAACTTGCATTATTGGGAATAATCCTTGCCAGTAGAGATGAATACTATGTGGACAAGATCCCTATATTTAGCACGTAAAGTTATTCTACAAAATGGTCATCTCCTGTTCCTCCAACCCATAAACAATGGGCTGAGAAACTTAATTATATACTTAAAAGAGAAAAATTAACATACAAATATAGAGGAACTCCCCAAAGTTTGAAAAAATATGGTCATGCTGGATAAAACCCAGTAATTTACTATATAATAGTCTACCCAGTGGAGAGGAGTGAGGGCAATGGATATGTAAGAGAGATAATTTGAGGTTGCCCAGAGGAGGCTACCACAGACCGTTGTTTGAAATCAGGGGTAAATAATTTAATATATAAAATGCATTTATGTCTTCATGTAATGCTATGTCTGGTTTACTATAGGTTAAATTACTGTAGTCCAAGAGGTGCTAACTGTCAGTTTTGTGTTTTTTCTGTTATGATATTGCATGGATTGATTTTACATAATCTATGTAATTGAATGTATATTATAATGTGGTTTCTTTATTTCTTTTTCCTTTTTTTTTTTGTTTTTTTATTTCCTCTTTTTGGGGGTTTATATCCTTATAATAATTTAATTGTGGTTGTTTGTTTGTTTGTTTGTATTTCATGTTTAATCACAAAAATAAAAAAATATATATGATTAAAAAAAAAAGTCAAAGCTGCTACCTCTGCAACCCAGAACAGCTGTGGAATTCCCCTGCAGGGGGAGAAGAGCACAGGCAGGAATGAGACTCTGCTGTTGGGAGAGAATCCAACCAGGGATGGAAGCCGGAGCCTGGATAGCGTGGATGCTTGACACCGCTGGGAGTGCACTGGGAGAAAGGAACACGTTTCAAAGCATGTCTCTTCTTTTTTTTGTAAATTTGTTTTTATTGAGATAAAAGAAAGGTTTTACAAAATACAAAAAGAGGGTACAAGAAAGCAAGTAAGCAGATGTGTAGTCATATCATCACAGAATCAAGGGCCTAGACAGATATGTATCGAAGACACAGTCTGTAGAATAAGTGATTACAAAGTAAATTCTTGGTGTACATAGGAAATCATAACCGAAGCTTACTCGTAGGGAAGAGGGGAAGAGAGAAGGAAGGAAGAAGGAAAGAAAGAGAGGGGAGGAAAGAAGAGAGAAGGGGTGGGGAGGGGAAACAGGTGTCATCCTGCGATTTTAGTACTGATAAGTGGAAGGATTAAGGAAAAGAGGTGTTACAGAATATATAACAGATATGAACCATTTAACTTTCAACCTTATCATTATTGAACCACGCCTTCCAAATTTTCCAATTGTTATCAAACTTTTGTCTTTTGCCTCTGCTACTAGCCAGTAGGGATTCATAGACATAGTGGGTCTGCGTGATCATAAGAGCTTCTGATGCATTCGGTGCCTTGTCTGCTTTCCACTGTTTAGTGATCAAGGACCTGGCTGCTAACAAAACATGCGTTACAACTGTTCTATATTCAGGGGGATACAGGTCAATACCAACATGTAAAACAGCTAGGCTGGGTTTGGGGCGAGTCAGGATTCCAGTAATCTCTGAGATATAACGGCATATGGAATTCCAGAAGCTAGTCAAGTGTTTACACGACCAGAACATATGCAACAGGTTGCCAATCATTCCACATCTCCTCCAGCATAACGGGGAACCTGGTGGACTGAATTTGGAAACCCTGTAGGGGGTAAGATACCACCAAAGAGCTATCTTTTGGGACAGCTCCCAGTGGTTTACACAGCTAGAGGCTCTATAAATGGCTTTTGATGCTTGTGTCCATTGCATGTCTGAAACAGGGATACCTAGGTCCGATTCCCATTTTTTGAAGGGTTGAGATTTAACAAAGTGCATTTTGTCTTGGAAGGTATTATAGAAAAGGGCAATACCCCCAGGGGGGGAGGGGTGAGTGTTGTAGAATTCCCAGATTTCTTTAGGAAAAGCTATCTGGTGTGACTCGCGGGGCCCAAGGAAGTGGGTTATTTGAGTATATTTATACTGGTCAGCAGGTGTAAGGTTAAATTTAACCCGTAAAGCATTGAATGGAAGGAGGGTGTTCTGTCGAAACAGGTCAGCTATTGTAGTTATCCCCTTGGACTCCCAGTCAGTGAGGGAGATGGTAGGGATGACATGGGAGAGGATTGTTATGGGAATAGGAATGTTTACTAGTTTGGAGGATGAGAAAGGAAGCTTTCGGAGATCTCTCCAGGCCTCTAAAGAGGCCTGGATGGGGAGAGGTAAACCCCGCATGGAAAGGGGATTCCATATATCGACTAGTAGTAGGTTTCGGAGATTTTTAACCGGGCTTAAGGTTTGTTCAATGTCATACCATATTAATTTATCTGCTGGGTGAAACCAACCTTTGAGTTGTGCTAGGATGGATGCTCGGAAGTAATCCTGAATATCTACTAAGCCCATGCCTCCAGCCATTCTATGTTTAACCAACAGTGCTTTGGAGCATCTAGGTCTCTTAGTGCCCCAGATAAATCTAGAGAGCAAGGAATTCAAATTTTTGAGGTATGGCCTGGGCATAGGAATAGGAAGCGTCCTAAAAATATAGAAGATTTGCGGGAGTAGCAACATTTTAAACGCAGCTAGTCTACCTGGCCAAGTCATTTCAATATTGGATAGTCTTTTGGATTCTTTAGAGAGTTTGTCAATTAATGGGACATAGTTGGCCTCTGCTAATTGGTGGGGGTCTGTTGTTAATTTAATTCCCAGGTATGTGATACCGGAGTTACTCCAGGAGTAAGGGAAGGTTTTCTGGAGCTGGTTTTTCATTAGGGGAGGAATTCCAAGATCCAGAATAATCGATTTGGTGAAGTTCGCCTTGTAGAAAGAGATTTCGCTGAAAGCTGTAAGAGTGTTGTGAGCATGTTGTAAAGAGGTGGAGGGGGAGGTCAAGAATAGAATAATGTCGTCAGCAAACAGATTTATATCATGATGCTTACCATTAATGGAGTATCCCTTGATTTCCATATGTGATCTGATCCTCTCCGCGAGGGGTTCAATGAGGAGATTGAATATTGAGGGAGAGAGGGGACATCCCTGTCTAGTACCGTTGGAGATATGGAAGGTGTTGGACAGCAGGTTGGATGTATAGACTTGTGCACATGGGGAAGAATAGAGAGCGAGTATGGCAGCGAGGATGGGCCCCACAAAGCCAAACTTTTGTAAGGTGTGTCTCATATAACCCCAATGGATCCTGTTGAACGCCTTCTCCGCATCCAGGGAGAGGAGGAGCGAAGGCGTCCGATATGTCTTGGCGTACTGGAGAAGTCCAATGACTCTCCTAGTGGCGTCTGAGGCTTGTCTACCCTGGGTGAAGCCTGACTGGTCTGGGGCAATAAGGGATGGTAGAACGGGCAGCAGTCTATGTGCTAGAATTTTTGCATATAATTTAACGTCTGTGTTGAGTAAGGAGATTGGCTGAAAGTTCGCCGGGGTAGTGGGGTCCTTCCCAGGTTTAGGGATAGTGACCACATATGCCTTAAGCATTTCTGATGGGAATGAGGCAGAGGACATTGCATTGGAAAAGACCGAGCGCAAGGAGGGGATCAAGTTTCCCTGGAACGTTTTATAATAATCATTTGGAAGGCCATCAGGGCCCAGTGATTTTCCCAGCGGGAGTGAGTTAATTCCTCTTCTGATCTCAGTCTCCGTAAAGGGTGCGTTCAATGCTAAGAGTTGGGGTTGTGTGAGGGATGGTAGGTTAATTTTAGCCAAGAAAGCTTGGATGTTTTCATCAGTAGGTTGGGGAGTGTTGGGGTCATCTTTAAGATTATACAGAGAAGAGTAGTATTCAGCAAATGAGTTAGCTATCTCTTTAGGGTTAATTATCTTGTGCTTGTTCTGTGGGTGGAGGAGATAATGGATTTTAGACTTAGTTCTAGCCGTTTTAAGTCTCTGGGCCAGGATTTTCCCCGCTCTGTTACCAGAGGAGTAATGGGTTAGTTTCAGGTTTCGAATATGTTTATCATATTGTTCAATGAGAAGGAGCCTGAGATCAGAGCGGAGTTGGGAGATCTGTTGGCCTATGTGAGTATCCATCATGGTTTTGTTTTGGGACTCCAATGTCTTAATGTCATTAAGGAGGTGGTCAAGTTTCTGTGTCCTCCGCCTCTTCTCCCTAGCACATATCTGGAGGATTATACCACGTATATAAGCCTTATGGGCACACCACAATGTGGCAGGATCCTCTACTGAACCTGTGTTTTCATCAAAAAATTTAAATAAGCAATCAGTCATTTTAGTAGCATGAGAAGGCATCTGAAAGATTCGAGCATTGGCTCGCCATATGTATGCAGGGCTGGGAGTGTGCCCCTCCACCACCGTGATTGAGACAGGAGCGTGGTCTGACCACGTGATATCATGTATGGTGGAGGAGGACACCGCCTGCAGTAACATTTTATCCACAAGAATTAAGTCAATTCTGGAGTAGGAGTTATGTCTGGCAGAGTGGAAGGAGTAGTCTCGTTCATTAGCATGCTGACATCTCCACACATCATAGACGTCCTCTGAGTCAAGCAGAGTTTGAATTTGAGGAGGAGGGCGTTTCACTGTGGAGGAGGAGTCTATCCTGTAGTCGACAGTTATATTGTGATCTCCGCAAATTATCAGGGAGCCTCTCTTCAGTTTATTAATCTTGCCATATAGTCTCTTCAGAAAACGGCATTGATGCGAGTTTGGTGCATATAGAGTGGCAATGGTGAACGGTTTGTTATTAAGCTCTGCTAATAAAATGAGAAATCTACCTTGTGGGTCTGCATGTGTGGCAATGAGGTTGAAGGCAACAGACTCCATAGCAATCAAGACTTGATTTTGCTTTGATGGGGCAGAGGCCGCAAAAATATGTGGAAAGTTTTTGTGTACAAAAGTAGGGGAATTATTTGCTTGAAAATGCGTCTCTTGGATGCAGAGAACATCAGCCTGGAGCTTGAGAGCTTCCCTCCAGGCTGAGGCTCTTTTAGCAGGGTGGTTGAGACCATTTACATTCAATGAAACTACTTTAAGTGCCATGCGGACATAGGAAGTGATGATGCAGATAATACCTCATCCATGATGAAATGAGAGAGCATGCAGCAGGTAGATGGTCGCTGGACATTTCCACTTCGGCAGTGTTGGGATGAATCAGGTGCAGGATGGAGCAACGATGGGAAGACAAAAAAGGAATAAAAAACGACAGGAAAGGAAAGAACATAGTCAGTGAAGTAAAAATGTGCTCAAACAGGAGCTTGGGGGCAGCAATATTGCCCATAAAACATAGGAGGGGAAACAGTTAAGTAATGAACCGAACAGTCCAGGGCAGTCTGGGAACTATGGTTGCTAATACAAGAGTGGGGTTCAGGTAACCATCTCAAGAGTGACGTTTTTTGGTGCTTTTTCTACTGGGCACTGTTTGCCATTCATATTGGTTGTTAAGTTTTACCGTTGGAGAGGGATTCGCAGGTGAATGATCAGGGATGATGTCTAGTGATCGTAACAAAGCAAGGCCCTCTTCCAACTCCATGATCACAGTGGTTTTGTCACCATGAGTGACTGTAAGCTTGACTGGATATCCCCATCGGTAGGGGACATTGTGGTTGCGGAGAGCTTTAGTCACTGGAAGCAAGGATTTTTGCTTTTGCATTGTGAACTGAGACAGATCCACATAGAGCTGAATATGGGCGAACTGTTCAGGGGGTTGCTGGGTCTTGCGAAATGCGGTCATAAGCTGCTCTTTCACTTGGTAAAAGTGGTATGCGCATTAGTACATCTCGTGGTATATTCCCAGGGAGGTGGGATGGCTTAGGCAGTCTGTGAATGCGGTCTATCTGTAGCTCTGAGGTAGGGACATCCGGGAGGTATTGTTTCAACATATCCCGGGCATATTGCTGAAGCTGTGTGGGTAGCACTATCTCCGGTACTCCCCTGATTTTAATGTTATTTCTCCTTGACCTGTCCTCAAGGTCAGCGACCTTTGCCCTGAGCCAAGACAGCTCTTCAGAGTGGTCAGAGTGGGCATCAATAAGGGAGTTGTGGGAGGCCGCAAACTCCCCCATTTTATTTTCTACATGTGCTACTCTGTCTCCCAAATCATTCACTTCAGCCTTAAAGTTCTTCATGCAATGCATCAAATCAGCATGCATGGAGCTGCGGAGGGAGACAAGCATGTCTTTGAGGGTAGTGTCAGAAACTGCCGCGCCCGTAGTGGGGAATGCTGTGAAAGGATCCACTAGCTCCCTCGTGTCCTCCAACCCAACATGGTCTGTGCTCACCTTGGTGAAGTCGTCTTCCAGGCGGGGCTTTGACTTCGCAGGACTGCGGGCCAGCGGTGTAGATGCCTCCGGAGAGCGTTGTGTAGGTATGGGCTGCAGGGCCGGATGCAGCAGAGTGTGAGCCGCAGGATGAGGAAGGAGACGCGTCTTCCTAGCCGGCGCCATTGTGGGCCTTGTTCCGGCCTGTCGGCGGATAGAATTCCTCCAGTTTCCTCGGTTTGGCCGCTTCTTTCCGTTTGCGTGTCATCTCAAGGGTTTCGTGGGAGTTGTAAGGCTCGTTTGGCATGCTGTATGGTGAGTGGTTACCCGGTAGTTGTTGTCAGTTCCCTTGCCTGGAGCGGAGCTGTGCGATCACGCGTCCATACAGTTGCACGGTAGCCACGCCCCAGCATGTCTCTTCTTCATCAGACCACAGAGAAAACAAAAAATTAGCTTTGAGTACGTATATGATAAGATGTATTTGTGTACAGTACAGTAAATTCTATATGTAAGTAGGGCGAAACCCTTCTTTCTTTTAGCCCAGACAGTATTATTGTAAAGGGCAGAACATGCTAAATACAATGACTGGTGCCCAAATGTTTACTACAGCATGTTTAGTTAGAAGATCTATATGCAAAAGAGTGACATCCAGTGTCTATGTCGGGTATTTACATCACAATAAAAGCTTGGTGATTTAATTACCTGCAGTAACACAGCTCATATCAAGATGATTAAATTATATATTGTGATGTTTGGGGGTTGTTTAGCTCATTGATAGTGCTTTCCAGTAGGTTCAGTTCACTCCAGAAACGCAGTTGTTAGGGCTGGTTTTGCCCACATTTAACATACCTGACAACTTTTTGAGATGGGAACGAGGGACATCTATTAGCAAAAGTATGTCGGCATAGAACACACACAGGGAGATTCCACTGCTGCCACTATTTTACAAGTGTTTGTTTAACCATCTTGATGTAAGTGTATCTACCTACATTAAAGTTTGATTTTTTAGACGATATTATGCCATGTGCCCTTCTCTTTTCCTCCATATATTTATCTGATCGGTATCCTGGTTCACCACCATTTGAGCCACTGTTTTCCATTCACCTCTATCACCATTGCTGAGAGCGTTGTCCTGTGGATTTACCTGCATAGGATCAGCTTGGGAGGAGACATACATCTAATAGCCTGATGTGACCCTTCAGACGTATGTTTGTTTGGGTTCACTTGTTCCGGTAAGCCTTCCATATATTGGTGGTGGTTATCCACACTTCTTTTTCAAGATTTCAGATTCTACACACAACTGTTCAAGAATTGTTTCATTTATTAGAGACTTTTTCATTATTTACATGAACTTTTGTCACCTTATTGGATATTACCCTTCATTACACTGGGTGTTTTTTACTTTTCACCCTTGTTTAGCGCTGCATTTTTTGGTTTTTGTCTTGTTTTGCACCTTTGTCTATTGGTTGTGTAGCTGCTTGTGTGCTTTTTTTAGTAGCGCAGAAATCCTTTGTACATTAGAACACACACCCCGCCACGCCCCCTTAAAGGAGAATTATACAAAAAAAAAGTGATTAGTTAAACCCAAGTGCTTTTTTTTTACCATTACTGTTCCTTTATACTGGCCTTTGAAATTTACAAATGCAGCAATTTAGAAATTGGATGAAAGGTTTAGCACAGGGAAACACTTTTTGAAAGATAAAAAGTGCATTTTATATACAACTATATAGATCAGCCCAAAATGAGGGACAAGTGAGGAGGAAAGAGGGACAGAGGGACTTTGTTCCAAATCAGGGACAGTACCTCGAAATCATGGACAGTTGGGAGCTATGCTTTTAATAAAACGAAAGCAAAAGTTCACACAAAAATGTCAAAACAAATGACTTCAGTCTCCTGGCTCAATCTTGCCACATGGCTGCTTCAGGCCTCAAGCCTAGACCTTAGATCTGATCCCACAGACCAACGCACACAGCTTCTTAGACTCGCCTCTTTCACAGCTTACTTGCTTTCCACTCTTTGCCCCTCTGTCACCATCTGAACCTTGAAGGCATTCAAAATTTCTCCCTCCCAAATCTCTATGATTCAGGTTCCAAACCAGGTTTTACCAACCACATTGAAACTACAAACCCAGTTTCCTCTGAATAAAATAAGCATCCTGGAGCCCCTCAATTTCCCTAGTTGAGAATCCTGGGTGACCTAAAACTCTTTTACACCATGATGGGGCACTGCTCTGTTGCAATATATTTTACAGTAAAAGATTTACTGGAATGCCTTTCGTTAGGAGGCAAATGATATGACATAGTGAAATCACAGCATTACAGGATTCCTGTGGTATGTTTTATTTCATTCAAGAGCCTACAGTCCTCAAACTGTTCCCATTGTTACAGTACACAGTATGTGATGTAATACCCATGTATGAAGTTCTCTGTCCTTTACAAACACTTTAATGAAAGGAATATGAAGAGACAGGCAAAGAAGAAAACACTTATATTTCTGTGCTGATATTTCACCAATGCTTCTCCCACCCTGAATCTCCAACTCTGCTTTCCTATGCCTGACTCATACCTTCCCCTCCCTAACAGCTAGATACTCTGCTCTCTGCTGTCATTCTAACACCATATTTGCGTTGCATCTCTCTGAGAGTGCTATATTTAAATGTAACTAGGGCCCTCGCTTATTTTCTCCCTTTTGGTCTTCTATTGTTTGAAATCGAGTTTACAAGTTCCTGTGCCCTCTGCATTGTTAGCTCAAGCATTGTTATCAGCACTGCCCAGGTTACATTTGTGAACTACGAAGCACCCAGACATCCCAACCTGCAAAAACTAATTTCAGGGAGCTGGCAAACGCAATTCAGGGAGCTGGCAAATGCAATTCAGGGAGGTGGCGCTCTGCATCGATCACATCTGTCCTCATCTTCAGCCTCTCTCTCTATAATCATCCCCATCCCTTTTCAGAATAAACCTCATTCCTGTCTGCTTTGTAACCCAGCCATCATTTTTATCCTTGAACTCTCTATGTGCTCCTTCTTAAGTCAAATTTCTGTTATCACCACATGATCCATCTTTATCTCTCTCTCCATCATCCTCATCCCTCAAGCAGCCTTTATCCTTCACTCTGTCTTTCCATAATCACCCTTCATCCTCATCCCCACCTTCCTTTTTACCATCATCTTCTTTACCCCTATACCTCCCCTCATTCCTTACAACTGAGGAGACTCCTGATGTCAGGGTGTATGCCTGTAGTGTAATGTGGTGTATGATGTCCGCGGCTGCAGCACACTTACCTCCCTCCGAAAGCTGGGTGTCATTATTTTCAAGGCCAGCCACACCCCCTCCCCGAGTCCTGCCCAATTACAATGCAAGCCTAGCAGCAGGCTCCACCTTAGGGACATTCTGAGTAGGAGTGAATGCCTAATCAGCTGCTGGGGGAGAAGGTAGGGGGAGAGATCAGTGTCCCCAGCTTGTGAACTCTGTGGCTGCGGTCTGTTATTTTTGGGCGACTGGCCCTTCCTGGCGTCGGAGGCACTTCAGCTCAGAGATACAGTATTCACATTTATAGTTAACAGCATGTTTGCTTTTTTCACAGCACAGTGGCTAAGTGGTTAGCACTACTGCCTAGCAGCGCTAGGGTCACTAGTTTGAATCCCAACCATGGCACTACCTGCCTGGAGTTTGCATGTTCTCTGTGTGTGTGTGTGTGGGTTTCCTCTGGGTGCTTTGGTTTCCTCCCACACTCCAAAGACATGCCGGTAGGCAAATTGGCTTCTGTCTAAACTGGCCCCAGTATGTGTATGTATTAATGTTAGTTAGAGACTTTGGATTGTAAGCTCCTTCAGAGCAGGGACTATTGTGAATGTACAATATACTGTATATATGTAAAAGCGCTGTGTAAATATGTAAGTACCTGTGATAAATAAATAACAAGTGTTTCTAGCTAAATAAAGGGATGATTACTTGATAGCCCCACTTTTTTTATTCCTAGGAACATTTCCAAGGATTCTAAGACTTGATCAGGCCATGCTTTATACCAGCCTTGCAGCTGTTTTCATGCAACACACCGGTCACAGTCCTATCTCTGGTATTCGATTGCATTATTGGCCAACCACATTGAATACCTTCATTTGTACCAGGCAAAAGCAGCAGTTTCAGCGGCACCACCACTACATGTAGTAAAAAGAGCATATGGGAGACATTGGGAATAAGGTTTTCACCCATATGTGGATGCCCTATTATTTTTTGTAACATTTTTTACAATTTTTTTATCTTAGCCTGGTCTTGAAAGTGCTGATATTCCTATTCCTGAAGGATGCCAGTAGCTATCTTTTTTTGTTAAGATAAATTTATAAAGTATAACTAAATGAAACAATATTCTTACTCTCTATAATCCATACACATCCTCAACCTAATGGCCCTGTAATCTATTTTCATAAAATTGTTACTTTGTTTTTCTGCCTCCTTGTATGCTCTCAAATCTCTCCTTTGCTTGGAACAAGCAGTGCACGTTAATTAAGGTCATGTGCACGGTTCTATGCACAATACAAATGCCATAGTCCAAAGTCCCTAGTAAATTTCAGGTGTCAGCAAAAGAGGGTGGCTATGTGCCTCCATACAGTGAGACCATGGAGAATAACTGTAGCGTTACCCTTTAACCACTTACTGACTGACACTTTCTTACTTTAATTAAGGACCGACCCACGTACATGTACTGCGGCAAGCTGGCCCTTAAGCGCATAATTACGTACCTGTACGTCATCGCTGTCATCCACTCTGGAGCACGCATGCGCCCCGCCGGAGCTGCGCTCCCACTGTGATTGGACACAGCGGGAGACAATCGTGGGTCTGGCAGCCGCTATGGCCACCTGCAATAGTTCAGAGGAGAGACAGAATGGCAGTCTGCCTATGTAAACAAGGCAGACCGCCATTCTGTGGTGGAGGAAAAATGGAGATCTTGTGTTACTGCTAAGTAGAAACAAGGATCTCTGTTTTCCTCCAGTCACAGCATTCCCCCCACAGTTAGAAAGCACCCCCTAGGAGTACACTTAACCCTTTGATTGTCCCTTCCCTGCCAGTGTAATTTATAAAGTGACATTGCATTCTTTTAGCACTGATCATTGTATTGGGGTCACTGGTCCCCAAAAAGTGTCACTTAGTGTCAGATTTCTTTGCCGCAATGTCGCAGTCCCGCTAAAAAATAAAAATAAAAAAAATCGCTGATTGCTGCCATTACTAATAGAAACAATTTAAAAAATAAAAAGTCCATAAAAATATCCCATAGTTTGTAGATGCTATAACAGGAAGTTGGAGCCCAGCAGAAAAAAAAAAGAAAAAAAAAGGATCTTCTAAAAGGCCTAGTGAAGGCTTTAGTGATAAAATATAGAATATTCAATATCAGTAATATAACCAAGGTGATTATAATATGTTAGATAAATAATGTTATTGTATCACAAACGATTTGATTGGTCCTTCTCATCAGTCTTTTTTAAAACACCAATTAGGAGCATCTAAATAATTTTCTGCTTAAGTAAGACCTAGACCGAGAAAAAATGTAAAATATTTTTGCAAGCAAGTGCAAGTCTGACTGTAAAAATTATGTCTTAGAAAGCTATAAATATGTAGTAACGTGACGTGAATTCTTGCTAGCTACTTCTGTTCTGAGAATTCACTAGAATAGCACTGCATTTTAATACAAACATACTAGTATCACTATGCAACAAAATGTATTCCAAATGTATTTCTGACTTTTGTTTGTACAAAAACTCTAAAGCCCCGTACACACGATTGGTTTAACCGATGAAAACCGTCCAATGGATTGTTTTCATCAGACAAACCGATCGTGTATGGGACCCATCGGTCTTTTTTCCAACGGTTTTAAAAAATAGAACATGTTTTAAATTTTTCCAATGGATCAAAAACCGATAGAAAATACAGATCGTCTGTGGGGAACTCCATCGGATAAAAAACACGCATGCTCAGAATCAAGTCGACGCATGCTCAGAAGCATTGAACTTAATTTTTCTCGGCTCATCGGAGTGTTTTACGTCACCGCGTTTGGGACGGTCGGTTTTTTGGACTGATGTTGTATGGCCAAGACTGATGAAAAACAGTTTCATCGGATTTCTGATGGACAAATCCATCGGACTAAAATTCATCGGAAATCCGATCGTGTGTACAGGGCTTTAAGGTAATGTCACACAGGTGCTTTCATTCACTGCATTTTTGTAACAAATGTGTTACATAGCAACATTTTGGATCTGTAAACAAGGCAAAAATCTTGGTCAGACTTTTCTCAAGCAAACCTGCCAGGTTCAGGTTGGCAAGCCCAGCAGGAAGTCCATGAATACTGAACTTAGTAGAGAATTTTGTTGAAGTCTACAGGAAACAAAACTAGCATTTTTTTCCATGGAATGGTTCAAGGCTAATAGTCAATTTATTGTTGCAAGGGGCAAGGGACACTGCCATGGGCAACATATTCAAATGCAACATTTTTTTTTCAAAACTGCACGTTAACGCAGTATATTTCAATGCATTGCTGCATGTTTAAAGCTGTATAGTTCAGTGCATTAGTGCACGTGTAACAAAGTATATTTCAGTGTGTTACTGCACATTTAACGCAGTATATTTCAGTGCGCTACTGCACTTTTAACGCTGTATATTTCAGTGCATTACTGCACGTTTAACGCAGTATATTTCAGTGCGTAGGTGCACATTTAACGCAGTATATTTCAGTGCAGTATATTTCAGTGCATTAGTGCACGTTTACTACAGTAAATTGCAGTTCATCAGTGCAGTTTTACTGCGGTATATTGTAGTGTGTCAATGGAGTGTGTCTGTGTAGTGAGTACTCAAGTTAAAGTTCACCAAACACCACTTTCCACTGATTAAAGTGCAGTCACGTACACATTTCCATATCTTTGTTACATTTTGTTAATAATCGCCCCCCCCCCATCATGTTTGGGAGTCCAACAAGGAGAGGCAGACTGTAGCGGAACTCCAACGTCCGCTGAGAAATCCTTGAAGCTGAGGAAGTACTGACTTATCCAAGGCACCTGTTACCCTCCAGTAACTGGACGACACACAGTTCTGGGAGTAAATCAACCCTTTATTTTGCCCCAGCTGGCTTTTTATATCATTTCCCATGCAAGGGGTTTCTTAACTCATTTTACAGGGGCATTCCCTTCAACAATTAACAGATGACAGTGATTTAATTACCTGGAACTATTTCTAACCACCTGGGATGCGTGAGACGTTTTTCTCCGCATATTTACCCATAACAATGAAACCGTGCCAGACACATTACTAGGAGTGTAATTACATCCTGTAGCAGATAATAGATGGTCATTAACACACTGACAATAGATTAATGGAACGCTACCTCAGACCCCCCAATTAACCCAATTTACTTATTCAGACATCAGTAGACATTCTGTCTCTACATTTCCTGGAATTAATCTTTGCTGTCACCTCTGAAGTGATCCAAACCATATTCTCAGTTTCAGTATTTTGCTACACTGCTCCCCCTTACCCACAAGCCGGCATACACAGTCTGATCCTTAACGGATCGGCTTGGGGATGTCTGGAGAGTACTCACGGATCACTTTTCCAGTCCAGTTTGCCGCGATAATCTGTCAGCATTGCCGTTCTGTTTCCCGGGTCAGTAGCTGATGGTGAGGTTGTAAGGTTGCAGGGCGAATAATGGAATTCAGTTCTGGAACAGTCACTTGCTTTGCTCTCTCAATGGCTCCCAAAACTTGCTGCTGATGCTCTTGGGAAAGGTATGGCAAAACCTGGGCGCAAATCCCATTTAACCTTTTGCAAATTTCAGCCTGTTTGTGCATTTCAATGTTCAAGCCATGTGACATTTCATAATACATGACGTAGTGTCGTTGCATCTCCGATTTCTCACTGGCCAACTTGTCACATTCCAATTTTAGACTGTGATATTGTGCCTGATCTACGGTACCTGTCGGGGAAGATAGTCTTACCCGGGTCTCAGCAGTACGCGGGTCGGTTCCAGCAGCACGGTTCGGTGCACAGGTAGTCACGGGGTTGGCTTCAGCGGGGCCGATCGGGGCGTAAGCCGAAACGAGGGGGGCCAAATCATTCCCCAGTAGTACATCCACTGGCAAATCCTTCATCACCCCCACATTCACGTGTCCCAAACCAACCCCCCAATCCAGGTGAACATGGGCAACGGGTAGCCGGAAGACGGTGCCTCCCGCTACTCTTACGGCTACAGTGTCTCCGGTGTGTTGGCTCTCTGGGATGAGGTTCTTCTGTAGTAGGGTCATGGTGGTGCCAGTATCACGTAGGCCATTGGCTACCTTTCCATTGACCCAGACCGTCTGCCTGTGTTGCTGCCGGTTGTCCCGGTTAGCTGCTTGTATTGGATCAGCCTTGTGCAGTACGCCCCAATGTTCCTCCAATTCTTCAGCTCCGCGGTTGTCTGGGGCCGCTTCCGTGTGATAGCAATGAGCGGCAGCCCGTGCTGGAGGGGGTGGCCCTGGTTGAATCCATGCCGCTTGGTCCTGGTTCTGAGTGCAGTCTCTCTGATAGTGCCCAAATTGCTTGCACGAATGGCACTGCACTCCCTTGTGCCCGAAGTATCGATTTGCAGGGGGGGTAGGGATTAGCCCGGGTCGTTGTGTAGCTGGTGGCCCTGGGTTATTGTTCAGTGGTCTGGTGTTTGGTCTGAAGCTAGTCTGTGATGGCCTGCGGGCATCTTGATATTCATCAGCTTGCCTGGCCGCTTCCGAGAGAGTGGTAGGTTTCCGATCCCTTACCCACTCCTGTACCTCTGGGTTTAGTCCATTAAAGAATTGCTCCAGTAAAATCAGCTGGGTGATCGCATCTGCTGTGGTTGCCTGACAGGCTTGTAGCCAAGCTAGGGCTGCCCTCTGCATTCGGCAAGCCCATTCGGTGTGGGAGTCCTTCTCCTGTTTCTTTGTGTCCCGGAAGCGTCTCCTGTATGCTTCTGGGGTGATGGCATACCTTGCCAAAATAACTTCCTTTACCTGGATATAGCTTGCGATTTCCTCCTCTGGTACGGCTCTGTAGGCTTCTGCTGCATGGCCTGACAGCTTACCAGCTAAGATCCGTACCCAGTCTGTCTGGGGTACTTGGTACAGCTTGCATTGCCGTTCAAAATCTTGCAGGAAGCTATCGATCTCTTCCTCTGCTTCCACAAACTTTTTAAAGGCATCATGGGGTACTTTTAGTTTTGTCTCTGGTGCCGGTGTGGTTGTTAGCAGTCTCTCAGAGGCACGCTGTTCCGCCAGCCGGAGTTGGGTCTCCCGTTCTTCTCTCGCCGTGATAAAGGCATCCACTTGGGCTAACGTTGCCTGTACCAGCTCGGTGGAGGGGTTTTCTCCATAAAACGCTAGCCTGCGTTTCACTTCTTGGTCAAACTCGGTCTCCATGGCTTCTGTAGCCATACTGTGTGCCCGATCTCCCTCGGTCAGTTCTGCAATCAGCTCGGCTTTGGTTTTATTGCTGGCGCTCTTCCCTCTTGCTTCCAGCAAATCCTTTAACGTTGCTCGTTTTAATCCAGCATAGTTTGTCTCCATTCACACTTCCATTCGTGTAACCGAATTTGCATGAACGCTGCTTCCTCTTGCTGAAAGGCTTTAATCCCACTGCTGCCAACCAGTGTAGCGGAACTCCAACGTCCGCTGGGAAATCCTTGAAGCTGAGGAAGTACTGACTTATCCAAGGCACCTGTTACCCCCCAGTAACTGGACGACACACAGTTCTGGGAGTAAATAAACCCTTTATTTTGCCCCAGCTGGCTTTTTATATCATTTCCCATGCAAGGGGTTTCTTAACTCATTTTACAGGGGCATTCCCTTCAACAATTAACAGATGACAGTGATTTAATTACCTGGAACTATTTCTAACCACCTGGGATGCGTGAGACGTTTGTCTCCGCATATTTACCCATAACAATGAAACCGTGCCAGACACATTACTAGGAGTGTAATTACATCCCGTAGCAGATAATAGATGGTCATTAACACACTGACAATAGATGAATGGAACGCTACCTGAGACCCCCCAATTAACCCAATTTACTTATTCAGACATCAGTAGACATTCTGTCTCTACATTTCCTGGAATGAATCTTTGCTGTCACCTCTGAAGTGATCCAAACCATATTCTCAGTTTCAGTATTTTGCTACACAGACGTTCCCATGGCACTGTGAGGGGGCCAGCAGCGTATGTGCCCACAGGCAAAGGTATGTGGTCCATCCTCAGGCAGGAGGCAGGGCATCATTTCCTTTGTTTAGTAATGTTTCCCATGCTATCCAGCCACAGCATGCAGAGGGTGGACTGGCTTACTTAACCACCCTCACCCTCCTCATCCTCCGTCACCCAAGCAGAGACTAGTGCGCAGTCCACAGCAGCTGCCAGAGGGGCTTATTCTGCCGCCTTGTCCACAGCTACTCCAGTCATAGCCCCAGCATCAGGCATGGAGGTGTTAGCTGAATTATTTGAACACAGCATCAGCCACTTGCTCCTTGACGATGCACAGCCATTAGTTGATTCAGATCTTGGTTCTGAGGTTGAGGAAGGTAGGAACATGAGCCTATAGAGAGGGGAGAACACTGGTTAACAACAAATTGGCAGTCATGTTCCCCCCAGTCGCATGTATTGCCAAGTTGTCTCCAGTAATAATGAGGATGGAGGAGATGATGATTATGTCCCTGACGCGACTTGGGTGCTGGACAGAGCAGAGGAGAAAGTAAGGGCGAGGCACAACCCCAAAGAGACATTCATCATGGAAGAATAGAGATCAGCCACCCTATTCCACTAGATTGTGGAGCTGTTATCTCCTGGCTCCCTTCCCACAGCTCACCTGTTTGGGCCTTTTTTAGCATATGTACAGCCGATCGCACTATTGCAATTTGAAAACTTTGCCTCAAGCACATCAAGCATGGCAAAAACACCAGCCATTTGGGTACCACATGCTTGACTTGGCATTTGACCTCCCACCACTCAACGCCTTGGCAAGAGCACCTGAAAGCCACACAAAAGGGACGTAATTTTGCTTCGCCTCACTCCTCACCTTTTCGGGCTACCTCTGCTATACCTCATGACCTCTCAACAGCTTCCACTGACAGGGATAATGGTATAGAGCAGGGTGTCCCAGGTCCTTGCAGCATGTCTGCCAGTAGCACACCACCAGCTGTAGTCTATCAGTCAAATTCCTCTGCCCCATCTGCTGCAGTGAAAAAAAAATACAGTCACTGCCACCCACATGCCCAGCGTCTAAATTCAAGCTTGCCTTTCCGTCTGGTGGATTTTGCCCCCTTCTGTGAATTTAGAGAATGTGCTGCACCACAATGGCAGGTTCCCAGTCGCTATTTCTTTTCACGTAAGGCCATTCCAGCTCTGTACCATCACATGGAAGGCAATGTTGTGGCATCCTTGGGCAATTCAGTCAGCCACAAGCTCCACGGTACTGCTGACATATGGTCCAGCAAGCATGGTCAGTGATGATATATTTAGTTCACAGCACACTGGGAAACTCTGCTTGCAACTCGGAAGGATGCAGGACAGGGCTCAGTGCTGCAGCTTGCTGTGCCGCCACATCTCCATACAGCTAGTTGTGATGATGCAAGATTTGTCAGCTCTACCCCCTCCTCCTCCTCCTCCTCCTCCGCCTCCATGCCCTCCTCTGCTGAATTGTCCTATGAACAACAAGTACCCCCTAAGCGTTCAAGGGGCTATTCAATGAGTCAGGCTAAAAAGTTCAAGGCAGTGCTTCAGCTGGTCTGTGTAGGGGAGAGGAGCCACATGAAGCAGAGATTCTTGCAGATCTGCACGAGTCAGGAATGGTGGTGTGCAATAATGGCACAAACATCCTTTCAGCCCTTAGTTGACATATGTGCCATGCTTGACACATGTTCTCAATTTGGTAGTGCAGCGCTTCTTAAATAGGTACCCCGGGTTGGAAGATCTGCTAAAGCAGGCCAGAAGAGTCTGTAGCCATTTCAGGTGGTCATACACAGCCAGTGTTTGGCAAAATTTCAGCGGGACTTCCTCCTGCCCGTAAACCGTCTGATTTGTGACATGCCCACCAGGTGGAACTGGACTTAGACAATGCTACAGTGGCTGCACATGCAGCAGAGGGCCGTCAATGAGTACCTGTGTGAGTATGGCATAATGACAGGCTCAGGCCAGCTCTGCTTTTTTCCCCACGCCAATGGCTGCTGATAAAGAATGCATGCACTGTACTGTTACCATTTGAGGAGGCCACAAGGATCCGTGACAATGCATGCATCAGTGACACAATCCCTGTTGTATTTATGCTGGAGCAGACTCTGTTTCATTATGGACAGGGCACTCCAGGCAGAGCAGCAGGAGGAAGAAGAGGACTTCCTTTCCTCTCAACGCCCACTTAATGCATACATCATTCTTGCCATGCCACAGAACACACAGGAGGAGAGGGAGGTGGATTTTGGCAGTTTTGGAGGCATTGAAGCACAGCAAGACATATGTCAACCCTTAACAGATGGGTTTTCATCCCCAGAACCCTTAGTAGTAGTACGTGGCTGAGAGAAGGCAGTTCCAAATACTGTAATCCTCAGTGACCCAAGCGAGTCTGCTTCTCATGCCTCCGCAAACTTGCGGTGCATGGGCTCCCTCATTCTTCAAAGTCTGCGAAAGGACTCGAGAATATGTGGCATCAAGGAGAAGGATCACTATTGATTGGCAACCCTCCTTGACCACCGTTACAAGGGGAAAGTCTTGGAATTTATCTTGTCCCCACGGAGGGAGCAGAAGATGAAATCTCTTGAGGACACCTTAAAGAGGAGTTTATGTAATGCCTTTCTCGACTCTGGTAGGTTACAGTCTGGTGGAAAACGTAGTTTTGAGGCTTCTGTTGGTCAAAAGAGGAGCGGTGGAGAAGGGGGCTGCCTCTGTGATGCCTTTCAAAAAACATTTCATCCTCGGCACCCAGGGCTGTCAGCTTCCTTATCCCATTGGCAGTGTCTGCATCATATGGTGGGAGATTATCTATGGGTAAAAACTGACATAGAGAGCTTTCCAGTTGACGATCCACTCGGTTACTGGGTCATGAGAATAGACCACTGACCAGAACTTGCCCAGTATGAAACTGAGCTACTGGGCTGTCCTGCATCCAGCGTGCTTTCCGAATCGGCATTCAGTGATGCCGGAGGTTTTGTGACAGATAAGAGAGCGCATCTGTCCAGACTCCATGGGCCGGCTGACATTTATCAAAATTAGTTAGTCCTGGATTAGCAGCAGCCCCTGATGCCGATGTCACTGATTAAGTCCTCACTGGATCTGGAATATCTAAAAGACTGTCTAGGCTGCCTAGCTTTCTGGCTGTTGATTTCATCTGGAAGATTTTTTTTGGTGTACCTTTTCATGGGCACAATTACCACCCAAAGACCAATTTTTCCACACCTGATTAAAAGGTGCAAATCATTTCAATTTTAGACAGCAAGGGCAATTCTTGCTTTCATCAAGAGTACCTCTATAGGGTTCCAGTGTGAATGTACCACGAATATCCAAATACAAATTTTTCCGCACCTGTTTGACAAGTGCATATCATTAACATTTTTGACAGCAAGACCAATTCTTGCTTTCATCAAGTGTACCTCTATAGGTTTACACCCTGAAGGCACCACAGACACCCAAAGCCCACAATGTATCTAAAAAATCTTTAATCTTGTTCCAAGTGCACAAAATTGTGACCTCATCATACAGACTGGCTCCCCGAGAGGTTGTTTATAAAATGAAAGCAAGAATGTAAAATGTAATTTTTTTGGGCTTTATAATGCCGTTATTGCTGCAGCAAGCTCTATACATGGTACAGATGTGCTACATTACAGGCAGACTAAGGCACTATATTTTAAAGGAATTTTTCATTTGTATTGTTATTTCTAATTTTTATGGTTTCACTTTAAGCATCAGTAAATTACTGCTTATTTAAAAATGTTTTTTTTTTTTTTTTACAAAAAGTGTTTTCATTGATACATGTCGCTAGTGATGAGCCGAACACCCCCGGGTTCGGTTCGCACCAGAACCCGCGAACGGACCGAAAGTTTGCACGAACATTAGAACCCTATTAAATACAATGGATGCGAACGTTCGAATTCTAAAGTGCTAATTATAACGACTATTATCCATGTTATTGTCCTAAACAGAGTTTGGGAACCCGGGTTCTGCACCAGGGGACATGTATCAATGCAAAAAGAAGTTTTAAAAACGGCCGTTTTTCGGGAGCAGTCATTTTAACCACTTCAATACAGGGCTTTTTGTACCTATTCAATACCGGGCCTATTTTGGCACTTCTCTCCTACATGTACAAATCATCATTCTTTTGCTGGAAAATTACTCAGAACCCCCAAACATTATATATGTTTTTTTAGCAGACACCCTAGGGAATAAAATGACGGTCATTGCAACATTTTTTCTTGCACAATATTTGCGCAATAATTTTTCAAACGCCTTTTTTTTTTTTTAAAAATGGTTTCATGAATTAAAAAATAACAAAACAGTAAAGTTAGCCCAATTTTTTGGGAACATATGAAAGATAATGTTACGCCGAGTAAATAGATACCTAACATGTCACACTTTAAAATTGCGCACACTCATGGAATGGCGCCAAACTTCGGTAGTTAAAAATCTCCATAGGCGGCGCTTTAATTTTTTTTACAGGTTACCAGGTTAGAATTACAGAGGAGGTCTAGTGCTAGAATTGTTGCACGCGCTCTAACGCACGCGGCGATACCTCACATGCGTGGTTTGAACGGCGTTTACATATGTGGGCGACTTACGTGTGCATTCGCTTCTGATCGCGAGCTACCGGGGACAGGGGCGTTTTAATTTTTTTTATTATTATTTATTTATTTATTTTACTTATTTATTTATTTTTTTACAATGATTTTACTTTTTTTTTTTTATCACTTTTATTCCTATTACAAGGAATGTAAACATCCCTTGTAATAGGAATGTGTGTGACAGGTTCTCTTTATTGAGAGATGCGGGGTCAATAAGACCCCACATCTCTCCTCCAGGCTGGAAAGCATGAGATCAGTGAAAATTTTTTCACTGATTTCATACTTACAGCCGCAACGGCGGCTTTGTTTACATTTGAGACCCAGGCGTGACGTCATCACATCGCGCCCGGGCCTCCGACGATCATAGAGATGACTGGTGACCATCTGGTCACCAGTCATCTCTATGCTCATCACGTGACTCCACCAACGATGCCGGAAGATTCGCTCCGGGTCCCCGATCGCATGGGGGAGCCCGGAGTAGCACCGGATGCCGGCGGGAGGGGGGGGGGGTGTCCCCTCCCGCCGCCTATAAGAACGATCAAGCAGCGGAACCGCAGCTATGATCATTCTTATGGTGCACAGAATCGCAGGCACTTCAAAAGGATATCTGAATGATGCCTCTAGCTGCAGGCATCATTCAGATATCCCCCTACAAAGCCGAGGACGTCATATGACGTCCACCCAGGATGGGAGATCCCATCTGTGGACGTCAGTTGTCTATGGCTGGGTAGGGAAGTGGTTAATGATGCATAAAGTGAAAAAAAAAAAGTAAAATATTCCTTTAAATATTGTACCTGGGGGGTGTCTAAAGTATGCCTGTGAAGTGCCACGTGTTTCCCGTGTTTAGAACTGTCCCTGCACAAAATTACATTTCTAAAGGAAAAAAAGCCATTTAAAACTGCTTGCGGCTTTAATGTAATGTCTGGTCCCGGTAATATGGATGAAAATCTTTAAGAAAAATGGCATAGCTACCCCATCACCCCCCCCCCCCCACCCCAGCCCATTACCAGCCCCTTTGGGTCTTGTATGGATATTAAGGGGAACCCCGCACACAAAATAAAAAAGGCCCTATATACTCTGAACAGCCGTATACAGGCGGTGCATACAAGACAGGGACTGTAGGTTTGTTCTTATGTAGAATCTGTTTGTAATTTTGAACAGGTACATTGTTTAAGTGTAGCTCCAGCCAAAAAATCTATTTTTAAGCTTTTTGGAAAACATAGGGAAGGGTTATCACCCCTGTAACATTTGTTTTGCTGTCTGTGCCCCTGTTCAGAACATTTCACCTCACTTTGCGTCCCAATGACAACTGTTTTTGAAATGTGGTGTTTTTATTGAAACAAGGATTGGTGATAAAGCATCAGTAGAGAGGAGACACCTTTCTCCCATATTAATTCTTACAGGAGAGAATTTTCCTTCCAAGGGGTAGATTTCCTCTCACTTCCTGTTGTCTTCTTCCGTTTGCAAGTAGTAGTCGTTTGTAAGTTGGATGTTTGAAAGTAGGGACCTGCCGTATATACTCTGCAGAAATTGGCCCCTTAGGTGTTGGTGTTGGCACAACACTGTAAGCACTCACAGTTACTCTTGGTGGGTGCTGGAACGCCCTGCTGTCAACTATTATATCAGGAATTGTAATAACATATAATTGTTGAACAGTGGTAGTAAAAATTGGGCCTTTGATGGTGGTGCTGGTGCCACAACACTGAAAGGCCTGACAGTTACTCTTGGTGGGCGCAGCAATGGGCCCTGCTGTGAATTATTAGATCAATAATTATTATTGCATGCCCCTGTTGAACAGGGGCTGAAAAATTGGGCCTTTGGTGGTGGTGGTGGTGGTGGTGGTGTTGACACAACACTGTAAGGCCTGACAGTTACTCTTGGTGGGCGCAGCAATGGGCCCTGCTGTGAATTATTAGATCAATAATTATAATTGCATGCCCCTGTTGAACAGGGGCTGAAAAATTGGGCCTTAGGCACTGGTGGCACAACACTGCAACCCCTCACAGATACTGTACTTGGAGCACAGCAATGAGGCCTGTTGCAAAGTATTGCATCAAAAATTGTAATTACACGCCCCTGTTAAACAGGGGCTGAAAAATTGGGCCTTAGACACTGGTGGCGTCACCCATAAACCAAAATGATCTTCCAAGCTATCATCATTAATCGTATCATTGAGGAGGAGGAGGAGGATAGCCAGTCAACATAACAGCACAGGCACTCAGCATCAGCATCAGTCTTGAAGGGATGTGACATTTTAAAATCAATTAGTCTGTTATATCAGCATCAGGTGTGTGGTAGCTGGTGGTGATCCAAGACTGGTTCATCTTGATGAAAGTCAGTCGATCAACCGAGTCGGTGGACAGGCGCACCCTGTGATCCGTGACAAATCCTCCAGCAGCACTGAATGTGCGTTCTGAAAGAACGCTGGATGCAGGACAGGCCAGTAGCTCAATTGCATACTGTGCAAGCTCTGGCCAGTGATCCATCCTCAAGACCCAGTAAGCCAGAGGATTTTCGGTGGGGAAGGTGTCCAAGTCTGACCTTGCCCCTAGGTATTCCTGCACCATGTATATCAGACGCTGGCGATGGTTGCTGGAACCGATCATACTTTGGGGCTGCGGACTAAAGAATTGTCTGAACGCATCGGTCAGACGGCCACCTTCCCCACCGCTCCTTCTTTGACTGCCCGAAGCCTCAGCAACTCGTTGTCCAGGACCAGGAGTTTGTAACCTCCCAGTCTCTGGGAACGCGTTGCACAGACCTTTCTGCAAGGCCTCCCGGAGTTGTCTCATCCTCTGCTCCCTCTGTGACGGTAACATAAGGTCCGCAACCTTACCCTTGTACCGTGGATCAAGGAGAGTGGCCAGCCAGTAATGGTCCCTCTCCTTGATCCGAAGAATACGAGGATCCTTCCGCAGACTTTGCAGGATCAGGGAGGCCATGCAGCGTAGGTTAGCTGAGGCATTCAGTCCGGAGTCCTCTGGGTCACTAAGGACGACATGATCCGCAGCTACCTCCTCCCAGCCACGTACAAGTCCACTGGTTTCTTGGGACTGTAAATCATCCCTAAAAGACTGCTGCTGATGATGCTGAGTGCCAGCCTCCACCTCCATGCTGACACAAACCTCCTCCTCCTCCTCCTCCTCCTCCTCCTCTTCCTGTGCGATGGGTGGGACAGAAGGAACACTGTCTGGGTAAAGGGGGCCTTGAGAGGCAAGGAAGTCCTCCTCTTCCTGCCTCTGTTCTGCCTCAAGTGCCCTGTCCATTATTCCACGCAGCGTGTGCTCCAACAGGTGGACAAGAGGTACAGTGTCACTGATGCATGCACTGTCACTGCTCACCATCCTCGTGGCCTCCTCAAATGGTGCCAGGACAGTGCATGCATCCCTGATCATGCCCCACTGGCGTGGTGAAAAAAACCCGAGCTCCCCTGACCCTGTCCTGGTGCCGTAGTCGCACAGGTACTCATTGATGGCCCTCTGCTGCGTGTGCAGCCGCTGCAGCATGGCCAACGTTGAGTTCCACCTGGTGGGCATGTCACATATAAGGCGGTTCTTGGGCAGGCTTAACTCCTTTTGCAGCTCAGCCAGGCGAGCACTGGCATTATAATATCTGCGGAAATGCACACAGACTTTCCTGGCCTGCCTCAGGACATCCTGTAAGCCTGGGTACCTGCCCAAGAACCGCTGCACCACCAGGTTAAGGACGTGAGCCATACAGGGCACATGGGTCAGTTGTCCCTGTCGGAGGGCGGAGAGGAGGTTGGTGCCATTGTCGCAAACCACCATTCCTGGCTTAAGCTGGCGTGGCGTCAACCACCTCTCGGCCTACCCCTGCAGAGCAGACGGGACCTCTGCCCCAGTGTGGCTCCTGTCCCCCAAACACACCAGCGCAAGCACGGCATGGCATCTTTTTGCCTGCGTACTTGCGTAGCCCCTTGAACGCCTACGGAGCACCGCTGGTTCCGAGGACAAACCACAGGAAGAGGCCATGGAGGAAGAAGAAGAGGAGGGGGTGGAGGAGAGAGGTGTGTCACAACCAGTAGTAGCATTTTGGAGGCGTGGCGGCGGAACAACCTCCAACACTACTGCACCTTGTCCTGCATCCTTCCCAGCTGCCAAAAGAGTGACCCAATGGGCCGTGTAAGAAAGGTAACGTCCCTGTCCATGCCTGCTGGACCATGAGTCAGCGGTAATATGCACCTTACCGCTGACCGCCCTGTCCAGCGAGGCCAAGACATTGCCTTCCACATGCCTGTAGAGAGCCGGAATCGCCTTCCGTGAGAAAAAGTGGCGTTTGGGAACCTGCCACTGAGGAACCGCACATTGCACAAACTCACGGAAGGGGGCCGAGTCTACCAACTGAAAAGGCAGCAGTTGAAGCGCTAGCAATTTAGCCAAGCTAGCATTCAACCGCTGGGCATGTGGATGGCTGGGAGTGAACTTCTTTCGACGGTCCAGCAGCTGGGGCAGGGAAATTTGCCTGCTAGAATCGGACGTCGGTGTACTGCTAGCAGAGTGGCCGCAAGTACTTGGCTGTAACACACCTAATTCTACACCTTCATTCCTCTCAGTGCAGGTTTCAGAGAGGACTGAAGGTATACTGGGGTTGGAGATCCCAGCTGATGTGGTGCAAGGAGAGGTCCGCTTTGTTCTTTGGTGTGGGTCTTTAAGGTAGGCTTGCCAACGAGCTGCATGGCAGGTCAACATATGTCTGATCAAGCATGTGGTGCCCAAGCGGCTGATGTTTTGGCCACGCGATATACGCTTGAGACATATGTTGCAAACAGCAGCTGTGCGATCTGATGCACTCGCCTCAAAAAAGGCCCACACCAAAGAACTTTTTGAATGACAGACAGAGGCAGCGCCCTGCACAGGCGGAGCTCTGCGGTGTGATTACGTCGGTGTGCTGCCCATACGCTGGCCACCCAAGGGCATCCTGCCTCGTTGGAGATGTGCCTCCTCCTCATCCTCCTCCTCCTCCTCTCTCCTATTAGGCACCCACGTGGAGTCAGTGACCTCATCATCCCCTCCCTCCTCATCACTGGAGCCAATCTGGCAGTATGCTGCAGCTGCTGGAGCATGACTGCCAGATTGGTGTCCTT
Organism: Rana muscosa; assembly: GCA_029206835.1. Taxonomy (NCBI): domain Eukaryota; kingdom Metazoa; phylum Chordata; class Amphibia; order Anura; family Ranidae; genus Rana; species Rana muscosa. Next base: position 382,389,489 of record CM055122.1, on the reverse strand, counting down.
CTTGAGCATCCCCTCTCTCAGCTCTCACGCTACTGCCTTCCTCTAGCTGGGTATCATCATCAGATCCTTCGAAACGCTGGGCATCCTCCTGGAGCATGTACCCAACACTGTGCTCAAACAGTTCGGGGGACTCCTCAGGAGGAGGACATGGTGGGTCTAGGGAAGGAGTGACTAATGATGACATTGATACCAGAGAAGAGGACGCTTTGGCAGCTGCTTTGCCAGTACCCTGAGCCTGGGTGAGAGAGGATGAGGAGGATGAGGTGGGCTTGGTCATCCACTCTACCAAGTCTTCGGTATGATGTGGCTCAACATGTCCAGCTGCCGAAAAGAAGGACAAGCGTGTCCCATGGCCATGTGCTGATGACAATGCACCGCGTCCACGACCAGCACTGTTGCCCCCAGACACAGAGCCTGCTTGCCCTCTTTTTTTGCCTCCTGACTGTCTGCCTCTCCTTGTTTGCCTTCCAGACATTTTAATGGATGGCCTGCAGGGAGATGGGAAAAACAGTAATAAGGGCTACCTTCAGGTGTATACTGTGCAGGAGGCTTAGCAACAAAGACACTGACACTGTCCCCTGCCTATCCTTCTCTGTCCCTAAACACAAGGATTTGCAATATGGTTCAGCAAGATTGGTTTAGCACAGAATAGCACACTGATAGTTTCCCTCACTGTCCTTCTTTGTCCCTACAAACAAGATTTAGCACAGAATAGCACACTGATAGTTTCCCCGAGTGTCCTTCTCTGTCCCTAAACTCAAGGATTTCAAATATGGTTCAGCAAGATTGGTTTAGAACAGAATAGCACACTGACAGTTTCCCCGAGTGTCCTTCTCTGTCCCTACAAACAAGATTTAGCACAGAATAGCACACTGATAGTTTCCACGAGTGTCCTTCTCTGTCCCTAAACTCAAGGATTTCAAATATGGTTCAGCAAGATTGGTTTAGAACAGAATAGCACACTGACAGTTTCCCCGAGTGTCCTTCTCTGTCCCTAAACTCAAGGATTTCAAATATGGTTCAGCAAGATTGGTTTAGAACAGAATAGCACACTGACAGTTTCCCCGAGTGTCCTTCTCTGTCCCTACAAACAAGATTTAGCACAGAATAGCACACTGATAGTTTCCACGAGTGTCCTTCTCTGTCCCTAAACTCAAGGATTTCAAATATGGTTCAGCAAGATTGGTTTAGGACAGAATAGCACACTGACAGTTTCCCCGAGTGTCCTTCTCTGTCCCTAAACTCAAGGATTTCAAATATGGTTCAGCAAGATTGGTTTAGGACAGAATAGCACACTGACACTTTCCCTCACTGTCCTTCTCTGTCCCTACAAACAAGATTTAGCACAGAATAGCAAACTGATAGTTTCCACGAGTGTCCTTCTCTGTCCCTAAACTCAAGGATTTCAAATATGGTTCAGCAAGATTGGTTTAGGACAGAATAGTACACTGACACTTTCCCTCACTGTCCTTTTCTGTCCCTACAAACAAGATTTGGCACAGAATAGCACACTGATAGTTTCCACGAGTGTCCTTCTCTGTCCCTAAACTCAAGGATTTCAAATATGGTTCAGCAAGATTGGTTTAGAACAGAATAGCACACTGACAGTTTCCCCGAGTGTCCTTCTCTGTCCCTACAAACAAGATTTAGCACAGAATAGCACACTGATAGTTTCCACGAGTGTCCTTCTCTGTCCCTAAACTCAAGGATTTCAAATATGGTTCAGCAAGATTGGTTTAGAACAGAATAGCACACTGACAGTTTCCCCGAGTGTCCTTCTCTGTCCCTACAAACAAGATTTAGCACAGAATAGCACACTGATAGTTTCCACGAGTGTCCTTCTCTGTCCCTAAACTCAAGGATTTCAAATATGGTTCAGCAAGATTGGTTTAGGACAGAATAGCACACTGACAGTTTCCCCGAGTGTCCTTCTCTGTCCCTAAACTCAAGGATTTCAAATACGGTTCAGCAAGATTGGTTTAGAACAGAATAGCACACTGACAGTTTCCCTCACTGTCCTTCTCTGTCCCTACAAACAAGATTTAGCACAGAATAGCACACTGACACTTTCCCTCACTGTCCTTCTCTGTCCCTACAAACAAGGTTTAGCACAGAATGACACACTGACACTCTCCCTACCTATCCTTCTCTGTCCCTAAACACAAGGAATCCAGGATTAGTAAAGGAAAAAAATGACACTGTCCCTGCCTATGCTTCTCTTTCCCTGCTCCAGAACACACTACACAAGGCCGCCGCGCTGGCGGCCTTTTATAGTGTGGGGCGTGTACTAAACCCCCTCAGCAATAATTGGCCACAGGCATCCTGCCTGTGGCCAATCATTGCTCTCCTCGCTGCCGGCGCTGTGATTGGCCAAGCATGCGGGGTCACAGTGCATGCTTGGCCAATCACAGCGCCTGGATGACACTGCGATGGCGTAGTGCATTGTGGGCCGCTCGCGTCACTCGAATTTTGCGCGAACGGCCCAAATCGTTCGATCTTCGTCGAACGATCGAACAGCCGATGTTCGAGTCGAACGCATGTTCGACTCGAACATGAAGCTCATCCCTACATGTCGCCAAGGGCAGTATCAGGACCCCCATAACCATCGTATGCCAAATTACTTGAATATAAGCCTTTAAAATGGGCAATTTTGATTTTTCCATTTCGGGTCTCATAGACTTCAATGAGGTTCATTATTCAGTTCCGAACATTTGCGATGTTTGAAAGATCTGCCGCAAACTGAACAGGGGGTCGTTCGGCCCATCTCATATTATAACCTACATAATAAAGATTTTAGTGTTTGCTCTTACTGACATTTACAATATGGAAGCATCTAAAAATATTTAATGTTGAGTATTTAATAAAAGTGACAACATCTCAGTTTATTTGCTTACATTGCATAATAAATAACAATGTTGAGATGTGCATGCCATTATATGCAGAGACTACCAAATTTCAGAAACTAATGGAAAAAATTATAAGATACACAATGTTCTAAAGCCCCAGGCTGTGTTTTCTTCTAGTAAGTGTTTCTACCTGTCATCTTACATTAGATATTCATAAAGTATTTTCTTCTGCAGATTTTTTACTTTGATAACAATACAGGGTTTTGTATGGTCATTACAGAATGGTCTGATTACCATTTAGGTTATTGCTCAGGTTTTTATTTGTTTGTAATTAATGGCTGCATAGATAACCAGTGTTTTGGGTTACCGAAAGTGCTGGCTGTGCAAAACATAACAGCAGTACTCAAACAGCGACTGAAAAGATGCTGTCTTTCCATTATCTCATACGTACTTACGTCACCAAGGCCGAGATGCTGAGAGCGGTTTGCTGTTGCGACTAAGCGCAGTCCGCCCCCCTGGAGGTGGTACAGAGGGTGGATGGCACAAAGAGGCACAAGCTACCAGCAGGCAGGGTAGAGCTTGCGTGGAAGTCCTGTAGAATTAGAGCAGGGACCGATGGGTATCAGGATCCAGCAGGAGAAGTCAGCTTTTATAGGCCGCGAGGAAGTCATGTGGTGCGTGCACTACGCAGCTGAGTGTTTCTCTGACAGCTTCTCACTGTCAACTTTGCTGCCATCTAGTGTTCAATGTATAATATGTTTCTTTATAATATTTCCTACGAGATAGCAATGCTCATAATAACGGATTCGCCTATAAATGGACGCAAAATACCTTTAGTAGACCCTTCAATAGTCAGACCAATAATCAAAACACTAAAGTAGACGATCCAACATCTAATTTGTCTTCTGCGTCTTCTCTCTTCCAGCCAATCCACTGTATACCGTGGTCCGTGACCTCTCCGAGGACAGAATTCCCCAAAAAAGAAAGGGTAATTCAGATGCGGCCTCCACAGAATCCCTGCAACACCAACTCGGCACAGCACCCTCGCACCGTGCCCTACCTGGGCGCCCTGCCTTTTCACAATCATGATCTCTTTCTGCTTTTCACCCTTCTCCAAAAACTGCACGTGGTCTTCAAGCCATGGTCACACAATCAATCTCAACGGCGGCACCACTCACCCCTCCGTCGGTCTCTTTTGCACACTCTGGCGCTATCCCAAAGGTAAGCCAGTTGGACACTAACTTATTATCCACATCAGCCACTCTTAAGGCTATCCATCAGGAAATCGGTACTTCTCTTTTAGCCATTGCACCACCACTAGACACTAAACTAGCCCCTATTTTTTTTTTTTAGGGAAAGACAAGGAACGGACTCTAACTCCCAACAACATATAATGTCAGAACGAACTGAGATGGAGATTATCAATCTCTCATGTCATGAACTTTCTGAGGAGGAAATTTCAGTCCTGAAACTTGGTCTATCTTTCTGCCCTAATCCTCACACAGATACATTTCATGCTATCAAGGATATTCATCTCTTTGCTTGTAGATTGCTATACAAAGTTCTTTTTGATAAGCCATCTAGCGATCAAGCCTGTGAATCTGACCAGGCCGCTTCCCTCACGGGCTTGGAAGAGCGCCACGCTCTTGAGGATTTGATGGCTCTATGGGAGGAGAGACACACCGAGGACACACACGAGCCCCTTGGTTGTCTCACACACCGGGGATGTCTGCCGTCAGTGTGTCCTTTCCTCCACCCTCTTCCTTTAAATTGAAATCACGAGTGTTTCCCCTGCTTCACACAAACCCCAATATCTGGGCATTTGTCCAGCAAACTACCAAGGAAATTGAGAAAATAAATTTTGATCGCCATGGACAGACAAATCTCACAAAAAGACAACGAGAGGCAATTAAATCACTTCAAGGCAATAACAGCATTGTTATAAAGCCTGCTGATGAGGGGGGAATCTCGTTATTATGGACACTTTGCAGTATGAAATCATGTGTAGGGACATTCTGTCTAATGGTACTTGCTATCGTACAATCTCACAAACGGTAATTGAAAAATTTGTAAAGCAATATCGTGGCAATATTCTTAAAGCCTATCGACAAGGCACTATTGACCTTAACACTTGGAATTTTTTAAATGTTAAAGACCCCAAGGTACCCACTTTTTATGCCTTGCCTAAGGTCCACAAGAACCTCACGCAACCCCCTGGTCATCCTATCATATCAGGCTGTTTAAGTCTTACCGAAAATGCCAGCTCTTTAGTTGACGACTATTTACAACCCCATGTTGTGGCCTTGTCATCCTATGTTAAGGACACCATAGATTTGTTGAAGATAATTGAGGGAATTACACTTCCTACTAACACTTGGCTTGTAGCCCTGGATATTGAGGGTCTGTACAACACCATCCCCCACAACAAAGGGATTGCTGTTGTGCAAAACCATCTACAGGAAAGAGGACCAAACTCAGCTACATACAATTCTTTTGTTCTTGAGTTGCTCGGGTTCATACTTACCCACAATGTCTTTATGTTTGGACTCTCCCACTTCCTCCAGGTGCAGGGGGTTGCGATGGGGACAAGATGTGCCCCATCGTATGCCAACCTGTACCTGGGGGGGTGGGAGAGGGAGCTTTTTGCTAGTGATGATCCGTCAATGTGCCTGGACAGGATTATATCCTGGTACAGGTACATTGACGATGTACTACTCTTTTGGTCGGGTGATAAAGATGAACTTGATCAATTTATGGACAGTATCTCCCTGAACAGGTTCAATCTGAAATTTACCATGACTTGTAGTCAAACAGAAATACATTTTTTGGACCTCATGCTGCATCTGGACAATGATGGTGTTCTACACTCATCCCTTTATAGAAAGCCCTCTGCTGGAAATACTGTTTTGCATGCGACAAGTTTCCACCCTGTACCGCTTGTAACCAGCATTCCTTACAGTCAATATCTCTGCATTAAACGTAATTGCAGCCGGGATGCAGACTTTAAAAAAGCTGCTGATGATCTGTATAATCGCTTGAAAAATAGGGGATATAGTCACTCTGTTTTGAAAAGAGCCTACAACAGAGTACTGGAAAAGGATCGTAGCTCTCTCATTTTTGGTCAGAAGTCTACTACCCAAAATGACCAAGTGAGGATAATTACAAGATACAGGTATTCTACTGAACACCATAAAATTAGAAAGATAGTGGAGAACTTTTGGCCCCTTTTGTCTGCTGATCCAACTATCAACAAATATATTGGATTTAAACCTCAAATAACTTACCAACGGGCACCTTCCCTTAAGGACAATCTAGTCCATAGTCATTTTGAGCCCCCTGATAACACAAAATGTGTAAACCCAGGAACCTATTCATGTGGGCATTGCGATATGTGTCCATATATGATAAACAGCTCCACATTTATTCTTCCCAATGGTCAAACTCATCAGGCCAAGTATAGAATTACATGCCACACTCCAGGCATTGTATACTTGGCCACTTGCCAATGTGGTGGATTTTATATAGGGAAAACGAAACGCCCTTTTTTGAAGCGTATCCGTGACCATATAAAACCCATTTTCAAGAATAAAATGGAAACAGCGGTTAGCCACCATGTTGGTCTCTTTCATGGTTTTGATGCAAAAATTATACATTTTGTGGCCTTGGAACATGTTCCGCTCCACGTAAGGGGAGGTAGTGTTGACAAAACTTTGTTACAACTAGAGGCCCGCTGGATCTATAATTTAAGAGCAACTGTTTTTCCCGGTTTCAATGAAAATCTGAGTTTTAAACCATTTCTATGATCTGTTGATTTATGCCTGTCTTGGTTCTTCCCTCCATACTCCTTTTGCTTTGGGATCTCCTTGTTTTTGTTTTTTTTCCTCTTATTCTGTTTCCTTTCCTATTCCTATTTCCCTGATGTATAAATTCCTTGCCGTAGCATTGCTATCCAAATTACAAAAAGAACAAAGAAATGAGTGCAATTATTGTCTTTAATAAATCTTTATGACAACTATACTTATATTATTATTGTTATACTTCTGCAAAATATAAACATGTCTTTTTCTTATAAATATTTCTGTTGTACATGTATATATTATGTTACCATACTAATTATTTTCTTTTTTTAGATCGATCTGTAACTTTTCCCTGTAAGGTGGCGGAGCCAGCTTTAGTTGGTTAGCTGTCTTCGCCACAATTGACTAATGGGGTGGCTTCGCCGACAGCCCTTTGGGGCATGTTTTGATGACCCCCACAGGGTGATTGGATTTGACCGAACTGCTCGGCTCAATCTTGCCCTCATATGGACGCCCGGGGCATATCCGGCATTTTTGCCGGTTCTGCCCAGCTAGCATTCCGTTGCGTTTTTGCTTTCCCACCAATCCCCTTGGTTTCAACATTCAACCATGCTCCTCCTCAACTTCATCTGGTTCACCACCAGAGATCCAGATCTAGCGCTACAGGAACCCTTCGTTCCTGACATTATCACCGCGCCAGACCTAGTTTCCTCTCCAAGGCGCTTGTCCTTCTGGACCTTGTTTGGATGTTGCTCCGGGACTCTGGGCGCATGCGCACGGACGTTGTCACGTCCGCACTCTAGCCGGTGATGTCAGACGCCGGCTGAGTGGTGATCCCTCATAAGCCGGCAGCTCTGGCTTTAGATCAACCAGAGCGATTTGGCGAGGCGACCTGATGTTCATCCGTCCACTAACATAAGGTAACATTCTGTTGTATGTCTAGTAGCTAGACACTTTGGTCCTTCTTATTACCCAGCTTACTTACTTATACTCTTTGCACTTCGGCTTACCAATCTACTCTGACTGACATTCAGGCAGATACCTTTCTGCCATTTCTTTTTTGAACTGGATGTATGAACTCCAAGTCTATGGAAACACTCCCCAGCATATCACTTACACTGCAAACAGCCATTAGTTCTAATTATTTCAACCACATTACCACTGACCTGTTGTCGGGTTTTGACACCATGTCTCACATATTTATTTATTTATTTTAAATTTCTTATTTTACTTTAACACCCTATATTACAGTCTCAATTTGTTTGGCTGCATTTGTCTCCTGGCTCACTGAGACTTATGCCCCGTACACACGATCGTTTTTACTGTCATTTTTTAAACCAACGTTTTTCTCCTCGTTTTTTTTCATGTTTCCTCTCAAGCCTGCCTTGCGTACACACCATCATTAAAAAAAACGATCAAGCAAAGCGCAGTGACGTTCAACACGTACGACGGCACTATAAAGGGGAAGTTCCGTTCGAATGGCGCCACCCTTCATGTTAGTAAAGTTTGTTGAGCGACGATTCGCGCTTTTCAGTCCGTTACTGTGTAATGAATGTGCTATCTCCATTACGAACGCTAGTTTTACCAGAACGAGCGCTCCCGTCTCATACTTGATTCTGAGCATGCGCGTTTTTTTTCACGTCGTGAAAGCATACACACTATCGTTTTTCACGTCGTTAAAAAAAACGACATGAAAAACGACGTGAAAAAAGAGAGCATGTCCGGAATTTTTAATGGCCGTTTTTCACGTCATTAAAAATGCTCTGGAGCCTACACACGATCATTTTTAATGGCCATTTTTTAAAATGGCATTTTTAACGGCATGAAAAACGATCGTGTGTATGGGGCATTAGACTACAATACATTTTTCTTTTCTGACTTTTATATATTTAATGAAATAACAACTATCCAAGTCCTTACGTTTTTTTCTGTTCCATTGTCCTGACTTTCATTTCTCTGAGCCACTAAATAGTGCATACATATTTTGTTTATTTAGAACAAATTTATCATTTTGGACTTCCTCCATTATCGATCTGAAATTCTTGAAGATCTTTACTCTATAAATCTGTCCTACTTGGATATATGCTCTCTAGTGGATCTTACATCACCAGGCGCCCCCCTATTCGTCTTGGAAGTTTTTCATTAACCTTGATTTTAAGTGAGTACGTACTAATACAAAATCTTATTATGATATAATTTTTATTTTTTTATTTTTTGTATAATTGATCTAGCCAATTGGACAATTAGTCCAACTGTGGCTATGATCTGTTACATACAATACTACATGTATCCGTTACTTATTCGTGTAGCGGGTATTTGAATTATGTGAGAACTCTGGTGGTGTGAGGTTCCTTGGGGTCCCTGGGTGGCGCTGTTGCCTTGGACCGGAGCTGAACTCACACCGCGAACTGTGCCTTTTTGTCCTCCCCTGGAGCTGGTACAGCGGGGCGGGGAACCCGCTGTGATGCAAAGGGAGAGGTCATAAGAGGGGCGGAGGCCCTGACCTTAGGGAGAGAGTTGGAGGACGTGGCCGTGCCCAGGCACCTTCAGCTTGGGTGCTGGCGTTCCGGTGTTCCAGGCCTAGGCGCCCTTGGCCTAGCTGGAGCGGAGATAGAGTCCATCTCAGGCACCTTTAGCCTGGGGTGAGGTACTATGGCAGATGCCTGGGGCTCAGTACCTTCGACTGAGTTCCGCGAGGGTGGAGGAATCCGAGGGGGCCCTAACGCCTTGGGTGCCCGTGTCTGAGTTCGTGAGGACTGGTGCGCAGTAACTTTTCTGAAGAGTCCGGCGCAGCATCGCTGGTGACGGAGAGGCCTCCACTTCTCCCTTGGACGGATTTTTTCCTCTGACAGGGGCAAAGTGAGCGGAGGTAATTCACGTTCTATATTACCTAGTCAGTGGCAGTGACTATTCACCACTGGTGACAGCAGAGTGGGCAGCAGCAAGAAGGGAAAGGATTGTGCCTCGATCTGTCCCCCATTTTCCAAAGGAGAAAGATTGTTTTATTCTTCTTGCCAAGCAATAAAACAGAGTTGTACCTATTCACTGTGTGGAACTTGGGTTACTAAGCAAAGGAGTCAGGGACGAAGGACTGGACTTGACTCTAGGGCACATACACAAAAGCCCAATCTTCTGGCCTTCACCTCTTAGCTACGGGAGGACATGGGCCGTGGTGTGCCTCATATCTCTCCACCAGGTACCCCTAGACAACAGCCATATAACCGATAAAGCAAGGGAAAGGGGTGAGACCGCTACACTCATATAATCATGGTGGTTGTTTTTGACCCCTTTCTGACTGAAAATTTGGGGTTTTTCTTCTATATATTTTCTGGCCAGGTCATATGAGTGATCACTGTGAGGGTTTGTTTGCTTGGAGTTCTCTCCATCCACCTGGACCAGTAGAGGAGGCGGTTCTTCTCTTCAAGGGAAGGGGCTAGGAATTACAGGTTTCAATAAGGATGCATGAAAAACAGGATGAATTCTGTAAGAGCTGGGTAAGGCCAATTCAAAGGCCACAGGGTTGATCATCTTCTTGATTTTGAACGGCCCTATGAACTTCGGGCCCAATTTCCGTGAGGGACAAGGTAATCTGAGGTTAGCTGAAGGTAACCAAACTTCCTCACCAATCTTGAAAACTGGGTTCTCCTTCCTTCCCCTGTTGTAGTACTTCTTATAGTCATCCTGGGCCTTCTGCATTGTTTCCTGAATCTTTTGAAAGTTCCGTTGGATGGAGGCCTTTCGGTCTTGAACAGCAGGAACAGATAATTCAGGGGTAGAGTTCGGGAGGAAAGAAGGGTGAAACCCAAAGTTAGACCAGAATGGTGTTTGGTTGGTGGCTGTAAGAACCAAATTATTATACGCAAATTCAGCGTAGGGTAGCAGAGAGGACCAGTCATCTTGGGAGCCGGAAGAGAAACAGCGGAGATACTGCTCCAGAGTTTGGTTCGTTCTCTCCTCGACATACCAACCTCAAAGCAACGGCCAGACGGAGAGACAGACCCTTATTTCTAGTGCTTTACAAAGTTCTTTCCAAAATTTGGAGGTGAATTGGACCCCTCTATCAGAGACGACACTGTCTCCATGTAGCCTTATTATTTCTTTGATAAAAATGTTAACTTTATCCAAGGCAGAGGGGTGCCCACCATGGACAAGAAGTGTGACATTTTGGAAAGGCGGTCGACAACGACCAGGATGGAGGTGAAACCTTCCGAGGGAGGAAGATCGACAATGAAGTCCATAGAAACTTCAGCCCATGGGCATTCTGGGATGGGTAAAGGTCTAAGTAGTCCCCAAGATTTGGTGTTAGCCCCTTTACTGCACTGGCATGAAATACATGAGAGAATATACTCTTTACAGTGCTGCCTCCAACCAGGCCACCAAAAGACGGCCAACCAATTCTGAAGTTTTCAGAGTCCCGAAGTGACCAGCCAGTTTATGATCATGAAGCATCTTTAAAATCAGGGGACTAGCCTCCAGTGGGTCAAAAAAAATAAATCCTTGGGACCAGAGCAAGTCATCTCATTTTTCCAAGGAGGATACCTTGGGTCAGTACTGTTGCAAAGTACGATTGATAGGTGCAGCGGAGTCAATTCAGATCAGATGTTGTGTAGTAACAGGAACTGGCTTCTTTATTGGAACATAACCACACTAGCAAAGATGTCACTTCACATTGTAAGAAAAACACAGACAGGAAAAAGAACCAACAAGTACATCACTGTATAAGGGTAATACAACACATCATAGAGAAATACATAGCATAGCATATCACTGAACATCTCTTGTGTCCTTTTTCTGAACTGCAGTCAAATACAATAGGCTAAGCTGAAAGTTTGTTGTATCTCCAACACCCCTTCTCAACAACTAAGGCTTAGTCTGTTAAACCCATCTTCTTTGTACGCCTTGAATGTCTTTCAGCGGTCAGGGGCTTTGTAAGGAAGACATCCTTTGTAAGGAAGACATCTCAAATCCTCGGTTGGACAATAAAGTAACTCAAGAAGACCTTGCTCTTGTAGATCCTTAAGAAAGTGGAACTTCACATCAATGTGCTTGGTTCTTGAATTAACTCCTTCCATTCGTGCAAGTACAATGCATCCTTGATTGTCCTCATAGATTTCTGTTGGTCCCAACTGTGGTTGACCTAAGTCTGTTAATAGCTGTCTCAGCCATATAACTTCTTGGCTTGCCTGCGCTGCAGCAATGTATTCTGCTTCAGGAAACGACAGTGAAATAGAGAGTAGCTTTTTACTAGTCCAACTGATGGCACCTCCTGACAGAAAAAATAAGTAGCCACTGGTAGATTTTCTGTCACTGGTGTCTCCTGCCCAATCAGCATCCACATATCCTGTTAAGGTGCTTTCATCACTTGCTGGTAACTTTAGCTTGTAGTGCGAAGTCCCTTTAAGATAGCAAATGATTCTCTTTACAGCATTCCAGTCCTTTTGACTTGGCATCGAAACCTTTCTGCATAGGATTCCAACAGTTGCTGCAATGTTCGGCCTTGTAGCAGTGGTAAGGTACAGCAATTCCCCTATTGCTTTCCTGTATTGAGTATTAGTAGGTAATGGGTTATCTTGACAATTCATCTCCTTTAAGTAGTTGGTTTCCATGGGAGACTTTACTGGTTTGGCGGCTTCCATTCCAAATGTTTCAATTATTTCTTGTATTTTGTGTCTTTGGTTCAGAAGAAAGCTGCCATCTTCCTCTCTCTCGATCTGGATGCCGAGGTAATTTTTTATGTTGCCAAGATCTTTGGTGTCAAAGTGCTGATTTTGTTTTTCCAGTATTTCTTCTTCATCCCCTTCTTGCTCAAAGCAAATCAGGATATCATCCACATAGATAAGCATATAGACCCATCTGTTTGCCAGTTTCTTTGTGTATAAGCAGGGGTCTGCTTTACTCCTTTGAACGTTTTGATGTGTAAGCACTTCATTTATTTTTATATTCCACGCTCTGGCTGCTTGCTTTAGACCATATATACTCCTATGAAGTTTGAACACTAGGTCTGACCTTTGTTCATGTTTGAATTCTGGCTGTTGTTCCATGTAAATTTCTTCTGTTAAATCGCCATGTAGAAACGCGGTTTTCACATCAAAATGTTTCACTCGCATTTTCCTTGTGCGGCTACTGTCAGTAAAGTCCGTATTGTAGTGTGCTTGACTACTGGTGCAAACGTCTCATCATAGTCCTCTCCGTATTTTTGAGAATAGCCCTTGGCTACTAGTCTTGCTTTGTATTGTTCAATTATGCCATCTGCATTGTATTTCACTTTAAAAGTCCAATTACAGCCTATGGCTTTCCTTCCGGGTGGTAGTTCTGTAAGTGTCCATGTTTTAGTGTCATGCATGGATTTTATCTCTTCCTCAGCAGCCTTTATCCATTTACTTGCTTCTTGTTCTGAAAGTTGAGATATGTCTTCCCAGTTTGCAGGTTCCTTTGATACTGGCAGTACTAGCTTTGTATGAGAGACGCATAGGTGGTTTACCTTTGTTTTCTCTTGTTGAACGTCTCGTTTTTGTGTCTGAGCCTTCTTGTGTCTGCTCTTCAGTACTGGTTGAGTCTACACTCACTTCAACTGTTTGTTCGGAAGTTACAGAGATGGGCTGGTCAATGTCAGTTTTCTCTTCTATTCTTGCTTCTACTGTTGTCATTACATTGTCTCTTAAATCTTCAACAAAAGTTATGCTGTTGCTAATGGTAACGTTGTCTGTTTTGGGATTTAGGATTCTGTAACCCTTGACATTGTCACTGTATCCAACAAAGATACCTTCAAACGCTCTGTTTTGGAGTTTGGTGCGTTTTTCTTCAGGTATGTAGATGAATGCTTTGCATCCAAAAGCTCGTAGGTGTTTTAAACTTGGCTTCTCATTGTGCCATAGTTCATATGGGGTTTTCTCCACTGTTCTGGAAAGAAGTCTGTTCTGCAAATATGTAGCTGTCATAGCTGCCTCACCCCAGTATTTTTGTGGTAGTCCAGAGTCTGTCGGCATACATCGGATCATTTCAGTCAGAGTTCTGTTCTTTCTTTCAGCTACTCCATTTTGTTCTGGTGTATACGGGACTGTCTTTTGATGTTCTATTCTGTTTTAAGTACTCTTGTTTCTTACCTCCTGTGAATTCACCTCCATTATCGCTCCGAAGTATGAGAGGCTTCCTCTGAAACGTGTTACTTGTCTTTATTATATAGTCTTGTAGTTTGTCAAAAACGTCACTCTTGTGTTGCATTAGGTAGGTGAGTGTGTCTTGAATAGTCGTCTATGAAAGTCACTATGTACCTGTTGCCTCCAGGTGTTGGTGGGTTTAGGGGACCACACACATCACTGTGAACTAAGTCAAGTGGTCTTGAAGCTCTCTTCTGACTGACTTTGGGAAGTGTTGCTCTTGTAGCTTTAGATTTAATGCAACATTCACATTTAACAGTAACTGGACAAGGGGATACTATCAGATCCCTTGTCAGATTCCTCCTCTGTAGTTCCTGTATGCATTCTGGGTGTCTGTGACCTAGACGTCTGTTCCATATATGTATACAGTCATTGTGCTTGTGTCTACATACTCTCACCTTTTTCTTCACTGTGTCGAGGTGATATAGATGATCGTCCAGCTTGGCACTTGCTATTGTCTGTTTGCCATTTAGAATAGAACACTTGTCACCTTGGAATTTTACAGTGAGTCCTCTGGCTGTTAGACGCTTCACAGATAAGAGTCCTCCTTCTAGATTAGGAACATAAAGCACATCTTTCACAGGTATGGCTAAATTGTTTCATACAAGGGTTCCATGCCCATATCCTTCTGCATGTATTTTGCTTCCATCTGCAAGATAAATAGTTTCTTTGTTGTTCAGATCAAGTTCTGTGAAGAAACTTCTATCACTCGTCATGTGACTGGTTGCTCCTGAATCGATGCACCAGCCTTGGCATTTATTGTTGCCTGTCACTTTAAATGTGGCATTCCAGTTACCTTCCCTTGGATCATTGATTGTGGTTTTGACCTTTTGTTTAGTATAAGAGGGACGCTGTCTCATTTGCTCTGCTTTCCATATAGTACAGTCTTTCTTTATGTGTCCCTGTTTGTGGCATCTGAAACACACTCTGGTCTCTTTCCCGTGTAATCTTGTGTCTGTAGCTTTAAGAGCGGTACTGGTGTCGGTTTCTGTGGAGTCATGCACTAATTCCTTTCTTCTCTGATACTCATCTATGAGCCTGGTTTTTACAAATGCCAGCGTCAGATCTGTCTCAGGTCTTGTCTCCAGTGCATTGATTAGTGCAGTATATGTATCGGGCAGACTGCATAACAACATGGCTGCAATGTGACTGCCTGTTATATTCTCCCCGATTGATCTGAGTTGCGCAATCACTTCCAGCATTGCGTTTATATGCTCCTGCATGTCCTGTTCTCTGCCAAGTCTCATTTTGTAAAATTTCCGCAGCAGAAACAGCTTTCTGTTTAAACTGGACCTTTCATGCAGTCTTTTCAGTACATCCCACATGCCTTTCGCTGTGTCCTCATTAGACATGGGAGCCGTCGAAAAATTTGTTTCGTTCCGTTCCATTCCGTTTCGTATTAAAAAAAATCGTAATTCGTAATCCGTGTACGGAATTCAATTCGAATTCGTACGAAATACGAATTCCGTATGACACGTATAACGAACGATTCGACCGGAACGAACGAATGATTCGACCGGAAATGTACTTCCCCACCCAATTCCAGCAGCAATCTTTTCTCTCTATAATGTCGAATCTTTTCTCTCTATAATGTCGAATCGGAACGAACGAATGATTCGACCAGAAATGTACTTACCCACCAAATTCCAGCAGCAATCTTTTCTCTCTATAATGTCGAATCTTTTCTCTCTATAATGTCGAATCTTTTCTCTCTATGTCAAATCTTTTCTCTCTATAATGTCAAATCTTTTCTCTCTATAATGTAGAATCTTTTCTCTCTATGTCGAATCTTTTCTCTCTATGTAGAATAATCTTGGACTAATAGAGTTAAGGTTAGTCACATTCGACCAAAAAATATTTACCTATCGCTTTGTCGAATTTTCATGTCTTATTTGGTAGTTTGGATTCGGATAATTTGGATACGAAATTTCGTACAAATTTTTCGAAATTTCGTATTTCGTACAGAATTCGTATTAGAAAAAAAACGTAATTCGGATTCGTACAAATGTACGAATTTCGAAAAATTTGTACGAATTTTCGATTCGTACGAAACTAATCGCACATGTCTAGTCCTCATTGCGTATATGAATGAGCTGATCATCCTCCACTAGTAAGCTTATGATGGCCCGTGCCTGTCTGTTTTTCTTGTCCCAGTCCTGATTATTATCCTGTGGCCTCTCTGTAGTGGTAACCTCCCACAAGTTATCTTTGGATAATAGCATTTCCACTTTAAACTTCCATAGCTGATAATTGTCATTGTTCAGCTTGGCCACTGAGAGTTTAAGCTCTGAGTTTCCGGCCATTTTATCCCTCCTTTATATATATATACCGTATATACTCGAGTATAAGCCGAGTTTTTAAGCACAATTTTTTGTGCTGAAAATGCCCCCCTCGGCTTATACTCGAGTTACCTTTTTGCGCCTGATCTCCCGGACTTTGGGGAGCCAATACCGAAACTTGGCACACATATAGCCCCACTCTTCCTCTACAAGTGTGCAAAGTTTCTTGTCCGGGGAACCTACGGCCGGGGAGCAACGATTTTTCAAAACCGGGCACCCCTTCCATAGACTCCTATGTTAAACGGTCATTTCTCTGGTGACTTTGGGGACCCGGTTCTGGCCGGTCGTAGGTTCTCTGGACCCCATAATTGGCACACATGTAGCCACACTCTTTCTCTACAAGTTTGCAAAGTTTCTTGTCCGGGGGACTTACGGCCGGGGAGCACCGATTTTTCAAACCGGGCACCCCTTCCATAGACTCCCATGTTAAACGTCAGTCTAGTCATGGACACAGTGAGGCATGGACACAGTGAGGCATGGACGCAGTGAGGCAAAGTGAGGCACACCCTAGGCTTATACTAGAGTCAATACGTTTTCCCAGTTTTTGTGGTAAAATTAGGTCCCTCGGCTTATATCCGGGTCGGCTTATACTCGAGTATATACAGTATATATATATATATATATATATATATATATATATATATATATATATATATATATTGTGACAGCAGGAAGGTAAAGTCACCTGGTTGCATCCAGGGGGGTAGATATATTTCTCCCAGATTCAGGCTTTATGCCGACTTATACAACTAGGGAGTTGATGAAGCCCAGCTGAGGCTAGTGGGCTCATGAATGACTCATACCTCTAGGGAGAGTGCTGGGCGTCGTGAGGCAGGGAGTTGATGAGACCAGCTGAAGCTTGTCAGCTCATTTAGGCCTCTATAAGAACTCCCAGATTCATTAGGTGTTAGCTCATGCCTGGAACCAGACCTGTGTGGACTGTCTAGGGAGAGTGAACCCCTGTGCGGTGAGGCAAAGCCTGTGTGGCTATTTGCTTGGACATTTAAAACCAGGGACTTAGGGACTAGGACAGCACCAGGCTGATCCCAGTTGTTAGTTTAGGAAACCTGCATGTTTAGTCAGAGGTCAAACTGACCAGGATTTATTTTGTTTATGTTTCTTTTTGGCTTTGCTGTGTTTTTGTCACTGTACATAGAGAAATAAACCGCACCTTTTGATTTTGAAAACCACAACCTCCGTCTGCTGGCCCTGTTTTTGTGTGGGGAGCCCAACCAGGGGGTCACACACACCCGCTACCGAGTTAACCCCCTCACAGTTGGTGGAGAATGCGGGCAGTTTTTTTTAAGCCAGCATGGAGGAGATACTGAAACAGCTGGCTCTAGCAAATGCCAATCAACAGCAGACAAATGCAGGTTTGCAAAGGAGCCTTGCAGCCCAGCAGCAAGCTCATCAACAAGCCCAGCAGCAATCTGAGGCCCGCTTCATAGACCTGTTACAGAAGCAAGAGCAGAGACTACAACAAATGGAAGCAGTAATGCAGCAACGTCCGCAGACCAGTGAGGAAAGCCGTCCCACTAATACCGCGTCCTTTGGGGTGAGTCGTTTATTGACAAAAATGACTGGAGAGGATGATCCAGAGGTATTTTTGACCACATTTGAAAGGACTGCTGAAAGAGAAAAGTGGCCTGAGGAGCAGTGGGCTGGACTGGTGGCTCCTCTGTTAACTGGTGAATCGCAGAAGGCTTACTATGACCTAGAGCCTGACCAAGCAAAAGACTATGTGATGCTAAAAGCTGAAATATTGGCAAGGCTGGGTGTCACCCTGGCTGTCCGGGCTCAGCGTGTGCATAACTGGACTTTCCAGCTTGGAAAACCCCCCAGGTCTCAAATGTATGATCTCATTCACCTGAGCAGGAAGTGGCTACAGCCAGAGACTTTGTCCGCACCAGAGATTGTGGAACGTGTTGTAATGGATCGGTTTTTGAGAGCTCTTCCTACTGCCATCCAAAAGTGGGTAAGCCATGGAGACCCAGAGACGGCCGGTGGTCTTGTGGATCGTGTAGAGAAATACTTGGCTACAGAGAACCTGACGGCCTCTTCCAGAGACTCTCGGACTTTCCACCCTAAGACCAGACCATCCCCAGGGGCGGATAAGAGGATTCCAAGGGGTGAGGGTGGAGAGAGTGAGAGGGTGGGAGCTCTACCCAAAGTTTGGCGAGAACAGCCTGGGAAGTCAGGGGCTCAAGAGGCAGCCAAATGGATTGTTTGCTACCGCTGCCGGCAAGCGGGACATATTGCAGCAAATTGCCCGGTTGTGGAGGAACCCATGCAATGTGACTTTCTGATGGACAGACGTCAGTCGCTGTGTGCGACAGTCGCATGCACTGCCATTCGGGGAACTGAGAAACATTTATGCAAAATGTGTATTAATGGTAGAAATGTTGTGGTATTACTGGATTCAGGTAGCCTTGTGACCCTGATAAAGGCTGAATTAGTTAAAACAGAGGTCTCTGGGAATAGCCAGGTAGCTGTTATTTGTGTGCATGGGGACACCCGAGAGTATCCAGTGACTACAGTGTGTTTCGAGACCCCCAAAGGTACCCTCTCTCATCCAGTGGGGTTAGTATCTCAATTACCGCATGATGCCATTGTGGGAAGGGATTTTCCGAAGTTCTGGGAACTGTGGGATGATCCTGAGCCCCCCACTGGTGCCCCTATGTACCAGGAATGTGATAGCCAGAACTCCTCTGAGAGTGGTGAGGACTCTCCAGAATTTCCCTTGTCAGTATTGGCAGGGGAGACTCAAGAAACTGGAGAGGAGCCCACCTCCTCAGACGAAAACCTACCGTCTGTGGAGTTTTCTGATCTGGAGGTTCACAGGGAAAATTTTGCCACAGAACAGTTAAAAGACCCCGCCCTAATAAAGGCACGGGAAAACGTAGTGGAAATAGATGGCGAGTTAGTGAACCCAGATAATACCTGCACTTACCCATACTTCAGCGTAGAGAAGGACCTACTGTATCGGGTGGCAAAAAGGGCAGAAGAAACCGTTGAGCAGCTTGTGGTGCCCAAACCTTACAGGAAGTTGGTGTTGGAGTTGGCCCATGGGCACATTCTTGGAGGTCATCTGGGGACAGAGAAAACCCGAGAGAGGGTATTACAGAGATTCTATTGGCCTGGGGTGATGAAGGACATAGAAAATTATTGTTCCTCCTGCCCTGTGTGTCAGAGGTCGGCCCCGATGCCACATTTCCGTAGCCCGCTGGTCCCTCTACCCATCATTGAGGTCCCGTTTGAGAGAATCGCAATGGATTTGGTAGGTCCTATAATCAAGTCCGCTAGGGGGCACCAGTACATATTGGTTATAATGGACTATGCCACCCGTTATCCAGAAGCGATCCCTCTCAGAAATACCTCGGCCAAAACCATAGCCAAAGAGCTATCTCTTGTTTTTAGCCGGGTGGGTATTTGTAAAGAACTGCTTACGGACCAAGGTACACCCTTTATGTCCCGGGTTATGAAAGAGCTGTGTAAATTGCTCAAAGTGACGCAATTGCGTACATCTGTGTATCACCCCCAAACCGATGGGCTGGTTGAAAGATTCAACAAAACCCTAAAACAAATGTTGAAGAAAGTGGTGGATAGAGATGGAAAGGATTGGGACTGTCTACTTCCTTATTTGATGTTTGCTATTAGGGAGGTGCCCCAATCCTCTACGGGATTCTCCCCCTTTGAGTTACTGTATGGGAGACACCCAAGAGGGCTGTTGGATATTGCCAAGGAAACTTGGGAAAGTGAGAGTTCTCCCCACAGGAGTGTGATTGAGCATGTCGCCCTGATGCAAGATCGAATTGCACAGGTAATGCCCATCGTGAAGGAACATTTGGCCCAAGCGCAGTTGGCACAGCAGAGAGTGTACAACCGTGGAGCAAAGACCCGTACCTTTTCCCCGGGGGATAGGATATTGGTACTTGTCCCTACGGTTGAAAGTAAATTCCTTGCCAAATGGCAAGGCCCCTACGAGATAATGGAAAAAGTGAGCGAAGTGAATTACAAGGTCAGACAACCAGGAAGGCGAAAGCCCGAACAGATATATCACGTTAATCTGTTGAAAGCCTGGAGGGATAGAGAGTCCCTAGTCGCAGAAACTTGGTCACCAGCTCAAACTGGTTGCGTGATTCCGGAGGTTGGAATAGCAGCCACCTTGTCACAACCCCAACAACAGGAGGTTAAGGAGTTTGTGCTTCGCAACAAGGAGGTGTTCTCTGAGCTGCCGGGACAAACATCTGGGGTAGAGCATGATATTATTACCCCGCCCGGTGAAAGGGTGAAGTTAAAACCCTATCGGATCCCAGAGGCCCGACGGGAGGCAATACGGGAGGAAGTACAGAAAATGCTGAACTTAGGGGTGATAGAGGAGTCCCAAAGTGATTGGTCTAGTCCCATTGTGTTGGTGCCTAAACCGGATGGGAGCTGGCGATTTTGTAACGATTTTCGTAAGTTGAACAAAGTTACAAAATTTGACACCTACCCCATGCCACGTATAGATGAGTTGATCGACCGGCTGGGAACAGCCCGATACATGACGACTCTTGACCTCACAAAAGGGTATTGGCAAATTCCCCTGGCCAAGTCGGCCAAAGAGAAAACCGCATTTGTAACCCCAGACGGGGCGTTCCAATATAAGAGAATGCCGTTCGGGTTACAGAATGCGCCGGCCACATTCCAGCGGAAAATGGACCAGATACTGAGGCCCCATCGGAAGTATGCTGCGGCTTACCTGGATGACGTAATTGTCCATAGCACAGATTGGGCCTCACATCTGCCAAAAGTGCAAGCAGTCCTAGACTCTATCCGGGAAGCGGGGTTTACGGCTAACCCCAAGAAGTGTACCATTGGGCAGGAGGAGGCCAAATATCTTGGGTACACCATTGGCAGGGGAGTAATAAAACCCCAACTCAACAAAGTCGAGGCCATCCAGAGTTGGCCACGTCCCAACAGCAAGAAGCAGGTACGAGCCTTTCTGGGAATCGCGGGTTATTATCGGCGCTTCATTCCCCACTTTGCTTCTAAGGCTGTGCCCCTAACCAACCTGACGAAAGGGAAAGGGTCGGTCATGATTAAATGGACCCCCGAGGCGGAGGCAGCATTCCAATTCTTGAAACAAGCCTTATGTAGCCAGCCAGTGTTGTACTCACCCGACTTCTCTAAAGACTTTGTCGTACAAAGTGATGCGTCAGATGTGGGGTTAGGAGCAGTATTGTCCCAGGTCTGGAACGGGGAAGAGCACCCAGTCATTTACCTCAGCAGGAAGTTGAAGTCCCATGAGGTAAATTACGCCACGGTTGAAAAGGAGTGTTTAGCGGTGAAGTGGGCTCTAGATTCCCTTCGGTACTATCTGCTAGGTAGGCACTTTGACATGGTTACGGATCACGCTCCGTTAAAGTGGATGGCTCAAAACAAGGAGACAAATAGAAGAGTGAATAGGTGGTTCCTGGCCCTACAGGAATTCAACTTCACAGTAAAGTATCGCCCTGGCGTTCAAATGGGGAATGTGGATGCTTTGTCTCGAGTACATGAATGCCTGATTGCTGGTGTTCCAACCCCAAGGTTAAAACAAGAGGGGGGGGTATGTGACAGCAGGAAGGTAAAGTCACCTGGTTGCATCCAGGGGGGTAGATATATTTCTCCCAGATTCAGGCTTTATGCCGACTTATACAACTAGGGAGTTGATGAAGCCCAGCTGAGGCTAGTGGGCTCATGAATGACTCATACCTCTAGGGAGAGTGCTGGGCGTCGTGAGGCAGGGAGTTGATGAGACCAGCTGAAGCTTGTCAGCTCATTTAGGCCTCTATAAGAACTCCCAGATTCATTAGGTGTTAGCTCATGCCTGGAACCAGACCTGTGTGGACTGTCTAGGGAGAGTGAACCCCTGTGCGGTGAGTCAAAGCCTGTGTGGCTATTTGCTTGGACATTTAAAACCAGGGACTTAGGGACTAGGACAGCACCAGGCTGATCCCAGTTGTTAGTTTAGGAAACCTGCATGTTTAGTCAGAGGTCAAACTGACCAGGATTTATTTTGTTTATGTTTCTTTTTGGCTTTGCTGTGTTTTTGTCACTGTACATAGAGAAATAAACCGCACCTTTTGATTTTGAAAACCACAACCTCCGTCTGCTGGCCCTGTTTTTGTGTGGGGAGCCCAACCAGGGGGTCACACACACCCGCTACCGAGTTAACCCCCTCACAATATATATAAACAGTCTTACCTGTTTATAGGAGATGTCACTGGAAAGCTTCCTTATGTTGATATCTGCATCAGCCACACTATCTCCCGTTCGAGGCTTTGTTCTGCCTGGGCCGCACCTGGTCATAAGACTTTATCCGGATACTGGGCCCATAACCTGTTGCAAAGTACGATTCATAGGTGCAGCGGAGTCAATTCAGATCAGACGTTGTGTAGTAACAGGAACTGGCTTCTTTATTGGAACATAACCACACTAGCAAAGATGTCACTTTACATTGTAAGAAAAACACAGACAGGAAAAAGCAACCAACAAGTACATCACAGTATACAGGAAATACAACACATCATAGAGAAATACATTGCATAGCATATCACTGAACATTAGCGACATCTTGTGTCCTTTTTCTGAACTGCAGTCAAATACAATAAATAGGCTAAGCTGAAAGTTTTTTGCATCTCCAATAGGGATGAGCTCGGTGTTCGAGTCGAACGCATGTTCTACTCGAACATCGGCTGTTCGGCGAATCCAGAACCTTGTGGGCCGTTTGCGCCATAATCGTGTGGCGCGAATGGCTCACAATGCATGGCGCCATTGCAGTGCATTGCTGGCTGATGATTGGCCAAGCATGCACTGTGACCCCGCATGCTTGGCCAATCACAGTGCCGGCAGCGAGGAGAGCCATAATTGGCCACAGGCAGGATGCCTGTGGCCAATTATAGCTCAGGGGGGTTTAGTACACGCCCCACACTATATAAGGCCGCCAGTGCGGTGGCTTTGTGTAGTGTGTTGGCGTGCAGGGAGAGAGCAGGATAGGCAGGGACAGCGTCATCTTTGTTTGTTAACCTAGCGCAGTTACAGTGGGTGTAGTGTGCCTCCTGCACAGTATACACCTGAAGCTACCACTTATTGCTGGTGTTGTTCTGTTGTGTAACACAGGCATCTGCAGCAGTTACAGTGGGTGTAGTGTGTTGGCGTGCAGGGAGAGAGCAGGATAGGCAGGGACAGTGTCAGTGTCATCTTTGCTTGCTAACCTAGCGCAGTTACAGTGGGTGTAGTGTGCCTCCTGCACAGTATACACCTGAAGCTACCCCTTATTGCTGGTGTTGTTCTGTTAGTGTAACACAGGCATCTGCAGCAGTTACAGTGGGTGTAGGTGCCTCCTGCACAGTATACACCTGAAGCAACCCCTTATTGCTGGCGTTGTTCAGTTGTGTAACACAGGCATCTGCAGCAGTTACAGTGGGTGTAGGTGCCTCCTGCACAGTATACACCTGAAGCTACCCCTTATTGCTGGTATTGTTCTGTTAGTGTAACACAGGCAAACAGACTCTGTGTCTACAGGCAGCAGTGCTGGTCATGGACGCGGTGCATCGTCATCAGCACGTGGCCATGGGACACGCTTGTCCTTATTGTCGGCAGCTGGACGTGTTGAGCCGCATCATGCCGAAGACTTGGTAGAGTGGATGACCAAGCCCTCCTCATCCTCCTCATCCTTTCTCACCCAGGCTCAGGGTACTGGCAAAGCAGCTGCCAACGCGTACTCTTCCCTCGTATCAATGTCATCAGTCACTCCTTCCCTAGACCCACCATGTCCTCCTGAGGAGTCCCCCAAACTGTTTGATCACAGTGTTGGGTACATGCTCCAGGAGGATGCCCAGCGTTTTGAAGGCTCTGATGATGATACCCAGCTAGAGGAAGGCAGTACCGTGAGCGCAGAGTGAGGGGATGCTCAAGAAGGACAGCAATCTGGCAGTCATGTTCCACCAGCTGCAGAATGCTGCCAGGTTTGCTACAGTGATGAAGAGGGAGGGGATGATGAGGTCACTGACTCCACATGGGTGCCTGATAGGAGAGAGGAGGAGGAGGAGGCGGCACATCTCCAACGAGGCAGGATGCCCTCCGGGGGCCAGCTTAAGGGCAGCACACCGACGGAATCACACCGCAGAGCTCCGCCAGTGCAGGGCGCTGCCTCTGCGCGTCATTCCAAAAGTTCTTTGGTGTGGGCCTTTTTTGAGACGAGTGCATCAGATCGCACTGCTGCTATTTGCAACATATGTCTCAAGCGTATCTCGCGTGGCCAAAACATCAGCCGCTTGGGCACCACATGCTTGACCAGACATATGTTGACCTGCCATGCAGCTCGTTGGCAATCGTACCTTAAAGAACCACACCAAAGAACAAAGCAGACCTCTCCTTGCTCCTCATCAGCTGGAATCTCCAACCCCACTATACCTTCCCTCCTCCCTGAAACCTGCACTGAGAGGAATGAAGGTGTAGAATTAGGTGTGTCACAGCCAAGTACTTGCGGGCACTTTGCTAGCAGTACACCGACGTCCGATTGTAGCAGGCAAATTTCCCTGCCCCAGCTGCTGGACCGTTGAAAGAAGTTCACTCCCAGCCATCCACATGCCCAGTGGTTGAATGCTAGCTTGGCTAAATTGCTAGCACTTCAACTGCTGCCTTTTCAGTTGGTAGACTCGGCCCCCTTCCGTGAGTTTGTGCAATGTGCTGTTCCTCAGTGGCAGGTTCCCAAACGCCACTTTTTCACACGGAAGGCGATTCTGACTCTCTACCGGCATGTGGAAGGCAATGTCTTGGCCTCGCTGGACAGGGCGGTCAGCGGTAAGGTGCATATTACTGCTGACTCATGGTCCAGCAGGCATGGACAGGGACGTTACCTATCTTTAACTGCTCATTGGCTCACTCTTTTGGCAGCTGGGAAGGATGTAGGACAAGGTGCAGTAGTGTTGGAGGTTGTTCCGCCACCACGCCTCCAAAATGCTACTACTGGTTGTGACACACCTCTCTCCTCCACCCCTCCTCTTTTTCTTCCTCCATGGCCTCTTCCTGTGCTTTGTCCTCGGAACCAGCGGTGCTCCGTAGGTGTTCAAGGGGCTACGCAAGTACGCAGGCAAAAAGATGCCATGCCGTGCTTGCGCTGGTGTGTTTGGGGGACAGGAGCCACACTGGGGCAGAGGTTCTGTCAGCTCTGCAGGGGCAGGCCGAGAGGTGGTTGACGCCATGCCAGCATATGCCAGGAATGGTGGTTTGCGACAATGGCACCAACCTCCTCTCCGCCCTCCGACAGGGACAACTGACCCATGTGCCCTGTGTGGCTCACGTACTTAACCTGGTGGTGCAGCAGTTCTTGGGCAGGTACCCGGGCTTACAGGATGTCCTGAGGCAGGCCAGGAAAGTCTGTGTGCATTTCCGCCGATCATATAATGCCAGTGCTCGGCTGGCTGAGCTGCAAAAGGAGTTGAACCTGCCCAAGAACCGCCTTATATGTGACATGCCCACCTGGTGGAACTCAACATTGGCCATGCTGCACACGCGGCAGAGGGCCATCAATGAGTACCTGTGCGACTACGGCACCAGGACAGGGTCAGGGGAGCTTGTTTTTTTCTCACTACGCCAGTGGGGCATGATCAGGGATGCATGCACTGTCCTGGCACCATTTGAGGAGGCCACGAGGATGGTGATTAGTGATAGTGCATGCATCAGTGACACTGTACCTCTTGTCCACCTGTTGGAGCATACGCTGCGTGGAATAATGGACAGGGCACTTGAGGCAGGAAGAAGAGGACTTCCTTGCCTCTCAAGGCCCCCTTTATCCAGACAGTGTTCCTTCTGTCCCACCCATCACACAGGAAGAGGACGAGGAGGATTGTGTCAGCATGGAGGTGGAGCCTGGCACTCAGCATCAGCAGCAGCAGTCTTTTAGGGATGATTTACAGTCCCAAGAAACCTGTGGACTTGTACATGGCTGGGAGGAGGTGGCTGCGGATCATGTCGTCCTTAGTGAGTCAGAGGACTCCGGACCGAATGCCTCAGCTAACCTACGCTGCATGGCCTCCCTGATCCTACAAAGCCTGCGGAACGATCTTCGTATTCTTCGGATCAAGGAGACTGACCATTACTGGTTGACCACTCTCCTTGATCCACGGTACAAGGGTAAGGTTGCAGACCTCATCTTGCCGTCGCTGAGGGAGCAGAGGATGAGACATCTCCGGGAGGCTTTGCAGAAAGGTCTGTGCAACGCGTTCCCAGAGACTGGGAGGTTACAAACTCCTGGTCCTGGACAACGAGTTGCTGAGGCTTCGGTCAGTCACAGAAGGAGCGGTGGAGAAGTTGGCCGTCTGACCGATGTGTTCAGACAATTTTTAGTCCGCAGCCCCAAGGTATGATCGGTTCCAGCAACCATCACCAGCGTCTGATTTACATGGTCCAGGAATACCTAGGGGCAAGGTCAGACTTGGACACCTTTCCCACCGAAAATCCTCTGGGTTACTGGGTCTTGAGGATGGATCACTGGCCAGAGCTTACACAGTATGCAATTGAGCTACTGGCCTGTCCTGCATCCAGCGTTCTTTCGGCACTCACATTCAGTGATGCTGGAGGCTTTGTAACCGATCACAGGGTGCGCCTGTCCGACTCGGTTGATCGACTGACCTTCATAAAGATGAATCAGTCTTGGATCACCACCAGCTATCAAGCACCTGAAGCTGATGTAACCGAATATTTTTTTTTGAAATGTCACATCTCTTCAAGACTGCCTATGCTGATGCTCAGTGACTGACTATCCTCTTCCTCCTCAATGATCCTGCTGATAGCTTAGAAGAACATTTTTGGTTCTGGGTGCCGCCACCAGTGGCTAAGGCCCAATTTTTCCTGCACTCCAACTAGAGTATCTGGGAGAGGTTGCAGTGTCGTGGCACCAGCATCAGTGCCTAAGGCCCAATTTTTCAGGCCATGTTTAACAGGGGCATGTAATTACAATTTTTGATGCAATGCTTTGCAGCAGGGCTCATTCCTGCACTCCAACTAGAGTATCTGGGAGAGCTTGCAGTGTCGTGGCACCAGCACCAGTGCCTAAGGCTCAATTTTTCAGCCCCTGTTTAACAGGGGCATGTAATTACAATTTTTGATGCAATGCTTTGCAGTAGGGCTCATTCCTGCGCTCCAACTAGAGTATCTGTGAGGGGTTGCAGTGTTGTGGCACCAGTGCCTAAGGCCCAATTTTTCAGCCCCTGTTTAACAGGTGCATGTAATTACAATTCTTGATATAATATTTCACAGCAGGGCCCGTTCCAGTGCCTGTGAGGACTTACAGTGTTGTGGCACCAGCACCACCACCACCACCAAAGGCCCAATTTTTCTACCATTGTTCAACAATGGCATGTAATTACAATTCTTGATATAATAGTTCACAGCACTGCGTTCCAGCGCCCACCAAGAGTTACTTTGAGGGCTTACAGTGTTAACTTGTGGCCACACTAACACCTTAGGGCCAAAGTTCTGCAGAGCATATAGGGCAGGCCCCTACTTTCAAACATCCAACTTACAAACGGAAGGAGACAACACGAAGTGAGATGAAAAAAGACGGACGGCCAAAAAAATTATACAGGGATGATAACCCTTCCCTATGTTTTCCAAAAAGCTTAAAAATTGATTTTTTGACTGGAGCTACACTTTAAAAATGTACCAGTTCAAAATTTAAAACAGATTCTACTTAACACAACAAACCTTCATAGTCCCTGTCTTGTTTGCACCGCCTGTATACTGCTGTTCTGAGTATATAGGGCCTGGGGGCCCCACGCCTTTCCTTTTTTTTTATTTGGGTATGGGGCTCCCCTTAATATCCATACAAGACCCAAAGGGGCTGGTAATGGGCAGGGGGGCTACCCATGCCATTTTTCTCAATGATTTTCATCCATATTGTCAGGACCAGACATTACATTAAAGCCGCAAGCAGTTTTAAATGGCTTTTTTTCCTTTAGAAATGTAATTTTGTGAAGGGACAGTTCTAAACACGGGAAACACATGCCACTTCACAGGCATACTTTAGACACCCCCCAGGTACGATATTTAAAGGAATATTTCACTTTTTTTTTTTTCACTTTATGCATCATTAAAATCACTGCTCCCGAAAAAACTGCTGTTTTTAAAACTACTTTTTGCATTGATACATGTCCCCTGGGGCAGGACCTGGGTCCCCAAACCCTTTTTAGGACAATAACATGCATATTAGCCGTTATAATTAGCACTTTAGATTTGGAACATTCGCGTCCATTGTATTTAATAGGGTTATAAAGTTCGCGCAAACTTTCGGTCCGTTCACAGGTTCTGGTGCGAACCGAACTGGGGGGGTGTTCGGCTCATCCCTAATCTCCAACAAGTACAATGGCTGGACGCCAACTTGATGGTGGTCATAAGATCAGTGTGTGTGAGCAGAAGGAAGTTTTGCGGAGATAAGATGGTGCTGGGTTTCACCCAACCTTGGCATCCTGTACACTGGGTAAAAAAAAAGTCTGAATCTACAAATCCTGTATCTGCTGACTTTTAATAAAAATACACTTCCCTGTCCAGGGGTCCAGCGCTGCCCTCATTCGGGCTAGTTCCTCTCTAGTCTTCAGGTACTCCACTCCAGCATCCTAACTGTGGGAAGCCAGCTATGCTGCTTTCGGCTTCACAGCTGGCTGCCCACTGTGCATGTGCTAGCCACGCTGCACTTTGGGAATGGTCCCACAGTTTTCTGGGACCTGTAACATGTCCCAGAAGACTGAAGGGAGGGAGGGGAAGAACTTCCACTCAGATCGCATAGGGAATCTGAGCGGTAGTGGGAGCGGGTACCTGTCAAAAATGGATAGCCACTCCCCCCCTCCAGCTCTTTCTCAGCCTGTCTGTAGGGAAACAGTGACAGGAGGAGCTTCTAGTCCTCTTCTACTGGTCAGTAAAAATAAATAATTATTAATCAATAAATTGTTTTCAATTGTCATATAAATATATATTTGAAATCAAATCTTTATTATTATATGACTATAACATGGTGTGGGCAGATTTCGCCCAGTAACAAGCAGTATCAGGCCCCTCCAGCCTGTATCTTAAAATAATGGGGGGGGGGGGGGTGAAGCCTTCATCAAACAAGATGTAATATCCCACCCCAATTGTGTTTAGTAGGGATGAGCTTCGAGTTCGAGTCACATTGCCTGTTCGTCCGTTCGCCGGACAGCGAACAAATTGGGGTGTTCGCGGCAAATTCGAAAAGTCTATGGGAGAAATCTAAAGTGCTAATTATAAAGGCTTATATGCAAGTTATTGTCATAAAAAGTGTTTGGGGACCCGGGTCCTGCCCCAGGGGACATGTATCAATGCAAAAAAAGTTTTAAAAATTGACGTTTTTACGGGAACAGTGATTTTAATAATGCTTAAAATGAAAAAATAAAAGTGAAATTTTCCTTTAAATTTCGTACATGGGGGGTGTGTATAATATGCATGTAAAGTCGCGCATGTTTCCCGTGCTTAGAACTGTCCCTGCACAAAATGTCACGGCTATTAATGAATTGTCGGCTCCCGGCAATAGAAAAGTCATTGATAAAAAAAAAGCGTGGGGGTCCCCCCAAATTCAATTACCAGGCCCTTCAGGTCTGGTATAGATATTAAGGGGAACCCCGCCGCAAATTTAAAAAAAAAAATGCGTGCGGTCCCCCCCAAATATCCATACCAGGCCCTTCAGATCTGGCATGGATTTTAAGGGGAACTCCACCCCAAATAAAAAAAAAATGGCGTGGAGTTCCCCCCAAAAATCCATACCAGACCCTTATCCGAGCACGCAACCTGGCAGGCCGCAGGAAAAGAGGGGGGGACAAGAGAGCGCCCCCCCCCCTCCTGGGTAGCTGGTTAGTGGTCATGAAGGTGGCATTAGTGGGCTGTCGTTTACCACTCACTTACATGTGTGACTCTATTGTCACATGGGCTGCTCAGATGTTATAGGGAGGAAATGCTCAGGGTTGAATATACACGGAAAACTGGGCATGTGCGCTAGCTGCCAAACAATGCTCTACAAAATCAACATCTGCAGTGGACGGGGGAGGGTTAGAGAACAGAAGGATATACTTTTTTTTTTTTTGCAGAATACATAAAACAAATCCTATAGTGAGTATAAACAGCATGTAATACGTGATTTATTGATAATTTTTCATGATGTGGGTTTAATAACACTTTAAAGTGGGGGGGGGGGTTCCTGAAAATTTGTGTTTTAAAAATGGATGCACAAATATCATGCAACATAAAAAAATGCAACCACTCTACTACAGACTTGCAAGTCCCACAAAAGCTTTTTCACACTTGTAAGAAATAGCTGTGAACAGTTAAGAATTATCTGGTTTTATTGTCAGAAACCATGAATCAGACCGAGACAGAAATACAGTTAAATCACACTTTTTTAATAATAAAAAATAAAAAGGTAAACAGGGTAAGCGTAGTCAAAACATAGCCAGAGTTCAGTAACCGGATCGGGTAGTCTGCCAAGCCAATGTCCAAGAGCCAGCGATAAAGGTAGTAGTACAGCAAGCAGGATCTGTAGCCAGAGGGAACGTCAGACAAGCAGGTCTTAAACTGGAATGCAGGCGAAAGTCTCCTGTGATGTTAACACAGGCGAAGGCAAAGAGCAAATGAACTGGAAGTCCTTAGGTAGGCAGAGCTGACGAGCAGGATCATCAACAGGTGGATCACTGTGGAGAGATGGAAGCTGACAATTAGCTAACAGCTGAGCTGCCAGCACAGAGAAGGAAGGGCTGGGCCCAGCCCTGACATTAAGCCCTGGTTCACACTGGTGCGTTTTGACATGCGATTTAGCATGTCAAATCGCATGTCAAAATGGCGGTATTTGCCGCAAATTGCCGGCAATGGCACCGTCCTAATTAGGACGGTGCGACGCCGCATCTGCGGCGCTGCAACGATTTCAAAAAGTCGTTTCTGTACTACTTTTTCCGATTTTGGCCAGCAATTTACATTGACATCTGTGCAGAAACCTGTACAGATGTCTCTGTAATTGTGGCCGAAATCGGGACTGACCAGCAGGAGTGAAATCGTGCGAGTTCAGCTGAACTCGCACGGCTTCACTCTCGCAGCCCAGTGTGAACCTGGGCTTATACAGGTAAAAAACAGATAATTATTTTAACGTGAGATTGCTGTCATGACCCTGAATTGCCCATTTTAAAATGTGAAATCTTGCGTGTATGAGCCTCCCTATTAACACAGATTTAAATACATATATGAAAGGACTGCATGTTCTCCCCTGTTGCCTGAGAGTTTGTTGTAATTACCGTAGTTAAAGTGGAACTACATTGCATCTGAGCACCACAAACCAAAAATACTACTTAAAGCAGAGTTCCACTCAAAAGTGGAGACTTCTGCTTTAAGGACTCCTGATCCCCTGACATGCCACATTTGGCATGTCATTTTTTTTTGGGGGGGGAGCGGGTACCTAGTTTTAGGTACCCAGCTCCCACTTCCACTCATGGCACTGTGGCACCAAGCTGAAGTTTTCCTCTCCCCCTGCCTTCCTGCAATCCCAGAAGATTGCCCGGCCATTCAGAACGCACAGCATGACTCGCACATGCACATTGCGCACCCAGCTGTGAAGCTGCAAGCTGTCACAGCCGGGTGCCCACACTTGCAATGCCAGTGCCGCGGAGAGGAGAAGGAGAGAAGCGAGGCTTCAGGTGGCCTCATCGCTGGACCATGAGACAGGTGAGTGTGTGTTTATTAGAACACACACTCACCTGTCCCATGGTCCAGCGATCCGGCCACTTTTTGTAGCTGCTGACTTTTAATAAACACAGAAAGGGGTTGAACTCCACTTTTAATAATTTTTTTATATTCACAGCAAATCCCCCATTCATCCATGCCTCCATGCTAAATTGTGCTGAGAAATCACTTTGAAAAACATCCCCCTAGTATTTCTGGCCTTGGCCACCTTGAGTAAGGTCAGATGATTCAAGAAGCAGTTACTTCTTGGAATCCATCTTTGTTCGGACATGCAAACAGGAGGGTGTGCTTAGCTGAGAAAACCCCTCCTCTTCTCCTGAAGACTCCTGGGATGTATGAAATCATTTGCCTAGGCCTGGAAACCAGGAAGCAACTGAAGAAATTAAAAAAAATAAAGTTCAAAACAAGTAAATATAATACACCTCCCTATGTATTTACTAAAGCTAGCAGCATAAAAACAGTTAATGTTGATGGAGAGAGTGAAGGTCCACTTTAAAGACGGTACAGTGCCCTTGCAGTGATATTTGTAATTTGCTTGCTTCTTGGCCAAGTAGCAAAAGTGCTGAGTTTCTTCCATTTGTAAACAATTACCTGACAGTCAAGGTATTTAATATGTCCCCAGCCCTATAAGCTTAAAAATATCTTCAAAGGAACCTTTAAAATTTGCTGTTGATGAGGCTCCATGATGCAAAAAAATATTTGTTGTCAACGGCAGGTAACTAAACTTGTGTGATTTGTTTTATATAGGATTTGTCAACCCCATACATTGTTTAGAATGTCCTACGTCAACAGTTTTTTTTAAGATGTTATAAAAGTGCACCTACTGAAAAAACAATTAATCTATATTACATCACAGCATTGCCAAATCACATTCTTATTTTAAGATCCTCTTTTTTTACTATGAATAAAGACTGCTCTTGAGCCTCCTCATGGGGAACCAAAGACTGGATCAGCCTAAATCATTTGCATCTTATCTATCAAAGGATTGTGGATGCTTCTTACCCTTTTATCCTGTGAACACACTATTGCTTTCAGTCACACCTACCCTGTCTGTAATACTTGCAATGCTCAACTGGACCATTTTGCTAGTTTGCAAATCAGGTTTCTTTACAAAAGGCTCTGTTTCTTGGAAAACTCCAAGTTGTAATAAACCACCTTGTTTGCCTGTGAGTTTAGAGAATTGGGAACAAAAGCTTTCTTTGAGGGCAGAGTTCCTGTTAGGAGGACTGGCTGCCACTCTACCAGTGAAACTGTATGTGGTCCTTTGAACCCCTTTTTACCAGTTCACTGCTACATAAATAATTACATATACACCTTACATCAGGTGTCCATAGCTGAGTCCCTCCTTACATCAGGTGTCACCTGCGGAGTCCCTCCTTACATCAGGTGTCCCCAGATGAGTACCTCCTTACATCAGGTGTCCCCAGATGAGTCCCTCCTTACATCAGGTGTCCCCAGCGGATTCCCTCTTTACATCAAGTATCCCCAGCGGATTCCCTCTTTACATCAGGTGTCCCCAGCGGATTCCCTCTTTACATCAGGTGTCCCCAGCAGAGTCTCTCCTTACATCAGGTGTCCCCAGCGGAGTCTCTCCTTACATCAGGTGTCCCCAGCGGAGTCTTTCCTTACATCAGGTGCCCCCAGCAGTGTCCCTCCTTACATCAGTTGCCCCCCAGCAGTGTCCCAGCAGTGTCCCTCCTTACATCAGGTGTCCCCAGCGGAGTCCCTCTTTACATCGGTGTCCCCAGCGGAATCCCTCTTTACATCAGGTGTCCCCAGCAGAGTCCCTCTTTACATCGGTGTCCCCAGCGGAGTCCCTCTTTACATCAGGTGTCGCAAGCGGAGACCCTCCTTACATCAGGTGTCCCCAGTGGAGTCTCCACCGCCATTACAAACAAGAGGCAAAGCTGGCCAGGTGGCTGCCAATAGAAATGGATCTGCCTCCAACCCCCCACCCCGCGGCCTTTCCCATAACACATCACAGATGGGCAGCAGCCCAAAGGGTGGGGGGTTGGCTGCTTTGGTCCTGTAGTCCTGAAGAACTCGCCATCTGCCTCTTATCCCGTGTGTAGTATCTAGCAAGAACAGCTACTCGCAGCAGCAGTGGTGATGAGTAGCTGCTTGTGTTATGAAAACTGTGCTGCCCCCCCCCCATCACATGCCTCATCCCGCTCCCCATGTACGGCTGCTTGAGTACGGTCTGCACACCCCATGCTACTCCACTGGGCTGATGGAACAATCAAAGAGGGTCGGGAGGCCACCCACTGGGAGGAGGAATACTCAGAACATACATTGAGCCAATGCCGAGGAGAGATAACACAGGGTGGGGTGATCCGGCTGCTCACATTGCTCACTCTCACAGGGAACCAACACAGGGCAGAAAGGTGTAAATGCTGCCCAATGCTGTATCAAATGCCTAGCAGCAGTGGAGATGGCAACCATCAGGATGGAGGGAGGCTGCCTGTGACACTCACCCGGCCAAGAGCAATTGCTGTGGTGCCGCCCACCTGGAAAATGCCGCCCAAGGCAAATGCCTCCAGCGCCAGAATGGTAGAATTAGGATGGCATGAACCTCTTCCTTCGCAATCTTCAGCAAAGACCTCATGATTAAAGGATTGGAGTAAACAGATACACTAGGGAAAACTGCCCCCAAATCGAGAAGGCATCCCGAGCTAACGCCTTGTTTCATCTGAACCTTGTCACAAATTTTGGCACTTGACCATTCTCTGGTGTTGCCATCAGGTCTATGCCGGGTGTCCCGCATCTGGCAAAGACTGACTTCACATAGCGTCTGTTGATTGGCCATTCTCTGTTGCTGGGAAACTTATGGCTTAGTTGGCCTGCCTTTTGGTTTTGCATGCCGGGAATGTAGACCGCTGTTAGAGCTTTCACATGAGTTCCGGCCCAGCAGAAAATCTCAGTTACTAGTTGGAGTAAGTGCAGACTTTTGGTTCCGCCCTGTCGGGCTATATAGGTTACCGCTGTCTGGTTGTCTCTCAGCTTGACTAGGGCTCCCTGAATCACTTTTTCGAAAGACACCAGGGCCATGTATGCCGCTTGCAGTTCCAGGAGGTTAAAGTGTCTGGTCTCCGTCGTCCGCCATCTGCCTTGAGCCTGCCTTCCGAGACAGTGAGCACCCAAGCCCCGGAGGCTGGTGCTCGAAGTTATCAAGATCCAGTCTCCCGAGCTAAGAGGCATGCCTCATGACAGGGTCTCTGGCAAAGTCCATCAAGCTAAACCCTGTTGAAACCGCACTGATAAAAGGATCTTCTGGTCCAATAAACGTCTGTCCCATTGACCCAGGAAGGACATTTGAAAAGCTCTCATATGAAATCTCACCCATGGCACTGCTGAGATAGCTGAAGTGAATATCCCCAATATCATCATACAGTCCCTTGCCAACAGTGTTGTAGACGCAGGCCTTCAGTTTGTGTTAAATATCGTACCTAGTTATTCCATCTGTTGGGGGGGGGGATGATATTGCTCTTCTGGTTGTTTATCAGCCATCCAAAATTGGACAAGATCCCTATTACCCTGTCATGTTGTTGTGCATTCTTACCACTTGAGTGGACCACAATGACGATATCGTCTAGGTAATAAAAGATCTTTATCACCTGCATACGGATAAATGTTATGGTGGCTAGTAGGATCTTGGAGAAGACTCTGGGTGCTGTGTTGATCCTGAAGGGCAAACACCTGAATTGATAATGGTATTCCCCTACTATGAATCTGAGGTATTTCTAATAATGTCTGTGGATCGGCACATGCAAATATGGATTTGCTAATTCAACTGAAATCAGCTAGTCTCATGGTTGAATTACTGATATAATTGTATAGAATGATTCCATCTTGAAACTTCTGGGATCGATAAACTGATTCAAGGACCTCAGGTCCAACACTGGTCTGAGCTCTCCAGAGGCTTTGAGTACCAAGAATATTGGTGAATATGCTCCTTTCCCTTGTTGACTTGAAGGACTGGCTTAATTGCCTGTTTCTGACATAATTCAGTCATGTATTCTTGTAAGAACTCGTGTTTCTTCCTATCTTGTGGCCAATGCGTCCAGACAAAAATATTTGGTGGTTTCTCCCAAAACTTTATCCTGTTGCTGTGCCTTACTGTTCACTGGACCCAGTGGTCTGTCAGACTTATACGTATCTGGTCGAAGAGCCCAACGGAGCAGAGGAAGGTCCCCCATACGGATCCGACTTGCGGCCCCTGGTAGTGCAGACAGGAGGCACAGGAGTACGGAAGGGTAAGAGAGCCTGGTGGATATATGCTGGAAGACGGCTCAGGATCCGGATGCAGAAGGGAAGATGAGCCTCACAGGCTGCAGACAGGCAGGCAAGGATGCTAGAGGGTGAAGCTGAGCAGGAGCAACACAGAATGGTCAAATAACAGGCAGGGTTTGGCAACGGTCAGGCAACGTGGTACAGAGGAGCAGACAGGTTCAGGGTCAAAGGCAAGCCGTGGTCAGATGCAGGCGGAAGGCAGGAGAAGTCCAAGTAATAAGCCGGGTGGTCAGAGGGTCAGATTTCAGGCAAACAGCAGAGGCAGGATACACAGGGAGTTGCAGATCAGACAGCACCGCGCTGAAGTGTTCCAGGGATTTAAATAGGCCGTTTGGCGCGCACACGCACCCGCGCGCAACGGAGAACGCACAGGAGAATGCACAACAGCAGCTCGCGACGGTGCACGCCCAAAGGCGATGAACAGCACGACCGGCAAGGTGAGTTCTCTGACATGGTCCCTGACCTTCATCGTCCATACCCTCAAGAATATTGCCAGTCTGGCTCCCACTTGGAGGGGCCTTGATGGTCTGACCGTCAAAAAGGTTTCTCTGTCTTAAAGAAGACAGGCCTGTCTTGCTCTGGACTTCACACCCAGCAAGAAGGAACTTTGCATACTATTCTATTGTGGTCTAGTATATTCCCGGCCTGGCCTGAACGATCTGGCTTCCTGGGCCCTTCTGAAATAAGACTGTCCTGACTAAAAGGGTTGCTGTCCTTTCCTTTCCTTGATGTCTGAGTTAGGAAACCCGATTTCCCACCTGTGACCTGCTTAATTGCCTATTTCAGTGTCCTCCCAAACAGCATCTTGCCTTTATATGGGATGTTGCATAACGCCTGTTTTGATGCCCTGTCCGTGGTCCAGTATCGCAACCAAAGTGTTATTTTTGCTGTTCAGCAGTTTTACCAGGTCTATAAAAAACTCAGCTAAGAAGGTCGCCGTCAAGTTGAGCTCTTCAAGAGCCATGATAATCTTTGCTGTCTCAACTCCTGCATGCAATGCTGTCTCCACATTCGAGACCCAAACTTTTAAAGCACTTGAGATGGATAATAGGCTGCTCCAAATCTTCTTAAGATCGCCGTCTGCTCGCCTATCCATTGGGTCCCTGAACGTGGCAGAGTTTTCTAGAGGGAGAGACATATGTTTTGCAAGTCACTGTAGGGCTGCATCTACTCCAGGTACTGACTCCCAAAAAGCGGCGTCAGAGGGTTTGAATGGATACTGATTCTGGCTTTCCTCTTGTCTTCCATTAATTCACAGATTTGCTCTTAAGGTTTGGAAACAATTTTTTTACTTTCTCTGGAGGTTCTGATTCCAATCTTTGGCCTCCTTTATGGCCGCATTATATGTGTCAATCAGGGGAAAAACAAACAAATGTTAGGGCATATCCTCTGATTTGGAAGATGATCCTGATGAAATCTCCCAAACCTTTGGAGATCTTCGGCCTTTATCTGTGGAAGTACTTGCTTTAGGTTCCTACCTTGAACCACTTGCGCTGGAGACCAAGTGGATGCTTTTGGCCACTGCCACCTTTAACTCTCCGTGCCTCTGTTTCCTTGTCCGTCGCCACATCTGTCATGCATTTGGCACATAAAAGTTTCCCAGGACTTGTTGACTTAAAGGACTGGCTTAATTGCCTGTTTCTGACATAATTCGGTCATGTATTCTTGTAAGAACTCGTGTTTCTTCCTAAAATTCAAAAATGCTGGGGAAATGAGACAGCAGCAAAGCAAGTCTTTTTCTTATCCTCGCCACAGCCAGGATGAATCTAGTATTTAAACACATAAATGCCCATGGCCCCAGCACCCAGGCTGTCCAGTGTAGACATGTGCATTCGTTTTCGTCCGAATGCATTTTCGTCCGAATTTCAGCTATTTTCGTTATCGTTTTAACAAACGAAAACGAAAGCACAGAATCCGAAAGATCCGACATAAACAAATGCTTTATTTTCGTTTTCGTTGCTACAACAGTTCGATAAAGATAGGAGATTCGACGTGACGCTGACAATAACAATCTGTGTCTATCGAACCTGTGGTCGAATGTGCCTAACCTTAACTCTATTAGTCCAAGATTATTCTACATAGGAGAGAAAAGATTCGACATTATAGAGAGAAAAGATTCGACATAGGAGAGAAAGATTTGACATTATAGAGAGAAAAGATTCGACATAGGAGAGAAAGATTCAACATAGGAGAGAAAAGATTCGACATTATAGAGAGAGAAGATTCGACATAGGAGAGAAAAGATTCGACATTATAGAGAGAAAAGATTCGACATAGGAGAGAAAGATTCGACATAGGAGAGAAAAGATTCGACATTATAGAGAGAAAAGATTCGACATAGGAGAGAAAAGATTCGACATAGGAGAGAAAAGATTTGTTATTATAGAGAGAAAAGATTCGACATAGAGAGAAATGATCACTGCTGGAATTGGGTGGGGGAAGTAAAATAAAAATAAAGTTGATGATGAATGTTATTGGCTGATTGTAACCAAAGAGGAGGAGCAGTAAAATAGCTAGAATGACGAAGATTCGACAAAGCATCGAAAGTTAGAAGATTCGACAATGCAGCAAAACTGTACGACGCTGCAATCGTACATTTCCGGTCAAATGCATCCGCCCATAGGCTATAGAAGAATTCTAATGTTGGTTGACTAGTAATAGTAATGAATAAATATAGTTATTACTAGTCATACAACATTAGAATTCTTCTATAGCTTGTGGGCGGAACATTCGACCGGAAATGTATGATTGCAGCGTCGTACAGTTTCACTGCTCCGTCGAATCTTCTTTGAACATTCGACAGACACCATAAGCCTTCAATGACAGATTCGACCTTAATTAATTCAGATTTTCGGACGAATGCAATTTCTAACGAAAAACGAAATAAATAAAAACGAATTTCGGGAGTAACTAAATAAATTTATTTTTCGGACGAAAACGAAATTCCGAAACGAAATATTTCAGTGTGCACATGTCTAGTCCAGTGTATTAAGAGGATTTACCGCTATTCTTTCTGGACCTTCCAACCCCAGAAGAGGCTGAACCTAGGGGGGGGGGATGTTCGGTAGGGGGTGAAGCAGGAGTACTTTTGATCAGGTGGCCTGGCGGCCAAAGAAAAGAGAACAAGAGGGGGAGGGGAGGAGCTGATTTTATTAAGCTGGAAGAAGGTGGTCCTGAGGGTTAAAAGGAGGAGTTAATCCAAAGTGTGCTGACCTGAGGACGACTAGGAAAGTACAATGCACCGACTGAGTTATCTTGAGGGAAATAGTGATCAGTCATGGTGGATATTTTTGACTGATCCACCTGCAATACCATCAACATGTACTATAGATTCAGGTTATCCTATTACGTGTATGTTTAAAGAGGCATCTTTCAATGAACGTTCTAC
Organism: Rana muscosa; assembly: GCA_029206835.1. Classification (NCBI taxonomy): domain Eukaryota; kingdom Metazoa; phylum Chordata; class Amphibia; order Anura; family Ranidae; genus Rana; species Rana muscosa. Next base: position 382,349,913 of record CM055122.1, on the reverse strand, counting down.
TGATAGTCATGCCATACATCTGACCACATTCTTATGTCTATTCAGTTATTTAATTTAGACTCTTCTTACTAGAGTGTGAAATTTACCATCCAGTAAAAGGCATCCAGTCTAATTAACAAGCACTTGCTGAATTGGCTCACTAAAGGAAAATGTATAGTAATGCTTTCAGGCTAATGTTGCTTTCTGTAAGCATTAATAAAATGTAATAGTACATTATAATGAAGAAAAAAAAAAAAAAAGAAAAAGAGCACTGACTGTGTTTTTTACATTTTTTGCACAATGTTTCTTTATTTTTCAAAAAAAATTCAAGATAAATTCACAAAATTCTTTGAGAAATATACAGTTTCTACAGAAAAAAAATGTTGATCCCTCTTTCAAAGAAATGTATACTGAAAGAAATATGTAGACTGCCATTGCTGACTTTCTTCTGAAAAAGACCGGAGACGTGTTTCCTATTAGGTAGTTTTTTCTCTTCTTTTCCTGTCTCAAAACAAAGAATGAGAGAGAGCAAATATCTAGATGGTTGTCAACAGAACTTATTTCCCCTTTGGAAGATTTCCCCTGTATTTTTGATGTAGTAAAAATTCAAAAATGTTTAATCTCCTATAATTTTCAGTTCAAGTGACAGTGGTCACCAGAACAAATTAATTTCACCAACAGGAACACAGACAGCTGACAAAGGGAACACAAAAAACTGGCAAAAGTTCTAACCCTTCAACATTCTATGCAAAATTTATAAAACACATTTTTAAACTATATTGATTTAATTTTATATTTCATATTTCATATTCACTAAAATCGCCTATCAGGTATAGAGCTATACTCCTTTTCACGTTTACCAGTTTAACTTTAACTGCATTGCTGAAAAATATTGTTTACAGAATTCAAGTTAAAGTGGAGCTCCACCCTAAATAGCAACTTTTGCTATTTGGAACCCTCCCCTCCTCCGGTGTCACAATTGACACCTTTCAGGGGGGAGGGGGGTGAAGATACCTGTCTAAGACAGGTATTTTCACCCACACCCGGGAGTCCTGTCTCCGGGAATCTGCGGGAGTTACGTCACTTCCCGCAGACTTCCCTTGGTGTTCTGGGAGACACTCGGCTCCCAGAACACAGGAGCACCAATCAGAACGGCGCAGCGCGACTCGCGCATGCGCGTAGGGAACCGGGCATGAAGCCGCAGGGCTTCACTTCCTGGTTCCCTCAGCGAGGATGGCGGAGGGAGCAGCAGAGCGACGAGCGGTCGCTCGTCCTCTGCTGCGGACGTCGCTGGACTCCAGGACAGGTAAGTGTCCAAATATTAAAAGCCAGCAGCTGCTGTAGCTGTAGCTGCTGGCTTTTAATTTTTTTTTCCGGCGGAGCAACCCCTTTAAGATTACATACACAGCTGAATGATTCAGGACAGTTACACCTGTTGAGTCACTGACTCAGTGAAAAATCCTTTTATCCAGAAGTTAATTGAAGCACATTGTCAGGGATGTACTGCCGATTCAGAAAGCGCGCGCCTATGCGCATGCACGATTCACGGACTTTGCTCTCCAATGTGCGCATGCGCGCGCATTAGACGCGCTTTGGCGCCCAACGGCCTATAAAAGACGTTCCAGTGGTACTGTTCCTTGCAGTTTGATCTGCTTCTGCTCCCTGTGTTCCTGATTCTGTGCCTGTATCTTGTTCCTGTGTTTGACCAGGCTTCCTGACCTCACTCCTATCTCCAGTCCTGACCCTGCCTTGTTTGATCCTGCTCAGTTACCTGTCTGATCATCTTTTGCCAAGACCCAGCCTGGACTCTGACTACTCTCTGCCTGCCATTTATGCTATTTACCTTGATGTGTATGACCTGGCTTGTCTGACTCCGCTGCTCTGCATACCTGCACCTGCTGACCTGCCTCCGCGACTCTGCATACCTGCACCTGCTGACCTGCATTCTCTGCCCTGCATACCTGCACCTGCTGACCTGCATCTGCTGCTCTGCATACCTGCACCTGCTGACCTGCATCCACTGCTCTGCATACCAGCACCTGCTGACCTGCATCCGCTGCTCTGCTTCCCGGCACCTGCTGACCTGCATCCACTGCTCCCGGCTCCAGCTGTTCCAGCTTTCGCTTGGCTTCACTACACCCAGCCGAGAGGACCAAGCAGGCACCCTTACCTCATCGTGCTCTTACCACCACTGTCCCCATTCCAGTGCCGGGGTTGTACGGGAGGTCTCCAAGCCGGGGTTGTATGGGAGGTCTCCCTCTGCACGTCAGGCTCACACCTAAGGTACGTGACACACATGCAATATAATAACTGGTTAATAACATTTATTAGTAGTAACACCATTGTTGATCCAGACAATATCGCATTGTCTTAGGGAATCATGAAGTTATTTTCTACCCTGTTGGAGCAAATTTGACCATGCATTATATTGTTTTTTTCTTTCCTCTGAATCAACTGTTGAGTATAAGGTTAGGTGAATGGAGGGTTTTGATTTATTTAGTTATTTATTTTGGCTGAACATGATCGACCTGTGTCTTTTTTTTCCACGTATGCGACTGAGAATACACAGTACTGTATACACCATGTTGATAAGCTGCCACCTACAGGAGGTTTGGACACCATGCAATTCAAAATAGGCCCAAAAAATATATATACACAAAAAATGGCCATGCCTTTTAGTGGGTATATGCATGCACATGCACAGAAGCGCAATAGTACCAAGCAGTAAACATGTGTGGATGTTCAAAAGCAGTCCCCAAAATGAAAGGCAGGCGAGCACATGCAACAAGGGAAAAGATTGCTATTAACTACTGCATGCAAGAAATTCCCCAATTCAGCCACATACACCTGATAAACCTTAATAAATGTGTTAAAACCTAGGAGGCTGAAGCCTAATTTTGGAAGGCCCAGGAACTACTCACCACCTTAGTGGAATAAATAAAAACAGGAAATGGAAGAACAGATAGTTTGCCAAATCTATCTGGAAATGTTCTCACTGGAAACCAGACATTCTTTGTGAGAACTTGTGGGACAGTAAACAGAGTCGGTCTTCCTGTAAAAAGCCTTAGCAAAGAGATAAATCCTGACAGTCCTCATTAAATCCATTATGTGAATGGAAAACTCCTTGGAATGGACTGGACCCAGAGGGGAGGGGAGAACGTGTTCTCATTGAGGTAGAAGGAGCACACAACCTTTAGCAGGAACAAAAGTTAAGGTCCTAAGACAATCTTATTCTTGTGTAGAATGACAAACAACACTTTGTAGGGTAAAGCTGCCAGCTCCTAGGGCCTATTAGCTGAATAGCCAAAATGAAGGACTCCTTCTGAAACATAAGGGGCATTCACTAAATGGCTTTGGAAAGAGATTTCTAGTTAAAGCTCCACAGAGCCAGAGGACACCTGACAAGTGGAGCTCTATAACTAACCCCTTGAACAAAGCTATAAACCAAAGAATTGAGCTGTTATTAAAGAAATGCCAAAGCCAAAATCAACTATTTTCTGACTCAACACCAAACGCTGATCTATACCTGAGTGATGGGAGCTCAGAACTTGAGCAATCAAATAAGTCCTAAACCATGAAGTAAACCTGGAAGTAAACCTTTTGATGGTAAACCTTACAGAAAGGTGGTGTTCAAGTCCAAAGCATTAGCAGAAATCACCAATGAAAACCTCCCTTTCTCAGCATCAGGGCTTCAACAATAATGCCTTTAAAGATAGTGAATGAGATTTAGGATAGAGAATTGGACTCTGTGAAAAGAGGTATGGTCAAACCTGAGGAGGATGCTGAGGAGGAAAGTTCAGTGCATAAAAGTTCAGTGAGTACATAGGAAAGTACGGCATCTATAGGACAACAAGGACATCTACCTGTACACCTTATTATTTCCACATCTGGTGTTTTCCACTTCCATACATCAAAGTAAGTGTTCCACATATCAAGACGTGGCAAAACTTCATGTGTTGCCCTGATGGTATACCTATGCAGCCACCAAGGCATTGTTGGACTGAATTCTCATTGGATGAACCTCCAGGCTACTTGACAAATTGTCCATTGCAAAACTCAAAGCTCCAGCAGATTGATCAACAATCTAAATTCCACCAGTGTATAGGATCCCTGCTCTAACAGAGTCTTTAAGACACCACCCCAACCAAAGAGACTTGTGTCTGTGGTGAAGATCACCCATAAAGTACTTGTCTATAGACATTATCAGAAAATTAAGCCATCACAGCAGGGACCACCCTCCCTTCAAGAAGTAAACCTTCACCAAGGTATTCAGTTAAAAATGTTATTCAAAAGCTGTTATTGAATGATATAGTTTCAAATTCAAATGTCCTGTGGTCTGATGAGAACTGGATAAACTTATTTGGTTCAGATAGTGTCAAGCGTGTGTGGCGGCAACCAGGTGAGGAGTACAAAGACAAGTGTGTCTTACCTACAGTGAAGCATGGTGGTGGGAGTGTCATGGTCTGGGGCTGCATAAGTGCTGCCGGCAGTGGGGGGAGCTCCAGTTCATTGAGGGAACCATAAATGCCAACATGTACTGTGACATACTGAATCAGAGCATGATCCCCTCCCTTTGTAGACTGGGCCGCATGGCAGTTTTCCAACATAACGACCCAATAGACACCTTCAAGATGACCACTGCCTTGCTAAAGAAGCTGAGGGTAAAGGTGATGGACTGGCCAAGCATGTCTCCAGACCTAATCCCTATTGAGCATCTGTGGGGCATCCACAAACTGAAGGTGGAGGAGCGCAAGGTCTCTAACATCCACCAGCTCCATGATGTCGTCATGGAGGAGTGGCAACCTGTTAATCTCTGGTGAACTCCATACCCAAGAGGATTAAGGCAGTGCTGGAAAATAATGGTGGCCACACAAAATATTGACACTTTGGGCCCAGTTTGGATGATTTCACTTTTGTTGCCAGTGGTTTACACATTAATGGCTGTGTGTTGCGTAATTTTGAGGGGACACCAAATTTACACTGTTATACAAGCTGTACGCTCACTACTTTACATTGTAGCAAAGTGTCATTTCTTTAGTGTTGTCACATGAAATTATATAATATTTACACAAATGTGAGTGGTGTATTCACTTTTATGAGATACTGTACATACAAAAGACTGCACCCATCTGAAATTAAAGGTGTATAATAAATATTTATGTGAATTAAATGTGATGATAGTGATAGTGTTAAAAAATTGTGTAAAAAAAAAAAAAGTGAAAAGACAAAAAAATGTCTGACATGTGTGCTGACAATGTGTGAACCAGAGGTGTGGTGTCTCATCGATGGTTATGGATTGCATACACTCACTACGCCCACATGTCATGCTGATGCCATGTTGTCAGAGGGGAGGCAGAGAATCGGCCACCGCATCCATCTGGAACCGGAAGCGGATGGGAAGGGGGGGACATATTTGCTTCCATCACGCGCCACGGGATGGGTAGGGGGATCCGCTTCTGGTTCCAGATGGATGCGGTGGCCGATTCTCTACCTCCTTTCCGCCCACACGGCGTGAGCTTGATGTTGGCGGGTACCCGCCTCATTTCTTGGGTATTTGTAGCCGGCACTGGCTGGGTGGCACACTTTGCAATCCATAACCATTGATGAGACACTGCACCTCTGGTTCACACATTGTCAGCACACATGTCAGCCAGGAAGGGGTAATATGTGACTCCATCCACCCTTTTTTTTGTCTTTTCACTTTTTTGATTTTTACAGTTTTTTTTTTTTTTTTTTACATTTTATTAACACTATCACTGATTATTTAATTTCATTCAAATACACTATCATCACATTTAATTCACATAAATATGTATTATACACCTTTCATTCCAGATTAATGCGGTCTTATGTATATACTGTATATACCATCCTACTCACACGGATTGCACGGTGGTCACCTGGCCTGTTTTTCTGGCGGTCCCCTTGATCCGGTTCAGGCTTTTTCTGTCTCAGCTCTGGACCTGACATTTCATTGGGGATCCCTTCCCTCTTTTTCCTCCATCATTACATGAGCTGACATACATCTTATGACCTGATGTGTGAGTATTAGATTCTAGAAACAACTACCTAGGGAATTTATTTTTCCCCCCCTTCAGGTTGAAGAGTTTATTATACATATACTGTAATAGATTTATTCCTGGTCCAATTCCAGGGTGTATGTTCTATTCTGCCTCTGACCCAAATTCAAGGTGATGTGAATGCATGCATGGAAAAAGGATCACACTGGCACACACTAGTCAGTATGAGCTCTTTCTCATCAACAGGGGTTTATTCAGGGTCACAGCCCCTTATATAAACAAAGTGACATAAGCAAAACGTCATCATATGTGTATATCATTGGTTCATCTGTATATGGTCCTTTTCCTGTGACATCTGTTCTTGGCCACGATGCTGCATTCCTTAGCTCAGCGCCATCTTTTAGTACACGATGGGAAGGGCAGAAAGGAGGGGGTAAAAGGAGTGAGGAGTGGATGAAACTTCTGTTTCTCGTTTTTATGTAAGGAAATTACTGCTGGCTGGTTATAAGATTACTAAAACACACATATACACATATATATATATATATATATATATATACAGTGGGGAGAACACGTATTTGATACACTGCTGATTTTGCAGGTGTTCCTACTTACAAAGCATGTAGAGGTCTATAATTTTTATCATAGGTACTCTTCAACTGCGTGAGACGGAATCTAAAACAAAAATCCAGAAAATCATTTTGTATGATTTTTTAATAATTAATTTGCATTTTATTGCATGACATAAGTATTTGATCAACCAGTAAGAATTCCAGCTCTCACAGACCTGTTATTTTTTCTTTAAGAAGCCCTCCTGTTCTCCACTCATTACCTGTATTAACTGCACATGTTTGAACTTGTTACCTGTATAAAAGACACCTGTCCACACACTTAATCAAACAGACTCCAACCTCTCCTCCATGGCCAAGACCAGAGAGCTGTGTAAGGACATCAGGGATTAGATTGTAGACCTGCACAAGGCTGGGATGGGCTGCAGGACAATAGGCAAGCATCTTGGTGAGAAGGCAACAACTGTTAGAGCAATTATTAGAAAATGGAAGAAGTACAAGATGACGGTCAATCTCCCTCGGTCTGGGGCTCCATGCAAAATCTCACCGCGTGGGGCATCAATGATCATGAGGAAGGTGAGGGATCAGCCCAGAACGACACGGCAGGACCGGGTCAATGACCTGAAGAGAGCTGGGACCACAGTCTCAAAGAAAACCATTAGTAACACACTACACCGTCATGGATTAAAATCCTGCAGCGCACGCAAGGTTCCCCTGCTCAAGCCAGCGCATGTCCAGGCCCGTCTGAAGTTTACCAATGACCATCTGGATGATCCAGAGGAGGAATGGGAGAAGGTCATATGGTCTGATGAGACAAAAATAGAGCTTTTTGGTCTAAACTCCACTCCCTGAGTTTGGAGGAAGAAGGATGAGTACAACCCCAAGAACACATCCAAACCGTTAGGCAGGGAAGTGGAAACATTTGGGGATGCTTTTCTGCAAAGGGGACAGGACAACTGCACCGTATTGAGGGGAGGATGGATGGGACCATGTATCGTGAGATCTTGACCAACAACCTCCTTCCCTCAGTAAGAGCATTGAAGATGGGTCGTGGCTGGGTCTTCCAGCATGACAACGACCCGAAACACACAGCCAGGACAACTAAGGAGTGGCTCCGTAAGACGCATCTCAAGGTCCTGGAGTGGCCTAGCCAGTCTCCAGACCTGAACCCAATAGAAAATCTTTGGAGGGAGCTGAAAGTCCATATTGCCCAGTAACAGCTCCGAAACCTGAAGGATCTGGAGAAGCTCTGTATGGAGGAGTGGGCCAAAATCCCTGCTGCAGTGTGTGCAAACCTGGTCAAGAATTACAGGAAACGTATGATCTCTGTAATTGCAAACAAAGGTTTCTGTACCAAATATTAGGTTCTGCTTTTCTGATGTATCAAATACTTATGTTATACAATAAAATGCAAATTAATTACTTAAAAATCATACAATGTGATTTTCTGGATTTTTGATTCCGTCTCTCGCAGTTGTACCTATGATAAAAAATTACAGACCTCTACATGCTTTGTAAGTAGGAAAACCTGCAAAATCGTCAGTGTATCAAATACTTGTTCTCCCCACTGTATATATATATATATATATATATATACATACACACATATATATATATATATATATATATATATATATATATAGTTAAAAGAGAGGGGTAACATAGACATAACATAGTCATTTTATCAACTCCTTTACAGTCCCCCCTTAAAATGACTATTTTATCAGTACTGTCCCTATGCTGTATGGCCTTACTTGGCCCTCCCGACATCAGGATCTTTTTTGTATTTCGCATAGAAGTCAGACATGGCTTGCCCAGTGTCCTCTTTCGATGAAATGGTCAGGAGAACAGTCAAGTACTATTCTTTCCCTTATCATTTGAGAATGTTGTATGTATTATTAACAGGCAAGGACTGCAATGGAGCATACGGTCCCTCTTCCTCCTCCTTCATTGGATCTCTAATATCACCCAAATTCAAAAAGGTAGGGGTTACCTCTTTAGCCGCCTTTCCCAACAGCTTCTTCATACAGGGCAGAATACAGCAAACCACTATCGCAACTAATGTAAGCAGCATCAAAATTGCTATGCCTATTTGAGTACAAATGCGTTGCCACCCACTCATCCACCCAAAATACTGGTCCCAGGGATCGGTCAGCCCCAAATTTATTTTTAACTCTTTTGAGAGATCCTCTAATTTTTGAATGGCCAAGGTTACCTTACCATTTGGGTCTGTATTGTCCGGAATGTACGTACAACATGTACTTGTCCCAGGTAACATTTTACACACACCCCCCTTCTCAGCTAAAATCATGTCTGAGGCCATACGATTTTGGAAAGTCATTTGTGAAGTGGCCTCTAGTTTTTCAGCTACACCCTGGAGTGCATCCCTTGTATAGTTAACAAACCTCTGTTGGTTATAGTAGATATAATTAATCCAATCTACATTCTTATTTACAGTGATTATGGGAATCAGGGACTCAAAACCTGCCTTTACTTGGTCTTGGGCTTTAAACTCATCTGGGACCCCCCTTGAGACTCCTATGGCATCTATATATACATGGGGGTCAAAACTACCAGCTGGGGCACTTCTGCGCTTCCTGCTGGATTTGGATGAGTGCTCCCCTTCTGCTACTAGGTCACCTCCCGAAAAGATGTGCAGGGGCATTATGGCTTTGGCAAGTGCACATTCCCCTGTCCATTGGTCTGTTAACTTAGTCCTAATCTTCATGTCCCCACAGATCCAATACACGTCTCCCAAAGATTGAGTTTGATTCTGCACCAGATCTGTGGATACACTGCTGTAGGAGGCACAGTATCCCATAGAGAAGTTCCCCAAGAACTTCCCTGCTCCCTGGTAGTTCCCATAACATGTGTAATTACCGGGATATGTGGTGAGACCCTCCCCGGGCTTGGATGTCTTGGTTACTATGGGATATTCTCTTTTCCATGTTTCGCACTGGCAGTAGTCAGTGGAAGTATTGGTGAACAGGCTCAGAAAGCACTCCTCTTGATTGGGAGGTATGTTTAATGGCACTGTTCCCAAATGGGGTCTAATTCCACCACACACATAACAGTTGGACCTGTTATGTCTCCCTGCATTATACCTCATCCGTTCGAGCTACAGGTTGACATCCGAGAAACCAGTCTCTGCTGCCATCGTGTCTTCAAACGTGGGATTAGCTATGGCCACCATATCTCCTAGGGTGCGTTAATGTACATGTGGTTTAAGGGGATCGCTTGCTGTTTGAAGAGCCTGCCATTCAGATGAATTATACATGTCTTTAAGTTGGAACTGTCCCCTTGGTCCCCTATTCTCCCCATCATACCGTACTCCTATAACATATGTGCCTGCATCCGTAGGACTGGGATTCCTTATGGTTAGGGTGAGTTTCGTGCTATGTCCCGTCCTCCCATCTCTTGACCATGTGCATGTTTTTAATAAGGTCAGTCTGCTGAGTAATGACTCTCCATATTTGTCTTTCTTGTTCAGGGCACTCTGTGGTCTATATCCCCAGTCATCCCCTGTATTCCAACCCACAGATTCCCAGTGGTAACAGTCATCTTTGACACATATATATATGGTTCCGGAGGCGATCTGCGGCCGGTACACGTTACACTGCCAGTCGAATGGAGGGAAGGAGATTATAGTACAGTAATCAAATATGAAGGTAGCTACATGTGTGTTTGATGAATTATACCAGAATTGTGTTACACCATCTACTTGTTTGATAGCCACCTCCTGTGTGTGTACAGTTGCTATAAGAAAAAAGATATATAATTTCATTCTGATGCGGGTGGTGCATGGTCCTCAGGAACTGGAGCCTTTTTGCAGTGGGAAGCATGTATCCAAGTGTTCTTTCTGGCCAACTTAACTGAAGTGGCTGTTGTCAGCAACACTTGGAATGGACCATCATATTTTGGCATACCGTATGCTGAATAAGGCTATTGGCAGGCTTTCTGGCCAGGACATACCGGTGTCCTTGCCCATTTTTAGCATTCAGGTTTTAAGTGTCTAGTTCATTCTTTCCCCTTTTCCACTACTCTGAGGGTGATAAGGTTTGTGAAACGCCAATGTGGTACCTAGGGCCAACCATATTTCTTTTGTGACTGTAGCAGTGAATGCAGGGCCTTGATCACTCTCTATTACCTCGGGTACCCCATATCTGCAAACCACCTCTAAAAGCAATTTTTTAGCCGTGGTTTTCGCTGTCTGATTTGTGACTGGATAAGCCTCGGGCCATCCTGAGAACATGTCTACCACCACCAGGGCATACTCAAATCTACCACTCTTTGGCATTGGTATGTGATCAATCTGTATCCTCTGGAAGGGGTAGAGCGGTCTAGCTGAGTGTTTCGGGGATGGTTTCTCTAGCCTTCCGGGGGTTGCATGCTAAGCAAGTGTGGCAGGACTTGCAGTATTGATTAGTTAAAGTAGTTATTCCTGGAGCTACATAATGCTTGTTTATAAGTGAGTTCATCAAAGTCTTTAAGAGATGGGTTTCTCCATGGGCCCATTGTACCACAGCTGGATACAAAGCTCTGGGGAGGCATGGGCGGGTTCCTACAGTCCAAAGATCATCCACCCGTACGGCTCCTATCTTGCTCCATGTTGCTTTCTCTTGGTCTGCAGCGTCTGTTTGAGTTTTTTGTAGTAGAGCTTTGTTTACCGCTTCTGGCTGCGGATGATATATTCCCACGAATTCTGTGGTTTCAGCCCCTAAGGGGGTCATGGCTGCTTGTTTTGCTGTTTCATCGGCCAGGTGGTTTCCTCGGGCTTCTGGTGTGGTTATCTTCCCATGGGCTTTAATTTTGAGTATTGCTACTTGTTCTGGGATTTGGAGTGCTGTCAGGAGCACATCTATGGCCTTGCCATGCTTCACTGGGGTACCGGCTGTAGTCAAGAAGCCTCTTGTCTTCCATATTAGTCCAAAGTCATGGGCCACACCCAGTGCATACCGGGAATCGGTGTAGATATATGCTGTTCGTCCTTCTGCAAGCTGGCAGGCTACTGTAAGGGCACGGAGCTCAGCCTTTTGAGCAGACATGGATGCTGGGAGCAAGGCAGCTTGCATAACTGTAGTCTCTGTGGTAACCGCATATCCTGTGTGGAAATTTCCAGGTGAATCTGTGAATCTGGAGCCATCAACATACAAGGTGAGTTGGGGCAATGGGATTGGGGCATCCAGGACAGAGGGTAGATGGGTGGTTTCCGCCTTCATGAGTTCAAAGCAATCATGTTCATCTTCATCTAGGGTAGGAGCAGGTAGTTCTGCATCCTCTTCTTCCTGTTCGTCCAGAGACATGTCATGATACCCCCCTGGGACAAGAGGAAGGAGAGTAGCAGGGTTGAGTTGTTGGCATCGAAGTAGCGTCACATTGTCAGGCATGAGTAGATTGCATTGTAACCGGAGGTGGCAGGCAGAGGATAAATGCTTGGGTTGCACCTGATTCAGAATGGCAGAGATATCGTGAGGGGCTAGCAGCATAAGGGGATCGCCCAGGACAATATCTGAAGTTTTGTCCAGCAGGGCCTGGGCAGCAAAAACTGCTCGGAGACATGATGGGCCTCCTCTGGCAACTGGGTCCAGGTGGGCTGAATAGTAACCGATGGGGCGGTTACGGAGTCCATGACTTTGTGTCAACACCCCTGAGGTGTGGCCCTGTGTATCAGATATGAACAGGCAAAAGGGCTTTCCATAATCAGGGAGACCGAGTGCAGGAACAGTGCTGATTGCCTTTTTCAAAAGGTGAAAGTTAGTGAGCGCTTCTTCGGACAGCGCAAAGGGGTCACATTGCAGGTTGTCATACAGGGGTTGCATGAGAAGGGAAGCCGCAGGTATCCAGGCTCTGCATTAAGAGATCAGTCCCAAAAATGCATGTAGGACCTTAGCATTACCGGGGGCGGAATGGCCTGTATGGCTTCAGCTCGTTGTTGTGTAATGTGCTTAGCGCCATGGGATATGCAATGACCCAGGAAGACAACACGGGAAGCGCACCACTGTAATTTGTCTTTAGAGGCCTTGCATCCTTGTAGAGCTAGATACACCAGGAGGCTCACCGATGATTGTTCCGCTGTTTCCTGAGCGGGTGCACACAGGAGTAGGTCATCTACATACTGCAAAACCACAACCAGGTCCGCGTTGGGGTTATTCCAGTTGGTGAGGAATGAGGATTTGGGACATGGCCTTGGTAAACTGGTTGGGCGAGTTCTGTGCCCCTTGGGGCATAACTGCCCAAGTACACTGTTTGGAAGCGTGGGTGAATGCGAACAGGTACTGACAGGAGGTGTCCAAGGGCACACTAAAGAAGGCGTTCGCTAAATCTATGACAGTGAAAAACTTTGCAGACGGGGCACCCCTGACAGAAGAGTGTGTGGATTTGGGACAAGCGGTGTCTCCAAAATGGTGGCCTCGTTTCCTGCTCTAAGGTCCTGTACTAGTCTGTATTTTTCCAGTTGCCCCTTGGGAGTCTTCTTCCTAACTGGAAACAGAGGGGTATTGCACGGGGAAGTACAGGGTATTAAGGCCCCATTCCCCAGCAAGACTTTTATCTGCTCTGTAATTGCCTGAATCTGAACAGGTTTGAGTGGGTATTGGGCCCTTCTGGGAAGAACAGCCCCTGGGTTTAGAAGGACCACTACCGGGGGGACTGACAATCTACCTACATCCTCTGGACTGGTGGACCAGAGTTGGGACGGTATTTGGTCAAGGAAATGTTCCAGGATAGGGGTAGGTGAAACCTGCAGGGTCATCAGTATGGGGAGGGAACACAATGCTGACGTGTCTCCCTCACTCAGGGCAGTGGAAATGGAGATGGACCCATCGGCATTATATGAGATAGAGGCCTGAAGCCTGGAAAGAACAGGAGATTGAGGGGACAGGTGTTCGAGACCACAAATCTAGATAACAATGCCAGGGTAGTGCCCACGTGTAGTGGTCTTGTGAGGGGGCTGGACCGATATAATCCGTCCACTCCCACACAAGACACATCTATTGAGGATAAGTAGGAGGGATCTGGTATTTCTGCCTCCCGTAGCATGGTATGGGCTGCGCCTGTGTCCACGAGAAAACGGGTGGGGTGTCCCTCTATAGGAATAATAATGTTTGCTAGAGGTCCCCCCGCCAACCGGGTGGAAATGGCCATCATCAGTAGGGGAGTGGAGGAGGCAGAGGAAACAGGTTTGCCACTTCCCTAACCGAGGAGTTCCGGTTGATCCCGCCGGGAAGGAGGAGGAAAAGCCCTGGCGTTCGGGTGCTGATCATACCCGAAGTTGGGTACTGAACATACCTCCGGTCGTATTGGGGGGGTATCTTCTAGGCTGTCTGGGAGCCCTACAGTCCCTCCTGTAGTGACTAGTGTCCCGCAATTAAAGCAGACAACAGGGGGTCTCTGGGGCGGGGTGGGAGTCACAGTCATTGGGGGGGGGGGTGGGAGTCACAGTCACTTCCTTGAGTAGTTGTTGGGTTTCCAGACCTCTTGCAACAGGCAATAGGGCTTCTAAGGCTAATATCTTGTACTCTGGTCGGGCCACTATCAGCCCCTTCCGTATCGGTTCTTTCAAACCCGCTACGAATGCACTTGATCATATGCTATAATGGGCTTTGTTATGTAAAGAGAATCCTAGATCTGTAAAGACCTGAGTGAGTCTTATGTATAAAGTTTCCACTGACTCCAGCAGGTTTTGCGTCACATCCTGTATGCTAGTTGCTTGATCTGCTAATTTGCCTCTAGCCCATTCCTATAATTGGTCACAAAATACAACCCCAGAGTTATATGAGACCTCACTCTCCAACCGGGCATTGTTAAAATGTTTCTCCATGATAGGCCAATAGGCATCACCTGCTTTTATTTCACATAAGCTGGCTAAGTCCCTCCATGCCGACGAGTATGTCTTTTGGATTTGTGCAATCCGACGGTAGAACGGCATGGGCTGCCGCTCAGGGTCAGGGAGGGAAACTACTAGGGTGGATGCTTGCGAGGGGGTAAAGGAGGCATACATGAGCGGAGCGTCCGGCAGTGGGCGGCTGGGCCCCGGATTCCAGGTTATCAGGTCCCGCAGGTCCTGTAACATACCCCTCTCATCAGGACCGTCCCAAATTGTACTCGGTGGGTTGGCATAGGAAGGTTGACTTAAGGGCGGTGGTGGTACTGCTGCGGGAGGTGCTAGTGCCCCAGCCGGGGTAGAGTGATGGAGTCCTGACACTGGAGCATGTTGGGCAAAGGCAGCAGATGGTTGGGTTACTGAACCCTGTATTGAAGGCATCACTGGGGCAATGACCGGTGGGCAGTAAAAGCTGCCATCTGCATTCAATACTGGGCACAGGGGGTAGAGGGGTTGGGATGGCTGGGATGGTGAGGCTGGAGGAAGGCCTGTTTGTAAGGGGGTCCTTCGACTTACAATTGCATTCGGGACAGAGCCCAGGGTGGTCAGGGTGTAGGAGTCCAGACCTCCCACATTCCTCACACGCCCACTTGGGGCCACCATCATAGGGTGAGGCAGGCTTTTTCCTTTATGATATACATGCATTAATCCCTCCTTGTTCTGTGTTTCCTGTTCCACCCACCCCTCTTTCATTAACCCCTTCGCTACCCTGAACCAGGCTTCTGCTGCCGAGACTAAATTATTCTTTGTCAACAACCCTTTCTTTTCAATCAACACAACTGTCCATTCTTCCGGTTGCAAGCATCCACCATATTTGCATAGGCCAGCAACTTTCAATAACTTTTTCCATCCTTTCACATTTTGTTCCCCTTCCCGCTGTAGCACTAGGTCATAGGCTAAGCTGCCCTCTGCCGGTCTAGTGAGATGTTGTCCCATTCTTACCCCTTCCCTTATTTCTGTGCTGTCTCTGCTGTGGGGCGGGTTCCACCCTCCCCAATTCAAATGCTAGATTAGTAACTCCGTCCTTTGAAGAGTTTTACTGAGCTGAGGTTCAGCTTAAAAATAAGCTCCAGATTAAGTAGGCTGAGTTACTAAAAAAAACTCCAGTCTTCCTAATCAAAAGATACACCCAGGTTTAAAATAAGTTGTAGGCTAGCTGGGGTGTTAAACAGTTAAATGTCTTTAAAAAGAAACAGCAGCAGCAAAGCAATTTTAAAAACCATTCCTTTTTTCTTTTTTTTCTTAAAAGGAGCACTAGACCCTCCTTTACAAAAAGGTGGGAGGGAGTCTGACTCTGTCTTCACAGCGTAGACTGAGAGAAAGCTGACAAGATGGGCTGAGGAATGTTTTTCAGCGTAAAACAAAAAGGTGGGGGTCAGCCTGCTCCTTGCTCCTATCCCATCCCAAAATTAACTTTTAAGGTTCACAATATAGTGGAGGTGACTGTAGATACTTTAATATCTTCCAAACTCTCCCTCACAGTACCACCTTAAGTAAAACCCCATCCACTTTCAAACATTAATCCACAAACACAGTGTAGAATATGACATACATACTATTTCAGCCCTTCTGTCTGTATTGAAGTAATATTTATCCCCAAACCTTCCTGGTTCGTATTATTTCCATACACCCTCTTAAACCAGCATCTTTCTACAGAGGCTACTAGTAAGGTAACTGTGTCTCTATTTATTTCCGTACACCCTCTTAAACCAGCATCTCTATACAAAGGCTGCTGACAAGAAAACTGTGTCTCCCCCTTCTCATACAGACATCTGCTGAAATAGCCACATTCAAGTCAAAACAGGACATAACAGAACATAACAGAAAATATTAGGCGGCAGAATAGGTCGACAGGTTCTCATTAAATCGGCCCTGGACAAGAATTTACCCGTCTTTGGCGGTCTTGGAATAGCGGACTGACTTTGAGTGAAAGGGAGGGTGACCGAGCCGGAATCACACAGGTAAGGAATATAACACTCTTCTCTTACCGTGTTTCGAAGTTGACCAGGCCTCGTTCCGTCAGTCACGCCTCAATTCGCTAGCAGTTCTCTGGGTCGGCTGCTTCCATATCACAATCCAGGGTCCACGTTGGGTAGCCAAAATGTAATAGATTTATCCCTGGTCCAATTCCATGATGTATGTTCTATTCTGCCTCTGACCCAAATTCAAGGTGATGTTAATGCATGCATGCAAAAAGGATCACACTGGCACACACTAGTCAGTATGAGCTCTTTCTCATCAACAGGGGTTTATTCAGGGTCACAGCCCCTTATATAAACAAAGTGACATAAGCAAACGCCATCACATATGTGTATATATCATTGGTTCATCTGTATATGGTCCTTTTCCTGTGACATCTGTTCTTGGCCACGATGCTGTATTCCCTAGCTCAGCGCCATCTTTTAGTACACAATGGGAGGGGCAGAAAGGAGGGGGTAAAAGGAGTGAGGAGTGGATGAAACATCTGTTTCTCGTTTTTATGTAAGGAAACTACTGCTGGCTGGTTATAAGATTACTAAAACACAAATACACACACATATATATATATATATTGTGACAGCAGGAAGGTAAAGTCACCTGGTTGCATCCAGGGGGGTAGATATATTTCTCCCAGATTCAGGCTTTATGCTGACTTGTACAACTAGGGTGGAGAGTTGTATAAGCCCAGCTGAGGCTAGTAGGCTCATGGATGACTCATACCTCTAGGGAGAGTGTGGGGCGTCGTACAGACAGGGAGTTGATGAGGCCAGCTGAAGCTTGTCAGCTCATTTAGGCCTCTATAAGAACTCCCAGATTCATTAGGTGTTAGCTCATGCCTGGAAGCAGACCTGTGTGGACTTCCTGGAGAGAGTGAACCCTTGTCCGGTGAGACAAAGCCTGTGTGGCTATTTGCTTGGACATTTAAAACCAGGGACTTAGGGACTAGGACAGCACTAGGCTGATCCCAGTTGTTAGTTAGGAAACCTGTATGTTTAGTCAGAGGTCAAGTTGACCAGGATTTAATTTGTTTATGTTTCTTTTGGCTTTGCTGTGTTTTGTCACTGTAAATAGAAAATAAACCGCACCTTTTTTTTTTTTGATTTTGAAAACCACAACCTCCGTTTGCTGGGCCTGTTTTTGTGTGGGGAGCCCATCCCGGGGGGTCACACACACCCGCTGCCAAGCTAACCCCCTCACAGTTGGTGGAGAACCAGTGGCAGTTTTTTTTTAAGCCAGCATGGAGGAGATACTGAAGCAGCTGGCTCTAGCAAATGCCAATCAACAGCAGACAAATGCAGGTTTGCAAAAGAGCCTTGCAGCTCAACAACAGAACTTCGCAGCCCAGCAGCAAGCTCATCAACAGAGCCTTGCAGCTCAGCAACAAGCCCAGCAGCAATCTGAGGCCCGCTTCATAGACCTGTTAGAGAAGCAAGAGCAGAGACTACAACAAATGGAAGCAGTAATGCAGCAACGTCCGCAGACCAGTGAGGAAAGCCGTCCCACTAATACCGCGTCCTTTGGGGTGAGTCGTTTATTGACAAAAATGACTGGAGAGGATGATCCAGAGGTATTTTTGACCACATTTGAAAGGACTGCTGAAAGAGAAAAGTGGCCTGAGGAGCAGTGGGCTGGACTGGTGGCTCCTCTGTTAACTGGTGAATCGCAGAAGGCTTACTATGACCTAGAGCCTGACCAAGCAAAAGACTATGTGATGCTAAAAGCTGAAATATTGGCAAGGCTGGGTGTCACCCAGGCTGTCCGGGCTCAGCGTGTGCATAACTGGACTTTCCAGCTTGGAAAACCCCCCAGGTCTCAAATGTATGATCTCATTCACCTAAGCAGAAAGTGGCTACAGCCAGAGACTTTGTCCGCACCAAAGATTGTGGAACGTGTTGTAATGGATCGGTTTTTGAGAGCTCTTCCTACTGCCATCCAAAAGTGGGTAAGCCATGGAGACCCAGAGACGGCCGATGGTCTTGTGGATCGTGTGGAGAAATACTTGGCTACAGAGAACCTGACGGCCTCTTCCAGAGACACTCGGACTTTCCACCCTAAGACCAGACCATCCCCAGGGGCGGATAAGAGGATTCCAAGGGGTGAGGGTGGAGAGAGTGAGAGGGTGGGAGCTCTACCCCAAGTTTGGCGAGAACAGCCTGGGAAATCAGCGGCTCAAGAGGCGGCAAGAAGGATCGTTTGCTACCGCTGCCGGCAAGCGGGACATATTGCAGCCAATTGCCCGGTTGTGGAGGAACCCATGCAGTGTGACTTTCTGATGGGCAGACGTCAGTCGCTGTGTGCGACAGTCGCATGCACTGCCATTCGAGGAACTGAGAAACATTTATGCAAAATGTGTGTTAATGGTAGAAATGTTGTGGTATTGCTGGATTCAGGTAGCCTTGTGACCCTGATAAAGGCTGAGTTAGTTAAAACAGAGGTCTCTGGGAATAGCAAGGTAGCTGTTATTTGTGTGCATGGGGACACCCGAGAGTATCCAGTGACTACAGTGTGTTTCGAGACCCCCAAAGGTACCCTCTCTCATCCAGTGGGCTTAGTATCTCAGTTACCGCATGACGCCATTGTGGGAAGGGATTTTCCGAAGTTCTGGGAACTGTGGGATGATCCTGAGCCCCCCACTGGTGCCCCTATGTACCAGGAATGGGATAGCCAGAACTCCCCTGAGAGTGGTGAGGACTCTCCGGAATTTCCCTTATCAGTATTGGCAGGGGAGACTCAAGAAACTGGAGAGGAGCCCACCTCCTCAGACGAAAACCTACCGTCTGTGGAGTTTTCTGATCTTGAGGTTCACAGGGAAAACTTTGCCACAGAACAGTTGAAAGACCCCGCCCTAATAAAGGCACGGGAAAACGTAGTGAAAATAGATGGCGAGTTAGTGAACCCAGATAATACCTGCACTTACCCATACTTCAGCGTAGAGAAGGACCTACTGTATCGGGTGGCAAAAAGGGCAGAAGAAACCGTTGAGCAGCTTGTGGTGCCCAAACCTTACAGGAAGTTGGTGTTGGAGTTGGCCCATGGGCACATTCTTGGAGGTCATCTGGGGACAGAGAAAACCCGAGAGAGGGTATTACAGAGATTCTATTGGCCGGGGGTGATAAAGGACATAGAAAATTATTGTTCCTCCTGCCCTGTGTGTCAGAGGTCGGCCCCGATGCCACATTTCCGTAGCCCGCTGGTCCCTCTACCCATCATTGAGGTCCCGTTTGAGAGGATCGCCATGGATTTGGTAGGTCCTATAATCAAGTCCGCTAGGGGGCACCAGTACATATTAGTTATAATGGACTATGCCACCCGTTATCCAGAAGCGATCCCTCTCCGAAATACCTCGGCCAAAACCATAGCCAAAGAGCTATCTCTTGTGTTTAGCCGGGTGGGTATTTGTAGAGAACTGCTTACGGACCAAGGTACACCCTTTATGTCCCGGGTTATGAAGGAGCTGTGTAAATTGTTCAAAGTGACGCAATTACGTACATCTGTGTATCACCCCCAAACCGATGGGCTGGTTGAAAGATTCAACAAAACCCTAAAGCAAATGTTGAAGAAAGTGGTGGATAGAGATGGAAAGGATTGGGACTGTCTACTTCCTTATCTGATGTTTGCTATTAGGGAGGTGCCCCAATCCTCTACGGGATTCTCCCCCTTTGAGTTACTGTATGGGAGACACCCAAGAGGGCTGTTGGATATTGCCAAGGAAACTTGGGAAAGTGAGAGTTCTCCCCACAGGAGTGTGATTGAGCATGTCGCCCTGATGCAAGACCGAATTGCACAGGTAATGCCCATCGTGAAGGAACATTTGGCCCAAGCGCAGTTAGCACAGCAGAGAGTGTACAACCGTGGAGCCAAGACCCGTACCTTTTCCCCGGGGGATAGGATACTGGTACTTGTCCCTACGGTTGAAAGTAAATTCCTTGCCAAATGGCAAGGCCCCTACGAGATAATGGAAAAAGTGAGCGAAGTGAATTACAAGGTCAGACAACCAGGAAGGCGAAAGCCCGAACAGATCTATCACGTTAATCTGTTGAAAGCCTGGAGGGATAGAGAGTCCCTAGTCGCAGACACTTGGTCACCAGCTCAAACTGGTTGCGTGATTCCTGAGGTTGGAATAGCAGCCACCTTGTCACAACCCCAACAACAGGAGGTTAAGGAGTTTGTGCTTCGCAACAAGGAGGTATTCTCTGAGCTGCCGGGACAAACATCTGGGGTAGAGCATGACATCATTACCCCGCCCGGTGAAAGGGTGAAGTTAAAACCCTATCGGATCCCAGAGGCCCGACGGGAGGCAATACGGGAGGAAGTACAGAAAATGCTGAACTTAGGGGTGATAGAGGAGTCCCAAAGTGATTGGTCTAGTCCCATTGTGTTGGTGCCTAAACCGGATGGGAGCTGGCGATTTTGTAACGATTTTCGTCAGTTGAACAAAGTTACAAAATTTGACACCTACCCCATGCCACGTATAGATGAGTTGATCGACCGGCTGGGAACAGCCCGATACATGACGACTCTTGACCTCACAAAAGGGTATTGGCAAATCCCCCTGGCCAAATTGGCCAAAGAGAAAACCGCATTTGTAACCCCAGACGGGGCGTTCCAATATAAAAGAATGCCGTTCGGGTTACAGAATGCGCCGGCCACGTTCCAGCGGAAAATGGACCAGATGCTGAGGCCCCATCGGAAGTATGCTGCGGCTTACCTGGATGACGTAATTGTCCATAGCACAGATTGGGCCTCACATCTGCCAAAAGTGCAAGCAGTCCTGGACTCTGTTCGGGAAGCGGGGTTTACGGCTAACCCCAAGAAGTGTACCATTGGGCAGGAGGAGGCCAAATATCTTGGGTACACCATTGGGAGGGGAGTAATAAAACCCCAACTCAACAAAGTCGAGGCCATCCAGAGTTGGCCACGTCCCAACAGCAAGAAGCAGGTACGAGCCTTTCTGGGAATCGCTGGGTATTATCGGCGATTCATTCCCCACTTTGCCTCTAAGGCTGTGCCCCTAACCAACCTAACGAAGGGGAAAGGGTCGGTCATGATTAAATGGACCCCCGAGGCTGAGGCAGCATTCCAATTCTTGAAACAAGCCTTATGTAGCCAGCCAGTGTTGTACTCACCCGACTTCTCTAAAGACTTTGTCGTACAAAGTGATGCGTCAGATGTGGGGTTAGGAGCAGTATTGTCCCAGGTCTGGAACGGGGAAGAGCACCCAGTCATTTACCTCAGCAGGAAGTTGAAGTCCCATGAGGTAAATTACGCCACCGTTGAAAAGGAGTGTTTAGCGGTGAAGTGGGCTCTAGATTCCCTTCGGTACTACCTGCTAGGTAGGCACTTTGACATGGTTACGGATCACGCTCCGTTAAAGTGGATGGCTCAAAACAAGGAAACAAATAGAAGAGTGAATAGGTGGTTCCTGGCCCTCCAGGAATTCAACTTCACAGTAAAGCATCGCCCTGGCGTTCAAATGGGGAATGTGGATGCTTTGTCTCGAGTACATGAATGCCTGATTGCTGGTGTTCCAACCCCGAGGTTAAAACAAGAGGGGGGGGGTATGTGACAGCAGGAAGGTAAAGTCACCTGGTTGCATCCAGGGGGGTAGATATATTTCTCCCAGATTCAGGCTTTATGCTGACTTGTACAACTAGGGTGGAGAGTTGTATAAGCCCAGCTGAGGCTAGTAGGCTCATGGATGACTCATACCTCTAGGGAGAGTGTGGGGCGTCGTACAGACAGGGAGTTGATGAGGCCAGCTGAAGCTTGTCAGCTCATTTAGGCCTCTATAAGAACTCCCAGATTCATTAGGTGTTAGCTCATGCCTGGAAGCAGACCTGTGTGGACTTCCTGGAGAGAGTGAACCCTTGTCCGGTGAGACAAAGCCTGTGTGGCTATTTGCTTGGACATTTAAAACCAGGGACTTAGGGACTAGGACAGCACTAGGCTGATCCCAGTTGTTAGTTAGGAAACCTGTATGTTTAGTCAGAGGTCAAGTTGACCAGGATTTAATTTGTTTATGTTTCTTTTGGCTTTGCTGTGTTTTGTCACTGTAAATAGAAAATAAACCGCACCTTTTTTTTTTTTGATTTTGAAAACCACAACCTCCGTTTGCTGGGCCTGTTTTTGTGTGGGGAGCCCATCCCGGGGGGTCACACACACCCGCTGCCAAGCTAACCCCCTCACAATATATATATATATATATATATATATATATATATATATATATACATACATATCGCAACAAGAAAGAAAAGAAACAATAAAAATAATAAAGAAGAAAAGAAAATAAGAATACAAAACACATAGTTTTTTTATTCATGGGATGCCAAGAGAGCTCAGCTTTTACTCCTTTTATTCAACATATATTCATGTATTCATATATCAGTATGTATGACCATTGTATGATATTTTATATGTTTTTTGGTAAATGTGTATTCAATATCAATTCATCTGTATATGGCTGTGTTTATGTTGTGGAAACTGTATCATGCAGCTCTAGACCAAAGGAACTGTGTTTGATAAATTAAAGGTTTTACTATATATATATATATATATATATATATATATATATACTCCATACACTGTTTTATTTAGCAATAGCATACCTCATTTAAAGTCCCAATTTTTTTTCTTTTATGAACAATTTACCAGTATTCTCACTAATAGCCACAGAAAATTTCTCAAGATTTGGGACCCATGGATAAATTATTGCCATCCCACTCTCTCTGTATTGGGCTTAGTTTACTTTATGAAGCACTTATGTGGTGGCTGGGGACCCCCTGCATCATGCCTCCTTTCCCACTCTTCCCTACTCCCTTCTTCCTCTTTCCCCCTATTACTTCCTGTTTTTATTCATTGTTTCTTCTCTTCTCTACCTTTTTCTCTTTCTGTACTTCTTTAGCACTATAGTCTTCAATTTCTTATCTTTTTTTGGTCTAGAACGCAATACTACTTGTGTTCCATACCCTTAATTGCTTCATTGTATATGAATAATGACACAACGCAGTTTTCATTGCATTCTATTTTGTATATTAATTGTTCACTTTGTGTGACCTTGTTAACCTTGTGTACCATTTGTTGTTTTCTTATGATAAAAATCAGTAAACATATTAAAAATAAAAACTGCATTGGGGTTCATTGGGAATGCCCATGTAGCCTGAGTGGCAAGAGCAGCTCCACTCATCCCACACTGCTGTCAATTACAGGTGATGTCAATGCTGGAACTCCAAAAAAATAAATAAAAAATGTTTGTAAGTGTACCTTTTATCAGAGGCGTTGCTAGGGGGGTGCGGGGGGTGCGGTCCGCCCCCGGGTGACACCCGCTAGAGGGGTGACACCCTCCCTTTTTTTTTTTTTTTTTTTTATTTATTTTTTTTTTATTTTTTTTTTTATTTTTTTTTTATTTTTTTACAGCTGACCCATTCATTGATTAATTTCACCCCGCTGGGCTGGAAGCCTGGAACAACACCTCCAGCGCCGCGGCCGCGCCTGGTGTGTGTCCTCCGGCTCCTTATTCTTCCTATTCCTAAATTCCAATCCTCCTCCCTACCCTACAGAGCCAGCGAGCGACTCAGCCTGTCACATCATCACACTGCACTGTAGTGTCACACTGGAGTGTCAGTGAAAAGATTATCAACAACACGCTGGAGTGCTCATCATGCTGCAGTTAAGCCAGTAAAAGAAAAATTGAATATGTTTGTGTCTGCAATCGAAGCGCTTTGTGATCCTTCTGAAAATATGGACACAAGAGGAGCAGCAGAATGTCTACTGCCTGCTGTCTGTGATTTTACGTTTTTGTGCTACCTATACTTCTGGGGTGATGTACTTCAAGAAGTTGATGTTACACAACAGTACCTGCAGACCAAAGGCTTAAGTCTGGACAAGGTGGTGACAAAGCTAGAGTCACTAAGACTTTTTCTGTTTGAAGAGCGCAGTCACCTAGTGGAACATGCAATTAAGCAGGCACATTTAAAATCTAAAGAATATGGAATTGCCGTAGAGAGAAGAGCCAGGTTTAAGAAGAGGATGGCAGGGGAACAGGCACGTGACGCTGGAGGCATAAGTCTACAAGACGAGAACAAGAGGGCAATGCTTGAGTGCATTGATCGCTTCCATTCTGAACTCCAGATCAGATTAAGAGCCATCATGGAAGTTGCAGCCATGTTTGAGGCTGTTCAAGCAAAGAGTCTCATATATGAAACTGAAGAAACATTAAAGGTGTCCATTCCAAAACTGACCACTTTTTATGACGAAATATCTGAGAGTGAGCTGTTAATGGAAATACCCAGACTGAGGAGACATCTCAAAGCAGCCAAGATCAACCTAGAAGAAGTCAAAGATTGGTCGGCTTTACAAGTTTTGACCTTCATAGCAGAATGGGACTTCATTGAATCTCTTCCAACCCTTTCACTATGTCTAAAAATATTTCTGACAATCTGTGTGTCTGTGGCTTCATGTGAGAGGAGCTTTTCAAAGTTGAAGCTGATAAAAAACTATTTGCGTTCAACGATGGGACAGGCAAGGCTTTCTGATCTTGCAATATTATCAGTTGAAAGTGAACTAGCGAAATGTATTGATTTTGATGATGTTGTTCACAATTTTGCAGCTGTCAAGGCTAGAAAAGCAAAGTTTTGATTTAGATGTTAACTAAATGCTTTCATATTTGTTCCTGTTTTTGTGTTATTTATTTATTAATTCAGTAAAGTTTAAAGTTAAAATAAATACAGTTCTTTAACAGTTTAAGCTTTGATTTCTATTATTTTCATATGATTTTGTTATTCAAATTTGCTAGTTGATTGATAGTTATTAACGGCACTACTGTTGCCAATATATGCAGTGTTATTAGGGTGAAAAAAATTATTGGGGGGGGGGGTGACACCATGTTATACCGCACCAGGTGACACCAACCCTAGTGACGCCACTGCCTTTTATCCTTAACCACTTAAGGACCAAGCCTGTTTTTCAGATTAGGTGTTTACAAGTTTAAAACATTTTTTTTTTTTGCTATAAAATTACTTAAAACCCCCAAACATTATATGTTGTTTTTTTTTCTAACATCCTAGAGAATATATTAGCGGTCATTGCAATACTTTTTGTCACATCGTATTTGCGCAGCGGTCTTACAATCGCACTTTTTTTGGAAAAAATTCACTTTTTTGAATTAAAAAATAAGACAACAGTAAAGTTAGCCCAATTTTTTTTTATATTGTGAAAGATAATGTTACGCCAAGTAAATTGATACCCAACATGTCACACTTCAAAGTTGCGCCCGCTCGTGGAATGGCGTCAAACTTTTACCCTTAAAAATCTCCATAGGCGACGTTTAAAAAATTCTACAGGTTGCATCTTTTGAGTTACAGAGGAGATCTAGGACTAGAATTATTGCTCTCGCTCTAATGATTGCGGGGATACCTCACATGTGTGGGTTGAACACCGTTTTCATATGTGGGCGCTACTCATGTATGCGTTCACTTCTGCGCGCGAGCTCGTCGGGACGGGGCGCTTTAAAAAAAAATTGTTTGTTTTCTTATTTATTTTACTTGATTCTATTTATTTTTACTTTGTTTTAAAAAAAATGGATCACTTTTATTCCTATTACAAGGAATGTAAACATCCCTTGTAATATAAAAAAGCATGACAGGTCCTCTTAAATATGAGATCTGGGGTCAAAAAGACCTCAGATCAAATTTTTACACTAAAATGCAATAAAAAAAATAAAAAGTCATTTGAAAAAAATGACAAAAAAAAAAGTCCCTTTAAGACGTATGGGCGGAGCTGACGTTTTGACGTCAGCGCCGCCCTGCTATGGTATGGAGACGAGTGGGGGACATCTTCCCCTCACTCTTATCCATACCACAGAGGGAGAAGGACCCGATCGCCTCCGCCGCTACCGATGGCTCCGGTAAGCGGCGGAGGGCGCGGGAGAGCGGCGGGAGGGGGGGCCCTCTCCCACTGCCAATAACGGTGACCTCGCGGTGAATCCGCTGCAGAGACCACCATTATCGTAAACAGGACCGCTCACTGAAGAGATGGATATCTCGGTTGTGGCAGCAGCTGCTGCCGTTACCGAGATATCCATCTTTAAAAAAATGACGTATATATACAGTGAGTGGTCGTTAAGTGGTTAAATAAACCCTTATGTGGCGTACACACGATCGTTTTTCATGCCGTTAAAAATGCAATTTTTTAAAATGGCCATTAAAACCGATCGTGTGTATGCTCCAGAGCATTTTTAACGGCGTGAAAAACGGGCATTAAAAATTTCGAACATGCTCTATTTTTTCACGTTGTTTTTCATGTCTTTTTTTTAACGACGTGAAAAACGATAGTGTGTATGCTTTTACGAGGGGGAAAAAAACGCGCATGCTCAGAATCAAGTATGAGACGGGAGCGCTCGTTCTGGTAAAACTAGCGTTCGTAATGGAGATAGCACATTCGTCACGCTGTAACGGACTGAAAAGCACGAGGCTGAAAAGCGCGAATCGCCGCTCAACAAAGTTTACTAACATGAAGGGTGGCGCCATTCGAATGGAACTTCCCCTTTATAGTGCCGTCATACGTGTTGTACGTCACTGCGCTTTGCTCGAGCGTTTTTTTTAATGATCGTGTGGATGCAAGACAGGCTTGAGAGGAAACATGAAAAAAAACTACGAGAAAAACGTTGGTTAAAAAAATGGCATGAAAAACGATCGTGTGTACGCCGCATTATACCTAATTGAATTTCACTATTGAGTATTTTTGCATTTTGGGTATACGAATGATGATTTCCTTGGCTGC
This sequence comes from Rana muscosa, assembly GCA_029206835.1. Classification (NCBI taxonomy): domain Eukaryota; kingdom Metazoa; phylum Chordata; class Amphibia; order Anura; family Ranidae; genus Rana; species Rana muscosa. Next base: position 382,322,704 of record CM055122.1, on the reverse strand, counting down.
CTGGTGAATTGAGCCCATCCAGTCCGGTTTCTCTGCCTATTGGAGCTTGATGCAGACCTGGAGGTTGATTATACAGGCTTCATATAGCTTGCCCTCTGATAAGCAGGAAATTTATATGGTGGTGGGACACGTGTGTTGGTGGTGTTTATTGAGGTTCAACCTTCTATCATTTCACTGCATCAGCAAGTGTGCGACCTATCAAGTCTCTATACCCCATTACATGGACTCTCAGATCACTCTTTAGAGACATATTACAGCTTGTTTATCACTGTCACTTATTTACATGGACTTTTGGATTATTCCTCTAAGATCCACTGATTATTTCATCAATCTTACATGGTGTTTTCACAAATTTGCCATTGTCATTTTGTTTTATTTTATTTTGAGCGCAGCTTTTTATATACAATTTGGTGTGAGAGTTAGCCTGGAGGGCTAGTGAACGGGGCAGCTGCAGCCAGTTGGGTTGGCAATGCCTGAAGAGGTGGTGCTAGGTTCAGTGGCCACTAGGGATGAGCTTCAAGTTTGAGTCAAACCCATGTTCGACTCGAACATCGCCTGTTCGGCTGTTCGCCGAATTTCAAACATTATGGGCCATTCGCGCAAAATTTGAGTGGTGCGTAACGGCCCATAATTCACTGCATTGCTGGCTGATGATTGGCCAAGCATGCACTATGACCCGCATGCTTTGGTTAAACAGGGGTCTCAAACTGGTGGCCCTCCAGCTGTTGCGAAACTACAAGTCCCATGAGGCATTGCAAAGCTGACAGTTACAAGCATGACTCCCGCAGGCAGAGGCATGATGGGACTTGTAGTTTTGCAACAGCTGGAGGGCCACCAGTTTGAGACCCCTGGGTTAAAGAGAGAGAGAGAGACAGTGTAATTTATTTTGAGTTAGATAGAGCAGGCAGGCAAGTCAGTTAGCTGCAGTTACAGTGTGTAGAGCAGGGGTCTCAAACTCAAATTACCTGAGGGCCACAAGACAAGTTTTCATATCACATGGGGGCCGCATGCAAACTTTCAAACTTCAAAAACAGCACTGGTGTCAGCGGACGCACTATTAACCCCCAGCACTGGTGTCAGCAGACGCACTATTAACCCCCAGCACTACCCCTACACTTCACAAATACCCCCCTACACTTCACAAATACCCCCTGCTCACAAATTTCAAACCCAGTCACTAGGGATGAGCTTCGTGTTCGAGTCGAACATACGTTCGACTCGAACATCAGCTGTTCGATCGTTCGACGAAGATCGAACGATTTGGGCCGTTCGCGCCAAATTCGAGTGACGCGAACGGCCCACAATGCACTACGCCATCGCAGTATCATCCAGGCGCTGTGATTGGCCAAGCATGCACTGTGACCCCGCATGCTTGGCCAATCACAGCGCCGGCAGCGAGGAGAGCAATGATTGGCCACAGGCAGGATGCCTGTGGCCAATTATTGCTGAGGGGGTTTAGTACACGCCCCACACTATAAAAGGCTGCCAGCGCGGCGGCCTTGTGTAGTGTGTTCCGGAGCAGGGAAAGAGAAGCATAGGCAGGGACAGTGTCATTATTTTTTCTTTACTAATCCTGGATTCCTTGTGTTTAGGGACAAATAAGGATAGGTAGGGAGAGTGTCAGTGACAGTGTGCTATTCTGTGCTAATCCTTGTTTGTAGGGACAGAGAGGTACAGTGAGGGAAAGTGTCAGTGTGCTATTCTGTTCTAAAACTATTCTGCTGAACCATATTTTCAATCCTTGAGTTGAGGGACAGAGAGGTACAGTGAGTGAAACTGACAGTGTGCTATTCTGTTCTAAACCAATTTTGCTGTTCCATATTTTCAATCCTTGAGTTTAGGGACAGAGAAGGACACTCGTAGAAATTATCAGTGTGCTATTCTGTGCTAAATCTTGTTTGTAGGGAGGGACAGAGTAGGACAGTGAGGGAAAGTGTCAGTGTGCTATTCTGTTCTAAAACTATTTTGCTGAACCATATTTTCAATCCTTGAGTTGAGGGACAGAGAGGTACAGTGAGTGAAACTGACAGTGTGCTATTCTGTTCTAAACCAATTTTGCTGTTCCATATTTTCAGTCCTTGAGTTTAGGGACAGAGAAGGACACTCGTAGAAATTATCAGTGTGCTATTCTGTGCTAAATCTTGTTTGTAGGGAGGGACAGAGTAGGACAGTGAGGGAAAGTGTCAGTGTGCTATTCTGTTCTAAAACTATTTTGCTGAACCATATTTTCAATCCTTGAGTTGAGGGACAGAGAGGTACAGTGAGTGAAACTGACAGTGTGCTATTCTGTTCTAAACCAATTTTGCTGTTCCATATTTTCAATCCTTGAGTTTAGGGACAGAGAAGGACACTCGTAGAAATTATCAGTGTGCTATTCTGTGCTAAATCTTGTTTGTAGGGAGGGACAGAGTAGGACAGTGAGGGAAAGTGTCAGTGTGCTATTCTGTTGTAAAACTATTTTGCTGAACCATATTTTCAATCCTTGAGTTGAGGGACAGAGAGGTACAGTGAGTGAAACTGACAGTGTGCTATTCTGTTCTAAACCAATTTTGCTGTTCCATATTTTCAATCCTTGAGTTTAGGGACAGAGAAGGACACTCGTAGAAATTATCAGTGTGCTATTCTGTGCTAAATCTTGTTTGTAGGGAGGGACAGAGTAGGACAGTGAGGGAAAGTGTCAGTGTGCTATTCTGTTCTAAAACTATTTTGCTGAACCATATTTTCAATCCTTGAGTTGAGGGACAGAGAGGTACAGTGAGTGAAACTGACAGTGTGCTATTCTGTTCTAAACCTATTTTGCTGTTCCATATTTTCAATCCTTGAGTTGAGGGACAGAGAGGTACAGTGAGTGAAACTGACAGTGTGCTATTCTGTTCTAAACCAATTTTGCTGTTCCATATTTTCAATCCTTGAGTTTAGGGACAGAGAAGGACACTCGTAGAAATTATCAGTGTGCTATTCTGTGCTAAATCTTGTTTGTAGGGAGGGACAGAGTAGGACAGTGAGGGAAAGTGTCAGTGTGCTATTCTGTTCTAAAACTATTTTGCTGAACCATATTTTCAATCCTTGAGTTGAGGGACAGAGAGGTACAGTGAGTGAAACTGACAGTGTGCTATTCTGTTCTAAACCAATTTTGCTGTTCCATATTTTCAATCCTTGAGTTTAGGGACAGAGAAGGACACTCGTAGAAATTATCAGTGTGCTATTCTGTGCTAAATCTTGTTTGTAGGGAGGGACAGAGTAGGACAGTGAGGGAAAGTGTCAGTGTGCTATTCTGTTCTAAAACAATTTTGCTGAACCATATTTTCAATCCTTGAGTTGAGGGACAGAGAGGTACAGTGAGTGAAACTGACAGTGTGCTATTCTGTTCTAAACCTATTTTGCTGTTCCATATTTTCAATCCTTGAGTTGAGGGACAGAGAGGTACAGTGAGTGAAACTGACAGTGTGCTATTCTGTTCTAAACCAATTTTGCTGTTCCATATTTTCAATCCTTGAGTTTAGGGACAGAGAAGGACACTCGTAGAAATTATCAGTGTGCTATTCTGTGCTAAATCTTGTTTGTAGGGAGGGACAGAGTAGGACAGTGAGGGAAAGTGTCAGTGTGCTATTCTGTTCTAAAACTATTTTGCTGAACCATATTTTCAATCCTTGATTTGAGGGACAGAGAGGTACAGTGAGTGAAACTGACAGTGTGCTATTCTGTTCTAAACCAATTTTGCTGTTCCATATTTTCAATCCTTGAGTTTAGGGACAGAGAAGGACACTCGTAGAAATTATCAGTGTGCTATTCTGTGCTGAATCTTGTTTGTAGGGAGGGACAGAGTAGGACAGTGAGGGAAAGTGTCAGTGTGCTATTCTGTTCTAAAACTATTTTGCTGAACCATATTTTCAATCCTTGAGTTGAGGGACAGAGAGGTACAGTGAGTGAAACTGACAGTGTGCTATTCTGTTCTAAACCAATTTTGCTGTTCCATATTTTCAATCCTTGAGTTTAGGGACAGAGAAGGACACTCGTAGAAATTATCAGTGTGCTATTCTGTGCTAAATCTTGTTTGTAGGGAGGGACAGAGTAGGACAGTGAGGGAAAGTGTCAGTGTGCTATTCTGTTCTAAAACTATTTTGCTGAACCATATTTTCAATCCTTGAGTTGAGGGACAGAGAGGTACAGTGAGTGAAACTGACAGTGTGCTATTCTGTTCTAAACCTATTTTGTTGTTCCATATTTTCAATCCTTGAGTTGAGGGACAGAGAGGTACAGTGAGTGAAAATGACAGTGTGCTATTCTGTTCTAAACCAATTTTGCTGTTCCATATTTTCAATCCTTGAGTTTAGGGACAGAGAAGGACACTCGTAGAAATTATCAGTGTGCTATTCTGTGCTAAATCTTGTTTGTAGGGAGGGACAGAGTAGGACAGTGAGGGAAAGTGTCAGTGTGCTATTCTGTTCTAAAACTATTTTGCTGAACCATATTTTCAATCCTTGAGTTGAGGGACAGAGAGGTACAGTGAGTGAAACTGACAGTGTGCTATTCTGTTCTAAACCAATTTTGCTGTTCCATATTTTCAATCCTTGAGTTTAGGGACAGAGAAGGACACTCGTAGAAATTATCAGTGTGCTATTCTGTGCTAAATCTTGTTTGTAGGGAGGGACAGAGTAGGACAGTGAGGGAAAGTGTCAGTGTGCTATTCTGTTCTAAAACTATTTTGCTGAACCATATTTTCAATCCTTGATTTGAGGGACAGAGAGGTACAGTGAGTGAAACTGACAGTGTGCTATTCTGTTCTAAACCAATTTTGCTGTTCCATATTTTCAATCCTTGAGTTTAGGGACAGAGAAGGACACTCGTAGAAATTATCAGTGTGCTATTCTGTGCTAAATCTTGTTTGTAGGGAGGGACAGAGTAGGACAGTGAGGGAAAGTGTCAGTGTGCTATTCTGTTCTAAAACTATTTTGCTGAACCATATTTTCAATCCTTGAGTTGAGGGACAGAGAGGTACAGTGAGTGAAACTGACAGTGTGCTATTCTGTTCTAAACCTATTTTGCTGTTCCATATTTTCAATCCTTGAGTTGAGGGACAGAGAGGTACAGTGAGTGAAACTGACAGTGTGCTATTCTGTTCTAAACCAATTTTGCTGTTCCATATTTTCAATCCTTGAGTTTAGGGACAGAGAAGGACACTCGTAGAAATTATCAGTGTGCTATTCTGTGCTAAATCTTGTTTGTAGGGAGGGACAGAGTAGGACAGTGAGGGAAAGTGTCAGTGTGCTATTCTGTTCTAAAACTATTTTGCTGAACCATATTTTCAATCCTTGAGTTGAGGGACAGAGAGGTACAGTGAGTGAAACTGACAGTGTGCTATTCTGTTCTAAACCTATTTTGTTGTTCCATATTTTCAATCCTTGAGTTGAGGGACAGAGAGGTACAGTGAGTGAAAATGACAGTGTGCTATTCTGTTCTAAACCAATTTTGCTGTTCCATATTTTCAATCCTTGAGTTTAGGGACAGAGAAGGACACTCGTAGAAATTATCAGTGTGCTATTCTGTGCTAAATCTTGTTTGTAGGGAGGGACAGAGTAGGACAGTGAGGGAAAGTGTCAGTGTGCTATTCTGTTCTAAAACTATTTTGCTGAACCATATTTTCAATCCTTGAGTTGAGGGACAGAGAGGTACAGTGAGTGAAACTGACAGTGTGCTATTCTGTTCTAAACCTATTTTGCTGTTATATATTTTCAATCCTTGAGTTGAGGGACAGAGAGGTACAGTGAGTGAAACTGACAGTGTGCTATTCTGTTCTAAACCAATTTTGCTGTTCCATATTTTCAATCCTTGAGTTTAGGGACAGAGAAGGACACTCGTAGAAATTATCAGTGTGCTATTCTGTGCTAAATCTTGTTTGTAGGGAGGGACAGAGTAGGACAGTGAGGGAAAGTGTCAGTGTGCTATTCTGTTCTAAAACTATTTTGCTGAACCATATTTTCAATCCTTGATTTGAGGGACAGAGAGGTACAGTGAGTGAAACTGACAGTGTGCTATTCTGTTCTAAACCAATTTTGCTGTTCCATATTTTCAATCCTTGAGTTTAGGGACAGAGAAGGACACTCGTAGAAATTATCAGTGTGCTATTCTGTGCTAAATCTTGTTTGTAGGGAGGGACAGAGTAGGACAGTGAGGGAAAGTGTCAGTGTGCTATTCTGTTCTAAAACTATTTTGCTGAACCATATTTTCAATCCTTGAGTTGAGGGACAGAGAGGTACAGTGAGTGAAACTGACAGTGTGCTATTCTGTTCTAAACCAATTTTGCTGTTCCATATTTTCAATCCTTGAGTTTAGGGACAGAGAAGGACACTCGTAGAAATTATCAGTGTGCTATTCTGTGCTAAATCTTGTTTGTAGGGAGGGACAGAGTAGGACAGTGAGGTAAAGTGTCAGTGTGCTATTCTGTTCTAAAACTATTTTGCTGAACCATATTTTCAATCCTTGAGTTGAGGGACAGAGAGGTACAGTGAGTGAAACTGACAGTGTGCTATTCTGTTCTAAACCAATTTTGCTGTTCCATATTTTCAATCCTTGAGTTTAGGGACAGAGAAGGACACTCGTAGAAATTATCAGTGTGCTATTCTGTGCTAAATCTTGTTTGTAGGGAGGGACAGAGTAGGACAGTGAGGGAAAGTGTCAGTGTGCTATTCTGTTCTAAACCTATTTTGCTGTTCCATATTTTCAATCCTTGAGTTGAGGGACAGAGAGGTACAGTGAGTGAAACTGACAGTGTGCTATTCTGTTCTAAACCAATTTTGCTGTTCCATATTTTCAATCCTTGAGTTTAGGGACAGAGAAGGACACTCATAGAAATTATCAGTGTGCTATTCTGTGCTAAATCTTGTTTGTAGGGAGGGACAGAGTAGGACAGTGAGGGAAAGTGTCAGTGTGCTATTCTGTTCTAAAACTATTTTGCTGAACCATATTTTCAATCCTTGAGTTGAGGGACAGAGAGGTACAGTGAGTGAAACTGACAGTGTGCTATTCTGTTCTAAACCTATTTTGCTGTTCCATATTTTCAATCCTTGAGTTGAGGGACAGAGAGGTACAGTGAGTGAAACTGACAGTGTGCTATTCTGTTCTAAACCAATTTTGCTGTTCCATATTTTCAATCCTTGAGTTTAGGGACAGAGAAGAACACTCGTAGAAATTATCAGTGTGCTATTCTGTGCTAAATCTTGTTTGTAGGGAGGGACAGAGTAGGACAGTGAGGGAAAGTGTCAGTGTGCTATTCTGTTCTAAAACTATTTTGCTGAACCATATTTTCAATCCTTGAGTTGAGGGACAGAGAGGTACAGTGAGTGAAACTGACAGTGTGCTATTCTGTTCTAAACCAATTTTGCTGTTCCATATTTTCAATCCTTGAGTTTAGGGACAGAGAAGGACACTCGTAGAAATTATCAGTGTGCTATTCTGTGCTAAATCTTGTTTGTAGGGAGGGACAGAGTAGGACAGTGAGGGAAAGTGTCAGTGTGCTATTCTGTTCTAAAACTATTTTGCTGAACCATATTTTCAATCCTTGATTTGAGGGACAGAGAGGTACAGTGAGTGAAACTGACAGTGTGCTATTCTGTTCTAAACCAATTTTGCTGTTCCATATTTTCAATCCTTGAGTTTAGGGACAGAGAAGGACACTCGTAGAAATTATCAGTGTGCTATTCTGTGCTAAATCTTGTTTGTAGGGAGGGACAGAGTAGGACAGTGAGGGAAAGTGTCAGTGTGCTATTCTGTTCTAAAACTATTTTGCTGAACCATATTTTCAATCCTTGAGTTGAGGGACAGAGAGGTACAGTGAGTGAAACTGACAGTGTGCTATTCTGTTCTAAACCTATTTTGCTGTTCCATATTTTCAATCCTTGAGTTTAGGGACAGAGAAGGACACTCGTAGAAATTATCAGTGTGCTATTCTGTGCTAAATCTTGTTTGTAGGGAGGGACAGAGTAGGACAGTGAGGGAAAGTGTCAGTGTGCTATTCTGTTCTAAAACTATTTTGCTGAACCATATTTTCAATCCTTGATTTGAGGGACAGAGAGGTACAGTGAGTGAAACTGACAGTGTGCTATTCTGTTCTAAACCAATTTTGCTGTTCCATATTTTAAATCCTTGAGTTTAGGGACAGAGAAGGACACTCGTAGAAATTATCAGTGTGCTATTCTGTGCTAAATCTTGTTTGTAGGGAGGGACAGAGTAGGACAGTGAGGGAAAGTGTCAGTGTGCTATTCTGTTCTAAAACTATTTTGCTGAACCATATTTTCAATCCTTGAGTTGAGGGACAGAGAGGTACAGTGAGTGAAACTGACAGTGTGCTATTCTGTTCTAAACCTATTTTGCTGTTCCATGTTTTCAATCCTTGAGTTGAGGGACAGAGAGGTACAGTGAGTGAAACTGACAGTGTGCTATTCTGTTCTAAACCAATTTAGCTGTTCCATATTTTCAATCCTTGAGTTTAGGGACAGAGAAGGACACTCATAGAAATTATCAGTGTGCTATTCTGTGCTAAATCTTGTTTGTAGGGAGGGACAGAGTAGGACAGTGAGGGAAAGTGTCAGTGTGCTATTCTGTTCTAAAACTATTTTGCTGAACCATATTTTCAATCCTTGAGTTGAGGGACAGAGAGGTACAGTGAGTGAAACTGACAGTGTGCTATTCTGTTCTAAACCTATTTTACTGTTCCATATTTTCAATCCTTGAGTTTAGGGACAGAGAAGGACACTCGTAGAAATTATCAGTGTGCTATTCTGTGCTAAATCTTGTTTGTAGGGAGGGACAGAGTAGGACAGTGAGGGAAAGTGTCAGTGTGCTATTCTGTTCTAAAACTATTTTGCTGAACCATATTTTCAATCCTTGATTTGAGGGACAGAGAGGTACAGTGAGTGAAACTGACAGTGTGCTATTCTGTTCTAAACCAATTTTGCTGTTCCATATTTTCAATCCTTGAGTTTAGGGACAGAGAAGGACACTCGTAGAAATTATCAGTGTGCTATTCTGTGCTAAATCTTGTTTGTAGGGAGGGACAGAGTAGGACAGTGAGGGAAAGTGTCAGTGTGCTATTCTGTTCTAAAACTATTTTGCTGAACCATATTTTCAATCCTTGTGTTTAGGGACAGAGAAGGATAGGCAGGGGACAGTGTCAGTGTCATTGTTGCTAAGCCTCCTGCACAGTATACACCTGAAGGTAGCCCTTATTGCTGTTTTTCCTATCTCCCTGCAGGCCATCCATTAAAATGTCTGGAAGGCAACCAAGGAGAGGCAGACAGTCAGGAGGCAAAAAAAGAGGGCAAGCAGGCTCTGTGTCTGGGGGCAACAGTGCTGGTCATCAGCACATGGCCATGGGACACGCTTGTTCTTGTTTTTGGCAGCTGGACATGTTGAGCCACATCATGCTGAAGACTTGGTAGAGTGGATGACCAAGCCCACCTCATCCTCCTCATCCTCTCTCACCCAGGCTCAGGGTACTGGCAAAGCAGCTGCCAAAGCGTCCTCTTCTCTGGTATCATTATCTTCATTAGTCAATCCTTCCCTAGACCCACCATGCCCTCCTCCTGAGGAGTCCCCCGAACTGTTTGAGCACAGTGTTGGGTACATGCTCCAGGAGGATGCCCAGCGTTTGGAAGGATCTGATGATGATACCCAGCTAGAGGAAGGCAGCAGCGTGAGAGCAGAGAGAGGGGATGCTCAAGAAGGACACCAATCTGGCAGTCATGCTCCAGCAGCTGCAGCATATTGCCAGATTGGCTCCAGTGATGAGGAGGGAGGGGATGATGAGGTCACTGACTCCACGTGGGTGCCTAATAGGAGAGGGGAGGAGGAGGAGGATGAGGAGGAGGCACATCTCCAACGAGGCAGGATGCCCTTGAGTGGCCAGCGTATGGGCAGCACACCGACGGAATCACACCGCAGAGCTCCGCCTGTGCAGGGTGCTGCCTCTGCCCGTCATGCAAAAAGTTCTTTGGTGTGGGCCTTTTTTGAGGCGAGTGCATTAGATCGCACAGCTGCTGTTTGCAACATATGTCTCAAGCGTATATCGCGTGGCCAAAACATCAGCCGCTTGGGCACCACATGCTTGATCAGACATATGTTGACCTGCCATGCAGCTCGTTGGCAAGCCTACCTTAAAGACCCACACCAAAGAACAAAGCTGACCTCTTCTTGCACCGCATCAGCTGGGATCTCCAACCCCACTATACCTTCACTCCTCTCTGAAACCTGCTCTGAGAGGAATGAAGGTGTAGAATTAGGTGTGTCACAGGCAAGTACTTGCGGGCACTCTGCTAGCAGTACACCAACGTCCGATTCTAGCAGGCAAATTTCACTGCCCCAGCTGCTGGACCGTCGAAAGAAGTTCACTCCCAGCCATCCACATGCCCAGCGATTGAATGCTAGCTTGGCTAAATTGCTAGCGCTTCAACTGCTGCCTTTTCAGTTGGTAGAGTCGGCCCCCTTCCGTGAGTTTGTGCAATGTGCGGTTCCTCAGTGGCATGTTCCCAAACGACACTTTTTCGCACGGAAGGCTATTCCGGCTCTCTACAGGCATGTGGAAGGCAATGTCTTGGCCTCGCTGGACAGGGCGGTCAGCGGTAAGGTGCATATTACCGCTGACTCATGGTCCAGCAGGCATGGACAGGGACGTTACCTTTCTTTCACGGCCCATTGGGTCACTCTTTTGGCAGCTGGGAAGGATGCAGGACAAGGTGCAGTAGTGTTGGAGGTTGTTCCACCGCCACGCCTCCAAAATGCTACTACTGGTTGTGACACACCTCTCTCCTCCACCCCCTCCTCTTCTTCTTCCTCCATGGCCTCTTCCTGTGGTTTGTCCTCGGAACCAGCGGTGCTCCGTAGGCGTTCAAGGGGCTACGCAAGTACGCAGGCAAAAAGATGCCATGCCGTGTTTGCGCTGGTGTGTTTGGGGGACAGGAGCCACACTGGGGCAGAGGTCCTGTCTGCTCTGCAGGGGCAGGCCGAGAGGTGGTTGACGCCACGCCAGCTTAAGCCAGGAATGGTGGTTTGCGACAATGGCACCAACCTCCTCTCCGCCCTCCGACAGGGACAACTGACCCATGTGCCCTGTATGGCTCACGTCCTTAACCTGGTGGTGCAGCAGTTCTTGGGCAGGTACCCGGGCTTACAGGATGTCCTGAGGCAGGCCAGGAAAGTCTGTGTGCATTTCCGCAGATCTTATAATGCCAGTGCTCGCCTGGCTGAGCTTCAAAAGGAGTTGAACCTGCCCAAGAACCGCCTTATATGTGACATGCCCACCAGGTGGAACTCAACGTTGGCCATGCTGCAGCGGCTGCACACGCAGCAGAGGGCCATCAATGAGTACCTGTGCGACTACGGCACCAGGACAGGGTCAGGGGAGCTAGGGTTTTTTTCACCACGCCAGTGGGGCATGATCAGGGATGCATGCACTGTCCTGGCACCATTTGAGGAGGCCACGAGGATGGTGAGCAGTGACAGTGCATGCATCAGTGACACTGTACCTCTTGTCCACCTGTTGGAGCACACGCTGCGTGGAATAATGGACAGGGCACTTGAGGCAGAACAGAGGCAGGAAGAGGAGGACTTCCTTGCCTCTCAAGGCCCCCTTTACCCAGACAGTGTTCCTTCTGTCCCACCCATCGCACAGGAAGAGGAGGAGGAGGAGGAGGATTGTGTCAGCATGGAGGTGGAGGCTGGCACTCAGCATCATCATCAGCAGCAGTCTTTTAGGGATGATTTACAGTCCCAAGAAACCAGTGGACTTGTACGTGGCTGGGAGGAGGTGGCTGCGGATCATGTCGTCCTTAGTGACCCAGAGGACTCCGGACTGAATGCCTCAGCTAACCTACGCTGCATGGCCTCCCTGATCCTGCAAAGTCTGCGGAAGGATCCTCGTATTCTTAGGATCAAGGAGAGGGACCATTACTGGCTGGCCACTCTCCTTGATCCACGGTACAAGGGTAAGGTTGCGGACCTTATCGTACCGTCGCAGAGGGAGCAGAGGATGAGACAACTCCGGGAGGCCTTGCAGAAAGGTCTGTGCAACGCGTTCCCAGAGACTGGGAGGTTACAAACTCCTGGTCCTGGACAACGAGTTGCTGAGGCTTCGGGCAGTCAAAGAAGGAGCGGTGGGGAAGGTGGCCGTCTGACCGATGCGTTCAGACAATTCTTTAGTCCGCAGCCCCAAAGTATGATCGGTTCCAGCAACCATCGCCAGCGTCTGATATACATGGTGCAGGAATACCTAGGGGCAAGGTCAGACTTGGACACCTTCCCCACCGAAAATCCTCTGGCTTACTGGGTCTTGAGGATGGATCACTGGCCAGAGCTTGCACAGTATGCAATTGAGCTACTGGCCTGTCCTGCATCCAGCGTTCTTTCAGAACGCACATTCAGTGCTGCTGGAGGATTTGTCACGGATCACAGGGTGCGCCTGTCCACCGACTCGGTTGATCGACTGACTTTCATCAAGATGAACCAGTCTTGGATTACCACCAGCTACCACACACCAGATGCTGATATAACAGACTAATTGATTTTAAAATGTCACATCCCTTCAAGACTGATGCTGATGCTGAGTGCCTGTGCTGTTATGTTGACTGGCTATCCTCCTCCTCCTCCTCAATGATACGATTAACGATGATAGCTCGGAAGATCATTTTGGTTTATGGGTGACGCCACCAGTGGCTAAGGCCCAATTTTTCAGCCCCTGTTCAACAGGGGCATGCAATTATAATTATTGATCTAATAATTCACAGCAGGGCCCATTGCTGCGCCCACCAAGAGTAACTGTCAGGCCTTACAGTGTTGTGGCACCAGCACCACCATCACCACCACCACCACCACCAAAGGCCCAATTTTTAAGCCCCTGTTCAACAGGGGCATGCAATTATAATTATTGATCTAATAATTCACAGCAGGGCCCATTGCTGCGCCCACCAAGAGTAACTGTCAGGCCTTACAGTGTTGTGGCACCAGCACCACCATCACCACCACCACCACCACCAAAGGCCCAATTTTTCAGCCCCTGTTTAACAGGGGCAAGCAATTATAATTATTGATCTAATAATTCACAGCAGGGAGCATTGCTGCGCCCACCAAGAGTAACTGTCAGGCCTTACAGTGTTGTGGCACCAGCACCACCATCACCACCACCACCACCACCAAAGGCCCAATTTTTCAGCCCCTGTTCAACAGGGGCATGCAATTATAATTATTGATCTAATAATTCACAGCAGGGAGCATTGCTGCGCCCACCAAGAGTAACTGTCAGGCCTTACAGTGTTGTGGCACCAGCACCACCATCACCACCACCACCACCACCAAAGGCCCAATTTTTCAGCCCCTGTTCAACAGGGGCATGCAATTATAATTATTGATCTAATAATTCACAGCAGGGAGCATTGCTGCGCCCACCAAGAGTAACTGTCAGGCCTTACAGTGTTGGGGCACCAGCACCACCATCAAAGGCCCAATTTTTACTACCACTGATCAACAATTATATGTTATTACAATTCCTGATATTATACTTGACAGAAGGGCGTTCCAGCACCCACCAAGAATAACTGTGAGTGCTTTCAGTGTTGTGCCAACACCAACACCTAAGGGGCCAATTTCTGCAGAGTATATACGGAAGGTCCCTACTTTCAAACATCCAACTTACAAACTACTACTACTTGCAAACGGAAGAAGACAACAGGAAGTGAGAGGAAATCTACCCCTTGGAAGGAAAATTCTCTCCTGTAAGAATTAATATGGGAGAAAGGTGTCTCCTGTCTACTGATGCTTTATCACCAATCCTTGTTTCAATAAAAACACCACATTTCAAAAACAGTTGTCATTGGGACGCAAAGTGAGGTGAAATGTTCTGAACAGGGGCACAGACAGCAAAAAAACTGTGACAGGGGTGATAACCGTTCCCTATGTTTTACAAAAAACTAAAAAAAAGGAATTTGCCATGGAGCTCCACTTAAACAATGCAGCTGTTCAAAATTATAAACAGATTCTACATAAGAACAAACCTACAGTCCCTGTCTTGTATGCACCGCCTGTATACGGCTGTTCAGAGTATATAGGTCCTTTTTTATTTTGTGTGCGGGGTTCCCCTTAATATCCATACAAGACCCAAAGGGGCTGGTAATGGGCTGGGGTAGGGGGGGGGGTTGATGGGGTAGCTATGCCATTTTTCCTAAAGATTTTCATCCATATTACCGGGACCAGACATTGCATTAAAGCCGCAAGCAGTTTTAAATGACTTTTTTCCCTTTAGAAATGTTATTTTGTGCAGGGACAGTTCTAAACACGGGAAACACGTGGCACTTCACAGGCATACTTTAGACACCCCCCAGGTACAATATTTAAAGGAATATTTGACTTTTTTTTTTCACTTTATGCATCATTAAAATGACTGCTCCCGGAAAACGTCCGTTTTTAAAACTTATTTTTGCATTGATACATGTCCCCTGGTGCAGAAGCCGGGTTCCCAAACTCTGTTTCGGACAATAACATGGATAATAGTCGTTATAATTAGCACTTTAGAATCCGAACGTTCGCATCCATTGTATTTAATAGGGTTCTAATGTTCGCGCGAACTTTCGGTCCGTTCGCGGGTTCTGGTGCGAACCGAACCCGGGGGTGTTCGGCTCATCACTACCAGTCACCTACCTAAGGACTTAGCCTCAGTGTGATGGCTCACTTACCTCTCCTCCTGGCAGGGCTGGACTGGGACAAAAATTTGGCCCTGGACTTCATCCAGACCGGCCCACTTTAATTTTGCAAACACGCACAAAAACATTAATTCATCAGTGACCATGACCAGCAGTGGCAGTACATTAATTCATTCATGCCTGTAGCCCTCCTTTATTGCAGAAATACTACAGGAGAGGGTCAGAGACTGCAAAGCGTACTACAGGCGAGGGTCAGAGACTGCAGACATAGTACAGGAGAGGGTCAGAGACTGCAGACATGATACAGGAGATGGTCAGAGACTGCGGACATGATACAGGAGATGGTCAGAGACTGCAAAACGTACTACAGGCGAGGGTCATAGACTGCAGACATAGTACAGGAGAGGGTCAGAGACTGCAAAACGTACTACAGGCGAGGGTCATAGACTGCAGACATAGTACAGGAGAGGGTCAGAGACTGCAAAATGTACTACAGGAGAGGGTCAGAGACTGCAGACATGATACAGGAGATGGTCAGAGACTGCGGACATGATACAGGAGATGGTCAGAGACTGCAAAACGTACTACAGGCGAGGGTCATAGACTGCAGACATAGTACAGGAGAGGGTCAGAGACTGCAAAATGTACTACAGGAGAGGGTCAGAGACTGCAGACATGATACAGGAGATGGTCAGAGACTGCGGACATGATACAGGAGATGGTCAGAGACTGCGGACATGATACATGAGATGGTCAGAGACTGCGGACACGATACAGGAGATGGTCAGAGACTGCAGACATTGTACAAGTGTGTCCTAGGCTAGCAGTGAACAGTGTGGAAAAAACATTGATTGCTGCACTGCAACAGGAGTTTACAAGATATAACAAAGTGCCAAAAAAAAAACTTTGCCAACAGTCATTTCTCAAGCACAGGAGGACAGTAAATGGTTAACAGGTCTGTGAAGCTCCCAGCCTGACCAGCTAATGCCTTCAAAAGATAACAAGGAAAATGTCAAACAAATCAGGGATGGCTGGCACCGGACTCTGGCACAAATAGCTATATAGAAACAGCTGAAGTTCCAGCTTCTTGCAGACAGCTAATCAGCATTCTCCTGTCCTGTGTTCAGTGTAAATAAAAACAGATAAGAAGCAGTGTGAGAAGACGGGGAAGTCACCCCTCGATCAGTGTGTTCTCCTTCTCCTGTGCTGTGTGTGGAATATGCAGTAGACATGTGCACACTGAAATATTTCGTTTCGGAATTTCGTTTTCGTTTGAAAAATAAATTTATTTAGTTACTCCCGAAAATCGTTTTTATTTATTTCGTTTTTCGTTAAAAATTGCATTCGTCCGAAAATCCGAAATAATTTAGGTCGAATCTGTCATTGAAGGCTTATATGGTGTGTGTGTGTTCTAAGAAGATTCGACGGAGCAGCTAAACTATTCGACGCAGCAATCGTACATTTTCGGTCGAATGTTCCGCCTACAAGCTAGCTATAGTAGAATTCTAATGTTGTATGACTAGTAATAATTATATTTATTAATTATTATTACTAGTCATTCAACATTAGAATTTTTCTATAGCCCATGAGCGGATGCATTTAACCGGAAATGTACGATTGCAGGAAGCATCGTACAGTGAGTTTAACTGCACCGTCGAATCAACTTAGAACTTTTGACAGACACCATAAGCCACAGATTCGACGTTTGTATTTTTTTCGATGCTGTGTCGAATCTTCGTCGAATCTTCGTCGTTCATGTGGAATGGATGGTCTATCCCAACAGTCAGCTAACTACTTTCACATTTGTTTGTGCACGTGCTCCAACGTTCTGTCAGTGTCGGATAATATGGAGACCCATTTCGACGACATGGAGGACGTTCCTGGGCCTTCTATGGAGGAAGCAGCAGCAACATCCCATTCCCCATCATCCAAAAAGCGTCGCTTGGGGACACAAGCTGCAACCAGCAGGAAGCGTAACCTTATGTGGACTCACATTGAGTCCCAGGTCCTTGTAAAGGAAACGCTTCCTTACTGGATACAGCTGTGTGGCCCTCGCTCCAGGGATACCACTCAGGAGTGGAAGCGTGAGAAGTGGGAGGAGATCTCCAAAAAAGTTGAGGGGATGTATCGCCATCGGCGTGACCCGACTGCCTGTCGGAAAAAATTCAGCGACATTAAGCGGTAAGTAACATGTCTGATTATTATTTTTTTTACATTTTAACCACTTCAGCCCCGGAGGATTTGGCTGCCAAATGACCAGGCCACTTTTTGCGATTCGGCACTGCGTTCTTTTTTTCCCCACAAATAGAGATTTCTTTTGGTGGTATTTGATAATCTCTGCGGTTTTTTTTTGCGCTATAAACAAAAAAAGAGCGACAATTGTGAAAAAAAACACAATTTTTTTTTACTTTTTGCTATAATAAATATCCCCAAAAAATATATAAAAAAACAAATTATTTCCTCAGTTTAGGCCGATACGTATTCTTCTACATATTTTTGGTAACAAAAATTGCAATAAGCGTTTATTGATTGGTTTGCGCAAAAGTTATAGCGTCTACAAAATAGGGATAGTTTTATAGCATTTTTATTATTATTATTTTTTACTAGTAATGGCGGCGATAAGCTATTTTTTTTTTTTTCATAAATTTTTTATTGTATAGTCACATATACAGGTTACATAACAGGTACAGTAAGGTATACAAGAATTCCACGATAAGTCAAGCACAGCGATATAAAGTACATAGTTCACTCGTAGAATATACCAACAACATTGATCAAACTAATACAGGCAATGTTTGTTATTAACTCTGTTACACCAGAGAAGGGTGGTGTCTTCCGAAACCCTCCCCTCACTTTACTAGCAATATATGCTCTACTCTAAGGGTTGTGGGAGGTGATCAAGTTCCCATTTGAGGGGGATATTCAGGGCAGGTTGAAGTGGCTAGGTGGCCTTTCATCAGTGGGATCATTCCCGCCCGCGCACCCCAAACAGGGTACTTGCTGTACGCGGGCAGGGATTCTTGTCAGACCCCAAGGGGTCAGGTCGTGTCTGGGCCAATAGTACAGTAATCTCTCCCTAACAGTTCGAGGGATGGTTTCGGATCAGATGAATACCCTTGTGCAACTTTCATAGGTGAACGTAGGTACAGAATGGCGTTCAGATAGTGTCACAATGTAGGAATATGTAATCTATATATTTCTGAGATGTAGGGGAAGGGAGGGAGAGTAGGGGGGAGGGTAGAGACGGAAGTTTCATGTTTCTGTGGCCAGAGTGGTCTCGTGATTCCCTGCACGCCCCCTCGGCGATCAGCGATTTTTATCGTGACTGCGACATTATGGCGGACACATCGGACACTTTTGATGCCATTTTGTGACCATTGTCATTTATACAACAATCAGTGCTCTAAAAATGTACTATTTTACACCATACACAGTTCAAACAAGCGCATAATTAGAAAGGTGGACTGGACATCTATATTTTATCAGCACAATCCCAATCCTTTCTTTTATATTTTATTGCACACCAAAAAAGCATACGTTTTTCTTAAAATAAATTTGGTTAATAAAAAAAATGTGCAAATCTTGTGCTACGTGAAAAAATGCGCCTAATCCAAAAATTCCATTTGCATTGTTTCATTCTACGGGTTCATTCTACATTTGTTTCATGTGTTGATGTAATTTTCAGATTACTATTGTAGTTTAATTATGGAACCTGTTTCTCTTCTCTTTTTGTTTTGCAGTTCCATAGCGCGTAAACGCAGGCAGACGGGGCGCAGAGGGAAGCAGGTGCCTCTCCTCACCCATGAGGCAGAGCTGTTAGCTGGTATAGGGGAGGATGAGATCACCCATCTCCTGGCTCATCAGGGTTGGTGTCAGCATTGCATTGTGCAGGACATTTTTTTTGTCAAGCATCCGTCATTTACCATATTGTGTTTGATTTTATTTAAAGATCGCATCCAGTCCCAGCGCCGCCGGAGGAGGAGGGCGGAGGAGCAGGAGTCCTCCACGTCATCAACGCCCAGTAAGTAGTGTAGTAGTGACACTAATACAGTGGGTCCTTTTCCATTTGTCTAGCCTTCCATTGTCGATTCCAGTGTCATTGCTTCTCGCTCAAGCAGTGACAGGTAGAGCCTCTGCAACCTTCTGTCAGGTAACGCAACCGCTTGCGTAACTTACGCAATCTGACAGAACGTCGCTGCTCTGAACTGAGGCACCTAATCAGTGGCGGTGCACCTAGCACTCGCCGCTGGAACCAGGACAGGTAAGTGCCTCTTTTTTTTTTTAGAGAGATTTTTTCTAAATGGTTGAATGCATGTCCCTGCCTTGTAGATAAACGTTAGTGACCTGACCTGTATTGCCATGCTAATGGATAATTAATTTTATCTATATACAGTATTTATTTATAGTAATTTGAAGCTTGAACATTGTAACGTTCATCATTTCTCCTTTATATTAAATAGGTGTCATCCAATCAGAGTGGGAGACTCAGGAGGAGGAGGCTGAGGCGGCAACGCCCACATGTAAGTTAGTATAATCTTGCTGGTGTCTGCTGAGTGATCATACATGTTTCAATGTTCTTGTACTAATGTGTGAGATTGTTGTACACTGCAGATTGTAATGTTCTTTTCTATATTAATCATAATCAACAGCTGCTGAGGCTGAGCAGGAGGTGGAGGAGACCTGCACTGTAGAGGCTGCTGGGGATGCGGAAGCTGGTGAACAGCCAGACGCGGCAGATCCAGGGAGTAAGTATAACTTTTTTTGTATTTTCCAGGCAAATATAGTATTTTAAATATGAAATGCTGATGGCAAACCTTGTCTAGAAATGGTTGTGATTTATTCTCCAAGGCTTCGGTTTAGCTGGAATTATTAATTATTAGTCCCCCTTTGCAGCTGATTCCAGTCTTCCCGTTAGCGTGACCTGTGCTTGTTATTTCCTCAATGTCACTTCCCTGATCACGCCAGCTTCTTGCTGCAGTTCAGGTTCCCAGTCTGAGCCAATCACTGTTAATCATCGTGAATAACACAGCAGGCTGGAAGGGGTGTGTCAGACAAGAATCTCCAGCTATTGCCTGGCAGTCCCTGGACATGGTCAATCTCCGGCATGCCCCTAATTCATGCATTAACACTTTCCTCATGATGTCTGGTGCCTCCTCTTTGGCATCATCTAAAGCAGGGGTCTCCAAACTGCGGCCCGAGGGCCAGATGTGGCCCTTTGGTAGCTTTTATCCGGCCCTTGGGGCACTAATTCTCCCACTCACACCAACAATGGGGCATTTTTTTCTTCTATGTATACTAATGATGGGATACTATTCCTCCTACTAATAGGGGCACCACTCCTATTGACCACCAACCCTGAGGCCATATTTATTCTCACTGATGATGGGCCCATGACATTTTCTGCCCCTGTTGGCCACAATCCGGCCCCCCTAGAGTCTGAAGGAAAATAAACTGGCCCTTTTTTTGAAAAGTTTAGAGACCCCTGATATAAAGCAAAAAATTGTAAATGACCTCGTAGATCTTTGTGCAGGCAAATATCTATAAGAAGTTGAGTCTTGCATAGGTCTTGAAGGCTCAGGGAGAGACCAGACCACTGCAGTAGCAGAGGGGAGCAGATGAAGCACCGGATATCGAAGGTTCAGTAATTGTAAATTCTCTGTTATACCTCCTAGCCTAGACCAGGAGTGAGTAACCTACCTAGCCTAGAACAGAAGTGGGGCTTATTCAATCAGTGGCTATATAAAATTATCAACTTTAAAAAGTAGCCTGCTATATTTTATTAAACAACTTTTTGTTAGGTCATCCCTAATGCAATGGCTTGAATGGCTTCTCTTTGGTGAGTGTAATGTTAATAGCTGGTATAGCTGATATGTTTTTCTGCAAGTGCAACTGATCTTCCATATTTGCGACAGTCAATCAGTCTGGATGAGGTAGAGTAGTTAGTGGTCAGTGTGACGGATCTCAGATACCCCAGGTGGGAACATCTGCCAGACCTGTGTCTCCTGTCCTCCAAATGCACATGCAGCCTGCAGATTCACCATAACCAGCCCTTAACCCCTCAATCACGAGACAATCCACACAGGTGTTCAGGGTTAAACATGCAGAGCATCAACAGTTTATTAAATCCAAAACATACACTTTTACACACAGTTATGGACACTCCCCTTAGCCTTGTCATAGAGGGGGGTAGGGGACAAGGAAGAACCAATGGTAACTGAACATTGAAACAGAGACTACAGTTAAACATAAAGGGATTATGGTAAGCAGGCAGCCCTTCAATACACATCCCCTGCGGAGAGATGTCTGCAGTCCAGACCATTGTCTATGTGCCATGAACCAACACAATTAAGCACAGCAACAAGAGGGGGGAATCGGGGGGGGGAGAAGGGATGTAGCATTACATTACATTTTCTCAATACCAGCTTTCCCCAAGTCTCTCAGTGTCTTCTGGGCCATAATCTGTGGGTAAGAGGCCAGCCCTCAGTCCCTTCCAAAACACACAGTGACAGTGGGTTCTGTCACAGTCAGCACTTAGGCATCCATTACACCTTAAGATTTTCTCAAGCCGGCCGTGCGACCAAGCGGATAAAATCTTTGGGAGATTCTCCTTTACACTGCTCGATGTGTAGAGGGGAATCCCTTTTTTACTCTGGCCGGGGAGGACACTCAGCTCCGCCCCGGTAAGAGTACAGTAAAGTACTACACCTTCCTGCACAGCTCAGCAAACCTGGGATGACGCAGCAAATTGACACAGACACCACTATCTCCTACACACAAATTGATTAGGTGCATCTCACTGAATATCAAAAATGGAAAACTGGTATGTAGAAGTGAAAACATCTCAAGATGTTACATGATTGTCTACAAGCGTTTTGAGATAATTGTCTTTATATAATGTTAGGGTGAAGAAGTCATGTGTATTGTATTATCTATCTAATGTATTTTCTTTTCTTCACAGGTGAAGTCTTCATCCTTCACCTCCACCCGGTGGACGAAGGCCTGTACCTGCCCGCGTCTGGTGATTGTCCTTCCTCCCCAGCGGTTTCTACGGCGCATGTTATCCTCCACCCTTCACTATCCCCCCACCTGGACACACCCATTACTGCCTCCTCCCCAGTGCGTCCTGGTGAGGATTCTCCAGCCGCTACAGTACACATCTCCCCTCCAGAGCCACATGTGAATGTGTATCTGCGACGCATTGTGGAGGTCCAAGAGAGACAATATGCCGAAACCAGGAGGCTATGTCACTCTTTGGCCCTCCACAATCGCCGGCAGCTCCGTCACTATGTGGCTCTGGAGAGGTACCAACGCAGCCTTAGGAGCCAACTGGAGGCTACTAGGTACCTCGGTGAACAAATGGCTGGCATAAATATGTCCCTACAGCGACTGGTCACCAGGTTGGGGGAGAATCTTTTTTCCTAATTTTTATTTTTTTATTTTTTTTTATGTTAAAAATAAAAATGTTTTTGTTCAGAACTAATTGTTTTCTTGAATCTTGCTTTCCTTGTTAGGTTCATTAATCATTATGTGATGTTTATCTAAATGAACTAGTCCATTTATTGTTACTAACTTACTAGAGGCCTTATAATTGTCTTTTCTACATTTAACCATCAGGCTGAACTTAGAAAATTTAAGAGATTTCTTTCTACACTATTTCAATGTGCAAAGGGTAATTCCATTTATCTTGTGTCCAGTCACGCCGTTCAGCTTTCCCCCCACCAGAATACTAGGGATGAGCCGAACACCCCCCGGTTCGGTTCGCACCAGAACCCGCGAACGGACCGAAAGTTCGCACGAACGTTAGAACCCTATTAAATACAATGGATGCGAATGTTCTAAATCTAAAGTGCTAATTATAATGACTAATATGCATGTTATTGTCCTAAAAAGGGGTTGGGAACCCGGGTTCTCCCCCAGGGGACATGTATCAATGGAAAACGAAGTTTTAAAAACGGCCGTTTTTCGGGAGCAGTCATTTTAATGATGCATAAAGTGAGAATAAAAAAGTCAAATATTCCTTTATATATCGTACCTGGGGGGTGTCTAAAGTATGCCTGTGAAGTGCATGTGTTTCCCGTGTTTAGAACTGTCCCTGCACAAAATGACATTTGTAAAGGAAAAAAATCCATTTAAAACTGCTTGCGGCTTTAATGTAATGTCTGGTCCCGGTAATATGGATGAAAATCTTTAAGAAAAATGGCATGGCTACCCCATCACCCCCCCCCCCTACCCCAGCCCATTACCAGCCCCTTTGGGTCTTGTATGGATATTAAGGGGAACCCCGCACACAAAATAAAAAAGGCCCTATATACTCTGAACAAGTAGAATCTGTTTGTAATTTTGAACAGTAATATTATAGAACAGCAATGACGGGTATATACAGGTGTATACTGTGCCACTAACTCCTGCAGATGCCTGTATTTGAGAACAGCAATGACGGATATACAGGTGTATACTGTGCAGAAGGCTCAGCAAAAATGACACTGACACTGTCCCCTGCCTATCCTTCTCTGTCCCTGTACCAACACACTGTAAATGCACAAGGTTTAGCAAAGAATATCACTGACACTGTCCCTGCCTATCCTTCTCTGTCCCTGTACCAACACACTGTAAATGCACAAGGTTTAGCAAAGAATATCACTGACACTGTCCCTGCCTATCCTTCTCTGTCCCTGTACCAACACACTGTAAATGCACAAGGTTTAGCAAAGAATATCACTGACACTGTCCCTGCCTATCCTTCTCTCTCCCTGCACGCCAACACACTACACAAGGCCGCCGCGCTGGCGGGCTTTTATAGTGTGGGGCGTGTACTAAACCCCCCTGAGCTATAATTGGGCACAGGCATCCTGCCTGTGGCCAATTATGCCTCTCCTCACTGCCGGCGCTGTGATTGGCCAAGCATGCGGGGTCACAGTGCATGCTTGGCCAATCACAGCGCCGGGATTGCACTGCGATGGCGCAGTGTATTGTGGGCCGTTCGCGTCACTCGAATTTGTCGTGAACGGCCCAAAACGTTCTATCTTCGGCGAACGATCGAACAGCCGATGTTCGAGTCAAACGTATGTTCGACTCGAACACGAACCTCATCCCTTCAGAATACACAGCAGATAGTAACAGCAGGGGTTAACCATACAGTCCTCAACAGTTCACAGGGCATAGGTTGCAGGCTTGCAATCATGAGGGCAACAGTTAACCGGACAGAGGTTCCCAGGCGAGTGCAATCACAAGGGGCAACAGTTCAAAGGGCAGTCATCATTTCCAGGGCTTGAGTAACATGGCAGCAGGGTAGATTACTCACACTGGTGACTTCGGACAATTGCAGATGGTCATGAAACAGGTGGAGGATCAGAGAGGGCCCTGGTGTCCCCAGGGTCAGAGATGGCAAATGGGAGGGGTCCTGGGCATATGGATGCAGTTGAGCAGTGACCAACTAGTCTATCTTGCATAGAGTCACGTTTCCAGCTGTATGCTTCTTTGTTCTATGTTGTGTTGGTAACAAATTCTGATCCTTGAGTTGACAGTCTCTCCATCAAGAGGAACTGTCATGCTGTTGAGGTCATCTTTAATCATTGTCTCTTATTTCCAGACCATCATACAAAAATGGTTAAATTAGCACACGTTGCTATTTGTATTTACTAAGACAGCAACACGTGAGCAGTAGCGCCACGTCAAGGCTTCAACCCTTGCTACTGTCCATCCACACAACATTCATTCATACAATCACGCACGCTCTAGTCACTCTACACAACACTCATTACAAAAAAGGGTGATGGAAGGAATAAAGGGAAAAATTTGGATTGCTTAAAACAATATAATTCTATTTAAATCTTGGGGTCACACTAAAGACAACTGCTATTGTCAAGTGGTAAGAAAAAAAAAATGCATTTTCCTCAACATTTGGATGGTTCCTCTGAGTCCCATCTATCTTCACATGGTGATAATGATTCAGGTCTCACAAGTTAAGGGTAGGGTAACCAAGCTTGGGGAGGTTAAATTTCAGGAAAGTTATTTGTTCCATCAAATGGGGTGTCAGTTGTGCACGGTGTGGATTAAGGATGTTCCCAGTAATAGAGAAAACTCTCTCACTTTGCACAGTGGTTGGAGGACAGGATAGTAGTTGCTGGGCAACCAGACAAAGACCAGGCCACAAACTTTTCTTACTATCCCAATAGGTCAAAGGGTCCTCTGAAGGAAGCAAAGGTGCTTCATATAGGTAGGCCCTGACCATTTCAGAGGCACTGCTCTCTTCTCGATTACCTGCTGCTTGACCTGCATCCACCAGATTGTCAAGTGCCTCTACCCAACATGCAGATGCTCCACTTGGTTGTTTTTGAGTGATGGTGCCAGGTCTTGGAATAGCAGACATGGCAGGTGAATCTTCCAAACTGGCCTCATCCGGCATACATCTCTGTTGCTGCAAATTACGGACCCTTTCAATCAATTTTTCTTTCCAGTAGGAGAGGCTGTTGTCTCTGAGTGCCAGTTTACCTTTGATCCTGGGATCACATAGGGAAGCCAGCATGAGTTCAGGGCTTTTGCGGACACGATCATTTAGCCGATCTTTTAAGTTGGCTTGTAGTTTTCTGATGAAAGACGCTACATCGGCATGAAGTGGGCTGCCACAAAGAGGCTCACTGTTTTCTAGGAACGATCCCATCTTATCTATGAGATAGGTAAACAAGGGTATGACCTGTCCTAGGCTGGCATTGCTCTGACTCAAGTTTTCCGTCACATTCCGAAAGGGTTTTAAGACAGAAACGAGCTGCCCAATTATACACCAGTCATCACGTCCCAGTGTGGAATCAATCCCAATGCTGTGGCGGGATGATAGATTGTGGATGGCTGTCTTTTGCTCCAAAATGCGTTCCAGCATTTCCAGGGTATAGTTCCACCGGGTGCTGACATCTTGTTTCAGTCGATGTATGGGGAGCCCTGATTGTTCTTGCTCCTCCCTCAACAGTTGACTAGCCCGTACACTGCGGTGGAAATGCCCTGCAATCTTCCTGCAAATGTCCAAGATTTGAGCAATCTTGTTGTTTTTCTCCACTGGGATTGCACCCTTGACCACTAAATGCAGTATGTGTGCAGAACAGCGGACACCGACAAAAGATCCATCTTGGAGCGCTTTAACCATGTTTGAACCTCCGTCTGTCACTATGAACCCAACAGAAACATTGGTGACTGCCAGCTCTCCAAACCAATTGGCCAACATTGATCTAATTGCTCGCAATATGTTGGCAGAGCTGTGTTTGTCATCACGGACTTCTGTGTGGAGCAGGAAAGCTTGATAACCCTGCTGGTCTTGCGCTGCAGACCGTCCTGATGAAGTTTGAACACTTACACTAGTGCCACCACCAACAGGCACAGTGGCCTGCCACCAGTGTGCAGTCAAAGACAGGAAAGCGTGTTGACCGCTGGGAGCTGTCCACAAATCAGTGGTCAAATGAATTGTCTGACCCTCGGCTTTGGCCATTCTTTCCTTTAATACTGCAACGCACGAATGGTATAGTGCTGGAATAATCTTTCTGCTGAAAGTTGTTCGTGCAGGAACAACGTATCGTGGAGCAAGGGCATGCATGAGCTGTTTAAACGGCTCCCCTTCAATCATGCGAAAAGAGGCTCCTCCAACAGCAATGAATTGGCCAATGAGGCGGGTGATCTTGTTGGCCTGCTGTTTTGACATGCCCTTGGAACTAAAGCCAACAAAACTATCTAGGGTAGGCTGATGATGTCCTTGGGAGGATGAGGAGCCTGATTGGGTCTGCAGTGGAACTACTGCACGTGTATGGCTTGTCTTAAACAAACCCTCTCTATTGGCTGTGCTCTGAGTAAGTGGTGTGGTTGAAGAGGTACCACCAGTACATTCAGAGTCCGTTATGCTGCTTCCTGCGCTACCATCTTCTTTTTCTGCCTCTGCCCGCAGTAAAGTAGAGTGGTGGTAATTTTTAATGTGTAGGTTCATACCAGCATTGGTTAAATGTCCCAACTTTTTACCCCTACTCACTTGCTTCCCACACAATTTGCACTTTGCAAAGAACCCGCCTTCCAATGTTTGAAAGTATTTCCAAACGTTGCTGCGGCGGGATGAAGCCCCTTGACCCTGTTGATCTCTAGTATGGGCTGATATAGCTGCAGCAGGTAGCACACCAGTGGTGGAAGCTGTTGCCACTACAGTTACACTTGGTGAACTAGTGCTAATGGCAGGGGTGCTGGGGAGGTCGGTGTTATCATCACAGGATTCTTCCTCTATAATAACAGAGGGAGAAGGGGAGTTAGCAGCAGATGAAAAAAGTGAACTGCTCCCTGTCCTACTCCTCACAGAAAATCCCTCTTGCACTTTCTCTAAGTCATGCTGTAACTCTTGTGGGGTAATACTGTATAAAACGTCTGCAGTGGTTGGGGAAAGAGGAGCATCACATTCAAAATCATTCTCTTGGGGCAATGAAGAAAACGTCTCACACTCTGTCTCTGCTGATGTCTCCCTCAATTGCTTCTTTGGGGAGCTGGGCAGTGGCACTGGCACTGGCAGTGTCATTGGTGGTGGTGATTGTATCGGCAACTCCACTTGTTTTATAGTATGTTTCTTGCCTATCCCATAAAAATAGGAAGCCATGACAACTGTAGAAGAAGGCGCTGCACTGGCAGTGGAAGCGGCAGCAGATGTTGGTGGTCTGGCAGGAGGAAAACTAATAGTAGAACTGGTGGTGGTGGAACTAGCTTTGCTGGTGGCAGTGGTGGTGACATCCACTGTTGTGGATAGCATGTTTGTGGCGGCAGAAGTGTCAGAGACACTAGTAGCAGAGACCTTGCCACTTTTTTTAGCAAGGCGTCCACCACGACCGCGACCATTACCTCTACCTGCCTTCACTTTTCTCTTAGAATGGTACATTGCTGTTGCTGTATATAGTTCAAATAGAAAATGGACTGGTGATAGTGATCACTGATCAGACAGGTAACAAGATAGGGTATATAGAACTTATATAGAATCTCAATCTATAATATAGAATCTATAATAATAAACCCCCTCCCCCTCCACAACACGGGCAGCCTCTGAGGCTATCACAATACTAGCAAGTTCACTAGTAGTTCACAACACTAACACAATAGCAGCAGATTATTATGAAAAAGTGAACTTGATCTGTAGCTTGTGCTTATGCTTAATTGCTAATAATTCAGGTTCTCTGAAAAACGGACCAGCAAGATTAACTGTCTTCTGAAATGATTCAGCGTGTGTGTCTCTCTCTGCTAGCAATCGTAAGTGAAAGTAAGTTGGCTGTACATGTGTACTTAGTTCCAGCTATTTTACTGCTCCTCCTCTTTGGTTACAATCAGCCAATAACATTCATCATCATCATTATTTTTAGTTTACTTCCCCCACCCAATTCCAGCAGCAAATTATCTTTTTTCCCTATATCGAATCTATTCTCTCTACAATGTCGAATCTATTCTCTATAATGTCGAATCTATTCTCTCTATAATGTCGAATCCTTTCTCTCTATGTCGAATCTTTTCTCTCTATAATGTCGAATCTATTCTCTATAATGTTGAATCTATTCTCTCTATAATGTCGAATCCTTTCTCTCTATGTCGAATCTTTTCTCTCTATAATGTCGAATCTATTCTCTATAATGTTGAATCTATTCTCTCTATAATGTCGAATCCTTTCTCTCTATGTCGAATCTTTTCTCTCTATAATGTCGAATCTATTCTCTATAATGTCGAATCCTTTCTCTCTATGTCGAATCTTTTCTCTCTATGTCGAATCTTTTCTCTCTATGTAGATTAATCTTGGAAGTTAAGGTTAGGCACATTCGACCACAGTTTCGATAGATACAGATTGTTATTGTTAGCGTCGTGTCGAATCTCCTATCTATATCGAACTGTTGTCGCAACGAAAACGAAAATAAAGCATTTGTTTATGTCGGATCTTTCGGTTTTCGTATTCTGTGCTTTCGTTTTCGTTTGTTAAAACGATAACGAAAATACCTGAAAATCGGACGAAAATGCATTCGGACGAAAACGAATGCACATGTCTACTCTATAATGTCGAATCTATTCTCTATAATGTTGAATCTATTCTCTCTATAATGTCGAATCCTTTCTCTCTATGTCGAATCTTTTCTCTCTATAATGTCGAATCTATTCTCTATAATGTTGAATCTATTCTCTCTATAATGTCGAATCCTTTCTCTCTATGTCGAATCTTTTCTCTCTATAATGTCGAATCTATTCTCTATAATGTCGAATCCTTTCTCTCTATGTCGAATCTTTTCTCTCTATGTCGAATCTTTTCTCTCTATGTAGATTAATCTTGGAAGTTAAGGTTAGGCACATTCGACCACAGTTTCGATAGATACAGATTGTTATTGTTAGCGTCGTGTCGAATCTCCTATCTATATCGAACTGTTGTCGCAACGAAAACGAAAATAAAGCATTTGTTTATGTCGGATCTTTCGGTTTTCGTATTCTGTGCTTTCGTTTTCGTTTGTTAAAACGATAACGAAAATACCTGAAAATCGGACGAAAATGCATTCGGACGAAAACGAATGCACATGTCTAATATGCAGTGATCACACTGATTCCCTCCGTCTTCTAACACTGCTTCTTATCTGTTTTTATTTACATTGAACACAGGACAGGAGAATGCTGATTAGATTTCTGTAGCCAGCATTGTAACATGTTTGATCTCATACCTTCTTCATGTTCAGGTATGTCGGATCTTCTGCATCCCGCCCTGCTCTGGCCACTAGCCTCTTCTAAATGTGGCGGGCTGGACAATCTGATTGGCTAAAGAGGTGGTGGGAGGCGAAGCAACTTAGCAGTCACGCCCTCCCACTCAGAAGAGCAGCGCTATTGGCTGCCTGCCCTGTTACACACAGATATCCCTCTCCCTCCAGCATGTCAAAGCCGATGGGAGGGAGAGGGGCGGGAAGCTGCACACTGCCGCTGGTAGCCTTGCGGGTTGGTCCTGTCCTGTCCTGGTCCCCTATCAGCGGCTCTGCCGGAAGTTTGAGGGGGGGCGACAAGGAGGAGGAAGAGATAAGGCAAGGGTCAGCTGCGTTCTAGGTGGCTGCCTAGTGGGAGCACCGGCTCTGTCCACACAGACAGACTCCGATGAAAGGTAGAGAGACGAGTGACACACTGAGCCATCGGCCCCTGCCTGCGGGCCAATTGGAACCTGTTCGCGGGCCGCAAATGGCCCGCGGGTCGGTAGTTTGAGACCCCTGGTGTAGAAGATATATATTCATCCTAGGTGTTGTATATATATTTACACACTGTATTCAGTTTAGCTAGATCCGTTCCTGTTATTCTCTATACTGACAGGCAGGCAGGTGATTGTGCTAGCTGCAGTGTTTCACTTAGTGTACTGTGTCCTTTGCACAGTGTGCACCAAAAGCTTACCTGAATACAATTGCTGGTGTTCTGATACAAATTCAGGCAAGGAGCTGCAGTATTTTGGTTTAGTGTCCTTTTCACAGTGTGCACCTTACCTCAATACAATTGCTGGTGTTCTGATACAAATACAGGAAGGGAGCTGCAGTATTTTGCTTTAGTGTCCTTTGCACAGTGTGCACCTAAAGCTTACCTCAATACAATTGCTGGTGTTCTGATACAAATACAGGCAGGAAGCTGCAGTATTTTGCTTTAGTGTCCTTTGCACAGTGTGCACCTTACCTCAATACAATTGCTGGTGTTCTGATACAAATACAGGAAGGGAGCTGCAGTATTTTGCTTTAGTGTCCTTTGCACAGTGTGCACCTAAAGCTTACCTCAATACAATTGCTGGTGTTCTGATACAAATACAGGCAGGGAGCTGCAGTATTTTGCTTTAGTGTGCTTTGCACAATGTGCACCAAAAGCTTACCTCAATACAATTGCTGGTGTTCTGATACAAATACAGGCAGGAAGCTGCAGTATTTTGCTTTAGTGTCCTTTGCACAGTGTGCACCAAAAGCTTACCTGAATACAATTGCTGGTGTTCTGATACAAATTCAGGCAAGGAGCTGCAGTATTTTGGTTTAGTGTCCTTTGCACAGTGTGCACCTTACCTCAATACAATTGCTGGTGTTCTGATACAAATACAGGAAGGGAGCTGCAGTATTTTGCTTTAGTGTCCTTTGCACAGTGTGCACCTAAAGCTTACCTCAATACAATTGCTGGTGTTCTGATACAAATACAGGCAGGAAGCTGCAGTATTTTGCTTTAGTGTCCTTTGCACAGTGTGCACCTTACCTCAATACAATTGCTGGTGTTCTGATACAAATACAGGAAGGGAGCTGCAGTATTTTGCTTTAGTGTCCTTTGCACAGTGTGCACCTAAAGCTTACCTCAATACAATTGCTGGTGTTCTGATACAAATACAGGCAGGAAGCTGCAGTATTTTGCTTTAGTGTCCTTTGCACAGTGTGCACCTTACCTCAATACAATTGCTGGTGTTCTGATACAAATACAGGAAGGGAGCTGCAGTATTTTGCTTTAGTGTCCTTTGCACAGTGTGCACCTAAAGCTTACCTCAATACAATTGCTGGTGTTCTGATACAAATACAGGCAGGGAGCTGCAGTATTTTGCTTTAGTGTCCTTTGCACAGTGTGCACCAAAAGCTTACCTCAATACAATTGCTGGTGTTCTGATACAAATACAGGCAGGGAGCTGCAGTATTTTTCTTTAGTGTCCCTTGCACAGTGTGCACCAAAAGCTTACCTCAATACAATTGCTGGTGTTCTGATACAAATACAGGCAGGGAGCTGCAGTATTTTGCTTTAGTGTCATTTGCACAGTGTGCACCTAAAGCTTACCTCAATACAATTGCTGGTGTTCTGATACAAATACAGGCAGGGAGCTGCAGTATTTTGCTTTAGTGTCCTTTGCACAGTGTGCACCAAAAGCTTACCTCAATACAATTGCTGGTGTTCTGATACAAATACAGGCAGGGAGCTGCAGTATATTGCTTTAGTGTCCTTTGCACAGTGTGCACATAAAGCTTACCTCAATACAATTGCTGATGTTTTGATACAAATACAGGCAGGGAGCTGCAGTATTTTACTTTAGTGTCCTCTGCACAGTGTACACCTAAAGCTTACCTCAATACAATTGCTGGTGTTCTGATACAAATACAGGCAGGGAGCTGCAGTATTTTGCTTTAGTGTCCTCTGCACAGTGTGCACCTAAAACTAACTGAAGACAATTGCTGGTGTTCTCATACTAATACCACAGCAGGCAGTTGATTCTGCTAGCTTCGGTATAATCAGTATAGATATATATATATATATATACATCCCACCTTTGTGCAGCTACATCTCACTGCAGGCCATTAGTATGTCTGGAAGGCAAACAAGGAGAGGCAGACAGTCACGAGCCAATAAAAGAGGGGAAGCAGGCTCTGTGTGTAGAGGCAACAGTGCTGGTCGTGGACACGGTGCATCCTCATCAGCACGTGGCCGTGGGACACGATTGTCCTTCTTTTTGGCAGCTGACCGCGTTGAGCCGCAACATGCCGAAGAATTAGTAGAGTGGATGACCAAGCCGTCCTCATCCTCCTCATCCTCTCACCCAGGCTCAGGGTACTTTGTCTGGCAAAGCAGCTGCCAAAGCGGCCTCTTCCCTCGGCTCAATGGCATCAGTTACTCCTTCCCTAGCCCCACCATGTCCTCCTGAGGAGTCCCCCGAACTTTTTGACCACAGTGTTGGGTACATGCTCCAGGAGGATGCTCCAGGAGGATGCCCAGCGTTTTGAAGGCTCAGATGATGGTACCCAGCTAGAGGAAGGCAGTAACGTGAGCCCAGAGAGAGGGGGTGCCCAAGAAGGACAGCAATCTAGCAGTCATGTTCCCCCAGCTGCAGCATACTGCCAGGTTTGCTACAGTGATGAGGAGGGAGGGGATGATGAGGTCACGGACTCTACGTGGGTGTCTGATAGGAGAGAGGAGGAGGCGGCACATCTCCAACGAGGCAGGATGCCCTCCGGGGGCCAGCTTAAGGGCAGCACACCGACAGCATCACACCGCAGAGCTCCGAATGTGCAGGCCGCTGCTATCTCTGCGCATTATTCCAAAAGTTCTTTGGTGTGGGCCTTTTTTGAGACGAGTGCATCAGATCGCAGCGCTGCTGTTTGCAACATATGTCTTAGGCGTATCTCGCGTGACCAAAACATTACCCGCTTGGGCACCACATGCTTGATCAGACATATGTCACCTGCCATGCAGTTCGTTGGCAAGCACACCTAAAAGACCCACACCAAAGAACAAAGCGGACCTCTCCTTGCTCCTCATCAGCTGGGATCTCCAACCGTACTATACATTCAGTCCTCTCTGCACTGAGAGGAATGAAGGTGTAGAATTAGGTGTGTCACAGCCAAGTACTTGCGGGCAATCTGCTAATGGTACACCGACGTCAGATTGTACCAGGCAAATTTCCCTGCCCCAGCTGCTACACCACCGAAAGAAGTTCGCTCCCAGCCATCCACATGCCCAGCAGTTGAATGCTAGCTTGGCTAAATTGCTAGCACTTCAACTGCTGCCTTTTCAGTTAGTAGACTCTGCCTCCTTCCGTGAGTTTGTGGAATGTGCGGTTCCTCAGTGGCAGGTTCCCAAACGCCACTTTTTCTCACGGAAGGCGATTCCGGCTCTCTACCGGCATGTGGAAGGCAATGTCTTTGCCTCGCTGAACAGGGCGGTCAGCGGTAAGGTGCATATTACCGCTGACTCATGGTCCAGTAGGCATGGACAGGGACGTTACCTATCTTTCATGGTGCATTGGGTGACTCTGCTGGCAGCTGGGAAGGATGCAGGACAAGGTGCAGTAGTGTTGGAGGTTGTTCCGCCACCACGCCTCCAAAATGCTAATACTGGTGATTCTGACACACCTCTCTCCTCCACCCCTCCTCTTCTTCTTCCTCCATGGCCTCTTCCTGTGCTTTGTCCTCGGAACCAGCGGTGCTCCGTAGGCGTTCAAGGGGCCATACAAGTACGCAGGCAAAGAGATGCCATGCAGTGCTTGAGCTGGTGTGCTTGGGGGACAGGAGCCACACTGGAGCAGAGATTCTGTCAGCTCTGCAGGTGCAGGCTCAGAGGTGATTGACGCCATGCCAGCTTAAGCCATGAACGGTGGTTTCCGACAATGGCACCAACCTCCTCTCCGCCCTCCGACAGGGACACCTGACCCATGTGCCCTGTTAGGCTCACGTCCTTAACTTGGTGGTGGAGTGGTTCTTGGGCAGGTACCCAGGCTTACAGGATGTCCTGAGGCAGGCCAGGAAAGTCTGTGGGCATTTCCGCTGGTCATATAATCCTGCAAAAGGAATTTAACCTGCCCAAGAACCGCATAATCTGTGACATGCCCACCAGGTGGAACTCAACATTGGCCATGCTGCAGCAGCTGCACACGCAGCAGGGGGCCATCAATTAGTATCTGTGCCAATATGGCACCAGGACAGGGTCAGGGGAGCTTGTTTTTTTTTTTGCCACACCAGTGGGTCATGATCAGGGATGCATGCACCATTTGAGGAGGCCACGAGGATGGTGAGCAGTGACAGTGCATGCATCAGTGACACTGTCCCTCTTGTCCACCTGTTGGAGCACACGCTGCATGGAATAATAGACAGGGCACTTGAGGCAAAACAGAGGGAGAAAGAGGAGGACTTCCTTACCTCTCAAGGCCCCCTTTATCCAGACAGTGTTCCTGCTGGCCCGCCTATCACACAGGAGGAGGAGGAGGATGAGGAGGATTGTGTCAGCATGGAGGTGGAGCCTAGCACTCAGCATCA
This sequence comes from Rana muscosa, assembly GCA_029206835.1. Lineage (NCBI taxonomy): Eukaryota > Metazoa > Chordata > Amphibia > Anura > Ranidae > Rana > Rana muscosa. The sequence goes on along the minus strand of CM055122.1, from coordinate 382,288,254 downwards.
GCAGCAGTCTTCAAGGGATCCATTACAGTCCCAAGACACCCATGGACTTGTACGTGGCTGGGAGGAGGTGGCTGCGGATCATGTCGTCCTGAGTGACCCAGAGGACTCCAGACCAAATGCCTCAGAAAACCTATGCTGCATGGTCTCCCTGATCCTGCAAAGCCTGCGGAAGGATCCTCGTATTCGTGCTATCAAGGAGAGGGATCATTACTGGCTGGCAACCCTCCTTGATCCACGTTACAAGGGTAAGGTTGCGGACCTTATCTTGCCATCGCAGAGGGAGGCCTTGCAGAAAGGTCTGTGCAACGCGTTTCCCAGAGACTGGGAGGTTACAAATTCCTGGTCCTGGACAACGTGTTGCCCAGGCTTCGGTCAGTCAAAGAAGGAGTGGTGGAGAAGGTGGCCGTCTGACCGATGCGGTCAGACAATTTTTTAGTCCGGGTATGATCGGTTCCAGCGACCATCGCCAGCGTCTGGTTTACATGGTGCAGGAATACCTAGGGGCAAAATCAGACTTGGACACCTTTCCCACCGAAAATCCTCTGGGTTACTGGGTCTTGAGGATGGATCACTGGCCAGAGCTTGCACAGTATGCAATTGAGCTACTGGCCTCTCCTGCATCCAGCTTTCTTTCGGAACGCACATTCAGTGCTGCTGGAGGCTTTGTAACCGGTCACAGGGTGCGCCTGTTCACCGACTCGGTCGATCGACTGACCTTCATAAAAATTAATCAGTCTTGGATCACCACCAGCTACCAAGCACCTGTTGCTGATGTAAGCGAATATTTTTTTTTAAATGTCAGATCCCTTCAAGACTGCCTATGCTGATGCTGAGTGACTATCCTGTTATACTGAGTGACTATCCTCTTCCTCTTTAATGATCATGCTGATAGCTTGTAAGAACATTTTTGGTTCTGGGCACTGCCACCAGTGGCTAAGGCCCAATTTTTCTGCCCCTGTTTAACAGATGCGTGTAATTAAAAATTTTGTTGCAATACTTTGCAGCAGGGCTCATTCCTGCGCTACAAATACAGTATCTATGAGGGGTTGCAGTGTTGTGGCACCAGTGCCTAAGGCCCAATTTTTCTGCCCCTGTTCAACAGGGGCATGTAATTACAATTCTTGATCTAATATTTCACAGCAGGGCCCATTCCTGCGCCCACCAAGAGTAACTGTGAGGACTTACAGTGTTGTGGCACCAGCACCACCACCAAAGGCCCAATTTTTCCTACCACTGTTCAACAATGGCATGTAATTACAATTCCTGATATAATAGGTCACAGCAGGGCGTTCCAGCAACCACCAAGAGTAACTGTGAGGGCTTACAGTGTTGTGGCAACACCAACACTTAAGGAACAAATTTCTGCAGAGTATATACGGCAGGCCCCTACTTTAAAACATCCAACTTACAAATGACTCCTACTTGCAAATGGAAGGAGACAACAGGAAGTGAGAGGAAATCTACCCCTAGGAAGGGAAATTCTCTTCTGTAAGAGTTAATATGGGAAAAAGGTGTCTCTTCTCCACTGATGCTTTATCACCAATCCTTGTTTCAATAAAAACCCCAAATTTTCAAAAAACATTTGTCATTGGGACGGAAATTGAGGTAAAATGTTCTGAACAGGTGCACAGACAGCAAAACAAATGTTACAGGGGTGATAACCCTTCCCCATGTTTTCCAAAAAGCTTAAAAAATGATTCTTGGGCTGGAGCTACACTTTAAAAATGTACCAGTTCAAAATTACAAACAGATTCTACTTAACAACAAACCTATAGTCCCTGTCTTGTTTGCACCACCTGTATACTGCTGTTCATAGTATATAGGGCCTGGGTGTCCCACGCCTTTCCTTTTTATAATTTGGGTGCGGGGTTCCCCTTAATATCCATACTAGACCCAAAGGGGCTGGTAATGGGGTGGGGGGTACCCATGCCATTTTTTTCAATGATTTTCATCCATATTGCCGGGACCAGACATTACATTAAAGCCGCAAGCAGTTTTAAATTACTTTTTTTCCTTTAGAAATGTCATTTTGTGCAGGGACAGTTCTAAACACGGGAAACACGTGCCACTTCACAGGCATACTTTAGACACCCCCCAGGTCCGATATTTAAAGGAATATTTAAGTTTTTTTTTTTCACTTTATGCATCATTAACCACTTCCATACCGGGTCATTGTAAAATGACGCTGGCAGGAACCCTCTCTCCCTCCGGGTGGACGTCATACGACGTCCTGTGCTTTGTGGGGGGATATCTGAATGATGCCTGCAGCTAGAGGCATCATTCAGATATCCTTTCTCTTTTGCCGGCAATTCTGCGTGACATAAGAATGATCATAGCAGCGGTTCCACCGCTTGATTGTTCTTATAGGCGGCGGTAGGGGACATACACCCCCCCCCCCGCTGCCATCCGGTGCTTCCCTGGGCTCTCCCGTGCCATCGGGGGCCCGGAGAAAGAATCGTCCGGCACCAGATGGTCACCAGTCATCTCTATGACCGTCGGAGGCCCGGGCGCGATGTGATGACATCACGCCCCTGTTCCTAAAGGTAAACAAAGCCGCGATTGCGGCTGAAAGCATGAGATTGGTCATTTATTTTTCCCGATCTCATGCTTTCCAGCCTGGAGGAGAGATGTGGGGTCTCTCGCATCTCTCCATAAAGAAGACCTGTCACACACCATTCCTATTACAAGGGATGTTTACATTCCTTGTAATAGGAATAAAAGTGATCAAAAAAATAAAAAAATAAAAAAAAAGTGTAAAAATAAAAAAAATTAAGTAAAATAAAATAAAAAATGTAAAACGCCCCTGTCTCCAATAGCTCGCGCTCAGAAGCGAACGCACACGTAAGTCCCGCCCACATATGTAAAAGCCGTTCAAAACACATTTGTGAGGTATCGCCGCGTGCGTTAGAGCACGTGCAACCATTCTAGCACTAGACATCCTCTGTAACTCTAACCTGGTAACCTGTAAAAATGTTCAAAGCGTCACCTATGGAGATTTTTAGGTACCGAAGTTCGGCACCATTCCTTGAGTGTGCGCAATTTTAAAGCATGACATGTTAGGTATCTATTTACTCGGCGTAACATAATCTTTCATATTTTACAAAAAAAATTAGCTAACTTTACTGTTTTGTTATTTTTTAATTCACGAAACCATTTTTTTTCCCAAAAAAAGGCGTTGGAAAAATGATTGCGCAAATACCGTGCAAGATAAAAAGTTGCAACAACCAAAATTTTATTCAATAGGGTGTCTGCTAAAAAACATATATAATGTTTGGGGGTTCTGAGTAATTTTCTAGCAAAAGAATGATGGTTTGTACATGTAGGAGAGAAGTGCCAGAATGGGCAGAAAAAATGGCAGTGTTTAAAACTTATTTTTGCATTGATACATGTCCCCTGGGACAGGACCCGGGTCCCCAACCCCTTTTTAGGACAATAACTTGCATATTAGCCTTGAAAATTAGCACTTTTGATTTCGAACGTTCGAGTCCCATAGACTTTAATAGGGTTCTAAAGTTTGTGCGAACTTTCGGTCCGTTCGCAGGTTCTGGTGCGAACCGAACCGGGGGGGTGTTTGGCTCATCCCTAGAGGCCCCAGAGGAAGAAGCTGTTTCACTACACTGTGCTACCCAAAGAGGGGCTACAAGTTCCTGCCTGTAAAGGGCCATTGCTAATCTGATTGGGAGCCTGTCAGATAAACCAAAGTAATTCAGCTGGAGCAAGCATGTGCTGTGCAGGAGGAAAGGGAAGGAGACTATATATAGACTTTATATAGGAAGATGTCCCTGAAGTTGTTGCCGAAAGTTTTGCTGAAGTTAAGTGGGCATCCCATAACCTCCCATCCTTTTCCAAGTTATTAATCCTCAATAATTAACAAAAACAAAGCCACGGACTGTTCTCTGTCTTGTGAAAATTTGGTGTGCCTGGCTGTGCAAGAGGGGGGGGGGGGATCCAAGTTCATCAGCAGGCTCTACAAGGGTGCGCTACATTTGGATGCTTGTCTGGGATATTGCCCATGGTAACATGCATGGTCATTGCTCCTAGCACCCAGAATTCATTGAGCCAAAGGACTGTGATTTGCTACCAAGACCACTAAGAGGGTTAAAACAGGAAAATGGAGTTATGTGCTCTGCCACACTGTGACTGTGCTGTGTGAGTCAAGTTCCGCTGTCATAGCAACCGACAGGAGTTGCTGCCGAACCAATATTACACCACATACCTAGTTGCCCCAAACATGGCTAGGATGGACACTTGTGTTAACACAGTTCTCGCTGAATAGTAGGTTTTTATGTGCTGTCACCCGTGGCAATCACGGCAGGCGATCGCCCTCATGGATTACAAAATGCCCAGCGGTTTGCATAAAGATGGGATAAGGGACTGTATGCTGCAATGTCTTGCTGAGAACAGTAAAATGTGAATGGAAATGCTTGCTGTTGCCCATGGTGAGCAGGGTAAGCTAGCAGGTGTCTGCAGGAGGGGGTCTTTCAGTTGTTCAACCACAGCTGATGTTAAGGACTGTCCTAACCCTGCTAAAAACAGTGTGGCGTATGTTACAGACTTTGCTGTTGCTCATGGCAACAACAGTGAACACTTTCTACTATCTGCTTCCAGTTTCTCTAACACAGTCGGTGCTGAGCGGCATGTCTTTATAAGTTCTGCAAGTATCAGTGTGTGCATGACAACCATCAGCATACTGTCTGTGTCTGCAGGTTCCAGTTCAACCTAGAAGGGGTTACTGCAAAGCGGGCAGGAACAGGCCTGTTTATCAGAGTTGTGAGCGCCAGCCAGTCTGGAAGCTTGAGGGCGGAGCCACGCCCTGGAGACTGAACGTGCCTTGCTTGCGGAGAGAGAGAGGCGCAAGATGGCGGACGGTGCACGTGTGCCCAGCGTTATCCTGGTTCCCTGAAGTGCAGGAGATGACATAGGTGGACACCAGTGTGCGGCTGGAGCATCGAAGGAATTAATCCTCGGATTGATCGAGAGGCCGAAGAGGCTGTGTCTGCTATGTCCTGGCTGCCGGAGACCCACCACAGTGGTCAGTACCCAGATCCAGTGTGGGCACTGTGACAAACTGCTTACCAAGCTGACACCGAGTGAGCAGGAGCCGCTCATCTACAACGTAGATCTGCAGTCATGTCTCTGCACCGAACAGCCATGGAGGTCCCGGAAGGCTAAAAGAAGGGTTGAGTCTGAGGATGGCAACTTCCCTGCGAATACAAGCGACATCGGGCAAGAAAGCTGAAAATCTGTCCCAGCCTGCAGCCCGGTCAGGGAGCTGGTACCTGTGAGTGCTGCCCAACAGGAACCAGAAAAGGTTTCCGGAAGGCCAGCTGCACCCGTTCAGCCCCACATGGAAGGAGCCAGTGCAGGAAGACAGCTTATCTTCAGGTGAGCCAGAGGGGAGTGCCAGTCGTAGGGCAATAGATTGGGGTCACCCAGACTGTAAGCAGAATTCGGGCCCATAGATGACTGGGCATCTCACAGCAGTTCTGAGGAGGAATGGGAGTGGGGGGACTCCTAGGAAGAGGTTAAAGTACTGACAGAAATGCTAGAGGTGGCAGAGTGCCATAGTCAGCTGAGAGGGCTGAAGGATCCCTGCAGACCCCTATCTGTGTTCGGTAAAAGTTCCAGAACCAACCCTCCAAGACCCAGACCAGACGTGCTGAGTACAGTCACTGGGTAGTGAGTAGGGTTGCCACATGTACGGGAATGACCCGGACAGTCCGGGTTTTGACACTTGTGCCCGGGTTTCTGTCGTCATGAAACCCGGACACAGCAACATACCTCCAGTCCCGGCCAGTGTGGGAACTCGATGGGGGGGGTTCATACCTCCAGTCCATGTCCCGTCCCCCCTCCATATCCTTCAAAGCAGTGCCTCTAATGAATCCCGGGCTGCGGCTTCACTGCTGAGAGCTCTCTCCCTCCCCCTTATCCTTCAATGCAGTGCTAATGAAAACTGCTGGCAAAGAAGGACACAGACAGGTGCAGTGGAGATGTCTGTCTGCCATAACCAGGAGGTCAGAGCGGAACGGGCCATTGCAGGAGACAAACACATGGTCGGTATTGCGGGTGCTCAGTACTGGTCAGAGCGTAGGTGCAGGGAATTCGGGTACCTCACGGGGCTCCAGCAACAGTTTCTGCCTCTGCCCCAGTGGTTGGTTCCAGACAGGATGAGTGGAGTGGGTTGTTTTCAGCTTCCTCCTCCATCTGTCACCTGGACTTTCCCTTAGTTCTAGCAGTGGGTAAGTGGGTGTTCCCAGCGGCTCCCTGGAGGGTATGTGTTGCTGGCTGTTCTCTGGAAGGATACATTGAGATTGTTTTTCTAAGGATACAATGTTGTACAATAAACCAAACAATCTAATCTGTCACTGACATCCTGCAAGCTGAGATAGAGCCATTACACAGGTTAGATCCATCCCATGGATGGATTGGCTGCAGATCATGCCTGACAGATTTCTTCTGATGGGCTGTGTTGGACTCTGATCACAAGTGATTTAGTTGCTCACTATCATTACCGACTTTATTATTTATACCAGAGCTTTGATGGACTTTTAGGGTATGTTTCTTCTGCACAGTTTTTTGGTGGAATTCTGTGTGTGTAGTAGGAGTCTGCTTCCATTCCCCCATGTCTCTTAGTGCCTAGTGTAGGAGGTGGGCGGCCTGGGTGCAGGGCAGGAGAACACGTCCTGAGGAACATGGTGGCAATTATAGATTTGCTGTATGTATATATATTTGCTGGGATAAATACTTGACACAGGACAAGCCATTGCTGGCAACATCAGACCTCACGGGGAGAGCCCCAATGCCCCTTTCACGGTTAACGCAATTGGCCACACCCACTGTTCGCCGCTGCACATGCTGCATTACTACTGCCCTGAGGCTCACAGAGGTGTCCCAGGTATTTTACAGTCCCATAGTACATACATACTACAAAAAAAATGCCATGCGCCGCTGAATTGTTCGGGTTTGGCTCGACAAAACGGTGGCAACCCTAGTAGTGAGGTCATCCATGTCCTGTGTCCTCCCTGGGAAAGGCAAGCCAAGGGAACTGCCAAGATTCTCCAGGTTTCAGCAAGAAGTGCAGCGGAGGACAGTACTCGAGTGGGGGTTGGATTACCGGTATGTCTCCCAAGACATCATAGACTTCATAGACGACTCTCTTGCTCAGTGGGAGGATGACATGGTGTGGGACTTTATTCACATCCACATCCTCAAACCAATGCAGGATTCTCATAATAAGGAGGCTTGGACCCGGTTCCAGGACATTCGGCTAGAATAGGGTTTGGTAATAGCCATCCACAAGGACAGGGTGGTGGTTGTCAAGGCTGGAAGGCTGGACAGCCAACCAGGAGCCACTCTGCCACTGTCAGAAGAGCTGATAGAAGGTTTACAAGACTGCTAAATTCTCATTTCTATTTGTGAGGGGACTGAAGTGAGTTGTTCAGCCCAAAGGCTACAGAACAGGACAGCAAGGAGAGGACTGCTCAAACTTGTCTTGCATACACACGGTCACACAAATGTTGTCGGAAATTGCGAACATCAAGAACGCGGTGACGTACAACACTACGCCAAGCTGAGAAAAAAGAAGTTCAATGATTGAGCAGGCGTAAAATTTTTGTGCGTCGAATTGTGTACACACGGTTGGAATTTCCGACAACAAGTTTTGTTGTCGGAAAATTTGAGAACCAGATCTCAAATTTTTGTTGTCGGAAATTCCGAAAGCAAATGTCCGACACACGGTCGGAATATCCAACCAAAAGCTCCCATCGAACATTTGCTGTCGGAAATTCCGAGCGTGTGTACGCGGCATTAGAGTTATCCCTGGCCTCATCAAGGTGTATGACCGTTGGAAGGATCGGTCTGAGTCGGTTAGCTAGGATTTTCACTAATATTTTAACATCAGTATTTAGGAGTGAAATTGGCCTATAATTCCCGGGGATGGAGTGATCTTTCCCATCCTTGGGGTGAACCGTAATGTGGGCCATCAGTGCCTCCCTGGGCATCGCAGTGCCTGAATCCAGGGCACACATGGGGCTGGAAAGCAGTGCTGGGAACTTCTTATAATAGGCGTTCGTGAAGCCATCAGGGCCGGGGCTCTTCCCGTTGGGGATGTCTTTAATAACCGCCTAAATTTCCGATAGGGAGATGGGGTTGTTCAACTGGTCGCCAACTGAGGTGGCAAGCTGCGGGGAGAGGGCTTCCTCTAAATATTGCAGAATGCGTTCCACCCTCCGAGGTTCTGTGGAACGTCGGAGTGTTAGGGAGGTGGTATAACTGAGCATAGTAATCCCTGAAGGCGTTAGCTATTTTTGGGGAATGGATCACAGAGGAGCCAGTTGCCGTGGTGAGTTTATGTACATGTCCCGAGTCGTGTTGACGTTTGAGAGCTCTGTCAAGCAGTCTTCCACATTTGTTGCCAAATTCGTAGAATTTGTGGAACACATGGCGTAGTCGCGGCCTGATCCGAACGTCAAGCAAAGTAGCCAGTTCCTGCCTAAGACATTGTAGCTCCAGCACCAGCTCTGGGGTGACACGGCATTTATGGGTGAGTTCGGCCCAGCAGATTTTGGACAAGAGGGTCAGCATTTCCCCCTCCCTTGCTTTTTTCAGCCTAGAGCCCTGGGAGATCAGCTCCCCTTGAACCTCTGCTTTATGTCCTTCCCATATAGAACCCATGCCCACTTCACCCGCCTTATTCTCCGCAAAATATAAGGAAATGGTGTTGGATACCCGTTTCTAAACCACTGCATCATCTAGTATACCCTTGTTCAGTCTCCAGTGCCATGTCCGTGCATCCGAAGACAGGGGGTGCAGGGAAATGGAAACCGGGGCATAATCCGATATAGTTATGGAGCCAATGAATGTGCCCGATAGGGAGTAAAGGGAGAACTGGTCCATCACCAAAAGGTCTATACGAGTATAGATATTATGGGTGGCCGTGAAATAGTTATAGTCTCTACCATTGGGATGCAGCAGTCGCCAACAGTCGACCAAATGGTGCGCCTGTAGGGACTTTCTAAAGCGTTTCAAGAAAGCAAACGAATGAGCAGAATGGCCTGAAGACGTGTCCAATTGCGGATCCGGGCTAACATTGAAGTCACCCCCCAATATTAGCTGGCCTTCCCGGAAGGCGGCCAGAGATTCTAGGACTGAGTCCAGGAAAGTAAGCTGTTTACTGTTCGGGGCATATACAGCTGCATACTTGAACTTACAGCCAAGAATAGTGCCTTTAAGAAACACAAATCTACCATTAGGGTCCGCCAAATTGTCTAGCGGTACAAAGGGGCATTGTTTGTGAATAGCTATAGCAACCCCCCCAGACTTGGGCCTCGGGGAGTTACTCAGGTACCACCATTTATACAGGTGGGTAGGGAGGCGGGGGACCGAGTCAGTGTGAAACTGTGTTTCATGTAAGAAAAATATGTGTGCCCCTAGACGTCTCGTTTCAAGCCACAACTTACTGCATTTCGAAGGGGAGCCCAGGCCCCGCACCTTATACGATACGACTTTCAAGGCGGCCATGGTGGGCGGCAGCATACGTGAACATCCGGGTCCCCATCAGGAGGAGAGAGGGACCCAAAGCACATTAGACCAGGAGCCATGGTACTGTGGTGACATACCCAGCAGGAGAAAGAGCCTAGAAAACAAACTGCAGTGGTTGCATGAATAAAACACAAAAAACATAATGAACATAAAAAACACAAAGCCCAAAGGGCGCACCAAAGTGCAGTAACACCGCTAGTCGGGGGTCTCCACACAATCCTCGAGACAAGGAGACGGTAGAGGCCAGCGAGCAGCGGTAGGTCCCAAAAAGGGATCATAACTCCAAGGAGTCGGCCTAATGGGGGTAGGCGGCAAGGCATGGAGAGCGAGTCCGAAGGGGGACCCGCTCCTAACAAGAGGTGCAGGCCTGCACCTCAACTTAAAGCAGATAGTAGTACAGCAGCTGGAGGGAATGGGGGAACCCTCAGTGTGGCAGGAAGGCCTGAAAAGAGCTATTCAGTTAATCAAGTTGTCCCCTGCGGGGAGGTGGAAGGTGGAGGTCGACCAGAGGGGCCCCCCCTGGGGCCGTTGCGCCTCCTGCAGTGAGCCTGATGCCAAGGTTGAGGACACGATGGGAGAGGTATCTCGAGGATGTTCTCCAGTCAGGGACATCCACAGTAGGCAGACCAAGGGAGTCTGGAAATTGGGGCAGGTCATCTTTACTCCGCAAGGTGAATTGCTGTCCATCTTTGGTAGCTGTAAGGCTGAATGGGAAACCCCATCTGTACGTCAGCTGTGCATCCTGCAAAACTTCCAGTAATGGTTTAACAGCACGGCGTTGCATAAGTGTGCGCTTGGAGAGGTCTGGGAAGAAGGTTAGCTTGGCACCATCGAAATCTACATGGTGGATTCCCCTGACCTGAAACATGATGGGTTCCTTCAGGGAATACTTGTTAAGTTTGCAGATAATGCCCCGCACCTTATACGATACGACTTTCAAGGAGGCCATGGTGGGCGGCAGCATACCTGAACATCCGGGTCCCCATCAGGATGAGAGAGAGACCCAAAGCACATCAGACCAGGAGCCATGGTACTGTGGTGACATACTCAGCAGGAGAAAGAGCCTAGAAAACAAACCGCAGTGATTGCATAACTCCAAGGAGTCGGCCTAATGGGGGTAGGCGGCAAGGCATGGAGAGCGAGTCCGAAGGGGGACCCGCTGCTAACAAGAGGTGCAGGCCTGCACCTCAACTTAAAGTGGATAGTAGCACAGCAGCCAAAGGAAATGGGGGAACCCTCAGTGTGGCAGGAAGGCCTGCAAAGAGCTTTTCAATTAATCAAGTTGTCCCCTGCGGGGAGGCGGAAGGTGGAGGTGGACCAGAGGGGGCCCCCCTGGGGCCCTTGCGCCTCCTGCGGCGGGCCTGATGCCAAGGTTGAGGACGCGGTGGGAGAGGTATCTCCGAGGAAGTTCTCCAGTCAGGGATGTCCACAGTAGGCAGACCAAGGGAGTCCAGAAATTGGGGCAGGTCATCTTTACTCCGCAAGGTAAATTGCTGGCCATCTTTGGTAGCTGTAAGGCTGAATGGGAAACCCCATCTGTACGTCAGCTGTGCATCCTTGTCACGTACCTGGCGGTGACAAGACCGAATTTGCAGAGAAAGGCCTCCCTTACGGCTCCAACTTGCGGCCCCTGGTAAGGCAACAGAAGGCGCGGAAGTAAGGAGTGGTACGAGTGCCTGGCAGGATCAACCAAGGTGGTGGTAGTTCAGCATCTCTGCTGGGACTGAGAGACAGGAGCCGGAGCAGCTAGGAAACCGGAATGGAACCAGAAACACAGGAAGCTCAGCAGACTGGAACAGCTTCAGCAGACTGGACTGGAACCAGGAACACAGGAAGCTCAGCATACTGGAACAGCTTCAGCAGACTGGACTGGAACCAGGAACAGTAGAATAGTCAGACAAGCCGGGTCGGTTAACAGGCTGGCAGCAAGGTACAGAGGGATCAGGCGGAGGAGAAGTCACAACAAGCCAGGGGTCAGATGCGGGCAGAAGGCTGGAATGGTCTCAGGCAAGCCGGGTCTATCACAGGTAAGTTTCAGATCAGGTTTCAGATACTTAACGCTGTAGAGCAGACAGCAGGGGCTGTCTGTGAATGACAGGTTTAAATAGCTTATCTGGCGCCAAACGCGGGGCGTGCGCACGCGCCCGCAATCGGGAACCAGGAAGTCCGGGGCGCCTGTTTCTGGCAGGATCTTCATGACATTGCCCCCCCCCCCCAAGGGACAACCATCCGGTGAACTTTTCAGGGTGATCTCTTTTAAAGGACTGCACCAGACTCTTAGCATGGATGTTTTCCTCAGGTTCCCAAGAAGTTTCTTCGGGTCCGTACCCCTTCCATTTAATCAGGAATTGGTTCTGGTTATTTCTCCTCCTGAAATCCAGAATAGCCTCCACTTCAAATTCCTCCTCCCCGTCTAAAATGACAGGATCAGGGAGAGCCGGGCTTCGACCTGAGAATGGATTGGGAACAGAAGGTTTCAACAGAGAAACATGGAAAACCGGATGGATCTTAAGAGAGTTAGGAAGCTCCAGTTCATAGGTCACTTCGATGATCTTCCTTTTGACAGGAAATGGCCCTAAGAACTTGGGGCCCAGCTTCTTAGAAGGACATGCCATCCTCAGGTTTACAGTGGATAGCCATACCTGGTCGCCAGGTGCCAGCACTAATTCACCCCGTCTTTTCTTGTCGTAGATTATTTTGTTGTGCTCCTGAGTCCTGGTCATGGTTTCCTGCAGGAGTAGGTTGTTGGTCAAGAAAAAGTTCATTTTCTCCTGGACTGCTGGCACCGTACACTCGGCAAGGGAATTGGGCAAAAAGGTAGGATGAAAACCATAGTTAGCGAAAAATGGGGTCTGCTTGGTGTCGGAGTGAATGGAATTATTGTAGGCAAACTCGCCCAACGGGAGTAGGGAGATCCAGTCGTTTTGGGCAAACGAGGATAAACAGCGCAGATACTGCTCGAGGGTCTGATTAGTCCTCTCGGTTTGCCCATTGGTCTGGGGATAAGCAGAGGAAAATTATAATTCTATATCCAGAGCCTTGCAGAGGGACCTCCAGAACCGGGAGGTAAATTGTACCCCCCGATCGGAGACAATGTTGGCTAGAACCCTGTGGAGTCTGATGACCTCTTTGATGAATACCTGTGCTGTTTCAGGAGCTGAGGGAGTACCCTTCATAGGAACAAAATGTGCCATCTTTGACAGGCGATCAACTACTACGAAGATAGTGGTATGATTCTCTGCCTGGGGTAATTTACATAGTTACATAGCTAGTCAGGTTGAAAAAAGACACAAGTCCATCCAGTTCAACCATAAAAAAAAAAAAAAAAAAAATATATCGTACAGTCCCATATACCCAATTCTATACCCACAGTTGATCCAGAGGAAGGCAAAAAACCCCAGCAGAGCATGATCCAATTTGCTACAGCAGGGGAAAAAATTCCTTCCTGATCCCCCGAGAGGCAATCGGATATTCCCCGGATCAACTTTACCTATAAACGTCAGTACCCAGTTATATTATGTACATTTAAGAAAGAATCCAGGCCCTTCTTAACCACTTAACAACCACCTGCCGACAAATAACGTCGACAAGGTGGTTGCTTAACTCTGGGAGGACGTTATATAACGTCCTCCCAGAATCGCGCTCCCGCACGCCCCCTGGGGCGCGCACACGGGAAACTCCGTGACCGCCGGGTCCAGAGGACCCGGCGGATCACGAATCGCGGTAAATCGCCGCTGATAGCGGCCGTTTACCACGTGATCGCTCCGTCAAATGACGGAGCAATCACTTGTAAACAGACCGGCGTCATTTGATGACGCCGGTTCCTCCCTCCCCTCTCTGTACCGATCGGTACAGTGTGAGAGGGGAGGGGGAGGGAGCGGATGGCAGCAGCAGCACTGTGGGCTGGATCTGTGACAATTGCAGTCACAGATCCATCCATCCATCCATCCCTGCTCAGCCATCCCTGTGCTATACCCTGCCAATACTCTGCAATACACCCTGCCAATACTCTGCAAAATACCCTGCCAATACTCTGCAAAATACCCTGGTGCAATACTCTGCAATACCCTGGTGCAATACTCTGCAATACCCTGGTGCAATACTCTGCAATACCCTGGTGCAATACTCTGCAATACCCTGCGAAATACTCTGCAATACCCTGCGAAATACTCTGCAATACCCTGGTGCAATACTCTGCAATACCCTGGTGCAATACTCTGCAATACCCTGCACAATACTCTGCAATACCCTGCACAATACTCTGCAATACCCTGCAAAATACTCTGCAATACCCTGCAAAATACTCTGCAATACCCTGCAAAATACTCTGCAAAATACTCTGCAATACCCTGCACAATACTCTGCAATACCCTGCAAAATACTCTGCAATACCCTGCAAAATACTCTGCAATACCCTGCAAAATACTCTGCAAAATACTCTGCAATACCCTGCACAATACTCTGCAATACCCTGCACAATACTCTGCAATACCCTGCACAATACTCTGCAATACCCTGCACAATACTCTGCAATACCCACCACAATACTCTGCAATACCCGCCACAATACTCTGCAATACCCTCCACAATACTCTGCAATACCCTCCACAATACTCTGCAATACCCTCCACAATACCCTGTGCAATACCCTCCACAATACCCTGTGCAATACCCGTGCAATACCCTGCCATACACCGCAATACCCTGCCATACACCGCAATACCCTGCCATAGTCCGCAATACTCCGCAATGCCCGGCAATACTCCGCAATGCCCGGCAATACTCCGCAATGCCCAGCAATACTCCGCAATGCCCGGCAATACTCTGCAATAACCACTTCCTGCCCTCCGGCCGTCATATGACGTCCTTGACTTTGTGCTGGGATATCTGAATGATGGGAGCAGCTACAGGCATCATTCAGATATTAGCTTTTTCAGCCGGCGATTCCCTACACCATAAGAACAATCATAGCGGCTGTTCCGCCGCTTGATCATTCTTACGGGAGGCGAGAGGGGATGCCCCCCCCCTCCCGCTGCCCTCCGGTGCTTCTACCGACTCACCGCTACAATCAAAGCCAGGATTGTTGTTTTTTTTTTTTGTATTTTTTTCAGGCTTCCCAGCCTAGAGGTGAGATGTGGGGTCTTATTGACACCCCCCCCCCCATATCTCACTGTAAAGAGGACCTGTCATGCCATATTCCTATTACAAGGGATGTTTACGTTCCTTGTAATAGGTATAAAAGTGATCAAAAAAATGTTTAGAGCGGAAAAACATGTCAAACTAAAATAAATAAAGTAAAATGAAGAATAAAATATATATTTTTTTTTAAAGCGCCCCTGTCCCCGTGAGCTCGCATACAGAAGCGAACGCATACGTAAGTCCCGCCCACATATGAAAACGGTTTTCAAACCACACATGTGAGGTATCTCTGCGAACGTTAGAGCGAGAGCAATCATTTTGGCCCTAGACCTCCTCTGTAACTCAAAACATGTAACCAGTAAAAATATTTAAAGCGTCGCCTATGGGGATTTTTTAAGTAGCGAAGTTTGGCGCCATTCCACGAGTGTGTGCAATTTTTAAGGGCGACATGTTAGGTATCTATTTACTCGGCGTAACTTCATCTTTCACATTATGCAAAAACATTGGGCTAACTTTACTGTTTTTTTTTTTTTTTTTAAGCACAAAACATTTTTTTTCCGTAAAAAACGCGTTAAAAAAATTGCTGCGCAAATATTGTGCGAGATAAAAAGTTGCAACAACCACCATTATATTCTCTAAGGTCTTTGCTAAAAAAACATATATAATGTTTTGGGGTTCTATGTAATTTTCTAGCAAATAAATGATGATTTTTACATGTAGGAGAGAAATGTCAGAATTGGCCTTGGTGCTCCAGAACGCCTGAAGGTGCTCCCTGCATGTTGGGCCTCTGTATGTGGCCACGCTGTGTAAAAGTCTCACACATGTGGTATCGCCATACTCGGGAGTAATAGCAGAATGTGTTTTGGGGTGTAATTTGTGGAATGCATATGCTGTGTGTGAGAAATAACCTGCTAATATGACAATTTTGTGAAAAAAAAAAAAGAGAAAAAAAAAATCTTGATTTTGCAAAGAATTGTGGGAAAAAATGACAACTTCAAAAAACTCACAATGCCTCTTTCTGAATACCTTGGAATGTCTTCTTTCCAAAAAGGGGTCATTTGGGGGGTATTTGTACTTTTCTGGCATGTTAGGGTCTCAAGAATTGAGATAGGCCGTCAGTACTTCAGGTGTGATCAATTTTCAGATATTGGCACCATAGCTTGTGGACTCTATAACTTTCACAAAGACCAAATAATATCCACCAATTTGTACTTATTTTTACCAAAGATATGTAGCAGTATACATTTTGGCCAAAATTTATGAAGAAAAAATAGTAATTTGCTAAATTTTATAACAGAAACGAAAAAAAAATCATTTTTTTACAAAATTTTCAGTCTTTTTTCTCTTATAGCGCAAAAAATAAAAAACCCAACAGTGATTAAATACCACCAAAAGAAAGCTCTATTTGTGTGAAAAAAAGGACAAAAATTTCATATGGGTACAGTGTTGTATGACTGAGTAATTGTCATTCAAAATGTGAGAGCACCGAAAGCTGAAAATTGGTCTGGTTATTAAGGGGGTTTAAGTGCCCAGTGGTCAAGTGGTTAAAGCAATCTACTGAGCTGGCCAGAACCACCTCTGCAGGGAGTCTATTCCACATTTTCACAGCTCTTACTGTGAAAAAACCTTTCCGTATTTGGAGGTGAAATCTCTTTTCCTCTAGACGCAAAGAGTGCCCCCTTGTCCTCTGTGTTGACCGTAAAGTGAATAACTGAACACCAAGTTCACTATATGGACCCCTTATATATTTGTACATGTTGATCATATCCCCCCTTAATCTCCTCTTCTCAAGAGTGAATAAATTCAGTTCCTCTAATCTTTCCTCATAGCTGAGCTCCTCCATCCCTCTTATCAGTTTGGTTGCCCTTCTCTGCACTTTCTCCAGTTCCCCAATATCCTTTTTGAGAACTGGGGCCCAAAACTGAACTGTATATTCCAGATGAGGTCTTACTAATGATTTGAACAGGGGCAAAATGATATCTCTCTCTCTGGAGACCATACCTCTCTTAATACAAGAAAGGACTTTGCTCGCTTTGGAAACCGCAGCTTGGCATTGCATGCCATTATTGAGCTTATGATCTACCAAAACCCCCAGATCCTTCTCCACTACGGATCCCCCCAGTTGTACTCCCCCTAGTATGTATGATGCATTCATATTCTTAGCCCCCAAGTGCATAACTTTACATTTATCAACATTAAACCTCATCTGCCACATAGTCGCCCAATTAGACAGAGCATTGAGGTCGGCTTGTAAATTGGCGACATCCTGTAAGGACGTTATTCCACTGCATAGCTTGGTGTCATCTGCAAAGACAGAAATGTTACTTTTGATCTCAGACCCAATATCATTTATAAACATATTAAAAAGTAAGGGTCCCAGCACTGAACCTTGGGGTACACCACTGATAACCTTAGACCATTCAGAGTAAGAATCATTAACCACTACTCTCTGAATTCTGTCTTTTAGCCAGTTTTCTATCCATTTACAAACTGATATTTCCAATCCTGTAGACTTTACCTTACACATGAGCCGTGTGTGGGGAACTGTATCGAACGCTTTTGCAAAATCCAAGTATACCACGTCCACAGCCACCCCTCTATCCAAGGTCTTACTTACCTCTTCATAAAAAGAAATCAGGTTTGTTTGACAACTTCTGTCTTTCATGAATCCATGCTGTCTGTTGCTTAAATAGTTTTTTTCTAGCAAGAACTCATCTATGTGGTCTTTTATTAATCTCTCCAGTATTTTCCCAACTATAGAAGTTAAACTAACAGGTCTATAGTTACTTGGTAAAGACTTAATTCCCTTTTTAAATATAGGCACCACTTTGGCCCTGCGCCAATCCAGTGGTACTATTCCTGTCATTAATGAGTCCCAAAAAATTAAATACAATGGCTTTGAAATTACAGAGCTCAATTCTTTTAGGATCCGTGGGTGCATGCCATCTGGTCCAGGTGCTTTATCCACCTTTATTCCATCTAAATATTTCTGGACCATATCACTTTTGAGCCATTGTGGATTTGGGGCTGTGTCACTACCACCCCCATTTTGGACATGAGCTCCCCCATGCTCCTTTGTATACACAGAACTGAAGAAAGTATTTAATAAATTAGCCTTCTCTTTGTCCCCAGTCACCCACTCTAGATTATTTTGTAAAGGGCCTACATGCTCAAACTTGACCTTTTTACTATTAATATATTTGAAGAATTTTTTGGGGTTTGTCCTACTATATTTTGCAATCTGTCGTTCATTTTGAATTTTTGGATCCTTGATTTCCTTTTTACATATCCTGTTATATTCTTTGTAACATTTAAATGACACTAGTGTTCCCTCATTTTTATATTTTTTAAAAGCTCTTTTCTTATAGTTTATAGCTTTTTTAACTTTGGCAGTGAGCCACATAGGTTTTATTTTTAGCCTTTTAAACTTATTGTCCATGGTAATACTTTGCATACTTAAAACATACTTTGCAGTGAGTTCCCAAACAGTCTTTTTGAAGAATTCCCATTTCTGTTCTGTGCCCATTGATGCCAATATTCCTTCCCAGTCTAAGTCCTGGAGAGCAGCGCTCATCCTTGGAAAATTTGCTCTCTTGAAATTAAGTGTTTTTATCTTTCCTGTATGTGATTTTTGCTTACAACTAACATCAAATGAAATCATGTTATGGTCACTGCTACCCAGGTGTTCCTTTATCTGAACATTAGTAATACGCTCTGCATGGTTTGAGACTACCAGGTCCAACAGAGCATCATTCCTAGTTGGGGCCTCAATAAACTGGACCATAAAATTGTCCTGCAATAGGTTTATAAATTTTTGCCCTTTAACTGTCCCAGCAGTTCCATTACTCCAGTCAATTTCTGGGTAGTTAAAATCCCCCATAATTATCACCGTCCCAGCCCTTGCAGCCCTTTCCATCTGTGCAAGGAGCTGAGTCTCTAACTCCTCATTAACATTGGGTGGTCTATAACAAACTCCAATGATTTGCTTTGAACTACGCACATCTGTATGCAGTTCCACCCATAATGCTTCAGACTCATCACACTCTCCATCCACGAGGTCCTCTTTCACACTCGCTTTGAGATCACTTCTCACATAGAGACAGACCCCTCCACCCTTCCTTTTTACCCTGTCTTTCCGAAAGAGTGCATAGCCAGGAATATTAATAGCCCAGTCATGAGAGGAATGAAGCCAAGTTTCAGCAATACCGATTACATCATAGCTCTCCTCATGCACCAGAGCTTCCAACTCACCTATTTTGCTTGGCAGACTTCTGGCGTTGGTGAACAGACACTTTAATGCATTAATATATTTTGACCGGTCACATGCTATCCTCTTGGGTGTTCCCAGATTGCAACTAGGACTTGCTACTATACTTACCTTGGGTTTATGTGCTTTGGTTACCCTACCACTAATGCCCCTAATACTACCCTCTAGAATATGTTCCCCGCTGACTCTCACTATCTCTGGACCCTCCCCCCGTCGCCTAGTTTAAAAACCCCTCTAACTTTTTGGCCATCCTTATTCCCAGCTGATCTGCACCCTCCTCATTTAGGGGCAGTCCGTCCCTTCTATAGTACTGGTTATCGACTGAGAAGTTGGCCCAGTCCTCCAGGAACCCAAACCCCTCCTTACTACACCAGCTCTTCAGCCACTTCCCTAATCTCCCTCTGCCTTTCTGGTGTGGCTCGATGTACCGGTAGTATTCCCGAGAATACTACCTTGGAGGTCCTTTTCCTCAATTTAGCTCCCAAGTCCCTAAAATCGTTCTTTAGGACACTCCATCTGCCTCTGACTTTGTCATTGGTGCCAACGTGCACCATGACAGCTGGGTCTTCCCCAGCCCCTCCCAGTATTCTGTCCACCAGATCCGTGATGTGCCGAACCCGAGCGCCCGGTAGACAACATACAGTTCGGCGCTTCAGGTCTTCAACGACTTGAATTCAACGATGAAGTCAATGGACAACATCTTCCAGGGTCTGTGTCATGGATATGCATTAATGTCTGTCTGCCATCTTACCTTTCCTCCTCATGTGTTCATCTTAGAGGCCAGACTCTCTCTCACCTGGCTTCCTTTATAATCTCCTCCCAGCCTGACTCCACCCCAGGCCCTATCACAGAACACTATATTAACCTGGGCACTGCAAGCCTGCTTTGCTGATCAACGTGTTTGTTATGCATTGTGTTTGGGTTCCTGCCTGCCGTGTGCTACGTCTGTCTCTCTGTTACGTTATTGGCTTGTCCCCGACTATCCCTGTCTGCTTGTGACCCTTGACCTTCGGCTTGTCCTTCGTTATCCTTGTCTGCTTGTGACCCTTGACCTTCAGCTTGTTATTCGTTATTCTTGTATCTTGTGCTGCTGCTTCCCCTCTTCTCCCCTTACCCTACAGGGCGTGAGCTAGGAGACTCTAGGGGCCGCGACCTGGACCTAGCCTGCAGCGTAACATCCTCACCACTAGAGGCTCTGGAGAAGACCTGCTGGGTCTTAGACTCCGCGCCCTGGGGAATCTTGGCTCTAGCTTCCTGTGGGATCCCGGTTGTGCTCCTCTGGTCCCGCTTTCCACAACCACCCAGTTTCCTATCCGCAGCAGTCAGCCATAGGGTTCACTATCTTGTGGTGCACTTCTGTCCCCCTACGGTGTGTGCACCTGTCATCTGGCCACAGGTGACCTGACAGTCTGTCTGTAAGGGTCTTAGTAGCCCCAGGCCTTGGTTCTATAGCCCTTGTTTCGGGTGCAAGTTTTGCAAGAGTCCACAAATCTCCTACAGTCTTCACGTAACCGAGGCCACCAGAAGGTGCGCTGTAC
This sequence comes from Rana muscosa, assembly GCA_029206835.1. Taxonomy (NCBI): domain Eukaryota; kingdom Metazoa; phylum Chordata; class Amphibia; order Anura; family Ranidae; genus Rana; species Rana muscosa. Next base: position 382,267,770 of record CM055122.1, on the reverse strand, counting down.
TAGGTCAGTGGTTTTGGCTATGCCAAAGTGCCCGGCAAGTGCATGGTCGTGACAAAGTTCCAGCACGGATGTTCTTAGGTCTTCGGGTATGTAGATCTTGTCCTGGTACCAAAACAGCCCATCTTTAGCCTGTAATTCAGGTTCAGAAGGGGGCATCTGCCCTTTGGAGGCCTGTTTGATTCAGTAAAGCAGGTCTTCTTGAAGTAGAAGAAAATTTCCAGGAGCGAGAATGGTATCGGGAGGAGAGACTTCCTTAGACTTGTGGAACATCCGAGACAGGGCATTGGGTTTAACGTTCTTGGAACCAGGGCAATATGTGACATGAAAGGAGAACCTGGCGAAGAAGAGTGCCCACCTGGCTTGTCGTGGTTTCAGTATTTTTGAAGCTTTCAAGTATTCCAGGTTCTTGTGGTCGGTGAATATCAGGATTGGATGGGCAGCTCCTTCTAGCAGATAACGCCACTCTTCCAGGGCAGATTTGATCGCCAGCAATTCCCGATCTCCCACGTCGTAGTTCTTCTCTGCTGCAGATAGCTTGCGGGAGAAGAAGGCTACTGGATGGAGCAAGGCCCTGGTTCCTTGCCTTTGGGACAGTATTGCTCCTACTGCAATTTTGGAGGCATCCACCTCAAGTACAAATGGCAAAGAGGAATCTGGATGTTTCAGAATGTAAGCAGAGGTAGAGAGACCCTTAAGGACCTCGAAGGCCTTTTGGGCCTCAGGGGACCAATGAAAGCGGATCCCTTGTTTGGTTAGCTGGGTGATAGGTGCAATAATAGGCGAAAATCCTCTAATAAATTTGCGGTAGAAGTTGGCGAATCCAACGAAACGTTGGATTCCCTTCTTGTCTGCCGGGACTGGCCAGTCCAGGATTGCAGCTATCTTCTGAGGGTCCATCTTGATGCCCTCACTGGAGATAATTAACCCCAAGAATGATATACTTTCCTGCTAGAATTCACACTTTTCAGCCTTCGCATACAGGCCATGCTGGCGGAGCCGGGCCAACACACTTCTGAGGTGCTTGCGGTGAGAATTAAGGGAAGAAGAGAAAATTAGAATATCGTCTAGGTAGACAATGACGAATAGGTCCAAAAAGTCCCAAAGTACATCGTTGATAAAGTACTGAAACGTGGCAGGGGCGTTGCACTACCCGAAGGGCATTACCAGGTACTCGAAATGTCCAAATCGGGTACGGAAAGCAGTTTTCCACTCATCCCCATCTTTAATGCGGACCAGGTTGTAGGCTCCACGGAGATCAAGTTTGGTAAAAATGATGGCAGCCCCCAGCCTCTGGAATAACTCTGGTACCAAGGGAAGAGGATAACAATTTTTTACTGTGATTTTATTTAATTCACGATAGTCCACACAGGGTCGAAGGGTATGGTCTTTTTTTTCTACAAAAAAGATGCATGCGCCTGCTGGGGATGTAGATGGGCGAATAAACCCCCTTCTTTAGGTTCTCATCTATATATTCCTTCAATGCCCCCTGTTCCACCTCCGTCAACGGGAAAATCCTGCCAAACGGAATCTCTGCTCCGGGAAGTAGGTCAATGGGTCAATCATAGGCCGGATGAGGTGGTAGAGTCTCTGCCCCTTGTTTGCTGAACACGTCAAGAAAGTCATGGTAAGTCTCTGGGATAGATTGACGTATTCCGGCTTCCGTATCTAGACACAATAGGGTGGAAGGCCCAGGGAGTTCATGTGAGCCACAGAATTGCTGGCAGTAGGGTGAAGAGAAGGTAACCACCCCTGTGGCCCAGTTGATAGTGGAATTGTGGGCTTGTAACCAAGGCATACCGAGGATTACTGGAAACAAAGGGGAAGAGATGATGTCCAAACGTAGAAATTCTTGGTGGGTTCCGGAGATGGTAACGGGTATAGGGGCAGTCTCTCGGACCACAGGTCCAGACTTAATGGCGGACCCATCAGCCAGATAAATGGACAGTCCATGGGTCTTGGCAAGAAGGGGAATCTGGTGTTTAGTAGCAAAAGATGAATCCATAAAGCAGCTGCAAGCCCCGGAATCAATAATTGCGGGCACTTGCAGAGTCCCTCCTGGGAGCTGTAATGAGACAGAGAGAGCAAGATGAGATGTGGACTTGGCCTGAGGGTTGGTATGGTCAGGAGATACAGAAAAACACTTACGGAACTTCAGAGGACAATTTCTGATGAAGTGTCCGGGTTCCCCGCAGTACAGGCATAGATTATTCATCCGGCGACGTTGGCGTTCCTCCTGGGTAAAAGAAGGACGAAGAACTCCAAGCTGCATGGGCTCGGGTGCATCGGGTGTGGGGGCTGAGGATGCAGCAGGTGCTGGGAGCAGATGACTAGGAGACTGGGGAAGCATCCAGGTCGGGCGAGAGAAACCCGTGGCCCTCTCAGCCCTTCGTTCCCTTAGGCGACGATCGATCTGAATAGTTAAGTCGATCAGTAAATTCAGAGTCTGTGGTATACCAACCCTAGCGAGCTCATCCTTCAGAGGGTCAGAGAGTCCTATACGGAACTAATGGCTGCATCATTCCAGTTGGTATCTGCGCTCCACTGCCTAAATTCTGAAGGGTACGCAAGGCAGTTTCTGCGGTTGCTGAAAGCTAGGGGTCTTCATATAGCTGGGCCATGGCGTCGAAGAAAGTGGTAAGGTTGTTCGGTACAGCATCTTTCTGTTCTAAGAGACAGTGGGCCCAGCTCTGAGGGTCTCCGGAAAGCAAGGAAACCACGAAGCCTACCTTGGTGGCTTCTAGGGAGAAAGTGCGTCGCTGAAGGGCAAAGTATAGCTCACAGGAATTACGGAAGGCCCTAAACTTGCTTCGATCCCCGGAGAATTTTTCGGGAGTAGGGACCCTGGGTTCTGGAGGAAGCATTACGACTGTTGGTGTAGATCCCGCCCCAGCTGTAGAGGTAGAGGCATGGGACCCCCCTTGGGTTCCAGAGGGGTTGGAGAGGACCTTCACCCGTTCTTCCAGGTGGGTGTAGCCTTGCTGAAGGTTCTTGACTGCTTCAGCCAATCCTGCCAGGTGTCGACATAGTTCCTCCATAGGAGAGGTTCCATGCTCGAGCTCAGACATGGCTGTCTGCTACTGTCATGTACCTGGCGGTGACGAGCCCGAATTTGCAGAGAAAGGCCTCCCTTACGGCTCCCACTTGCGGCCCCTGGTAAGGCAACAGAAGGCGTGGAAGTAAGGAGTGGTACGAGTGCCTGGCAGGATCAACCAAGGTGGTGGTAGTTCAGTGTCTCTGCTGGGACTGAGAGACAGGAGCCGGAGCAGCTAGGAAACCGCACTGGAACCAGGAACACAGGAAGCTCAGCAGACTGGAACAGCTTCAGCAGACTGGACTGGAACCAGGAACACAGGAAGCTCAGCAGACTGGAACAGCTTCAGCAGACTGGACTGGAACCAGGAACACAGGAAGCTCAGCAGACTGGAACAGCTTCAGCAGACTGGACTGGAACCAGGAACACAGGAAGCTCAGCAGACTGGAACAGCTTCAGCAGACTGGACTGGAACCAGGAAAAACAGGAAGCTCAGCAGACTGGAACAGCTTCAGCAGACTGGACTGGAACCAGGAACAGTAGAATAGTCAGACAAGCCGGGTCGGTTAACAGGCTGGCAGCAAGGTACAGAGGGATCAGGCTGAGGAGAAGTCACAACAAGCCAGGGGTCAGATGCGGGCAGAAGGCTGGAATGGTCTCAGGCAAGCCGGGACTATCACAGGTAAGTTTCAGATCAGGTTTCAGGTACTCAACGCTGTAGAGCAGACAGCAGGGGCTGTCTGTGAATGACAGGTTTAAATAGCTTTTCTGGCGCCAACAGCGGGGCGCGCGCGCGATTGGGAACCAGGAAGTCCGGGGCACCTGTTTCTGGCAGGATCTTCATGACAATCCTGCAGAACTTCCAGTAACGGTTTAACAGCACGGCATTGCATAAGTGTGCGCCTGGAGAGGTCTGGGAAGAAGGTTAGCTTAGCACCATCGAAATCTACATGGCGGATTCCCCTGACCTGAAACATGATGCGTTCCTTCAAGGAATACTTGTTCAGTTTGCAGATAATGTCTCTGGGTTTGTCAGGATCCTCAGAGGGAGGCTGGTGGAGAGCCCTGTGGGCCCGGTCTATTTCTATGTGATCCGGTGCTTGATGGCCTAAAATCTGCTTAAAGACCCCCTGCAGGGTAGGTATTATGTCCCGTGGGCCCGTAGCTTCTGGCAGACCCCTGATGCGAATGTTAACCCTGCGACTACTAATTTCAAAGTCATCCATTTGATCGAGCAGGGAATTGAGCTTGTGATCCTGCATTTTACACCATTCAGTGAGTGCTTGTAGAGCAGGAGTAGTTTCATCCCACTGTGCCTCCAAAGCCTTTTACTCTACCCCCTAAGTGAGCTGTGTCAGCCTGCAAGGCCTCAATATCCTGGCGTAGTGCCTTCTCCACCCTATGGGCAAACCGCTCCAGGTCAAATTTAGTGGGGGAGGGATAGGATAAGGGAACGAATGTCCTTATCCCCTAATATGTCAACCACCTCGGGTGGTCCGTCCTGGCTATTGGAGCAGGTGGGAGATGAGGGGGCAGGAAGCGACAGCAGAGACAGGAGAGGGGAGCCTATAGCCAGGCCGCGTGTGCACTTGGAAGTACCTGTCGTTCCCCTGCGGGTCTCAGATGTCAGGCTAGGAGCAGATAACAGGTAACAGTGCAGGTGTGCTGATTATGCAAAGAATTCAAGAACAAGAGCACATACCATGAGCAGGCCTGCTGGGACTTGTAGGTCACCGCTGCAGATGAAGGTAGATGTTGGCTGGACCTTGTAGTTCACCGCTGTAGATGAAGGTGGATGTTAGCTGGTGCTTGTAGTTCACCGCTGCAGATGGAGGTTGGCTGGTGCTTGTAGTTCACCGCTGCAGATGAAGGTACTACAGTAGAATGAGGCAAAGCATAGTCTAGGCAAGCTGGGTCATACACAGGTAGATCAGCGTCCAAACGGTACCGAATCAGAAGCGAGCAAGCAGGGTCAAACGAGCCGGGTCATACACGAAATACACAGAGCAGATATCAGCTGTATCAAACAGTGGCACACAAAGGTAACTCTATCACGAGCACTGATTGGATGATGATACAGGTGATTTAAATGTGAGCTGGCCAATCACTGTTGTTTCCCAGGCAAAGTCTGTGTCAGGTGAGTTGTGCTGGGTCCTAAAGGGATCCTAGTACTGACATCTGAGAAGTAATTATCCATCTATTCAGACCGGCTCCTGGAGGGCCGTTGCGGCAGTGGGGATGGCTTGAGCTTCGCAGGCATGTTTTCGCATCGATTGTCCCTCTGGAAAGCTGCTGTAAAAGTGATGTGAGGAGCTGGTCACTCGGAGCTCAGGGAGAGCATGTCTTCACTCGTACCACGCCCCTTGTGAGTGTGTTTTTAATAATTAATAAATATTGTTCACCTTGTTTACTACACTATGGTGGTTCCGTTTGTCTTTTCCTTTTTTCAAAGTGCAGAACCTAGATCTTAGGATGCACTCACACTACTAGTTTTAACAGTATGTGGGCATGATTTGCTTCCTAAGTACACTGCATTTGTGTAGTGTGAGTGCTCCTAATCATGCCCAGGACCCCTTGGAAGAGGTGGTCTGTGGCACAGTTAATTTGAAGTCTGGTATGGCTTGCTTCAGTGTGAGTGCAACCTGTATCTGAGCACAGAACTCTAAATAGATCACTGAGCATGGGAGCAGACTATGGTCTGGCTGGCAGAGGTGCCTGGGAATCTTCCTTTACCCAGTTGTCCCCCGCCCACCGTCAAATGACGGCGGGCGGAAGACACTATCGTTCTGATAGGACGTCATATGACGTTGGCTCTTTAAACAGGGATTGCACGCGATCGCGTGCGCGCATCCCTGTACTGTCGGTGGCGGCGTGTCACCGAGACCCATCGCACAGCCCATTAGTGATCATCTCCTGCCACCCATCTGTCACCTGTCGCACAGCTATCCGCCACACAGCTATGTCCAAAAAAGTCTATACCAGTGAGGAGGCGTTCCAGATCCTCTCCATGACTGATGAGAGCATCGGGGAGCTCTCATCAGATTCCAATTCTGATTCCGAATCAAATTCGGAATTTGAACCGATCGAATATAATAACGATTCGGATGAAGAATGGGTCCCTCCTAAAAGGGCACGGCACTCTGGAAACCAGGCAGCCGCCAGCAACCAGGATTATATTCCCAGGCCCAGTACCAGCGCCGCCGCTGCCACCAGCAATAGGCCCGGGAACAAAGGCCCAGTACCAGCGCTGCCGCCAGCAATAGGCCCCAGGAACAAAGGCCCAGTACCAGTGCTGCCGCCAGCCAAAGGCCCAGTACCAGTGCTGCCGCCAGCGAAAGGCCCCGCGAACAAATGCTCAGGGCCAGTACCGCTGCTGCCACATCACACCCGAGTACCAGCACAGGAAACTTAACTCCCCCAACTAATGGAGTGTCACGTCCCCCAAGAGCCAGGGCTACATACATGCCAGGTGGTCTTGCCAACCCAACATGGCTGCCTTCCAACTCGGGATCACCAATTATTCCCCCTTTCACAGCACAGCCAGGTGTGCAGGACAACACCCAAAATTTCATAGAGATTGATTATTTTCAACTTTTTTTTCCCGACACTATTTTGCAGTTCATTGTGGACCAGACAAAATTGTATGCCCAGCAGTATATTGCCAACAACCCCCAATCATCTTATGCCCGTCCATTTGAGTGGAGAGATTTGAATTTGGAGGAGTTAAAATAGTTTTTGGGCCTCACCATAAACATGGGGCTTACAAAAAAAAATCAAGGATATGCCTATTGGTCCATCAAACCCATCTACCATATGCCCATGTATTCTTACGTAATGCCCAGGACCCGATATGAGATGATAATGAGATTCTTTCATTTTAATGACAGCACCCAGTGCCCTCCCCGCAATCATCCAGATTTCGATAAGCTGTATAAACTTCGCCCATTGATAAATTTCCTTTCCAAACGATTTTCAGAACTCTATGTCCCCGAGAAACATATATGTGTGGATGAGTCCCTGGTACCCTTTTCAGGCCGGCTAGGAATAAAACAATATATTCCTAGCAAAAAGGCCAAATATGGAGTAAAATTTTACAAATTATGTGAGAGAGCCACGGGATATCTTTATGCGTTCCGCATATATGAAGGAAAAGATTCCCAGCTCCAGCCCCCTGAGTGCCCGGCCTACATGGGCACAGCTGGAAAAATTGTATGGGACCTGGCTTACCCACTTCTGAAAAAAGGATATCATATATACCTTGACAACTTTTATACCAGCCTGCCCCTTTTCAGACACTTGTACCTCGAAAAAACCCTGGGCTGCGGAACCACCAGGAAAAATAGGAAGGGCTTCCCACAATCAATTGTAAGCAAAAAGCTGCAAAGGGGGGAAAGAGCAACACTGAGGTGCAATGAAGTGCTGGCCTTGAAGTGGAAGGATAATAGAGACATGCACATGATGTCCATCATTCTTGATGACACTGCAGTTGTAGTTCAGCGAAGACGACGAGGTCCCATTGAAAAGCCGACATGTGTCCAGGACTATAATCTCTACATGGGGGGGGGGGGTGGATTTCAACGACCAAATGATTCAGCCCTATTTGTCCATTAGGAGGTCCCGATTCTGGTACAAGAAGGTAGCAATTTATCTGATCCATTTGGCCATTTATAATTCCTACATAGTCTACACCAAATCCACAGACAACCCAGCCCCCTTTCTACTATTCTCAGAAGAATTAGTCACGTCCCTCATCTATCAACAAAGAACCCCCCCAGAAAACCTTTGCTCTGATGCTGTTAGCAGACTTCATAAATGGCACTTCCCGTACAGCATCCCACCATCCGAAGTAGGCCGAAGACGGCAAAAAAGATGTCGCGTGTGCATCAAAGGAGGACTTCGAAAAGATACCAGCTACCATTGTCCCCGGTGTCCCTCCCAACCTGGCCTTTGCATTGGTGAATGCTTTGAATTTTATCACACATCCCTAAAATATTAGCCCATATTTTTAACCATTTCCCCCCCATTTTCATAATCTGTGCTGACCATTTTCCATGCTTCCCCAAATAACCATGCCACTGCCTTCCACGTGAACTGACCCTGGCCTGCTTTTTGACTATGCCTCTGCCTACTGTTTGGACTGCTTCCACGTAAACTGACCCTGGCCTGTTTTGTGACTATGCCTCTGCCTACCGTTTGGACTGCTTCCACGTGAACTGACCCTGGCCTGTTTTGTGACTATTCTTCTGCCTACCGATTGGACTGCTTGCACGTGAACTGACCCTGGCCTGTTTTATGGACTATGCTTTTGCCTACCGCTTGGACTGATCTGTTGCCCTGCTACTGTAGTACACAGGGGTCTTACATATGTGAGGGGCTCCAGAATAGTTTTTCCGGATGGAGAAAACAATTTTCTTTGTTTTCTCCGGGTTTAATTTCCGGGATAGGGTCTGGAGTCCGGAGGCTTCATAGAGATTTGGGTGGGTCGAAGCCTCTACCCCTGTGCCCCTGTGCACAGGTCTTACCCGATTGCCGGCCTCAGCCTGCTGCTGACTTACTGCCATCATGCCTTTGCTTGCAGCATGAATGGACCACACCACTGCCTGCTACCTGGACTATGCAAATAATTAGCTGTAGCAAGAGGCAGTATGTTTATGAAGGGCTGGAGAGCGGTACAATAATGAGTGTCTGCAGGTAATGGTGAACCAGGACCAATAATATGGCTGTGCTGGCTGTCTCTGCCTGGACAATTTCTATGGACAAATGGTTTGGCTGTGCTGACAATATCCTTGTGCTGACCATAGACAATATCCTGCCTGCTGCCTGGATAATTACTATTGCTGTCACTAAGCACATCCCCGACTGCTGCCTGGACCAGTGCTCTCTTCTGTGGACACTACTAAAAGCACAAGTAATACTTTTTTTTACCCTTTCCGCAATAGAATTTATTTTGGATTGTAATTCTTGGTATGTACATGCTATGTGTTAGAAATATGAAGGGCCTTCAAAAATGATAGGTTGCCAGGAAATTATATATGTAATGTATGCTCCTAGAACGCCTGATGGTGCTACTTGAATGTTGGGCCTCTGTATCTGGCCAAGCTGTGTAAAAGTCTCACACATGTGATATCCCCATACTCAAGAGGAGTAGCAGAATGTATTTTGGGGTGTCATTTTTGCTATGTATTTGCTATGTGTTGGAAATATCTTATGAATGGACAACTTTGTGTAAATAAAATGCGTTTTCATTTTTTTTCCACATTTTCAAAAAACTTCTGGAAAAAAAATAACCGTTCAAAAGACTCATTATGCCTCATAGATTATACGTTGGGGTGTTAGCTTTCCAAAATTGGGTCATTTTGTGGGCAATTCCATTGTCCTGGTGCTCCAGGGCCTTCAAAATTGTAATAGGTGGTTGAGAAATGAGATGTGCAATTTATGCTCGTAGATCGCCTGATGGTGCTACTTCAATGTTGGGCCTTTGTATGTAGCCAGGCTGTGTAAAAGTCCCACACATGTGGTATCTCCATACTCAGGAGGAGTAGCAGAATGTATTTTGGGGTGTCATTTTTGCTATGTATTTGCTATGTGTTGGAAATATCTTATAAATGGACAACTTTGTGTAAATAAAATGCGTTTTCATTTTTTTTCCACATTTTCCAAAAACTTCTGGAAAAAAAATAACCGTTCAAAAGACTCATTATGCCTCATACATTATACGTTGGAGTGTTAGCTTTCCAAAATGGGGTCATTTTGTGGGCAATTCCATTGTCCTGGTGCTCCAGGGCCTTCAAAATTGTAATAGGTGGTTGAGAAATGAGATGTGCAATTTATGCTCGTAGAACGCCTGATGGTGCTACTTCAATGTTGGGCCTTTGTATGTGGCCAGGCTGTGTAAAAGTCCCACACATGTGGTATCCCCATACTCAGGAGGAGTAGCAGAATGTATTTTGGGGTGTAATTTGTTGTATGCCTATGCTCTGTGAGAGAAATAACCAGTTAATATGACAATTTTGTAAAAAAAAAAAATCGTCTTATTGCAAAGAATTGTGGCCAAAAATTACAACTTAAAAACAATCACCATGCTACTTACTTAATACCGTGGAATGTCTACTTTCTAAAAAGGGGTAATTTAGGGGGTATTTGTACTTTTATGACTTGTTAGTATCTCAAGAAATTATAGTTAGTAGACTCTATAACTTTCACAAAGACCAAATAATATACACTAATTTGGGTTATTTTTACCAAAGATATGTAGCAGTATAAATTTTGGCCAAAATTTATGAAGAAAAATTACTAATTTGCTAGCTTTTATGACAGAAACACAGAAAAAGGCAAATTTTCTCAAAATTTACAGTCTTTTTTTAATTCTAGCACAAAAAATAAAAAACCCACTAGTGATTAAATACCACCAAAAGAAAGCTCTGTTTGTGTGAAAAAAAGGACGCAAATTTTATTTGGGTACAGTGTTGCATTACTGAGTAATTGTCATTCAAAGTGTGAGAGCACCAAAAGCTGAAAATTGGCCTGGGTAAGAAGAGGGTTTTAGTGCACAGTAGAGAAGTGGTTAAAGCACAGTGTAAGCACTAAGCACAGACCAGGGGAGAGTGGAGGAAGAGGAACAATCATACTCGGGCACAGTTTCTGATCAACCACTCTCACTGTAAGCACATCCTTAGAGATCAGCCCAAAGCATGTTTCATTGTGCCATCCAGATACTCAGAGGACAAGAAAAAGAAATTGTGACTTTTCCTTGCTGGAGAATTTGGTCACCAGATGCTTCCTTTCAGATCCAACCCCTTCTAGAGTTTAAAGCCTCGTACACACGGGTGGGAATCCCGTCCCAAAAAAAAAACATTGATTTTCTCGATGGGATTCCTGGCAAGCTTCTCTTGCCAAGCCCTGTGTACACACGCGCCATTCAAAAGAACCGCCGTTCTCTTGAATGGCAAGAACGCGGTGACGTCATCGACTACGACGAGCCGGCGCTCGTTACATTCAATGCCGTCGCCGCCATCTTGCTACACCCTACACTACCCTTGTATGCTACAGCGCATGAATCGAAGTCTCATCGAGCATGGGTTTCCCTGGACAGGTAAGCATACAGACGACCGGGTTTCTCGGCAGGAAACACTCTGCCGAGAATCCCGACGAGAAAAATAGAGAGCAGGTTCTCTATTTTTCTCGTCGAGATTCCTGGCAGTTTTCCATACACACGAACGGTTTTCCAGTCAAAAAGCTCTCCCAGCAGTTTTCTTGCCGAGAAAACCGGTCGTGTGTATGAGGCTTTAAACTGCAATGCTGAGAGGTGCACAGACTGCTAATTCAATAGAGACCACTTGCTGGTAGAGAAATTCTTTAGTCATTAGTGTGTACATTCTTGCTGGACACCGTTTCCAATGTTTGCACATTGAAGGGTAATTGCGCCTTTACTCTCCTGGCTTGGCAGGGTTCAGGTGTCCAGTGTGGTCTGCAATCTAGCTGATGTACTCTATAGTACTATGCATGAGTCAGTGGCTCTTGAGATTGTAATGACCTGCCTGTCTACATATTGATGAGCAAGTCTTTATACTCAACAAGTGTGTATGCATGAGTCCGGAGGATGCCAGCAATGCTGCAGGTTGCCATGGAAACTTGAACACAGGAGCAGTAAATGGCCTCTGTCTGAAACTCTCCTTATCATGTACTACTTTTTTGAACAGGAGCTGGAGGAGAAAATGTATACACACAAATATTCAGTATTAAATATGCCATGGGAAAGCTCTGTGCTTGCATTTTCTTTTAACTAATAAATCATCCATCTTGAAGCTGATATTCATGTTTCCTGTCAATTTAAAATAGTTTGTTTGGACCAAGCTGGCCCTCACTTAACTGCTGCAGTGTCTTTAAGTGTTGTATAAAGCTACATGCATTACATACAGTGCTTAGAGCCAGTACAACACAAAAAAATAGCTTGTTTGGACCATCTTTGTCCAAACAAACTATTTAAAGTGACATGAAACATGGAAATCAGCTTTATATTGTTGTCTAAACCTCAGAGGCTGACCTGAGTTGCCCAGGCATGGTCAAGTAAGCATACAGGTTGGCTAAACGGCATATGGCAGCTTTTCCTAACCAAGGTGCTGTCTGGTTTCCCCTGTGGTGCCCCAAACACAGGGCCCAGTTTGTTCTGGATCAGTGTTCTGAATTGCCATGCGCAGGTGGGCTGGCTGCCAACACCATAACAAGTAATCATGTTCCAGGACCAGGATGCATAGTGCCATTCGTTGCTAAGGTAAAGGAGGCTCACCCACACTATTGCAGTGCATGACTCTGATGCAGGGCAGGCTGCATGCAGGGCCATTCAGGAGAAGATGGAAGTCTGCCTCCTCCACCTTCTGCCCTCTTATGCGCTGCTGGAGCCAAAAGGTAGACCTCTGATTTAAAGAGCGGACTGTGTAAATGAGTGGCCCTGTGATGGGAGGACTCTGTCGTGATGGGAAGGCCCTGATGGGATGGGAGGACTTTAATGTGATGGGGGACTCATGTATAGGGGACCTCTGATGTGATGGGAGCTCTCATGTATAAGGGGGCTTCTGACATGATGGGGAGCCTCTGATGTTATAGACGGGGCCTCTGATGTGAAGGGGAGACTCTGATGTAAAGGCAGTTGTATTTTCCCAGGCTCTTGATTATCATTAATAAATAGTGTAGCGGGCATACACTTTTCTAGTGTATTTAAAACTGGCAGAGACACCAGTAATGTGCAGTTCCCTGCAGCCCAGCAGGTGGCGCTGTCGCCTTGGGCTGAGGTTGAACCATTGCTGTGTACCGTACCCCCTTTTTGTCCTCCCTCGGCAGCGGTGTGGTGGGGCGGGGAACCCGCCGTGCTTGCTGGGAGAGGGTTTGTCACGCGGTTGGAATTCCAGGCACCTTCAGCCTGAGGGTGGTGGTCGGATGGAGGTCCTAGGCCGTCCAGGCCTAGGGGACGTTCGGAGGTCGTGTTCCATCCCAGGCACCTTTAGCCTGGGGTGAGGTACTCGGATGGAGGTCTGGAGCTCAGTGCCCACCACTGAGTTCCACGAGGGAAGGAGATCCTAGGGGACCCCGGGAGTGGGTACCCGAATCCAGAGGCGTAATGGACCGGTGGGGGTACTTGCTTGAAGACCTGGTGCAGCATATTGCCAGTGACAGGTGAGCCTCCACCGGAGACCGCCTGGAAAGATATTCCCCCTCGATCGGAGACCGCAACCCACTTTCAGGAAGGAAAGTGGAGAGTTCATTGTGTCTGGGCCTACTCGCATCCACACCCCTCTGTCTGTTCTACTCATTGAGGGAGTCCAACTGTCTGTGTATTACTCTGTTATCAGGAAGAATAAAGAAGTGTTGGACTTTAATGGTGTGGGGCTCATTTTCTGGCAGACATTGTTCAAGGAAACCATCAGGAGGAGGCTCCAGGTGCCGAACACCGACCTGAAGGTAAAACAGGAACTCTGCTCACACCACACAACTATCTGCGGTGAAGGCTTGGCGTGGTGACCCCGCTCTCTCTCCTCTAAGGTACCCCCTAGACAAGAGACAGACGAGCTGAAAGTAGAGTGAGAGGGAGGAGGCCGCTACAATAGCATACTGTATAATTTTTTTAAAGACATCCAAGACTGGAATACCTCAAGCTTTTGCATTCTTTTAAAGAGTGCCATGACTGAATAAAGGTTGATAAAATTTGGCATAGGGAATCTTGATTAATATGAATCTGGAAAACACAGCAATGCAGAGGGATTTACATTGCAGCATTCTACAGGGTTTCCTTATACCTTTGGTTCAAACAACCCATGAATAGTAAAGGGGAATAAAAGGACATAGGTGCCCAGGGTCCAGTCCGTAAATTCTCACTTCTATTAAGTCTTGTACACACGATCAGATTATTGGACAAATTTTCACCAGTTTTTTGTTGGATGCTAGTCTCAAATCGAAGGCGAAGAGGTTACTCACCATCAGAAAATTTTCGTACAACAGAATTCAACATCAGAAGTGACGTAATGTGTTGAATTGTTTTGCATGTGTTTTTTCATTTCTGAAAAACAACAATCTCCTGCGCTCTCAGTGTACAGTCAGGATACGGGTAGTGTGGTTCCGTCTAAAAGCAAAGTCTAAAGTCTTGCAGCCCTCCTCAGAACAATGGGTGTTGACATGGCTAGAAAAAATAAAAGAGAAAGGAGGGCACACCAACCTCGTGCATTACCACTTAAAAGTTTTATTAAAATATAAATAGAAAGCAATGGTCCTACTCACAGACGGAGCTTAAGTACAAGCTTATCAGACAATTAGGCTGGAAATTCTTGGCACCCACCGACCGAACTTGATGACAGAGAGGGTCCGGCAGCACCTCAAACATCTATATAGCTGACGCGTTTCAGGGGCGCACCCCTTTCCTCAGAGCTAAGATGATCATCTTAGCTCTGAGGAAAGGGGTACGCCCCTGAAACGCGTCAGCTATATAGATGTTTGAGGTGCTGCCGGACCCTCTCTGTCATCAAGTTCGGTCGGTGGGTGCCAAGAATTTCCAGCCTAATTGTCTGATAAGCTTGTACTTAAGCTCCGTCTGTGAGTAGGACCATTGCTTTCTATTTATATTTTAATAAAACTTTTAAGTGGTAATGCACGAGGTTGGTGCGCCCTCCTTTCTCTTTTCTTTTTTCATTTCTGAGCATGCCTAGTCTTGCTCTTCAGATTTTTTTGGCCGAAAACCGTACCAATGAAAAGAAAATCGGACATTGTGGTCAAATCAGACAAAGATTTTGGAGCCTGCACATCCAATTTTTATCTGACGAAAATTCGTAATCCACTGTCAAAAGCAGCATATTAACGATCAGAAAATCGGCAGATCGTTCATCGGACGAAATTTAACTTCAGATTTTCTGATCATGTGCATGGGCCTTTAGATGACTTGGTGGAAAGGTGCTCACACATAACACAGAGGAGATCGCTAAGGAATTGGGTGAATGTGTCACTGAGTAGCAGAATGGAGCAGCATGCTGACAGGTGTTAGTGCCCTTTAATTGCAGCCCTTCCTGTGGAGATGAAGTGGGTGGAGATAGTGCCCCTTTATATGTCAGCTGTGGGTGGGGTTGAGTGCACTTAAGGTGTGGGAACAGGAAACCCCTGATCTACAAGATGTAAAGCCTTGTACACACTACTAGTCTTTTTTTCGTTCAACCCTTTGGGTTGAACGGAAAAAACTGACAGCTCGAGTTGGAGCCGCTGTACTAACAATCTGATGTTTGTACAGTGCTCTCCTCTGCTGTGCCATTGTGTTCTGACAGGGGGATGGCCCCCCGCCAGAAGACTCCGGTCAGCGCTCTCAGCCATTGGCTGAGATTGCCAAGTGGGAGCCGGTTGGCAGACCTTTTACAGTCATAACCCATTGGCTGGATTTTGTCGGACCGGCTTCCGGACCATTGGACTGCTTAAATTGATACACTTGTGCAAATGGGCATGCACACAAAACCATCTTGAAATGACCCTTGTTCTGTATACTGGCACATTTGCACGTCTTTTGATGCCGTGGCTTTTTCTTTCAGCAGTTCTGTTGCTAAGTATCCATATATAAAGAAAAACAAAGCCATTGACATCTTTTTAAGGCATTCCCCTACTTGATAAGACCAATGGTGATGATAGTTTTGACAGTGTGATTAATGCACTATGTTCTAGTGCTGGCTTTTTTCAACAAGGGTGCCTTCTAGGTTTTTCAGGGGTGCCTTGGCAATATACGTAAAAATTTCCCCAAATTTTCCCGAAATGTATTAACAAGCCAGCAAGTGGATCAAGGATGCCCTTTGTTGCACAAACCACAGGTTTTTATTGTGCAGTATTACAACCTTGGGCACTGTGATGACCAGCTGCTGGCATCCTACATCCTAACAACCAATGATGGTTGATAAGAAAGACGTTAGGCTCCTGCAACCTTGTTTGCCCCTCTCCTGCCCCTTTCCATCAGCACTGGGGTCACTTTAGCTGAGGGAGAGAGAAGAGGAACGCTGGAATTAGTCCGTACAAGTGTGCAAAGATGAATTAGCTTTTTGAGAAGAAATCACATTTAATGTTGGGTGTCCAACATGTGTGGATGTTGCTGCGTTATGTAAATCTATTTGTTTAGTTCTTTACATTTTTTAATGGGGTGTCTCAAGAGGAATTATAAAGGGTGCCTTGACTGAAAAAAGTTTGAGAAATACTGTTCTAGTGTATTAAAAACATCAAAGTACTGTAGTTGAATAGTAATTCCTAGCCATGTGGCAGATCCAGAAATGTGTAGTATCTGTACTTCCCCAAAATGAACTGTTAGTTACTGCAAGGCTTCTGGCTTAAAGTGGTTGTAAACCCAAAACATTTTTAAAAATAAAAATAAAAACCTGCAAGACAAAGGCATAATGAGCTAGTATGACTAGCATACTAGCTCATTATGAATTAATTACCTTAGATCGAAGCCCCCGAAGCCATCTCTCCCAGAGGTTACTTCCGGGTATCACCGTTCCGTTGATTCCGTTCCGGTGATTGGCCGGAGCATCGATGACGTCACGGGAGCCGTCAAAGCCGGCATTATCCATTCAGAAAACCGTCATTCTCAGTGCGCCTGAGTCGATGTCTGTGGCGCGCATGCGCCATAGACATCGGTGCATTCTTTTTGCCAAATATCTCCTAAACCGTGTAGGTTTAAGAGATATTGCAAACACCTACAGGTAAGCCTTAATATAGGCTTACCTGTAGGTGAAAGTTGTTTAGGAGGGTTTACTTCCATTTTAAGACACTCCTGAAAAATTGTGTTTAAATTGAAGCTACCAATGTAACCAAGCTAAGTAGCATGGCGCCTTAAATGGTTTGCATGTTTTAGCCAGGTCTTACTGACTGATTGACTAGTGGAGCAGGTGAACTAGCTGCTTTGGATTGAATAGGGAAGAGTTACAACCTCCCAACCTTGGTCCATGAGTTTTTAAACATGAAAGCCACACCACCATGTTTAAAATAGGCTATTTGACAGAAAGCTCTATCACCAGGCAACACTGGAACTGAGAAAATGGGACTAAATTAGCAGTGTACAAAAATAAGAGAATAACCCAATAAAATGAAGCAGAGCAATTTTTGTGAAATAGCCGATTTGAAAATCACAGTCACTGTACAATAGAGCTCAAGGAGCAGGAAAGAAAACTGGTATGGAGTTTGAAAGAGAAGCAGTGTTCTAACTAATAGAATATTTTGTTCTATTAATAGTATCCTGAAAGGTGCCCTACACATAATGGCCCAGTAGTCATAGTTACATATACAGTAGTTACATAGTTAATCTGGTTAAAAATAGACACAAGTTCAACACACACAAATTAAAAAAACCTGCATATACACAATCCCATACCTCCAGTTAATCCAGAGGAAGACATAAAACCCAGCGGCATAACTAGAACCTTCAGGGCTCCAGTGCAAGAAACCATGATGGGTCCCCCTGCCTCCCTTCTATCCAAGCCCAGGGCTTCCAATTTTGGAGGGTGTCCATGGACATCCTCCCAAAACCGTGCTTCCCGCATGCCCCCTGGGACATGCATCCAGCGCAATCACAACGGCCCTTTACAATGTGATCAGCTGATCACATGTTAACAGATTTGCTGGTTATCCGCAGCCCTTTCCTCCCACGCTGTGTATGTGTTAGGAAAGGACTGCCATTAACTGTCAAGAATGTCAGTAAATTGTTTACACTGATAATCGGTGCCTCAATCATCAGTGCCATCTATCAGTACTCATCAATGCCACCTATTAGTGCTCATCAATGCCGCCTATCAGTGCACATCAATTCCGCCTACAAGTGTTACCTATCAGTGCTCATTAATGCCGCCTATTAGTGCCCATCAATTCTGCCTATCAGCACCACCTATCAGTGCTCATTAATGCGGATTAACTGCGTCCATCAGTGCCACCTATCAGTATCCATCAATACTGTCTGAGTTCTGCCTATCAGTGTTCCTCAGTGCCCATCAGTGCCACCTATCAGTGCTCATCAATGCCACCTTTAAGTGCAGCCTATCAGTGCACATTAGTGCCTCCTACCACTGCTGCCTATCAATGTTCATCAATGTGGCCTATCAGTGCTTATCAATGCCTCCTATCAGTGCTTATAAGTGCCTTCTATTAGTGCCTTCTATCAGTGCCCATCAGCACCTTCCATCGGTGCCCATCGGCGCCTTCTGCCTTCCCAGGACAGCGCGGCTCTGAGCGGAGAACGTGTCTCTCATGGAACAGCAGCACAGAGCCGGCATTGACGTTCTATCTCCCCCTCCGTCCTCTCTCGCACGGAATGAGACAGGACACAGCTGATCTGCTCCCCTCCCCTCTCCTGTGTGCTCCGCGGGTAGACAAGTTTGAAGCTAACATTTCCTGTGGAGCACACAGGGGAGAGGAAAGGGGGAGAGGGGGGGAGAAGGGGGAGCAGATCAGCTGTGTCCTGTCTCATCTTGTGCGAGCGAGGACGGAGGGGAGATAGAACGTCAATGTCGGGTCTGTGCTGCTGTTTCATGAGAGACACGCTCTCCGCTCAGAGCCGTGTGTAAATAGCAAACCCGCTGGGCCCTTCCACAGTGACAGAATGCCAGGGCCCCGTCACAAGTGCAACTGTTGCAACTCTGGTAATTCCGCCACTGATAAAACCCAATAAAGCATGATCCAATTTGCTCCAGCAAGTTAAAAATAGGATTTTTATAACAGCTTACCTGTAAAATCCTTTTCTTGGAGTACATCACGGGACACAGAGCCTTGTTAATTACTTAATGGGTTATATCTCACCTTCAGGTGCTGGACACTGGTGTGATCAATTAGAGAGGAAGTTTCCTCCCTATAGTTTCCTCCCTATATAACCCCTCCCATACTGGGAGCACCTCAGTTTTTGTAGCAAAGTAATAAGTGTCCCAAAATCCTCAAATAAGAGGGAGCTCTGTGTTCCGTGATGTACTCCAGGAAAAGGATTTTACAGGTAAGGTGTTATAAAAATCCTATTTTCATTATCGTACATCACGGGACACAGAGCCTTGTTAATTACTTAATGGGATGTCCCAAAGCAATGCTTAACCTGAGGGGAGGGAGACACAGATCAAAAGCAGACCGCCATCTGACGTGAGGACCTATACTGCTGCCTGCAGTACACTGCGCCAAAAAGTGACATCCTCTTGCTGTCTTACATTCACCTGAAAGAAATTAGTGAACGTATGCACCGGCGACCAAGTTGCGGCCGTGCAAATCTGAGTCATAAAGGCTTGGTAATTCACCGCGCATGAAGCGCTTAATGTCCTGGTAGAATGCACCACAAAAGAAACAGGGGGAAACCCTCTCTTTAAACCACAAGCATGAATAATAACCTGATGAATCAACATTGAAAACAGTTGATTTAGACGCTGCCTACCCTTTCCTGTGGCCTCCTGGTAGCGCAACAAACATCAGTTTTCCATATCTGAGCAGCCGCTTCAGATAGGCCTTGACTGCTCTCACTATAACGAGAGAGTGTAACCATTTTAATAGCTGATTTGAACACTGCCTGCCCATTTCTAGGGTGTTCTGGCAGCAAAACAGAACGTCAGTTTCCTGTATTTGAGACCTTCAGATAGACTTAACAGATCTCATCAATTTTGAGAGAAAAGTAATAAATTTCCTTCCGTGGAACAAGGTTCTGGAAAAAAGGAAGGCAAGAAACATCTTGTCAGGAAAGGGTTCACCCGCTGGTGGCGCTGTTGGTCCTATGGATTGCAGCACTAGTGTCCACTAGCAGGTGTCTTCTTGCAGCCAGTATCTATGGTGGAGGATCTCACCTGCTGGTGGTACTGTCTGACCCATGGGCCATAGTACCGGAGTCCACCAGCGGGTGTATTCCGGCAGTGTAGGGCAGGCAGCACTTCCTCCGCTCAGCTGTTACATGAGGACAATCACTGAAGTCCTACCGTGTTTCCCCAAAAATATGCCTGGGTCTTATATTAATTTTGGCAACAAAAGACACAGTAGGGCTTATTTTCGGGGTAGGTCTTATCATGTAATCTGATGTCTTCTCTCCCCCTCTCCCTCCCTGGCTGGCAGGAATCCCCAGTGTGAACTGAG
The DNA here is from genome assembly GCA_029206835.1 of Rana muscosa. Lineage (NCBI taxonomy): Eukaryota > Metazoa > Chordata > Amphibia > Anura > Ranidae > Rana > Rana muscosa. Next base: position 382,247,642 of record CM055122.1, on the reverse strand, counting down.
TTAAAATGCTTGTAAAACCCTATAATCCACTCTATTACAGTAGTATATAATGTACAATGTGTGTGTTTCTGTAATATAATTGTGTCAAATACCTTCGTTATAGCGTCGCTCTGCGCTTCTGTGACCCGCTGGAGCTCTCTTCCCCGCAATTCTATTACAGAAACACACACATTGTACGTTATATACTACTGTAATAGAGCGGGTTATAGGATTTTACAAGAATTTTAAACTAGGGCTTATTTTTGGGGTAGGGCTTATATTGCAGCCCTCCTGGAAAATAGCGCTAGGTCTTATTTTCAGGGTAGGTCTTATTTTTGGGGAAACACGGTGTATATATACCCGGCAAGGCCTCACATGCTCGCCTTGGTATCTCTCTCCCTGACCTTGAGCCTGCTATCCTGACTTTGAGCCTGTATCTTACCTGACCTGATCCGATCTGATCCCTATCCCGAGCCCTTCCTGGACCTGTCCCTCCTGTTTCCTGATTACCTTGGATCTCTGCCCTGCAGCCTGTCCATCCATCCTCTCCCTGTCCTGTTGTTTCCCTGTCCTTATCCATCTGCTGATATCCCCTTGTGTATGACCTTTGGCCTGGCTTGTTCACGATTCCGGTATCTCCCCTTTATTTGTATATACTATTTGTTGTTAGTTGTGCACTGGTTGTTTTCACTTGTTTGTCGCCTTTTAAATAAACACCTTTTTTCACTTACATGCGTTTTTGGTCTCCTCTGTGTAGTCACACAATCTGGTCTACTAGATTCCCTGACACATCTTGATTCAAATGAAAACTAGATCCTTTTAGGAAAAAAGGCTGGGTGAGGATTCAACATCACCTTATCCTTAAGAATAATTAAGCATGGCTCTATACAAAGGAAATCTGCCAACACTGAATCTCTATTGCGGATGCTACCGCAAGCAAGAACACCAATTCCCTTGTGAGAAGGTTGAAGGGAAATATGGTCCATCGGCCCAAGGTGCCGCCCTTGTAAGCCGACAAGACTAGACTCAACCCCCGGGCACAAGGGCGACCTAACTGGCGGACTTATACGCGTTACCCCTTGTATAAAGGCCCGGATCAAAGAGTGTGAAGCAAACGGCCTTTGAAAACACTGACCCTTGATGGAACTTAAGGCTAGCTCCATCTCCTTCCCTAATATAGGAAGGCAAGAATTCTACTTATGACATACTTCTGAGGATGCCATCCCTTGGTTTTACACCAGCGACATGGGCTTTCCAGATCCTATAATACATGGTCCTGGAGCTCTCCTGTATGAATCAGGGTAATTGCCACTGATCCTGAAAGCCCCGATCCTCAAGAATGCGGGCTCAAATAGCCAAAACATTAATTTCTATGTTTGCAAGACAGGATGGAATACCTCGCAAAGTAGTTCTGGACGAGATGTAAGGGACCCTAGGTCCTCTACTAATACCCTTACAATTCCTGCACCGTAAGGTCGACTGGATCAACAGCTATTGGGGCGGCTTTCAATCCTCTCTGATGTTGCACAGAAGCCGCGATAGTTGCGACACTGGGGGGAGAGAATGTATAAACCAGTGACAACTGTTCCACAGGGTCACTAACGCATCTGTCCCATATGCGAGTGGTTACTTTGTCCTTGGCACAAGGCTGTCCAACCTATTGTTGAACCTGGACGGCAGTACATTTTTATGTCCGGGGTACCCTTTCTCTGGCATCTGGTCAGAAAAAAAGGGTCGGGTGTAGAGGCTATTCTCCCGGGAACCATTGTTAACGGCTCCAGAGAACCAACTGCCAATTCTCCATTTCATGAAATGAAGACTGTCGATTGGCAAGGTCCAAGCTCCTCTGCTCAAGCCAGAACATGGCTTACTTCCTTCTGGCTATGTGACTTCTAGTGCCTCCTTGGTAAATGAAGTAAACCACTGGTGTGGCATTGTCGGATTGTACTTTGACAGAACCATCTTGCAACCTAAACGCCCAGGCCATTAAGCCAGATGTGCCACCCAAAGCTCTGGAATGTTGACGGACAAGGCTTTCTTGGAGCTTGACCACTTCCCCTGGGCGGTGGTCTCTTCCAGGACTGGTCTCCATCCCTAGAGGCCAGCCTTCGTAGCCACCACCTCCCAGGTACCCGGCGTGAAGGATCTTCCTTTCTGCCAATCTTTTGGTTAAGAACCACCAACTGAGACTCCAGTGTATCCCTGGGACCCCAGACCCTTTGGATAGTGCCAGGTTAGGGTCTACTTGTTCCAGGCAGTCCTGAACGAAACTGAGCATAGGGAACCACTTTGAATGAAGCCACCATCTTCCCTAGCACCATAAGCAAAAGGTGAATGTAAGGAACTCTTCCTTGCCTTGACCACATAGACCAGCTCTCTTATAGCGTTGACCTTGTCTGAGGCAAAAAACTATCCTTTTTTGGGCTGTGTCCCAAATGCTCCAAGCTTTTACAGAACGTACGAATGTACCTTTAGATTGGGATCCTAACCCAGGAGTTCCGGATACCTGACCATGCTGGAGACACTAAGGTCCAGCCATGCTACTGACTGATCTATCAGCAGCAGATTGCCTCTGTATGCCATCACTGCTATACCCTGGGCCTCTAGTCTAGCTAGAGGTGGGCCCTAGCACTTTGTAAACCCGGGCACGGTGGCTAGCCCAAAGGGCAAGACCACCAACCGGAAGAGGTGCTGATCCCCTGAGAAACGCAGACAACCTTTGCAGTCCCATGTAAAAAAACACATATGCAAATGGATCCCCATATGTGTAAGTGGCAAGTGTTAAAGCTAAATGTCTCTATGGAAGCGTGCATTCATGGAAGCATGAACTCGAACAAATATGTTTTAGACAAAAACATAAAAAGTGTGTACTGTATACACGCCTACATAAAGCACGTGTGCTATGGAACAGGCATCTTGCAAGCAACATTACAAAATATGTATCCATGCAGACACGTATTCTTATGTAAACATTAAACATTTCAATATCATTCTGTATCCAAGCATTATGACTTATACCATCATCGCAATCCAGAGGGTACTTTCTTTATAGGAATTGACAGGTATAGTCCTCATTGGAGGGGTGGTTCTCTGGTCAGGGAAATTTCCCGTATGGAAATGAGCTGGATTCACAAGGTCCGCTGCTACACTCCGTACAGGCTTAATATCGACATTGATGTTAATGCATTCATTGATAACAGCTAGGTGTTAATATTATTTTTGTATAGTAATGTGAACTGGATTTGAGCTCTCGGTACATCCCCATTCCATCACTATTGACATCTCTTAGGGACCCTTAACATCGAGATAAACACTTCAGTTGTACACATTCTGATTGGTGGGGCCCATTGACCTATGGTCACCCTTGGGGATGTCTATGGGTTTTTTCTGAACATACACCAGTCAGTTTGAATATGTGTTTTTCCACCAACTATGTTGGGTGTGCTCTGGCGGCACCCATATATACACTTGTTGGGGTTAATTCACCTATCTATAGAATCCAATGGATGGATTAAATTTGTCTAAATATTTGATTCTTAATATCCTTTCTCAAAAATCCTCATTCTTTAGTTTCTTCTCCCAAAATGACATACCATATGTAGATGGTTATGGTTTGTCTTGCAATATTAATCAATGAGTGTAATTGTAAATTTGTCCACAAGATGGCAGTCACACTACACTCATTTAACATAGGAAACAACATTTTTTAGTAAGAATTTATTTTTAATAGCTATTAATACATTTATATGTTAGGATGCATTCTATAAAGGTTGAATAGGGGAGTGAACCTCTGTATATTAAATTAGTGTACAGCACTTCGGTAATCTCACACCATATGTGTCTGTACATGTATGATACATATAAGTGGAGCGTGCGTGCTATTCAAATGCAAGCCTCATTCATAGGGATCTAACTGTTTAGAGTTGGATCCCTTTCTTGTGTGCATGTCTGATTTATGCTCGAAATTACTGACGATAGTCACTGATTTGGAGGTAAGGGCAGTTTGCCCATTTCCAACATGGTGACTTGCGCAACGGAGATGCCGAGAGCTCAGACCCGGGCGGATTCCGCTGGTGTCACTGACATAGCACCATGTAACTCATTGAATGGGTCCACGCACAGTGAGAAGACATTCTGGCCGTGATCTTATGTATCTCTATGTCGGAGTGGGATCCGACAGCGAGATCAAGGATAAAGGGTTACTAACATAAGGGCATTTTACCCACTTTCAAGATGGCGACGCCCGTAGCTGGGACGCTGGGAACCTGGTTCTGGGCGGTCCCTAGCTATTGTTCACAGCATATATAATAGTGGTGGATCAGCACGCCGCCCGTGCCCCTGGATGACGACAGGTTTGTCGAAACGACGTAGGGAGGAGCGGCGTGCTGACATCACCACGATACGAATCCCGGAAGCAACGGGTAGTGAGAGCCGGCCGGCCTTACACCAAACCATCGCTGTTTATATTTCAACATGCTGTAAGTGCATTTTTATTATAATAAACTTTTTATATATTGGATTACGCTATGGGGTTTTTTCTTTTACCCAAAATGTGACTCACGGTGCTACTTGGGGACTACAGACTGGAACCTGGATGAATAGAGAGCACAGAGAGAGCCAATTAGAGTCCTTGGCGGGGATAACAGCCACCTATTCAGACCGATCTCTTTCAGGGATCAGAATTTCTGGTAAGCAGCCTGAGAGGGACAAGGTGGTGGATTCCTTTTCTGTCATATCATCACTCCTTCTATGGTGTTTCATTTTGGAAGTCACTAATATAAGGGGGGGGGGGGAATGCTATAATACTATATGGTTAAAATTAATGAATACAGTAATACCTTAAACTTTCCTATGTTTCCTTATATTGATTTCTTATGTCTTAGAAAAGATTGACACACGTTTGATTCTCTTGAACAGAGTACTGTTTGCATAGGAAATGGCTGTGGTCACGTAGTATGAACATATCAGCAGCTTAGGAAACAGCTGTAGTTGAGTGATCAGAATTTAACCTAAAGCTGCAGTTACGCAGTTAAGTTATGTCAACATATATCTTGTGCTAAAACCACAAGATAAGTCGGGTAAACGGCCGGACATCTGTTGAAATGTTGAAATATTGTATTATGATATAGATCATGAGGCTGTTATCTTTGTCAGCATTATGTATAATTATGCTATGTTGTACAATAAAGGGACCGCCTCTGATGGGCTGAACCACAGGGGGTGCCCTCTCTGTATATGTATAAAACAGCGGTGCACTGAGCAATAAAATGTAATCATTATTCACGTACTACTGTGTATGTGTCTTGATTATCTCACCGGTGAAGAAGGTTACATCCACACATCCAGGAGTCCTAGCCTAGGCGAAGGGTCAAGAAGTACAGACCTTACAGAGCTGGTGTCAGAAGTGGGGTCGCTGACTGGCAGGTAGGTGCCCATGTTTTAACTTTTGTTGAAATATTGTACATCTACTCTGTCGCAGCGATCCGTAAACACATAAAAGTTTTTGTATTGCTGCTGTACCTCCGCGGCGTAGCTAGGCTGGCTCCCGGGAGGAAGGTTGTACTATCTTCAAGGTGTTAGGGTAAGTCCGGCTGGTGTTGGCCTGACTATAAACTATATGAAATAAAATTGACTGAGAAGCAGAAGATTGCACTCAGGAAAAAGGACGGATGTGTGGAGCCTTCATCTAATCTAAGGGTATTGTGTGTAGTGCACGACCACAATACTAACTAGAAACATAGAAATGTAATTTTTAAGGAAAAGTTTTTTCATTACCAGGTATAAGTATTAAGATACCGATAGTATTAAAGTTATAAGTATTATAAAGTATAAGTATATTGTCATATGTGTTTTAAGAAATGCAAATGCCAAGAGGTGTAGAAAATTCTGCCACCAATTGTTCTCATTGTACTGTGGGTCTCTTATTTGTAGTACACGGGCCAGGAATAGAAACCCTGCTGGCCACCCGACCAGGTGGATATTCTTCCCGATTAGGAAAACGTCCTAACTATCCCCAAGACGACGGAGCTCCTTATTTTGTAACCCTTAAAATTAACCTACACGGCTCCGTATTAGAAGAGAATTTTGAATTCGAATCTACCTTAGAAGAAGTTATACTTAGATCAATACAGATAACCGGGTGTTTCCACTGTTGTCCCTTTAGCCGCCCCTTTTTGCCCCCCGGACCAAAATATGGGGAACAGTGTAGACAAACACGGGCAACCCGTGCACCAACTGACCCCATACGAATATGTCCGGACTCAGGTCCCTGCCAGTGTCATAGAACCATTTTGGGGAGCGATACAAATCCGAGCCCATCAACTGAGCATATCAGGGTTGGACCAGAGAGGCCCGTGTAGTGAGGACCAATGGACTGAAGTCCAAAAAACTCTGCAGGATACATAAGTTTTCCTACCCCCCTGGGGAGTGGGACCCTAATTATATGAAGGATTGTTGTAAATTATGGGGAAACTGTTTGAAAGCCTACAAAAAGAAATATGGTATAACAAGTAGAAAATGCCCCACAGCCCCCGAACCGCCCCCACCATATGTAATGATTAAAAATGATACTGAGGAACCACCCCAAGCTCTAGGAATATATCCTAACTTAGATGATCTGACCACCCTAGACCCTGCAATTCTAGCCACTGTAATCTATAGTGCCGGGTCAGATGAACAAAAACAAAAGTGGGCCAGGCAGACAGAAAATGCCAGACAAGAAAAAAGGGTAAAAGAAGACTTAGAAAACTTAAGCATAGAAATAGAAGAAGAAGCAAAAAAGAGGGAAAAGGAAAGTGAGGAAGAAAGGGAACAAAGGAAGGAAAAGGAATTAATGGAAAGAAGGGAACAGAGGGAATTAGTAAAGTTCATCGAACAAGAGAGAGAACAAAGACAGAAAGAAGTTGAAGAAATCCAAGAGTTACACAGACAATTAAGGGAACAACAAAAATAAATAGACCTCAGGAAAAGCCGGATAGAGGAAGAGGAGAGGTCTTTAGAGAAAAATAGGAAAGACATAGAAGAACTCAGGAAAGGCCCCATTGACCCCAGGATCAGACGAAAATTACACGAACTATCATCTAGAACCAATCTTACCCGAAATGAGCAAAAATTTCTATCTGAAATAGAAAAAGCTCTAGCCTTTACCGAAAACCAGGAAAAGGATAGTGAGAGCGAAGATGAACCAGAAGATAGTTCACCTTCACATACCTATCCTATGTTAACCATAGGAGAAACTGAAGTCCATGTTCCCCTTCCATTAGGAACACTCATGAAGCTCAAGGAATTATGCCCAAATCCAAAAAAAAACCCTAGGGAAGCAGCTACGTTCCTTAGGAAACATTGCATAGGGGCAGGTATGGACACGGAAGATTTTAACTGTCTTTTCAATATAATAGATCCAGACCCTACTGTCCCTATAGATGTACCAGCCCTCCATAAGCTTCACTTAAATGGTACAAACAAAAAGGACTGGGATGGGTTTTGGAACGCAATAGGTGCACATTGGACATCACATTATAAAGGACAATCAGCCATACAGTCTTTAGTTTCAGCAAAACAAGACCCAAAGGAAGACTTTTATCAATATTGCAAAAGAGCATACGAACTATATAAAGCTACATTACAGGACAATGATGTCTTATTTACATCAACCGTAATGTCCAACGGGGACCCTAAAACCACCCAATTGATTAAGTTTGTGGACCCTACGTGGATGTCCAAAACAGCTCAGGCTTTTATGGAAGCGAACAAACTTAGGCAAGCAGCAGGGGTATTTAACACAAAAGGAGGGCTATTTACCCTAGTGTCCCCCTCGGATCACCCCCCACTAATGGCTGCCCAAATACCAAGACAAAATCAGCCCCCAGACCAATCCTGTTTTAACTGTGGTAGGTACGGACATTGGAAATCCCAGTGTCCCGAAAGGAGAGAGGGACAGACATATAAGGGCAGATTTAGAGGCAGAGGGCAGAACCAATATTATTCACAAAGACATTTTCAGGGTAACCCCAACAACAGGGATTATCAGCAACCACAGGAACAGCCATGGCAAGAACCACCTAGACCCAACCATCCACCCCCACCAACACCCCAGAGAAACAGGCCAGCAATACCTATGCAATGGCCGGCACCCCAACACGAGCCATAGGGATGCCTTGAGCAAGTTCCTGCCCTTGTCCTGGTGTGTCACAGTAAAACTTGGAAATCATTACCAAGGGTTACTCTTATGGTAGATGGAGTACCTACCCATTTTTTGATAGACACAGGAGCCACTACTAGTTGCCTTGTGGATTCTAGTATTGACACAGCACAATGCGATGAGGGTAGCTCAATAGGTATCAGTGGAACTGAAATTACTCACCCAATTACCCCACCACTTCCAGTATCTACTCCCCAAGGACAACTGCTTACCCATTCTAAATTTGCCATATTACCAGAATGCCCCATACCACTTATGGGAAGAGATTTAATGTCTAAACTGGGTATTCGCATAACATTTACTCCGCAGGGAGGGGTGATAGCGACCTCGAGAATATGTGATCTAGAAAGCCCTAAAAGGGAAGATTGCAAAGGTTTTTTTATGTTGCTCCCGGCACACTTGGAAATCCACGCAATTTGGGCAGAGAATGAACTCTCCACTGGATTCCTAGATTGCACGCCCTATAGGCCCCAACTATGTCCAAACACACACCCCATTTACCAGAAACAATACCCAATAACAGAAGAAAAAATAAAAGGGATAGAACCACTAATTAAGAGTTACCTAGAAAAGGGTATCCTAAGGGAGGTCATCTCCCCCTGGAATACCCCCATACATCCTGTCCGGAAAGCAAACGGTAAATGGAGAATGGTACAAGACCTAAGAGCACTTAACAAATCTATAGTCCCACTACCACCTCTGGTATCAGACATAACTGCTATATTCAATAGCCTCCCTTCCGAGGCAGGGTTTTACACAGTTATTGACCTGGCCAATGCATTTTTTAGCGTCCCAATTGACCATGAGTCTCAACTCCTGTTTACCTTTTCTTGGGGCCAAATTCAGCTAACCTGGACTCGGTTACCACAAGGTTTTGTGGACAGTCCAGCTGCTTTCTCCATGGTACTAAATGCGTCACTAAAAGACTGGACCCCCAAATGTGGCTCTATCCTCATCCAATATGTGGATGACCTCTTGTTATGCAATAGTGACCAATCAGCTTGTGCACAAGATTCCTCAGATCTGCTCACGCATCTAGCTGATAAGGGTCACCTGGCGTCTAGGAAAAAGATCCAGTGGGCCCAGCAGCGGGTTGAGTACCTGGGATGCATCTTGGAGGCAGGTCAAAGACTAGTCTCCCCAGCACGAGTGAAAGCGCTCACTACTCTGCAACCACCGCAAACCAAGGCGGCATTACTTTCTTTCCTTGGATCCATTGTATACTGTAGACAATGGATCCCAGATTGCTCACATTATGACTCCATCCTAAGGAAAGCCACATTACAGTCTGCCCCTAAAATAGTACAATGGACAAATGAAATGCATGAGGCATTTTGCACTCTTTTGACTTCCCTAGCAAATGCACCGGCCTTGGGTCTCATGGACTATAAAAAACTAACACATCTATATTGTGTAGTGTCAGCAAACACTTTTGCGGCGGTCTTGGCACAGGAACATGGCACCAGCATAAGACCCGTTGCCTACCTGTCTAAAACCCTGCCATTACAAGTAAAAGGTATGCCAACTTGTCTCCAACACTTGGCAGCTACAGCCTTAGCAGTACAAGAGGCAAACAAAATAGTACTAGGTCATGAACTCTTACTACATACCAGTCATACTGTAACACACTTGCTACAAAACATGAACACACAACATATGACAGCCCAGAGATCAAGTGGATATGAGATTATCCTGTTGAACACTGTTAACTTGACTATTAAGTATGTAGCAGAAACCACCCCCATGGTTAGATTACTTCATTCTCTGATCAAATTAAAAGGGGACCCAGAAACACCACACAAATGCATAACAGAATTAAATCGTATCACAACTCCCAGAGCGGATCTACTTGATATCCCCAGACCAGAATCAGAGGATGTATTTGTAGACGGGAGTTGTTCCCGACCAAGCGATACAACCTTCAAAACAGGGTATGCAGTTGTACAGTTACCTAACGTGATTCTGGAAGCTAACCCTTTACCTGAAGGGTCAGCACAAGTTGCTGAACTAGTAGCACTCACGCAAGCCTGTAAGCTTTTTGAGAACAAGGAAGTTAATATTTACACCGACAGTCGCTATGCACATGGCGTGGTCCACGACTTCGGAGTAATATGGAAAAATCAGGGATTCATTACCGCCGATAATAAACCAATTGCTCATAAAACTTATGTTTTGGATTTACTCGATGCCATTCAGCTGCCCAAGAAAATTGCTATAATTAAAATAAAAGCACACACAGCAAACAAGGGCAGACTAGCGAAAGGAAATGCATTGGCAGACAGGGTAGCCAAAGAAGCGGCTGCTAAATCCCCAACCAAGCAGTCTGCAACACAATTTTTTCAACAAGATTTTACTTCACCTGACTTCCCCATAGTGGCGGCCCAACTGCAAAGTTCCGCCACTGAGGAAGAAGTTCTTTATTGGCATGAAGAGGGCTTATCCAGAAACCAGGATGGTTTATGGATAAAAGGGAGGATAATGGGCATCCCAAAATCCAGTTGCGCATTAATTCTCCATTAGGCCCACTGCAAGATTTGCAAATAGACTTTACACACATGCCCAAACAAAAAGGAAATATCAAGTACATGTTAGTCATAGTAGACAAATTTTCAGGATGGGTTGAAGCAATACCCACAACAGGGGATTCAGCAAAAATAGCAGCCAGAGCATTATTAAACCACTGGGTATGTAGATTCGGCATACCTCAGGCAGTATGGTCTGATAGAGGCCCATCTTTTTCCTCTGGCCTCACACAAGAACTAGCCACGTTACTAGGAATCCAATGGAAACTACACATTCCCTATCACCCCCAAAGTGCAGGCATGGTAGAAAGAATGAACAGAAACATTAAAGACAAACTTAAAAAAGCTACAAAAGGAACAATGAAGGGATGGATAGATTATTTACCAGCTATACTTTTTCAGATCCGAAACACCCCACAGACAAGGACTAAGCTATCCCCTTTTGAAATATTAATGGGAAAACCAGCCCAAACTAAAATACCAATACCCCCCCAAGGAGAAGAAACGAATCTTTATTCTTTACAGGAAGAATATGTCCGGCAATTGGTAAGTGGTTTAAATGAAATACAGGAACAAGTTGCTGTCACCTTTTCTCCTCTCTCCACAGAACCAACTCACCCGTTCATCCCTGGAGATAAAGTTCTTATTAAACAGCTCGCCTTCAGGAAACACGTAGGACCCATTTTTCAAGGACCTTACACAGTCGAGAAGGTCTCAAGAACAGCAGTCCTAACTGAACAAGGACCACAATGGATCCATGCCAGCAGACTCAAAAAGAGCCCCACACCCCTCCCAACACCGGGACTCCCCGCAAAGAGAACAACACCAACTCCGGACCTCCATCGCCACAACACCCCCACATTGCCGAGGATTCCAGAAGAACCAGAGAAAGACTCGAGCCTAGATCAGGAAATGGGGCGCCTATCCCCAGACACAAACTAACCTTAGAAATACAAAAAACCCCATCAAGGGATCCATACTCTCCCGGCAAATTATTGCTATGGTCTTTAATAATAACTGTAATATTGTTCATAATAGCATCGACAGGATGTTATATGCATAGAAATTGTAGACCTGAGTTCATAAGAAATAAGGATATATGTAAGGAGAAAACAGAGCAGGGTTATGCTACCAAGCCGGGAAAAAAAAAAAAAAAAAAGGGGTGTAAAAGGAAGCTTCGTAGATAAAATGCTATTATTAAAATTTAAATATGCATATGCTCAAAAGTCAGGATATGACAAATGTTGGATATGTAGTAAACTTCACCCTGGTACGACTAGAATTCCCCTAATGGAAGTACCCTTGAATTTCATCTCTCTCTTAAAAGGGACGCCACCGGTACATCTTACAAATGTCACTAGGAAATTCCCAAACACCACTCTGGTCTTACAAACCATGGGTAGGAGTTGTACCCCGGATTGGTGTTTCAAATTGGGAAATTCCACGAAGGGTGCTCAGGCCTGTCAACATACTATAATTAATTTTACAGCCACATCTCCCAACTTCACAGACCAAAACATTTCCTTTTATCATACATCAGATCCTCTGATCAATCACACCTTAACGACATTCATGTCTAGCAACTCCACTACTAGCCTAGGTAAACTGCTATCAGTTATACAGTTTTCCAGCATGTCTCATGACATGAGGAAAATTTTTCAGAAACTTCCTCTAGCTCTGGGTAACAACACGTATGTATGTTGCAAGATGGGTTGTTACCCTTGGGTACCGTTGGAATCCAAGGGGTGTTGTTACCTAGCAGCCCTAGTCCCAGTGATGGGAGTACTGGGAGACAAGGAGAAAGGACATATACTAGAAGCTAGTCCCCATCCCAGATATCCCCTTAGGCACCGTAGTAAAAGAGAGTTATTCCTGGAAAAGGACATGGCATGGGCCTGGTTCCCTTCCTGGACAGGGTGGGGAATAGACTTGATGAAGAGACTCAACAACTACACGAGTATCATAGATGAGGTATTAGAGAAGAATTCCGATGATATCACCAGTTTGAATATTGAGACTAGGGCAATCAGAAAACAATTAGAACTTCATGAGCTGGCCATTGAGAGCATGAGTGCTGCACTCACTGGCCTGTGTGAAGTGACCGAAAATTATGAGTGTTGTACATGGATTCACAACACATCTATAGAAATTCCTGATTATTATGATTTGATTTCACAACACAGGAGCGAGGTAGAGAAATTACAACAAGAGGCAAGAAACATTGCAAAAACATGGAGCCCCTTTGGGGAGGGAGGATTCTGGGGTCCAGGCATTTACTCTTTTCTAAAACAAGCGGGTATGACAGTGATAATGGGTTTGACCCTTATTTTCCTGTTTTATTTAATGTTTAAGTTGCTTGTTTTCTTAATCAGGAAAATCACTAGCAACAAAAATCCGAGGTCTAAAGAGACGACTTTAATGATGGCCACCATATCTACTGAACATAAGTGGTACAGTGAATAAAAACTGTACCTAAACCTGATCCTAATTAAATCGTGTGGTAATCAAGTTTGTACTCAGAATAATTTTTCTGCAGACAAAAAGTGTGATCAATGACATCCCTGAAAGGGATGACATGATCAAAGGGAGGTTTATAAGGGGGGGGGGGAATGCTATAATACTATATGGTTAAAATTAATGAATACAGTAATACCTTAAACTTTCCTATGTTTCCTTATATTGATTTCTTATGTCTTAGAAAAGATTGACACACGTTTGATTCTCTTGAACAGAGTACTGTTTGCATAGGAAATGGCTGTGGTCACGTAGTATGAACATATCAGCAGCTTAGGAAACAGCTGTAGTTGAGTGATCAGAATTTAACCTAAAGCTGCAGTTACGCAGTTAAGTTATGTCAACATATATCTTGTGCTAAAACCACAAGATAAGTCGGGTAAACGGCCGGACATCTGTTGAAATGTTGAAATATTGTATTATGATATAGATCATGAGGCTGTTATCTTTGTCAGCATTATGTATAATTATGCTATGTTGTACAATAAAGGGACCGCCTCTGATGGGCTGAACCACAGGGGGTGCCCTCTCTGTATATGTATAAAACAGCGGTGCACTGAGCAATAAAATGTAATCATTATTCACGTACTACTGTGTATGTGTCTTGATTATCTCACCGGTGAAGAAGGTAACATCCACACATCCAGGAGTCCTAGCCTAGGCGAAGGGTCAAGAAGTACAGACCTTACAACTAATACAGTTCTGAAGAGTTCGGAATCTTTTTTCTTCCTTCTGGGGACTTTAAGTTACCTATGGACTATCTTTGAACTCTCTTGTGTGTCATTACCAAGGAATATAGTTTAAAGCGGAGGTTCCGCGGTCCATAGTTATATTTTTTTTTCAGTCCATTAAATGTGGTTACAGATTACTAGTTTAGTACTCACTTGCCCTGCGCTTTATTACATCCCCCGTCCGTTTTGGTAAAAAAGAAACGTTTATAAAAAAGGTTGCTGTTTTCTATTTTGCTTGTGGGCATTGTGAAGCCCACAAGCACAGACTTCCGGGTAGCGGTGAATGCGCGTCTCCCGGCATTCACCGCTCTATCTGACGTGATAAGTGTTGATGGCGAGCAGCGCCGTCAACACTTCCTGGTTGCCATCACAACGGGCGGAGGCGTCGGAAGTTCCCGCCCCCTTGTGATGGCAACCAAAAATACACAGGTCAGTACGGGGAGGGAGAGCAGATGATCTTGCGAGATTTCGCACGCAGCAGCGATCCGCACTGACTCCTGGGAATGTTTACACTTAGCTCCCAGGAGTCGGGGAAAAGGAATGCACACGCCCACTCCCGTGGGAGTAAGACAGGAAGTAACATAAAGAAACAGAATATATAAAGGTAAATACAACACTTATAAAATAATTTTTTGTCATTTGCGCATCTATGCTATGCACAGAAGTGTATAGCATTAAGTCAGTAATTTGGGTGAACCTCCGCTTTAAGTACCATCTATCACCTAGAGACGCATAGAACAACATCCTGTATTCCTTAAGTCATATTGTTCAGCACGTTATTCATAGGTGATATCACATTGTGTTTTCACAACAAAATTATTTTTGTTTTTTTCACATTTAGCTGCGCAGCCTTAGTTCTTTATATAATTAGGGAAAGCTTAAATTATCATGCCTTATTATGCAACCCTGCAACTTTATGTGATTCAGTCTCTTTTATGCGATCAAACATTTAATGCATCTTAAGCACTACTGTTTGGACAAGTACCCTTGTGAGACCAAGGATTCTTGTGTGATCAGGCACCCTTGAGCGATCTAGCATCTTTCATGCAATTAAGCATCTTTATGCGATTTTAGGCATCTCTGTGAAAACAAGCCACTCCGTGCGATCAAGTATTCTTGGGTAACCAAGGACTTTTGTTAGATCAAGCACCTTTGTGCGACCTTGCATCTTTATGCAATCAAGCATCTTTATGCGATCTTAGGCATTTCTGTGCAAACAGGCCTCTTCATGCGACTTGAGCACTTTAACCACTTAAGCCCCGGACCATTTGGTAGCTAAAGGACCAGAGGTGATTTCAGAATTTTGCACTGCGCTGCTTTAACTGTAAATTGTGCGGACATACAATGTTGTACCCAAACGAAATTTGCGTCCTTTTCTTCCCACAAATAGAGCTTTCTTTTAATGGTGTTTGATTGCCTGTGCAATTTTTATTTTTTGCGATATAAACGGAAAAAGACCGAAAATTTTGAAAAAATATGATATTTTCTACTTTTTGTTATAAGAAAAATCGAATAAACTCAATGTTAGTCATACATTTAGGCCAAAATGTATTCAGCCACATGTCTTTAGTAAAAAAAATGTCAATAAGCGTATATTTATTGGTTTGCGCAAAAGTTATAGCGTCTACAAACTAGGATACATTTTCTGGAATTTACACAGCTTTTAATTTATGACTGCCTATCTCATTTCTTGAGGTGCTAAAATGGCAGGGCAGTACAAAACTCCCCCCAAATGACCCAATTTTGGAAAGTAGACATCCCAAGGAAATTGCTGAGAGGCATGTTGAGCCCATTGAATATTTTTTTTTTTGTCTCAAGTGATTGAATAATGACAAAAAAAAAAAAAATTACAAAAAGTTGTCACTAAATGATATATTGCACACACATGCCATGGTTATATGTGGAATTGCACCCCAAAATACATTTTGCTGCTTCTCCTGAGTACGGGGATACCACATGTGTGGGACTTTTTGGGAGCCTAGCCGCGTACGGGCCCCTGGAAACCAAGCACCGCCTTCAGGATTTCTAAGGGCGCAAATTTTTGATTTCAGTCCTCACTACCTATCACAGTTTTGAAGGCCATAAAATGCCAAAATAGCACAAAACCCCCCAAAATGACCCCATTTTAGAAAGTAGACACCCCAAGGAAATTGCTGAGAGGCCTGTTGAGCCCATTGAATATTTTTTTTGTCCCAAGTGATTGAATAATGACAAAAAAAAAATTACAAAAAGTTGTCACTAAATGATATATTGCTCACACATGCCATGGTTATATGTGGAATTACACCCCAAAATACATTTTGCTGCTTCTCCTTAGTACGGGGATACCACATGTGTGGGACTTTTTAGGAGCCTAGCCGCGTACGGGACCCCGAAAACCAAGCACCGCCTTCAGGATTTCTAGGCACAAATTTTTGATTTAACTCCTCACTACCTATCACAGTTTCGAAGGCCATAAAATGCCAAAATAGCACAAAACCCCCCCAAATGACCCCATTTTGGAATGTAGACACCCCAAGCTATTTGCTGAGAGGCATGGTGAGTATTTTACAGCTCTCATTTGTTTTTGAAAATGAAGCAAGAAATTTTTTTTTTTTTTTTTTCAATTTTCAAAACTTTGTGACAAAAAGTGAGATCTGCAAAATACTCACAATACCTCTCAGCAAATAGCTTGGGGTGTCTACTTTCCAAAATGGGGTCATTTGGGGGTGTTTTGTGCCATCTGGGCATTCCATGGCCTCCGAAACTGTGATAGGCAGTGAGAAGTGATATCAAAAATTTACACCCTTAGAAAGCCTGAAGGCGGTGCTTGGTTTTTGGTGTCCCGTGCGCGGCTAGGCTCCCAAAAAGACTCACACATGTGGTATCCCCGTACTCAGGAGAAGCAACAGAATGTATTTTGGGGTGTAATTCCACATATGCCCATGGCATGTTTGAGCAATATATCATTTAGTGACAACTTTGTGCAAAAAAAAAAAAAATTGTCTTATTTCCGCAACTTGTGTCAACATATAAAATATTCCATGGACTCAACATGCCTCTCAGTATATAGCTTGGGGTGTCTACTTTCCAAAATGGGGTCATTTGGGGGGGTATTGAACTGTTCTGGCATTTTATACACAACATTAGGAAGCTTACATCCACTCTTCTAACCACTTGAAGACAAAGCCCTTTTTGACACTTTTTGTTTACATGAAAACATTTTTTTTTTTTGCAAGAAAATTATGTTGAACCCCCAAACATTATATATATTTTTAAAGCAAAGGCCCTACAGATTAAAATGGTGGGTGTTTCATTTTTTTTTTCTACACAGTATTTGCGCAGCGATTTTTCAAACGCATTTTTTGGGGAAAAATACACTTTTTTTAATTTTAATGCACTAAAACACACTATATTGCCCAAATGTTTGATGAAATAAAAAAGATGATCTTAGGCCGAGTACATAGATACCAAACACGACATGCTTTAAAATTTCGCACAAACGTGCATTGGCGACAAACTACATACATTTTTAAAAGCCTTTAAAAGCCTTTACAGGTTACCCCGTTAGATTTACAGAGGAGGTCTACTGCTAAAATTACTGCCCTCGATCTGACCTTCGCGGTGATACCTCACATGCATGGTGCAATTGCTGTTTACATATGACGCCAGACCGACGCTTGCGTTCGCCATTGGGCAAGAGCAGGGCAGGACAGGGGTGCTTTTTTTTTATTATTAATTTTTGCTTTTTTATTTTATTTTTAAATTGTTACTTCCATATTTTTTTTTTTTTATCATTTTTATTGTTATCTCAGGGAATGTAAATATCCCCTATGATAGCAATAGGTAGTGACAGGTACTCTTTTTTTGAAAAAACTGGGGTCTTCTAGACCCTAGATCTTTCCTCTGCCCTCAAAGCATCTGACCACACCAAGATCGGTGTGATAAAATGCTTTCCCAATTTCCCAATGGCGCTTTTTATATCCGGGGGGGGACATTCCCTCCCACTGCTTGTAAAAGCAGTCCAGAGGCTAATTAGCCACTAGGACTGCTTTTACATGAAAGCCGGCCGCTGGCTGAAAAGAATGATACCAAGATGATACCTAAACCCGCAGGCATCATTCTGGTATAAACATTCAAAGTCCAGCAACATACCAGTACGTTACTGGTCCTTGTTGGACATGTATTGTAATCTTTTTTTTCATGCAGCCTGTTAGTGTCTTAGTGTCGCTGTCTTAGTGTCGGTGATGCAGATCGGTAGCCAGTAATTTTTTTTAGGTTCGTGGCAGGTTTTTATAGCGTCAGGTACCCCTATATATTATCTAATAAAGGTTTAACCCCCTTGATCGCCCCCCAGGTAACCCTTTCACCCCCTATCACCACTGTCGCTAAGCGATCGTTTTTCTGATCGCTGTCTTAGTGTCTGTGATGTCGATAGGTAGCCAGTAATTTTTTTTAGGTTCGCCGTCAGGTTTTTATAGCGTCAGGTACCCCCATATATTATCTAATATAGGTTTTAACCCCCTAATTGCCCCTAGTTAACCCTTTCACCAGTGATCACCATATAAGTGTTACGGGTGACGCTGGTTAGTTAGTTTGCTTTTTATAGTGTCAGGGCACCCGCCGTATATAACCCAATAAAGATTTAACCCCCTGATCGCCCGGCGGGTGATATCAATTAGGTTTTAGCGTCAGAGAGGGTCTGCGTCACACCCCAGGCAGCGTCAGGTTAGTGCCAGTAGCGCTAACACCCATGCGTGAAGCATACACCTCCCTTAGTGGTATAGTATCTGAACAGATCAATATCTGATCTGATCAGATCTATACTAGCGTCCCCAGCAGTTTAGGGTTCCCAAAAATGCAGTGTTAGCGGGATCAGCCCAGATACCTGCTAGCACCTGCGTTTTGCCCCTCCGTCCAGCCCAGGCCACCCAAGTGCAGTATCGATCGATCACTGTCACTTGCAAAACACAACACACATAACTGCAGCGTTCGCAGAGACAGGCCTGATCCCTGCGACTCCAGTGCTGTAGGAGGTGATTTCACCACCACAGTTAAAAAAAAAAAGCATATATGCCAAAGCATTGGGGCAGCAGGGGCGGAGGAGCGGAGGAGCGATTTTGCTCCTAATGCCGCGTACATACGGTCGAAATTCCGACGGAGACTTGCCCGTGGAAAAGTCAGACCGTGTGTACGCGGCATAACTTTTGCGGGAAGATGCCCCCATGCTTCGGCATATATAAATGGTGCATGTATGCCCATCATTAGAAGTGGATGGATGAAGGGCGGTATTCTAATGGTGGGCATACCCACCGATCAATCTTTTTTTTTCGTTCAGCCAACAGGCTGCATGAAAAAAAAGATTACAATACATGTCCAACAAGGACCAGCAACGTACTGGTATGTTGCTGGACTTTGAATGTTTATACCAGAATGATGCCTGCGGGTTTAGGTATCATCTTGGTATCATTCTTTTCAGCCAGCGGCCAGCTTTCATGTAAAAGCAATCCTAGTGGCTAATTAGCCTCTGGACTGCTTTTACAAGCAGTGGGAGGGAATGTCCCCCCCCCGGATATAAAAAGCGCCATTGGGAAATTGGGAAAGCATTTTATCACACCGATCTTGGTGTGGTCAGATGCTTTGAGGGCAGAGGAAAGATCTAGGGTCCAATAGACCCCAGTTTTTTCAAAAAAAGAGTACCTGTCACTAACTATTGCTATCATAGGGGATATTTACATTCCCTGAGATAACAATAAAAATGATAAAAAATAAATAAATATGGAAGCAACAGTTTAAAAATAAAATAAAAAAGCAAAATTAATAATAAAAAATAAAAATAAAAAAAATAAAGCACCCCTGTCCTGCCCTGCTCTTGCCCAATGGCGAACGCAAGCGTCGGTCTGGCGTCATATGTAAACAGCAATTGCACCATGCATGTGAGGTATCACCGCGAAGGTCAGATCGAGGGCAGTAATTTTAGCAGTAGACCTCCTCTGTAAATCTAACGGGCTAACCTGTAAAGGCTTTTAAAGGCTTTTAAAAATGTATGTAGTTTGTCGCCAATGCGCGTTTGTGCGAAATTTTAAAGCATGTCGTGTTTGGTATCTATGTACTCGGCCTAAGATCATTTTTTTTATTTCATCAAACATTTGGGCAATATAGTGTGTTTTAGTGCATTCAAATTAAAAAAAGTGTATTTTTTCCCCAAAAAATGCGTTTGAGAAATCGCTGCGCAAATACTGTGTAGAAAAAATAAAATGCAACACCCACCATTTTAATCTGTAGGGCCTTTGCTTTAAAAATATATATAATGTTTGGGGGTTCAACATAATTTTCTTGCAAAAAAAAAAAATGTTTTCATGTAAACAAAAAGTGTCAAAAAGGGCTTTGTCTTCAAGTGGTTAGAAGAGTGGATGTAAGCTTCCTAATGTTGTGTATAAAATGCCAGAACAGTTCAAAACCCCCCCAAATGACCCCATTTTGGAAAGTAGACACCCCAAGCTATATACTGAGAGGCATGTTGAGTCCATGGAATATTTTATATGTTGACACAAGTTGTGGAAAAAAGACAATTTATTTATTTTTATTTTATTTTTTGCACAAAGTTGTCACTAAATGATATATTGCTCAAACATGCCATGGGCATATGTGGAATTACACCCTAAAATACATTCTGTTGCTTCTCCTGAGTACGGGGATACCACATGTGTGAGACTTTTTGGGAGCCTAGCCGCGTACGGAACCCAAAACCAAGCACCGCCTTCAGGCTTTCGAAGGGTGTAAATTTTTGATTTCACTTCTCACTGCCTATCACAGTTTCGGAGGCCATGGAATGCCCAGATGGCACAAAACCCCCCCAAATGACCCCATTTTGGAAAGTAGACACCCCAAGCTATTTGCTGAGAGGTATGGTGAGTATTTTGCAGATCTCGCTTTTTGTCACAAAGTTTTGAAAATTGAAAAAAATATATATATATATATATATATATTTTCTTTCTTCATTTTCAAAAACAAATGAGAGCTGTAAAATACTCACCATGCCTCTCAGCAAATAGCTTGGGGTGTCTACTTTCCAAAATGGGGTGATTTGGGGGGGTTTTGTGCTATTTTGGCATTTTATGGCCTTCGAAACTGTGATAGGTAGTGAGGACTGAAATCAAAAATTTGTGCCTAGAAATCCTGAAGGCGGTGCTTGGTTTTCGGGGTCCCGTACGCGGCTAGGCTCCTAAAAAGTCCCACACATGTGGTATCCCCGTACTCAGGAGAAGCAGCAAAATGTATTTTGGGGTGTAATTCCACATATAACCATGGCATGTGTGAGCAATAAATCATTTAGTGACAACTTTTTGAAATTTTAATTTTTTTGTCATTATTCAATCACTTGGGACAAAAAAAAAATATATTCAATGGGCTCAACAGGCCTCTCAGCAATTTCCTTGGGGTGTCTACTTTCTAAAATGGGGTCATTTGGGGGGGTTTTGTGCTATTTTGGCATTTTATGGCCTTCAAAACTGTGATAAGTAGTGAGGAGTGAAATCACAAATTTGCGCCCTTAGAAATCCTGAAGGCGGTGCTTGGTTTCCGGGGGCCCGTACGCGGCTAGGCTACCAAAAAGTCCCACACATGTGGTATCCCCGTACTCAGGAGAAGCAGCAAAATGTATTTTGGGGTGCAATTCCACATATAACCATGGCATGTGTGAGCAATATATAATTTAGTGACAACTTTTTGTAATTTTTTTTTTTTTTTAGTCATTATTCAATCACTTGAGACAAAAAAAAAAATATTCAATGGGCTCAACATGCCTCTCAGCAATTTCCTTGGGATGTCTACTTTCCAAAATGGGGTCATTTGGGGGGGGTTTTGTACTGCCCTGCCATTTTAGCACCTCAAGAAATGAGATAGGCAGTCATAAACTAAAAGCTGTGTAAATTCCAGAAAATGTACCCTAGTTTGTAGACGCTATAACTTTTGCGCAAACCAATAAATATACGCTTATTGACATTTTTTTTACTAAAGACATGTGGCTGAATACATTTTGGCCTAAATGTATGACTAAAATTGAGTTTATTCGATTTTTCTTATAACAAAAATTAGAAAATATAATTTTTTTTCAAAATTTTCGGTCTTTTTCCGTTTATATCGCAAAAAATAAAAATCGCACAGGCAATCAAATACCATTAAAAGAAAGCTCTATTTGTGGGAAGAAAAGGACGCAAATTTCGTTTGGGTACAACATTGCATGTCCGCACAATTTACAGTTAAAGCAGTGCAGTGCAAAATTCTGAAATCACCTCTGGTCCTTTAGCTACCAAATGGTCCGGGGCTTAAGTGGTTAAACACGTTCTGTTACTTGTTTTTTACTCCACAAGCATTCAGTACAATCCTTCATGTATTTTATGCAAAACATGTGGACTGGTAAAAGAGAAAGTTATCCTCCACAAACGTGCGTTACCGCATCATGCGATTTAGCTTTTCTGCATTAGCAACAATGTGCACCAGCAACTGTGTACCCCAGTAATTTGTGCGTTTGGCTAGACTGAAAGCCAGCACCTGTATGAGGATCCTGGGGAGGTTTTCTAGCAACCTATACTCCTCAGAAAAAAGTTTTTAGGAGGAGAAAAAACAGCTTATGTGGGTGCCCAGCTGGCAGAAATAAACTGTTGCAGTAATGGACTGACTGGGAAGGTACAAGAAACCTATGGGAATTTAAAAAACCCCAAGGAGGAGACAGAGGCTTCAGCGGTCTAGGCTGAGGGTAAGTTATATGCAGCATGAATCTCTGTAAAAGACTGCAGCTGCAACTTCAGAGCTTGCACCTGTTTCCTGTCTCCTGATGGTGAACTTTCATCATCAGACCATTAGGCCGGGTTCACACTAGTGCGACACAACATCTGTCCTACTTTGGATCCGACTTTGCCCTGCGACATGAAGCCGACATATGTCCGACTTTCAATGAACGGGGATCCGACTTGGATCCCCGCCAATATCAGGCACTGTGTTTGGTATGAATCTTGAAGGGGAACTCCAGGCCAAATTTTTAATTAAAAAAACGGCGTGGGTTCCCCTCCAGGGGCATACCAGGCCCTTGGGTCTGGTCTGGATTTGAACAGGCGCCCCTACGCCAAAATAACGGCGTGGGGGTCCCCCCAAAATCCAAACCAAACCCTTATCCGAGCACACAACCTGGCCGGCCGCAGGGGAAGAGGGGGGGACGAGAGAGCGGCCCCCCTCCCTCCTGAACCGTACCAGGCCGCATGCCCTCAACATGGGGGGTTTGGTGCTCTGGGGCAGGGGGGCGACCTGCGGCCCCCCCACCCCAGAGCACCCTGCCCCCATGTTGATGAGGACAGGGCCTCTTCCCGACAACCCTGGCCGTTGGTTGTCGGGGTCTGCGGGCGGGGGGCTTATCGGAATCCGGGAGCCCCCTTCAATAAGGGGGCCCCCGGATCCCGGCCCCCCCACCCTATGTGAATGAGTATGGGGTACATCGTACCCCTACCCATTCACCTGGTGGAAAAAAATTGCAATAAAAAAACACTACACAGGTTTTCAAAGTAATTTATTGCACAGCTCCTGGGGTCTTCTTCCGACTTCCGGGGGTCTTTTCCGACTTCGAGGGTCTCCGGTGTCGTCTCCCGCTCTCCGGTTCTTTCTTCCGCCGGGCCTCCGCTAACTTCTTTTTAGCTCTCTTGCTAACAGAGGCCCGGTCTTCCCGTTGTCTCGTCCGGCTCTCCGTTGTCCTTCTGCCGGCCCCTCCACTAACTTCTTCGTAGCTCTTTCGCTAGTGGAGGGGTCGGTCTTCCCGTCGCTGTCGCCGTCGGCTTCTTCTTCCTTCTTCTCCTCCTCGATGTTGACGCGTCGCTTCCTCTCGCTGTAATACTGGCTGTCCGCTCCGCTCCGCATTAATATAGGCTTCTCATGACGTCACAGTCACATGTTCCCATGACGTCACAGTCACATGCTCCGGGGCCATGTCCCCCGGAACATGTGACTGTGACGTCATGAGAAGCCTATATTAATGCGGAGCGGAGAGCCAGTATTACAGCGGGAAGAAGCGACGCGTCAACATCGAGGAGGAGAAGAGGGAAGAAGACGGCAACGGGAAGCCCGGCCCCTCCACTAGCGAAAGAGCTAAAAAGAAGTTAGTGGAGGGGCCGGCAGAAGGACAACGGAGAGCCGGACGAGACAACCGGAAGACCGGCCTCTGTTAGCAAGAGAGCTAAAAAGAAGTTAGCGGAGGCCCGGCGGAAGAAAGAACTGGAGAGCGGGAGACGACACCGGAGACCCTCGAAGTCGGAAAAGACCCCCGGAAGTCGGAAGAAGACCCCCGGAGCTGGGCAATAAATTACTTTGAAAACCCGTGTAGTGTTTTTTTATTGCAATTTTTTGTCCACCAGGTGAATGGGTAGGGGTGCGATGTACCCCATACTCATTCACATAGGGTGGGGGGCCGGGATCCGGGGACCCCCTTATTGAAGGGGGCTCCCGGATTCCGATAAGCCCCCCGCCCGCAGACCCCGACAACCAACGGCCAGGGTTGTCGGGAAGAGGCCCTGTCCTCATCAACATGGGGGCAGGGTGCTCTGGGGTGGGGGGGCCACAGGTCGCCCCCCTGCCCCAGAGCACCAAACCCCCCATGTTGAGGGCATGCGGCCTGGTACGGTTCAGGAGGGAGGGGGGGCCGCTCTCGTCCCCCCTCTTCCCCTGCGGCCGGCCAGGTTGTGTGCTCGGATTTGGGGGGACCCCCCACGCCGTTTTTTCGGCGTAGGGGCGCCCGTTGAAATCCAGACCAGACCCAAGGGCCTGGTATGCCTCTGGAGGGGGAACCCATGCCGGTTTTTTATTTAAAATTTGGCCTGGAGTTCCCCCTCAAGAGCAGCACAGCACAAGTCGCATGCCAAAGTCGGACCATGCAAGACTGCGGTACGACTTTGATCCGACTTCAATGATAGTCAATGGGCTGAAGTCGGATCAAAGTCGGACCAAAGTAGTACAGGGAGCATTTTCAAAGTCGGACCGACATGTGTCGGACCAGTTAGGACGGCTCCCATAGGGAAACATTGATTTTCACACGTCATGCGACATGAGCTCCCAATGTCGGAGCGTTTGTCGGACCAGTGTGAACCAGGCCTCAGAGCAGGGGAAGGGGCACACCCCGTTTTCTGCTCTTTTGTGAGGATGCTGCGATTATAGCAGGTAACCTCTCTTATAAACCAACAAATGCAAAAAAAAAAAAAACATCCAAAATGACATATGCAGAGTGACTGCAATGTTGGGGGAGGCTGCAATGCCTGACAGGGCCAATGCTCATCCTGTGCGGCTGCCTTAAGTCTCTCAGGGGAGGATGGTATCATTCAGGCATGATTATGGCTGCCAGATCCAGATGACGATACCTTTTCCTGCCCCTGAACCTTTTCTACAGGGAGACATAGTCCTAAGCTAAAAGCAGAGGAACTTAACACAGGTGCATCAACAACTGAACTTAGTCTAGCAAAAAAAAAACAATGCCTGCTAATCTACACAGCCTGATGCTGAGTAGGTGTCTTAGGTATACCTGTATCCAACACACAGGAGGTGCTTACGTGCCCCAAGCTGCTGTGTCCCTCTGGCTTACAGAGCTCTGGCGTCTAGGGTTTTTTGAAGGGCCCGCCCTGCGCCTGCACTGTGAGCCGGCGTGCACGCCAGTGGCAACCACACCCCCCTGCTTCCCCGCCGTTCTGGCTTCAAAAGCGCGCCCCCCCCTTGCGCGCGCATAGGGAAATGGTGGAGGCGGGGGAGAGAGAGAGAGCTCCCCAAAAGGAGCGCCGTGGACCCCGGACTACGAGGGACACCCCCCACACAACTGTGGCAGAGCCTGAAGCGGAGGAAGTGAGCCGCTCAACAGACTGGCTGACACAGAGCTTCTGTTCCTGGAGAGCATGGTAAGTAAAACACCAGGTATGTCTCTTTACTCCCTCTAGTGGCGGAAAACAGGAAAGACATGCAGCTACATAAGATTTATCTTTAGGATTTTCTCACTTACCTTATGCCCGCCGCAGGACACTGCTGAATATCAGACAGATCCAACCTTCACCCATCACGGCAGGTAGTGTCGTGCCAACCTTCAGGGTTCTGGGTTCCTATTTAAAGGAGGCCTCTTCCCTGGACCTGTAGAAGACTCTGCCAGAAAACCTTTGCACATTTTTTAATACGTGCCCAAAGTACTGGATCCCAGAGCCCAGTCCTACAAGAGAGACATTACAGGCAAAACCTTGTTCTTCCACGAGGCCCGGGTACCATCCACTTTAGTGTTTTTCTGGCTTTTTTGGATGGATCCGGTTGTATAGCTCCTTGACCCCCGGAGGGATCTTTCAGTAGAGCTTTCTTCTTAGCACATCTTTAACCATGACCAACACCTTAGACACTGGCGAAAAACTGAGGTGCTCCCAGTATGGGAGGGGTTATATAGGGAGGAAACTTCCTGTCTTATTGATCACACCAGTGTCCAGCACCTGAAGGTGAGATATAACCCATTAAGTAATTAACAAGGCTCTGTGTCCCGTGATGTACGATAAAAAAAAAATCCTTCCTGATCCCCCAAGAGGCAATCAGATATTCCCTAGATCAACTTTACCTATAAATATTAGTATCCAGTTATATTTTGTCCATTTAGGAAAGAATCCAGGCCTTTTTTTAAAACAGTCTACTGAGCTGGCCAGGACCAGCTCTTGTGGGAGTTTATTCTACATTTTCACAGCTCTTATCATGAAGAAGCCTTTCTGTATTTGAAGGTTAAATTTCTTTTCCTCCAGTAATGGCAATGGCTCCTTGTGCAGCCTTGGACTTTGTAACTGCTTCACACCCCACAGCTCTTGTCCCTATTTAAAGAACACCTACAGTACATTGAGATCACCAAGTCAGCTGCCATTGCTGACCACTAGGGATGAGCTTCGTGTTCGAGTCGAACATACGTTCAACTCGAACATCGGCTGTTCGATCGTTCAACGAAGATCGAACGATTTGGGCCGTTCGCGCCAAATTCGAGTGACGCGAACGGCCCACAATGCACTACGCCATCGCAGTGTCATCCAGGCGCTGTGATTGGCCAAGCATGCACTGTGATCCCGCATGCTTGGCCAATCACAGCGCCGGCAGCGAGGAGAGCAATGATTGGCCACAGGCAGGATGCCTGTGGCCAATTATTGCTGAGGGGGTTTAGTACACGCCCCACACTATAAAAGGCTGCCAGCGCGGCGGCCTTGTGTAGTGTGTTCCGGAGCAGGGAAAGAGAAGCATAGGCAGGGACAGTGTCATTTTTTTCCTTTACTAATCCTGGATTCCTTGTGTTTAGGGACAGAGAAGGATAGATAGGGAGAGTGTCAGTGTGTCATTCTGTGCTAAACCTTGTTTGTAGGGACAGAGAAGGACAGTGAGGGAAAGTGTCAGTGTGCTATTCTGTGCTAAATCTTGTTTGTAGGGACAGAGAAGGACAGTGAGGGAAAGTGTCAGTGTGCTATTCTGTGCTAATCCTTGTTTGTAGGGACAGAGAAGGACAGTGAGGGAAACTGTCAGTGTGCTATTCTGTGCTAAACCAATCTTGCTGAACCATATTTGAAATCCTTGAGTTTAGGGACAGAGAAGGACACTCGTGGAAACTATCAGTGTGCTATTCTGTGCTAAATCTTGTTTGTAGGGACAGAGAAGGACAGTGAGGGAAAGTGTCAGTGTGCTATTCTGTTCTAAACCAATCTTGCTGAACCATATTTGAAATCCTTGAGTTTAGGGACAGAGAAGGACACTCGTGGAAACTATCAGTGTGCTATTCTGTGCTAAATCTTGTTTGTAGGGACAGAGAAGGACAGTGAGGGAAAGTGTCAGTGTGCTATTCTGTCCTAAACCAATCTTGCTGAACCATATTTGAAATCCTTGAGTTTAGGGACAGAGAAGGACACTCGTGGAAACTATCAGTGTGCTATTCTGTGCTAAATCTTGTTTGTAGGGACAGAGAAGGACACTCGGGGAAACTGTCAGTGTGCTATTCTGTTCTAAACCAATCTTGCTGAACCATATTTGAAATCCTTGAGTTTAGGGACAGAGAAGGGCACTCGTGGAAACTATCAGTGTGCTATTCTGTGCTAAATCTTGTTTGTAGGGACAGAGAAGGACAGTGAGGGAAAGTGTCAGTGTGCTATTCTGTCCTAAACCAATCTTGCTGAACCATATTTGAAATCCTTGAGTTTAGGGACAGAGAAGGACACTCGTGGAAACTATCAGTGTGCTATTCTGTGCTAAATCTTGTTTGTAGGGACAGAGAAGGACAGTGAGGGAAAGTGTCAGTGTGCTATTCTGTCCTAAACTAATCTTGCTGAACCATATTTGAAATCCTTGAGTTTAGGGACAGAGAAGGACACTCGTGGAAACTATCAGTGTGCTATTCTGTGCTAAATCTTGTTTGTAGGGACAGAGAAGGACACTCGGGGAAACTGTCAGTGTGCTATTCTGTTCTAAACCAATCTTGCTGAACCATATTTGAAATCCTTGAGTTTAGGGACAGAGAAGGACACTCGTGGAAACTATCAGTGTGCTATTCTGTGCTAAATCTTGTTTGTAGGGACAGAAAAGGACAGTGAGGGAAAGTGTCAGTGTGCTATTCTGTCCTAAACCAATCTTGCTGAACCATATTTGAAATCCTTGAGTTTAGGGACAGAGAAGGACACTCGTGGAAACTATCAGTGTGCTATTCTGTGCTAAATCTTGTTTGTAGGGACAGAGAAGGACAGTGAGGGAAACTATCAGTGTGCTATTCTGTTCTAAACCAATCTTGCTGAACCATATTTGAAATCCTTGAGTTTAGGGACAGAGAAGGACACTCGTGGAAACTATCAGTGTGCTATTCTGTGCTAAATCTTGTTTGTAGGGACAGAGAAGGACACTCGGGGAAACTGTCAGTGTGCTATTCTGTTCTAAACCAATCTTGCTGAACCATATTTGAAATCCTTGAGTTTAGGGACAGAGAAGGACACTCGGGGAAACTATCAGTGTGCTATTCTGTGCTAAATCTTGTTTGTAGGGACAGAGAAGGACAGTGAGGGAAACTATCAGTGTGCTATTCTGTGCTAAACCAATCTTGCTGAACCATATTGCAAATCCTTGTGTTTAGGGACAGAGAAGGATAGGCAGGGGACAGTGTCAGTGTCTTTGTTGCTAAGCCTCCTGCACAGTATACACCTGAAGGTAGCCCTTATTGCTGTTTTTCCCATCTCCCTGCAGGCCATCCATTAAAATGTCTGGAAGGCAAACAAGGAGAGGCAGACAGTCAGGAGGCAAAAAAAGAGGGCAAGCAGGCTCTGTGTCTGGGGGCAACAGTGCTGGTCGTGGACGCGGTGCATTGTCATCAGCACATGGCCATGGGACACGCTTGTCCTTCTTTTCGGCAGCTGGACATGTTGAGCCACATCATGCCGAAGACTTGGTAGAGTGGATGACCAAGCCCACCTCATCCTCCTCATCCTCTCTCACCCAGGCTCAGGGTACTGGCAAAGCAGCTGCCAAAGCGTCCTCTTCTCTGGTATCAATGTCATCATTAGTCACTCCTTCCCTAGACCCACCATGTCCTCCTCCTGAGGAGTCCCCCGAACTGTTTGAGCACAGTGCTGGGTACATGCTCCAGGAGGATGCCCAGCGTTTCGAAGGATCTGATGATGATACCCAGCTAGAGGAAGGCAGTAGCGTGAGAGCTGAGAGAGGGGATGCTCAAGAAGGACACCAATCTGGCAGTCATGCTCCAGCAGCTGCAGCATACTGCCAGATTGGCTCCAGTGATGAGGAGGGAGGGGATGATGAGGTCACTGACTCCACGTGGGTGCCTAATAGGAGAGAGGAGGAGGAGGAGGATGAGGAGGAGGCACATCTCCAACGAGGCAGGATGCCCTTGGGTGGCCAGCGTATGGGCAGCACACCGACGGAATCACGCCGCAGAGCTCCGCCTGTGCAGGACGCTGCCTCTGCCCGTCATTCAAAAAGTTCTTTGGTGTGGGCCTTTTTTGAGGCGAGTGCATCAGATCGCACAGCTGCTGTTTGCAACATATGTCTCAAGCGTATATCGCGTGGCCAAAACATCAGCCGCTTGGGCACCACATGCTTGATCAGACATATGTTGACCTGCCATGCAGCTCGTTGGCAAGCCTACCTTAAAGACCCACACCAAAGAACAAAGCGGACCTCTCCTTGCACCGCATCAGCTGGGATCTCCAACCCCAGTATACCTTCAGTCCTCTCTGAAACCTGCACTGAGAGGAATGAAGGTGTAGAATTAGGTGTGTCACAGCCAAGTACTTGCGGCCACTCTGCTAGCAGTACACCGACGTCCGATTCTAGCAGGCAAATTTCCCTGCCCCAGCTGCTGGACCGTCGAAAGAAGTTCACTCCCAGCCATTCACATGCCCAGCGGTTGAATGCTAGCTTGGCTAAATTGCTAGCGCTTCAACTGCTGCCTTTTCAGTTGGTAGACTCGGCCCCCTTCCGTGAGTTTGTGCAATGTGCGGTTCCTCAGTGGCAGGTTCCCAAACGCCACTTTTTCTCACGGAAGGCGATTCCGGCTCTCTACAGGCATGTGGAAGGCAATGTCTTGGCCTCGCTGGACAGGGCGGTCAGCGGTAAGGTGCATATTACCGCTGACTCATGGTCCAGCAGGCATGGACAGGGACGTTACCTTTCTTTCACGGGCCATTGGGTCACTCTTTTGGCAGCTGGGAAGGATGCAGGACAAGGTGCAGTAGTGTTGGAGGTTGTTCCGCCGCCACGCCTCCAAAATGCTACTACTGGTTGTGACACACCTCTCTCCTCCACCCCCTCCTCTTCTTCTTCCTCCATGGCCTCTTCCTGTGGTTTGTCCTCGGAACCAGCGGTGCTCCGTAGGCGTTCAAGGGGCTACGCAAGTACGCAGGCAAAAAGATGCCATGCCGTGCTTGCGCTGGTGTGTTTGGGGGACAGGAGCCACACTGGGGCAGAGGTCCTGTCTGCTCTGCAGGGGCAGGCCGAGAGGTGGTTGACGCCACGCCAGCTTAAGCCAGGAATGGTGGTTTGCGACAATGGCACCAACCTCCTCTCCGCCCTCCGACAGGGACAACTGACCCATGTGTCCTGTATGGCTCACGTCCTTAACCTGGTGGTGCAGCTGTTCTTGGGCAGGTACCCGGGCTTACAGGATGTCCTGAGGCAGGCCAGGAAAGTCCGTGTGCATTTCCGCAGATCTTATAATGCCAGTGCTCGCCTGGCTGAGCTGCAAAAGGAGTTGAACCTGCCCAAGAACCGCCTTATATGTGACATGCCCACCAGGTGGAACTCAACGTTGGCCATGCTGCAGCGGCTGCACACGCAGCAGAGGGCCATCAATGAGTACCTGTGCGACTACGGCACCAGGACAGGGTCAGGGGAGCTCGGTTTTTTTTTTACCACGCCAGTGGGGCTCCAACAGGTGGACAAGAGGTACAGTGTCACTGATGCATGCACTGTCCTGGCACCATTTGAGGAGGCCACGAGGATGGTGAGCAGTGACAGTGCATGCATCAGTGACACTGTACCTCTTGTCCACCTGTTGGAGCACACGCTGCGTGGAATAATGGACAGGGCACTTGAGGCAGAACAGAGGCAGGAAGAGGAGGACTTCCTTGCCTCTCAAGGCCCCCTTTACCCAGACAGTGTTCCTTCTGTCCCACCCATCGCACAGGAAGAGGAGGAGGAGGGGGAGGAGGAGGATTGTGTCAGCATGGAGGTGGAGGCTGGCACTCAGCATCATCAGCAGCAGTCTTTTAGGGATGATTTACAGTCCCAAGAAACCAGTGGACTTGTACGTGGCTGGGAGGAGGTAGCTGCGGATCATGTCGTCCTTAGTGACCCAGAGGACTCCGGACTGAATGCCTCAGCTAACCTACGCTGCATGGCCTCCCTGATCCTGCAAAGTCTGCGGAAGGATCCTCGTATTCTTCGGATCAAGGAGAGGGACCATTACTGGCTGGCCACTCTCCTTGATCCACGGTACAAGGGTAAGGTTGCGGACCTTATGTTACCATCGCAGAGGGAGCAGAGGATGAGACAACTCCGGGAGGCCTTGCAGAAAGGTCTGTGCAACGCGTTCCCAGAGACTGGGAGGTTACAAACTCCTGGTCCTGGACAACGAGTTGCTGAGGCTTCGGGCAGTCAAAGAAGGAGCGGTGGGGAAGGTGGCCGTCTGACCGATGCGTTCAGACAATTCTTTAGTCCGCAGCCCCAACGTATGATCGGTTCCAGCAACCATCGCCAGCGTCTGATATACATGGTGCAGGAATACCTAGGGGCAAGGTCAGACTTGGACACCTTCCCCACCGAAAATCCTCTGGCTTACTGGGTCTTGAGGATGGATCACTGGCCAGAGCTTGCACAGTATGCAATTGAGCTACTGGCCTGTCCTGCATCCAGCGTTCTTTCAGAACGCACATTCAGTGCTGCTGGAGGATTTGTCACGGATCACAGGGTGCGCCTGTCCACCGACTCGGTTGATCGACTGACTTTCATCAAGATGAACCAGTCTTGGATCACCACCAGCTACCACACACCTGATGCTGATATAACAGACTAATTGATTTTAAAATGTCACATCCCTTCAAGTCTGATGCTGATGCTGAGTGCCTGTGCTGTTATGTTGACTGGCTATCCTCCTCCTCCTCCTCAATGATACGATTAATGATGATAGCTTGGAAGATCATTTTGGTTTATGGGTGACGCCACCAGTGGCTAAGGCCCAATTTTTCTGCCCCTGTTTAACAGGGGCGTGTAATTACAATTTTTGATGCAATACTTTGCAACAGGCCTCATTGCTGTGCTCCAAGTACAGTATCTGTGAGGGGTTGCAGTGTTGTGCCACCAGTGCCTAAGGCCCAATTTTTCAGCCCCTGTTCAACAGGGGCATGCAATTATAATTATTGATCTAATAATTCACAGCAGGGCCCATTGCTGCGCCCACCAAGAGTAACTGTCAGGCCTTACAGTGTTGTGTCAACACCACCACCACCACCACCACCACCAAAGGCCCAATTTTTCAGCCCCTGTTCAACAGGGGCATGCAATTATAATTATTGATCTAATAATTCACAGCAGGGCCCATTGCTGCGACCACCAAGAGTAACTGTCAGGCCTTACAGTGTTGTGGCACCAGCACCACCATCAAAGGCCCAATTTTTACTACCACTGTTCAACAATTATATGTTATTACAATTCCTGATATAATAGTTGACAGCAGGGCGTTCCAGCACCCACCAAGAGTAACTGTGAGTGCTTACAGTGTTGTGCCAACACCAACACCTAAGGGGCCAATTTCTGCAGAGTATATACGGCAGGTCCCTACTTTCAAACATCCAACATACAAACGACTACTACTTGCAAACGGAAGAAGACAACAGGAAGTGAGAGGAAATCTACCCCTTGGAAGGAAAATTCTCTCCTGTAAGAATTAATATGGGAGAAAGGTGTCTCCTCTCTACTGATGCTTTATCACCAATCCTTGTTTCAATAAAAACACCACATTTCCAAAACAGTTGTCATTGGGACGCAAAGTGAGGTGAAATGTTCTGAACAGGGGCACAGACAGCAAAACAAATGTTACAGGGGTGATAACCCTTCCCTATGTTTTCCAAAAAGCTTAAAAATAGATTTTTTGGCTGGAGCTACACTTAAACAATGTACCTATTCAAAATTACAAACAGATTCTACATAAGAACAAACCTACAGTCCCTGTCTTGTATGCACCGCCTGTATACGGCTGTTCAGAGTATATAGGGCCTTTTTTATTTTGTGTGCGGGGTTCCCCTTAATATCCATACAAGACCCAAAGGGGCTGGTAATGGGCTGGGGTAGGGGGGGGGGTGATGGGGTAGCTATGCCATTTTTCTTAAAGATTTTCATCCATATTACCGGGACCAGACATTACATTAAAGCCGCAAGCAGTTTTAAATGGCTTTTTTTTCCTTTAGAAATGTAATTTTGTGCAAGGACAGTTCTAAACACGGGAAACACGTGGCACTTCACAGGCATACTTTAGACACCCCCCAGGTACAATATTTAAAGGAATATTTGACTTTTTTTTTTCACTTTATGCATCATTAAAATGACTGCTCCCGAAAAACGGCCGTTTTTAAAACTTCTTTTTGCATTGATACATGTCCCCTGGTGCAGAACCCGGGTTCCCAAACTCTGTTTAGGACAATAACATGGATTATAGTCGTTATAATTAGCACTTTAGAATTCGAACGTTCGCATCCATTGTATTTAATAGGGTTCTAATGTTCGTGCGAACTTTCGGTCCGTTCGCGGGTTCTGGTGCGAACCGAACCCGGGGGTGTTCGGCTCATCACTACTGACCACTTTCTATAAATGGGATTTGCCTTGCTGTCATGCTAATCCAATGGTTTTCAAAACAATCAAATCCAATGACATGGAAAAAGTATACGGATCAGGTGTTCTGACCTCACTTTCTGTGTTTTTGTTCTGGGTAGCTGATCAAAAGAGAGACAGGCAACTTGCATTTTGAGAAGGAGTTCAGCATAGGCAGCCTACAGGTGTCTCCTAGAGCAGTCCTTTAGAAGCTTGGTCATCACTTACTATGGTACTTCATTTCAACCCTATCATGACAAGCTATACACAACCAATACAGCATACAACAAAGAACCAAGCTGAGTCAATGGTGCCATTGGCTGCTTCGGTGCCTACTTTGAAGCACCAGTCTGTGACCCAGGACGCCACCACCCAGGCCCACTGGGGAAGCACAAGAGTGAACCGCCAAGGTACTCGCCATCTCACTACAGTGATGGTCAACTACAAGAAAAGTGTCCCCCTCTGTTCATAGTTACATAGTTAGTCAGGTTAAAAAAAGTCCATCCAGTTCATCTAACCAACTGCCACAGGAGAGTTACAGAGAGGGAGAGAGAGAGAGCGGTGAGCTGGTCACAGACCCACAATTAAGCTGAATCCTTTTTGATGTTACTAGGTGTTAAAATGTTAGATAATGTCACTAAAAATTAATGGTATAAATAACGGTATACCGTTCTTGATGTATTCGTCTGAGACAAAATTTGTGAATCAGCTTGAAAGCAAACCGTGTGTTTTATTATACACACCAAAAAGGAATTAATACAATTACAGTATATTAATTCAATAGCTTCTTAAAGGTTCCAAAATAATGTTCAAGTATAAAATAAAGTTCAGTATATCAGATGCCTCATGCTTCTTAAAATGTCCTTAAAATGGCCGATTAACCCTGTGTATGCTGAATAGTCTGTGGGCTGTAGAAATAGATGTTTCCTGAATCTCTGGCTGGTCAAAAAGCACGTTCCTTCCTGCTCACTCAGCTTTTAAAGACAGTTCTTTCTTTGTTGAAATTCGCGCTCAAAAGTAACCACACCTACATTTTAAAATATTACCTCCCTCTCATTACCCACGATGTAGGGATTCAAGAGTATACATATGAGGCCCATCTGGTTCGACTTACCAGTTTCAATAGGAAATGCCTCGGTGTAAATTACAGGATTTGGGGGAGGGGAAGTAAAACTAGTCTAAACTGCATCTATATTCCTAACAAAATATTAGTTACATAGCAGTATTGTCTAGAAGTTAAAATATATTTACAACATACATCAAAACCCTGACAGTTTCTGGAATTTAAAGCTCAAGTTCAAATGTCACATTTGGGATTCATTAAATCAGAAGTCCACCCATTCATCCAGTTAATTTTGAGGAATTCTTTCTTAATGCTATATTTTCTTGGCCAAATTAAATTTTAGATATTAAGAATATAACATTCCCCTCTGAAATATGAATAATAATCATATTTTCCAATTAAATCATTCATACAAACATTTATGTCCCGTGTACTCTGACTCTGATCCAATAACTCCAAATGATTTGTTATTTGTAACCAAGCCTGCAACTCAATAACCCATCCTTCTCTTAAGCTTATTTTGCAACATATCATCACCTTTCTTAATTTCATTTCTGATTTGATTATACAATTTTTTTTCATTCTAAACATTAAACATAATTGATATATAATGCATAACATAATAATAATAAAAATAATAACTATAGGATGCGATAAAATATTTCCTGCTGCGGAAGTCATGGAAGTTTTTCCCCAAATGGATATACTAGTTCTGAATTGTCTCCACTAGGTGGCGCCTGCAAAATCCGACCATTGATGACGAGACACTATCTCTGAGTCTGTCATGATCTGAAAACAAACCTTCTTTTTATCTATAAGAGTAATCAATTCAGAAGTAGTTCCAACTTTTTCTATTCTTGCTGAACATAATGTATGATTATGATACAAGAATGAAATATACTTTTATCTTTATTAGGTAAACAAATGACTTTAGATTGGAATTGTAAACATGATGACAGATCTAATTGTTCTAAGTCAAAATTATCCTTGTTAAACACAAAATCTGTATACTACAACTTATAATATAATAATTGAGTATCACTAATTGGTACTCCCAAAACAGTAATTGGAACCAGAATTTCTTCTTTCCCTGCTACTGGAATCATAGAATAACTATAACACTCATTCTGATTACATCCTATCAATTTATTTACCCATAAATCAGTATGATTTATTGCAAATGCATATTCTCTGGGTAAATTCTGCAAAATGCCAAGAGGAGTTATTCCACCCTGAAATGCTTGCGCAATTATTTTAAAGTTAGTGGAATATTCTGTCTGGATCTCTAAACATGCTCTAGCTATATGAGAATGTTCTTCATTTGTCATTAGATTTAAAGTAATATTCTGAAGATGCAATATGGATGGACCCATTACATTAACTGTTTTAATAACCATTTCTTCTAATATTTGATTCAAATTTCTTTGGATTGTAATACCTTTACTTCCCACTAAACCAGCGGTCTCGAGATCAGACTTTAAAGTGTTAATATCCATAACGCTATCTTTACGTACACATGGAGTCTTCCTTGGAGACACTACAACAACACTTGCATTAGTACATTTCAACGGATAACCTTCTATTAATATGCAGCACTCATATATACCAGTATCATTTAAAGATACACCTGATTGATGATAAATAAATTTATCATTCATCCAATTCACAGTACCAAAAACTCCTTTATGAATGATATTAGTGGTACTGTGAAGAAAGCTACCCAAAAATTCACCATTCCTTTTCCAAGTTAACAATGAACTTTGAGGTAAAAATATCTGAGTACTACATACCAAATTCATACTATCTTCATCTATCAATGATTTATAAGGACTGTGGAGACACTTCTATTTCTGGAACAATAATATCTACCACAGTACGACTAATTTTAACTATCCAATATTTTTCCAAAACTTTGTAGCAGGTAATAATACTGTTCTACTGAATACCACAGTAATTTCCCAGTGACTTCAACATCATTACTATGAATGAATTACAATTCCATACAGCAAGTATGTCTATGTCCTATACATACATATACCAACAAATCTTCTGCTGTATTGACATTACTATATCTAAATGTATCTCTTTTTCATCTATATCAATATCAATATGCTTTTATCACTTTTGTATCTGAATAATGGAATGTCTTTGCTGTGAAAATCTTCCATCCTGTTAACCTCTGCATGGCTGGAACAGTTTGTGATATAGTATTACCACTGACAAAATTGTCACTAGAGAATGAATCCGTTGATCAACTTTTTCTTTTTAGAACTTTTCTTTTGTTGTCATTTTCCTTCTTTAATCAGGTTTGTTCAAAAACCATTCCTAGGAAAAAATAAAAGCAGTATCATTTATCTAAATATAAATTTTTATCTCATAATATACAATTATTGTCTCATAATATACAATTTCCACTGATCATTGTGTACCCACATTTTTATTGGCTACGTGCATTATCCACTGAATTGAGAGGTCTTTGAACTTGCACCATTAATCATTATGTTTTCTCTATTGCCCCTCTGTGCAGCGTAGACAAAAAAAACTCATTGGGAAACACAAGTGACATTTTCCTTCCTGTCATAAGTTCAAACGGAGAATACTTTGTTGCAGAAGATGCTGTGCTTCTAACACTCATCAAAACAAATGGTACAGCATTAACCCAAGTATTTCCTCTGTTCAACAATATTTTAGCAATTCTAGATTTAATGGTACGATTCATCCTTTCTACAATACCTGCAGACTGTGGATGATAAGGCACATGAAATCTCTGTTCTATTCCCAAAATTTTACACATTGCCTGCATGATTTTTCCTGTAAAATGAGATCCTCTGTCACCACTGAGATTTTTTGGTATTCCCCATACTGGAAATGTGAGTGTGTGTATCTGGCTGTATCAGCCTTGTGTGTGTGTGTGTGTGTGTGTGTGTGTGAGATATCAGTATGTAAACTGATCACTCCTAGCTAAAAGAGTCTGACCCCCCTTTTTCTAGTGAAGAGCTGTGGACTCACATTAAAACCTTATCCGTAGCCAAAAAACGTTAACCAGTAAATTCTCACCATCCATACAGCTCACTAATAACTGTATTGATTGTTTCCCTCCATTGCTATATTTGAAAAAATATTTGGCTCACTGCACTTCATATAGTTATGCTTTTCCTGTCTTAATTGTATATGGCTTTTAAAAGGGAAATGCATCTGTGTTCTCTGGCTTCTATGCCTAGAGAATCTTACAGAATAGACTTCGAAACGCCTTGGGTTAGTTTTATAAGATCTTCTTTGCATATAATAAGGATTCACTGTCCAACAAAATTTTGCTTTATGACCCTTCCTGTTGCACAAACAACATTTGAAAACTGGTTTGTTTGTATAAGCCTTTCTCTGAACATCACATTGCTTTACAACAAAATCACTTTCATCATCTGAGATCTCTATTGATTCACAACCTGAATCATGTTCCATTACATCTAATTTCTCTGTTTGTTTTTCCTCTAGGTTAGCTGAGCATTGAACAAATTTGTTTAATTCCATATCTGACTGCGTATTACCTTTTCCCTCTGTAATCCCCAAAAAATGCTTGTTTTTTGAAAGTGTAACATTCTGCACTTCTAATTCCTTCTCTAAATGTTCAACATAATTACATAACGTGTCACAATCTGAACAATTAGGTTTGTGTGTCTGCTCTGCACAACTCAAATGTGTATTTGTTACCTCAGAAACCATAGAATTAAAACCTGTAACTAACTTCATTACATTATGTAACTTTTTCTTTGTTTTAGCTAATGAGAATCTTTCCTTATCAATATCCATATTTGACTGTAAACACTGTTCATACATAGATTTCCATAAAACAGAATAAGAGACCTGTTTCGTTAAACTTGTACATTCATTAGCTAAATATTTAAAACTTTGCATAATAACGATTCTACTTACTCACCCGATAAATCTCAGCAAAAATTCTCCCGATCACACAAATACATCGATCGAATTCTTCTTCTAGGTTCTTGTCAAACGATTCAAAAGTAATTTCAGTACGCACCGTCCCCTCTGATAGCACTGAAACAGTGGTAAATAACTGGAATCGATGATAGCCTGGCTGCGTGCCAATGTTAAAATGTTAGATAATGTCACTAAAAATTAACGGTATAAATAACGGTATACCGTTCTTGATGTATTCGTCTGAGACAAAATTTGTGAATCAGCTTGAAAGCAAACCGTGTGTTTTATTATACACACCAAAAAGGAATTAATACAATTACAGTATATTAATTCAATAGCTTCTTAAAGGTTCCAAAATAATGTTCAAGTATAAAATAAAGTTCAGAATATCAGATGCCTCATGCTTCTTAAAATGTCCTTAAAATGGCCGATTAACCCTGTGTATGCTGAATAGTCTGTGGGCTGTAGAAATAGATGTTTCCTGAATCTCTGGCTGGTCAAAAAGCACGTTCCTTCCTGCTCACTCAGCTTTTAAAGACAGTTCTTTCTTTGTTGAAATTTGCGCTCAAAAGTAACCACACCTACATTTTAAAATATTACCTCCCTCTCATTACCCACGATGTAGGGATTCAAGAGTAAACATATGAGGCCCATCTGGTTCGACTTACCAGTTTCAATAGGAAATGCCTCGGTGTAAATTACAGGATTTGGGGGAGGGGAAGTAAAACTAGTCTAAACTGCATCTATATTCCTAACAAAATATTAGTTACATAGCAGTATTGTCTAGAAGTTAAAATATATTTACAACATACATCAAAACCCTGACAGTTTCTGGAATTTAAAGCTCAAGTTCAAATGTCACATTTGGGATTCATTAAATCAGAAGTCCACCCATTCATCCAGTTAATTTTGAGGAATTCTTTCTTAATGCTATATTTTCCTGGCCAAATTAAATTTTAGATATTAAGAATATAACACTAGGCTAGGCCCAACACAGTCACGTTTCCTGTTCTGCTTTCCAGAGTGCTGCAACTGTTCACACTCTAACATCTAACTGCTGCAACTGTGCACACACTAACATCTCACTGTTGCAACTGGGTCTCCCTCTGTCTAAAGTACTTATCTGCATCTACAGATTCCTCTCTATTCCACTCACTAAAACCAAGTTCTCAGGTATAATACTTAAACACTCAATCTATAGACACACCCTTATTTCCCTGTGCGCCAACGTCTCCCCAACCCCCAACGTAGCCAGCTGAAGATTCACCTCATCGACTATACTGAGATCACTTTATCCTGAGGGCAGGTCTGTGTTCAACTTTAAGGCCTTGTACACACGGCCGAGATTCTCGTTGAAAAAAACATGTCGTTTTTTTCGACGAGATTCTTGGACAAGAAACTTGTCCCGGCCGAGTGTACACACGCTCGTTTCAAAGAACCCGCGGTTCTTTGAATGGAGCGTACGCGGTGACGTCATCGACTACGACGAGCATGCGCTTGTCACATTCGATGCCGTCGCCGCCATCTTGGTATACCCTACGTATGCCTATGAAGCTACCGCGCATGCGTTGAATTCATTTCGAACATGCGCGGGCTTCCGGGAGGACAGGTAAGTGTACACACACTCACTTTTCTCGTCGAGAAACATGCCGAGGAGAATCTCGACGAGAAAATAGAGAGCAGGTTCTCTATTTTCTCGTCGAGGTTTCTTGTCGGTTTTCTCGACGAGAAACCCGATAGCCGCGTACACACGACCGATTTACTCGGCAAGACCTCTCTGCCAGCAAGTTTCTTGCTGGTTCTTGCCGAGAAAATTGGCCGTGTGTACGAGGCCTAAGTCTTTATCTCTATGCCCTAAACTTATCCCCTTTGTTTGAGAGCTCTCAAGTGGCTGGACAAGAGCAGAGGACCAAAATAAACCCACGGCTTCTTCGGGGGTAGCACTACATATATATCAAAAGTATTGACCTCTGCCCCCATCAGTCCTCTGATCATCATTCTATTGACCTATTGAGTAAAAATGTAGTATAGGGTAAAAAGAATGTATTCACTACAGATCTCACAAGAGCATGGTAGAATAGTGTCTGAATATCCTAATTAATTAGACTTTGGATAGTCATTCCTCTAGTGTAACTTTTTATTGTAGGTGTTTGGGAACTGGAGACCTGCTTATGGCATCAAAACTGTCTATTCAGCATCTGCTAGGGATAACTAAAAAGTACTCCAGCCACACCTTAAAGTAAACCTGCCACAAACGTGTAGAATTCAAACAGAATTCACACATTTAAATAAACTAGAGATATGCATTCATTTTAAACCAAGTTAAATCATTACATGTGTACACCTGGTTCTCACAACCGTATGTAACACAGCACAATGTGAAATATGAAAATGAAGATGTGACAGATTCCTTTGGGCATAGCATAGACCTTTTCTTTGACAAATTTTAGACATGGGATATACTATACTTTAGTAGTTTCTTAGATACCAACACAAATAATTTACACTTCTCTTTTATGGCATGGAGATCTTTAGCAGAAAATTGTTTAGGTGATGTTGCACAAATGTAATACAGACAACAGCCACAAGATAGCAATATAAGCACATAAAGCTTCACCCATTGTACTTATTTAAATCTGGAAAAACTATGAGAGAACTAAAGTAAAGATAAATGTTTATTTGTATTTGGTTGTAAACTTTTTTTTATATTAGTTACATAGGAACCTACAAAAGATTGTTGCAGATACCTTAAGGTCGTCATAATAGGGTGACCACACTTCCAAACTGCCATTCAGGGACACCCCCCGAAAAGATGATTTTTGCCATCTTTTATTGCCGATTTTTGGGGCAGGGGCGTATCATGAAATCAGCGGGCCCGTGTGCAAGATCAAAAGTGGGTCCTAGGCATCAAGAAGAACAACAATATGGTGCGCAAAGCGCGTTTTGGTGAACAGTGGACATATCTTAAATTGCGCTAAATATTGGCTTAAAGGGGGTGTTGTTAAAGAGAGTCTGAGATGACTTATATAGTGCAGAATGTGGTAATGTTAAATAGGGAATGCAGAGTGTATGGTGGTGAGTAGTATGTAAAGGAGAGGAGTGCGGAGTGTATGGAGGTGGGTAATATGTACAGGAGAGGAGTGCGGAGTGTATGGAGGTGGGTAATATGTACAGGAGAGGAGTGCCGAGTGTATGGTGGGGGTAATATGTACAGGAGAGGAGTGCAGAGTGTATGGAGGTGGGTAATATGTACAGGAGAGGGGTTTGGAGTGTATGGAGGTGGGTAAAATGTACAGGAGAGGAGTGCAGAGTGTATGGAGGTGGGTAATATGTACGGGAGAGGAGTGCGGCGTGTATGGCGGGGGGTAATATGTACAGGAGAGGAGTGCGGAGTGTATGGAGGTGGGTAATATGTACAGGAGAGGAGTGCAGAGTGTATGGAGGTGGGTAATATGTACAGGAGAGGAGTGTGGCGTGTATGGCGGGGGTAATATGTACAGGAGAGGAGTGCGGAGTGTATGGTGGGGGTAATAAGTACAGGAGAGGAGTGCGGCGTGTATGGCGGGGGGTAATATGTACAGGAGAGGAGTGCGGAGTGTATGGTGGGGGTAAAATGTACAGGAAAGGAGTGCGGCGTGTATGGCGGGGGGTAATATGTACAGGAGATAAGTGCGGAGTGTATGGCGGGGTAGTTAGTGTAGAGAGGAGGAAGAGGAGTGCAATACCACCTCCTGATAGTCTGTCAGCCACTACTATACCACCTAGGTGGTGGGGCACTCCGAAGGATGTAAGGGGGCACTCTGGAGGAAGTAAAGAGACACTCTGGAGGCACTAAGGGGGCACCCTGGAGGTTGTAAGGGAGGATGAAAGGGGGCACTCTGGCAATACTAACTTAGTCAGAGCCCCCCTACATCCTCCGGGGTGCCCCCTTAGTGCCTCCTTACATCCTCTGTAGTGACCCCTTACATCCTCCTCCAGAGTGGAAGTAAGGGGCACTCTGGAGGCACACAGATAGTACCTACAGAGTGCCCCCTGCAGAGAGTCCTGAGGAGTGATGGCCATTAATCCTTGCCAGGTGAATGTTAGGAAAAGCAGAGCACACCACCCACCTCATGGCTGCCCTATTCCACTACTGCTTGCTCTCTCCTTGCCACAGCCCTGACATAAGCCCGGTCCAGCCTGTGGTGTATGTCCCCATGTTATCTGTACCTGAATTACTGCAGTTCCTCCGGGGGATGCTGCACCCACTGCTGCTCAGGTCAGGGCGGTGAGGTCTTATCCCACTCCCTCCTGGGCTGGGATGAGCTGTGTACAGAGTGCAGGGTTCTGGGATGAGCTGTGTACAGAGTGCAGGGATCTGGGATGAGCTGTGTACAGAGTGCAGGGTTCTGGGATGAGCTGTGTACAGAGTGCAGGGTTTCTAGGATGAGCTGTGTACAGAGGGCAGGATTCTGGGATGAGCTATGTACAGAGTGTAGGGTTTTGGGATGAGCTATATAAAGGGTCCACGGTTCTGAGATGAGCTATATAAAGGGTCCACGGTTCTGAGATTAGCTATATACAGGGTTCTGAGATGAGCTATATACAGGGTGCAGGGTTCTGGGATGAGCTATATACAGGGTGAAGGGTTCTGGGATGAGCTATATACAGGGTGCATGGTTCTGAGGTGAGCTTTATAAAGGGCGCAGGGTACTGGGATGAGCTATATACAGGATGCAGCAGAGGCGTAATTAGAACCTTCAGGGCCCTGGTGCAAGAAACCATGAAGGGCCCCCGACCTCCGGCCTGGGCCGTTCCCTCCGAGCCCAGAGGGGGGCAGTATAATGTAAAATGGGAGGGGTGGCAGTGGAGGGCAGTATAATGGAAGGGGGGCAGTATTATGGGAGGGAGTGGTAGCGGAGGGCAGTATGATGGGAGGAGGGGCAGTGGAGGGCAGTATAATGGGAGGGGGCAGTGGAGGGCATGTGGGAGGGGGGTTAGTGGAGGGAAGTATGATGGGAGGGGGTCTAGTGGAGGGCAGTATAATGTAAATGGGAGGGGTGGCAGTGGAGGGCAGTATAATGGGAGGGGGTAGTGGAGGGCAGTATAATGGGAGGGGCTGGGGTAGTGGAGGGCAGTATGGGGGGATTGTACAGCATGACTGGAGGGGGGCAGTGTATGGGAGGTAGAAGAGTATAATGGGGGGGTAGTGGAGGGCAGTATAATGTAAATGGGAGGGATGGCAGTGGAGAGCGGTATAATGGGAGGGGGCAGTATGATGGGAGGGGGTGGTAGTGGAGGGCAGTAAAATGGAGGGGCTAGTGGAGGGCAGTATAATAGGAGGGGTGGCAGTGGAGGGCAGTATAATAGGAGGGGTGGCAGTGGAGGGCAGTATAATGGGAGGGGGTGGTACTGGAGGGCAGTATAACGGGGGGGTTAGTGGAGGGCAGTATAATAGGAGGGGTGGCAGTGGAGGGCAGTAAAATGGGAGGGATGGCAGTGGAGGGCAGTAAAATGGGAGGGGGTGGTAATGGAGGGCAGTATAATGGGGGGGTTAGTGGAGGGCAGTATAATGGGAGGGGGGCAGTATTATGGGAGGGGGGGCAGTGGAGGGCAGTATAATGGG
Source organism: Rana muscosa (assembly GCA_029206835.1). NCBI lineage: Eukaryota > Metazoa > Chordata > Amphibia > Anura > Ranidae > Rana > Rana muscosa. The sequence continues at coordinate 382,202,725 of CM055122.1, read as the reverse complement.
AGGGGGGTTAGTGGAAGGCAGTATGATGGGAGGGGTGGTAGTGGAGGGCAGTATAATGGGAGGGGGGTAGTGGAGGGCAGTATGATGGGAAGGGTGGTAGTGGAGGGCAGTATGATGGGAGAGAGGGCAGTATGATGGGAGGGGTGGTAGTGGAGGGCAATATAATGGGAGGGGTGGTAGTGGAGGGCAGTATAATGGGAGGGGGTTGGGGAGGGCAGTATGATGGGAGGGATGGTAGTGGAGGGCAGTATGATGGGAGGGAGGGCAGTATGATGGGAGGGGTGGTAGTGGAGGGCAATATAATGGGAGGGGGGTTAGTGGAGGGCAGTATGATGTAAGGGGTGGTAGTGGAGGGCAGTATGATAGGAGGGGTGGTAGTGGAGGGCAGTATGATGGGAGGGGTGGTAGTGGAGGGCAGTATGATGGGAGGGGTGGTAGTGCAGGGCAGTATGATAGGAGGGGTGGTAGTGGAGGGCAGTATGATGGGAGGGGTGGTAGTGGAGGGCAGTATGATGGGAGGGGTGGTAGTGGAGGGCAGTATAATGGGAGGGGTGGTAGTGGAGGGCAGTATGATGGGAGGGGTGGTAGTGGAGGGCAGTATGATCGGAAGGGTGGTAGTGGAGGGCAGTATGATAGGAGGGGTGGTAGTGGAGGGCAGTATAATGGGAGGGGTGGTAGTGGAGGGCAGTATGATGGGAGGGGTGGTAGTGGAGGGCAGTATGATGAGAGGGAGGGCAGTATGATGGAAGGGGTGGTAGTGGAGGGCAGTATAATGGGAGGGGGTTAGTGGAGGGCAGTATGATGGGAGGGGTGGTAGTGGAGGGCAGTATGATGGGAGGGGTGGTAGTGGAGGGCAGTATGATGGGGCGGGGGTTAGTGGAGGGCAGTATAATAGGAGGGGTGGCAGTAGAGGGCGGTATAATGGCAGGGGGGCAGTATGATGGGAGGGGGTGGTAGTGGAGGGCAGTATAATAGGGGGAGTTATTGGTGGGCAGTATAATAGGAGGGGTGGCAGTGGAGGGCAGTATAATAGGAGGGGTGGCAGTGGAGGGCAGTATGTTGGGAGGGGGTGGTAGTGGTAGTGGAGAGCAGTATAATGTACAGCATGACTGGAGTCTGGAGGGGGGCAGTGTATGGGAGGGAGCAGAGTTACCATGAGCTACTCAGAGTTAGGGCAGTGCAGGGAGCATTTCGCCTACCTTTCTTCCAGTGCAGGAACAGCCATCAGGTGAGAGCCGGAGTCGGGGGGCGAGGTCGGGGCGGAGTCGGGGGCGGAGCTTAGGCGCGAGGACGCCGAGGAGGAATTCTCCTCCGGCTCGCTCGGAATCCTGGGGCTCCACTCTCCTCATTGTCATGACGTCACTGGTTGTTAGACGCTAGTCGGGCCATGCCTAGCAACCAGTTGTTTTGGCAGTGAGCCAGGCAGCGTCTGGGGGTGAAATGAAGCGGTCTTGGACAGAACTAGCACAGCGGGCAGTGAGGGACAGTGGCAATGCGGTGGCAATTTTTAGGGGGCATCAGATCGGCCAAGAGGGCAATTCAGGGACACTTTATTGTCCCGGATTGAAGGTGCCCGGGACCAGGGACAAAAATGTCAATTACGGGATAATCCCGGGCAATCCGGGACACGTGGGCACCCTACGTCATAAATGGTACATGATCACATTTATGTTTTTTTCAGCCGCTGCCTTTTTTGGATTTTTTTTCTTGCAGCAGATTGCGTTTTGTATGTAATAGACTTCAATGGACCCACACCAAAAACTCAAGTGTTGCAGTTTTAATGCGTTTTTACATGCGTTTTGCAATTTTTTTTGCTCCACAAACTGAATAGCCACCACGTCCTTAAGCTGAATATAAAATCTATACCAGACCCTTATACTAGCTTGCAGCCCGGCAGGTCAGGAAAGAGAGGGGGATGAGCGAGCACCATACCAGGCCACATGCCCTCAACATAGGGGGATGCTTCGGGACAGAGGGCTCTGCAATATTGCAGCGGACATTCTGACACCAACTAATCTTTCGTAAACCACAGCGCATTCAGTATATAAATTAATTAATCAGTGAAATATATAAGAGTGAAAAAATGAATCAATCATTTATGTATAAAGCCCCGTCAAACCCAGAAGAAGTGCATACTGTACATCAAGGATGACTAATGTCTGCCGGATATCTGTCTATTTTATTGTAATTGTGCTTTTATACTTTTTTTTTTTAAATTGCCTACCCAGCAACAGAAGACCCACCTCAAGCAACAATAGAATTTCCCCTGCAGCAAAAATAGATCCCCTCCTGTGACAATAGATCCCCCAGCAGCCAGCATTAATAGATCCTGTAGCACACCGCTTGCCATCACATACATTCAGTGCTGGTGGTGCCTGAACTGCATTCCCCCACATTCCTGCTAAACAACAGCCCTGAGTGTGCAACTTTGCAAGGAGTCTCTCCAGGGCTGTATGCAGGCAGAGGCTCCAGAGCTGAATCATACCTGTAGCAGTGACCGCAGCTCCCTGCAAAGCTGCAAAATGATAATGTTGGTGCCTAAGCTAAAAGCAGGAGCCGCTTGACACTTGATGACGATGTATGAATTTCATTCTGCGGCCCTGGCAGCTCTTGAGAGACTCTCACAGTTTTAGGGCTGTAGGATTATTACACTTTTATACATTCATACTATTAGCAAGGGGTTCAAGCACAAGCTGTAACATGTGTGGGGGGAGCTAGAAGATAATACAATCTGACAATCCAGAAAGTGTCAGTGTTACTACTAGTGTTACCATTTACTGTTCCAAGCAGGGCCGTTGCAGGGTTTTTTGTCTACTCAGGCAAAGGTGCATTTCCTGACTGACTCCATGGCAGCCTACGTGTGGGTTAACCCCGCCTCCTCTCCAATGCTATAGGACCCCATACCCATAAAAGTAAGCTCACCTCTCATCACTGTGTTCCTTTTTTGTCCTCCTCCAATGGACCTGAAGCATGCACGGCGGTGCAGATCTCTGGATGGATGGATCGCCGGTCGGATGGATGGATGGCACACCTTTAAAGCGGTGCAGCTCGGAACCCAGCCATGGGCGGGTGGAGAGCTTACAGCAACCACGAAACAACCGGATGGGAGTTGCCCAAGATCCCTCGGCTGGCAAGGTCTGCTACTTCATTTTCTTCCATGGCAGTCGCATCTTTGTTGTATTTGTTTTGTCTATGTCCCATGCCCCTGCTCTCTCTAATGGCAGTTGGAATGCTCTGCATTCCAGCCCACAGCGATGACCCGAATCTTGGGCGCCGCCGTTCGCGCATGCGCAGTGCCCGCTCCCAGAGCGAGGCTTGGTTCGCGCATGCGTGGTCTGGCGGGTCTCTCGGCGGCCGCGCAGGCGCAGATGGGAGATCCTCCTCCACGCAGGTGCGCTGGATGGATAGCGGTGATGTCACAGGCAGGCGGGGAATTTTAAAAGCTGATGCTCGCCTGTGTCATTTGGGATCTCCCCTGACAGGCGAGCAGAGGCTACTGGATTTCCCTGCTGGGTTTTTGTCTTCTCACAAAAGGTCAGTGTGCTTTTAAATTTAAAGGCAGGGTTGAAATGTTTTGTCTGTTCTACCTTTTTTTTTTTTTTTTATAGTCTATGAGTGTATATAATGTGTCTTTTCACTGTATATTGCCTATCCTCATATAGTGCGTTTTTTGTTAAAGGGCAAGTTACTTATGTATTTATTTTTTGTATGATACTGTAGGTTTTTCTTGGTCAACCTGTCTCTATTGTGGCTCTTTAGTCCAGAAGTTATGGATCATTCACCGCTTACATGTGGCCAGCCCTCACGCACAAGGTATGTGCGGGAGAGGGGAGGGCTTGGGGTTCAGTCGCAAGTATTGTTGCTTGACGGCTTATCTTTCTTTTTCCAATTTATCATTTTATTTTCCTTTCCATTACAAAAGAATACCACATAAAACAGATACACACTACTCCAGATTACATATTAATTATTTCATAAATCAAACAGACAGTCGACACAAAAAAAAAGGGGGGGGAGGAAGGAAGGAAGGTATCTCTCCCCAATCTCTCTCTCCATGACTAAAATTTACCAAGGTAGGTAGACATAAGCCCTGTACACACGATCGGTTTGACTGATGAAAACCGTCCGATGGATGGTTTTCATCAGACCAACCGATCGTGTATGGTACCCATCGGTCTTTTTTCCATTGGTTGTAAAAAATAGAACTTGTTTTAAAATTTTCCGATGGATAAAAAACCGATGGGAATTTCCGATCGTCTATGGGCAAGTCCATCGGTTAAAAAACCCACGCATGCTCAGAATCAAGTCGACGCATGCTCAGAAGCATTAAACTTAATTTTTCTCGGCTCATCGGAGTGTTTTACGTCACCGCGTTTGGAACGGTCGGTTTTTTGACTGATGGTGTGTGGCCAAGACTGATGAAAAACAGTTTCATCGGATTTCCGATGGACAAATCCATCGGACGAAAATCCATAGGTTATCCGATCGTGTGTACAGGGCTTTAGGGTTCGTTCAACCTCTCGTTCATCATTTCATTCTCAAGGAGGGAATCTCCCTCTTCCGAGGCCAAAAAGGCACTCCAAGCAGACCAAGTCTCGGAGTACCTTTCCTGCTGATGGCGTGCGGAGAGGACTAGATCCTCCAATTTGCTGACCTCTTTCACCTTACGGCTCCACATCTCTATTGTCCCACTTTAAGGGAATACATGCCTTTGCGGCATCTAAAAGATGGGGGATGCATGATTCCTTATATACTCTCACTGGTACCTGATTTACGTGTAAGAGAAAAAACGCTGGATCTTCCGGTATTGTTAGATCTGTACAGAGTTGGAGGATCTGTTTAATCCGCAACCAAAACCGCTTTAACTTGGGACAATCCCAAAAAATTTGTAACATAGTACCCTTTCCTTCCTGACATCTCCAACATTGATCTGAAGTATCCGGAAATATTTTCTCAAGTTTCTCTGGTGTTCTGTACCATCTAGATAAGATCTTAAAATTGGTTTCTTGTGTTCTAACACACATTGAAATTTCGTGTGTAAACCTAAGCATCCTTTGTCACTCTTCCAAGCTGAAGGTCCTCCCCAATTCCCTTTCCCATTCCAGAACGTATTTCAGAGGGTAAGGTTCCGGCTGTGTGATCAATAGTCCGTAACTTACGGATAATGTATGCGATATTACTCCCTTCCCATTACAAAGTTTCTCGAAAGTGGTAAGGGGTCTATCAAACCGACCCGGGTTCGGAAGGGTGCCGAGGAAATGTGTGATCTGTAGGGCGTTCCAGAATTTTAGTCTAAAGATATTTCCCTGTTCCATCAACTCCCTTATTGTAAACCACGTTCCTGTATGGATATAGTTGAATACTTGAGTATATCCCATACTCGCTAAATGTCTAAATGCGTTCACATCCTGGTTGGAAGAGAGGATTGCCTAGTACCGGATATAAAGGGGAAGTCCTGGGTTCTAAACCCAGCGTGGGGAACAAAATCGAGCAAATTCTGGACGTATTGCCCAACAGCGGATTCGCAGTCACCTCTTTAGGAAGTGCTGCATAACACCAAGGTGCTCCACTCAAGGGTATGGGTGACTGGGCATTCTCGATTTGTACCCACAGTTTGGTATCTATATGTCTATTCCAATCAATAACTCTATTTAGATGAACTGCTTGATAATACTTCCGTATATCCGGTACAGCCAATCCTCCCTGCCTCTTTATGTACGTTAGTTGTTTCCATTGTATCCTAGGTTGTTTATGTGCCCATATAAATTCAGATATTAACCTCTGGCTCTGTTTGAAAAATATTGGCAATGCCTGCAGTAGGTAAAGGAATTTGGGAAGTATGCTCATCTTAGTGATGTTACAACGTCCTAGCCAAGTATGAAGGCCTAAACCCCATTCATCTAGTAGAATCTTAACCCTTTGCAATAAAGGGGGAAAGTTCAACTCGTAGATCTTTGCTACATTTCTTGGGAGTAAAGTACCTAGGTATGTTAAAGCCCTATCTGTCCATTTAAACTTAAAATTTTGTTTCAGCTGTGTTATCGATGTATGTGGTAGATTAACCCCCATGGCTTCGGATTTGTTGAAATTGATATGAAGATTCGAAAGTGCCCCATACTTCTCAAATTCCCTCATCAGATTCGGGATCGTAATCAGGAGGTTTGTAAGGGTAAACATCATATCGTCCACATAGACTGATATTTTGCATTGAATTTCCCCTATTTGGATCCCTATGATATCCTGGTTTAGTCCCAATGTGCAGAGAAACGGTTCCAGTGACAGGGCGAAAAGGAGTGGGGACAGGGGACAGCCCTGTCGAGTCCCGTTTGTGATGGGGAAAGGCTCTGATAGTATTCCATTCGCCCGTACCTGGGCCGATGGGTGGGAGTAGATGGAGGCTATCCACTGTTGTATCTTTCTCCCAAAACCTCTGTGCTTTAGAACTGCCCGCATAAACTCCCAATTCACCCTGTCAAAGGCCTTCTCTGCGTCCGTATTCAAAAATACACATTGTGTCTGTGTTTTGTTCGCTATCTGTAATAGATTAATAACTTTCGTAGTATTATCACGGGCCTCTCTTGTGGGAACAAATCCCACCTGATCTAGGTGTATCAGATTCGGAACGTACTGCTGGATCCTATTCGCCAGGACCTTAGTAAAAAGTTTAAGATCCGTATTTAACAGAGATATTGGATGGTAACTTCCATAGGAGGCTGGATCTTTTCCCTCTTTTGGTATCACTGCAATATATACTAACAGAGTCTCTTTCGTTAAGGTTGCTGAAGTCCCTAGAGCATTAAATAGCTTCACCATATAGTCAGATAGAGAGGGAAATAGTATTTTATAGAATTGGGCCGTGAGGCCATCTGGCCCCAGGGCTTTCCCTGATTTCATAGCTCCTCCTCCTAGTCAAGAGCAGATAGATATTTACCTCTCTGCATCATTGACGCCGAGAGGTAAATATCTATCTGCTCTTGACTAGGAGGTTTACTTTTTAAATTATAGAGGGTTTGATAAAATTCTTGAAATTCTCGCAGTATCTCCTGTGGTTTTGTTGCCTTAAATTTATTTGGTGAAATAATATGGGGTAATAGTTACCTGACTTCTGTTCTCTTAACGTTCTGGCCAGTAGTCTCCCACATTTGTCCCCTGATTCATATGAAAACTTCCTGCATATCTGTATTGCTGCTTTAGCTTTATGATAGAGGAAGTCTGTGATTTGTGTTCTTTTGTCATTAAAGGAGTTGTAAAGGTACATTTTTTATTTTCTAAATAGGTTCCTTTAAGCTAGTGCATTGTTGCTTCACTTACCTTTTCCTTTTATTTACCTTCTAAAGGTTTGTTTTCTTTGTCTGAATTTCTCACTTCCTGTATCTCCTCACTGAACTCCACACCATCATCCGAGTGGTGTGGAGTCATCCAGAACAGCTTACTGAACAGCTTACTGAGGATAAACAGGAAGTGAGAAATTCAGACAAAGAAAACAAAGAAAAAAAATATTTAGAAGGGAAATCTAAAGAAAAGGTAAGTGAAGCAACAATGCACTAGCTTAAAGGAACCTATTTAGAAAATAAAAAATGTACCTTTACAACTCCTTTAAGTTTTTTCTCTAAAGATGTTGAGCGTGTCCGTTTATGTCTAAACTCTAGTTTGGCTAGTTCCTCTGATAAATGCTTTAACTGTTCTGTGCGTTCCCTTTTAATCCTTGCTCCATGTTTGATCAACAGCCCCCGAATAACAGCCTTATGAGCTTCCCAGATAGTTCCTGGGTCACAGTCTGGGGTGTCGTTAGTGTTGAAGTAGAAACTGAGTTCTTTAGTCACATCTTCCAGGACATCTTTATCCTGAAGAAGACTTTCATTTAGTCTCCACCGATTAGATCTAATCATAGAGGGATTTTGTAGTGCATATGTCAAAAAAATAGGTGCGTGGTCTGACCACGTTATTAAACCTATTTTGGCGCTTTTAACTGAATGAAGTTGAGCGTGTGGAACAAGGAAATAATCTATCCGCGAGTAAATTTTGTGAGGGGAGGAATAAAACGTAAAGTCTTTTTCTTTGGGATGGAGGAGCCGCCATATATCAATTAGTTGGTTTTCGTACATACAGTGGGGATCGAAAGTTTGGGCACCCCAGGTAAAAATGTGTATTAATGTGCATAACGAAGCCAAGGAAAGATGGAAAAATCTCCAAATGGCATCAAATTACAGATTAGACATTCTTATAATATGTCAAAAAAAAGTTAGATTTTATTTCCATCATTTACACTTTAAAAATTACAGAAAACAAAAAAATGGCGTCTGCAAAAGTTTGGGCACCCTGCAGAGTTAATATCTTGTACTGCCCCCTTTGGCAAGTATCACAGCTTGTAAACGCTTTTTGTAGCCAGCCAAGAGTCTTTCAATTCTTGTTTGAGGTATCTTTGCCCATTCTTCCTTACAAAAGTCTTCCAGTTCTTTGAGATTTCTGGGCTGTCTGTCATGCACTGCTCTTTTAAGGTCTATCCATAGGTTTTCAATAATACCTCTTGGTGATAATTGGGGGCATATAGAGTCGCTAATGTATCTTGTGGGGGCATGAACAAGGGCAGATATCTATTAATTATTTCCTACTGACTCCCGGTCATTTCATATTCCCTACTAATGGGAAGAAATAAGGGAAGGTGAGGGAAACAAAAAAAGGAAAAAGGTGGGCCCAAGGAGTTCAGTCTCTTCACGCTCAAAAGTTTACAGAGGGGTTCTAGAAATCCATCATCTTTGTCTCTATTCGTCTCTATTCATTGCTTGCGACTATGGGCCCGGTCCCTTGACTTAATTCCCCATCTATTCCCTGTGGGGTCTGCCCCAGTTGTTGCCGTCGGCCTGCTTGGGGATTTCTTTGCTGTCCCTGGGTATCTGCTAGGCCCCACAGATTTCCCGTAAAAATAAAGGGTGATAACCAGTTTGGGATCTGAATGGGAGTAGATTCAAGGTAGAGAAAAAGTTCTGGTAGATCTGCTGGTGACCTAAGGGTAAACAGAGTTGATGCCTTTCGAAACGTAACCGCCAATGGATATTCCCATCTATATGAATATCCCTGTTCTCTGGCAAGACCTAAGATTGGTCGCATGCAAGCTCTGCGCTGAAGAGTGGCCCGAGATATGTCTGGTAGGATTTTTATATGGGCGCCCTCAAAAAGAATGTCTCTCCAATCTCATGCTGCCCTAAGGATCTGTTCCCTTTGGTAATATCTGTGTAGGCGACAGATTACGTCCCTGGGTCCGTCCGGGTTTTGGGATTTAGGGCCTAGTGCTCTATGCACTCTATCTAATTCAATTTTAATATGTGGTGAATTTAGGATAATCTGAAACACATCATTCACTTTGCAATCAAAGTCCTCTGTTTCTGACGGTTCCGGTATCCCCCTAAGTCGTTAATTATTTTGGCGGTTTCTGTCTCCGAGGGCTTCTGTTTGTAATTGTAGCTCTATTATTATATCTGCCTGTTTGGATTGCATCTTTTCCACGGAGCCCACACGCTGCTCTAAAGATGCTGTAGAGCTCTCTCCCATAGACACCCTGTCTGCCAGGACTTTAACATCAGCCCTTACCAGCTGGATCTCTTGGCGGTGTGTTTCTTCCACGCACAGGATTAACGCCTCTGTCTTGTCGAGTTGGCAGTGCTACAATATCCTGTCATGTGGGTAACCCCGCCAACATAGCTTTAATTTCTCCTACCTCCATGCTCGTTTTGTCGGCCACTTTAACGATCTCCTCTCCCCTTTGTGTCTCCGTCGGCACTGGCGTCTCCACTTCCTACCCTCTGCCTGACCCGGAAGACATCCGAATACCTCCGCGTTAATCCCCCTGCGCTCAAGTGTAGCATGTCTCTCACTCCGCCATGACCAGACCACGCCCCCCCTTGACGGCTTATCTTTCTTCCCCGATTCCCCTTTATTCCTTTTTAGCCCTTCCGCAGATCTTCAAATCGACACAGACCTTGCCATGCCGCAGCATTCGTCAACTTTAAATTCGAAGCACAGACATGATTCCCCCTCTGCATCTCACCACCAGAGGAGAAGCTCCCATTCCTCCTCCAGACACCGCTCCCACCGCCAGGACAGTTATTCTGATCGGAGAGCCTGCTGGGGATGTGGCTCACGAGTCCCAGAGGGCAAATCGTTATGCAGCCATTGCTATGCCCATGCGGTTGGGGAAAAAGAGACAGAAGATCAACGGATCGAGTCTCTAGTGAAACAGGTGGTGCAACGTTCTCTTAAAGAGATGGATGCTTCCCACACACAAAGCCAGTCCAGCGCTACTTGATCTGGCTCCCCGGCTGTTGTGGTCCGTGAAGTCCCAGGTCCTTCCCAGCCCTACGCATCCTTGCTTCTTCCCTCGGAAGGAGAATTGGAGAGTGATGAAGAGAGTGTGGAATTTGATTTCTCTCAAGTGACTCCGCTTATTAAGGCGGTCAAAGAGGCCGTTATGTGGGAAGACCCATCTACTCCCCCAGCTAAACAGAATTTTTTTTTCAAGCGCCTGGGGAAAGAGCGCCCAAGTTTTCCGCTTTTAGCCGAACTAAAGGGCATTTTTGACGAGAAGTGGAGCAAAGTGGACAGGAAGTCCTCGATGACGAATAAAGCCTCCAGAATGTATCCTTTCAAGGCAGACAAGGTAAAATACCTGGAGAATATTCCTCCTGTGGAAGCAGCGGTAATGCGTCTGGCTAAACATGTCACGCTCCCTCTAGAAGACGCAGGACAGTCTTGATAGAAGAATGGATCAGGACCTCAAAAGAATTTACGGTCTTGTAAACCCGCCCTAGCCTTGGCAGCCGTGTCTAAAGCTATGGAGGCATGGACAGAGAATGTAGATGCCTTTCTTAAAGGTGTTTCAGAAGAACTGGCCAGTAACTCAGCAGCAGCACAGCTAAAACTAGCGGTGACCTTCTTGGGAGAAGCATCGGTTGATCTGATCCGTCTACTGTCCAGGATCATGCTTTCCTCAGTTACAGCTAAACGAGCCCTATGGCTACGCCCTTGGCAGGCTGACCCGTCTTCTAAGCAAACATGGTGCAAAATTCCTTTTGAAGGATCATCGCTGTTCGGTAATGAACTAGATGACGTGTCAGGGAAATCTCCCTTCCAGCAGCACCAGTCAGCATCCAATTCGCACACGCGGGGAAACTGCGCTTCAGCGCATGTGCGTGCACGGGACGGCGCTTTGGCGCATGCGCGTGCGCGGGATGTTGCTTCAGCGTTTACGGGTGCGCGCGCCGGCGCAACGGCTCGCGCGCATGCGTGTTGGCGCACCAATAGGAATCCAGGCGGGCCTATTTAAAGAAGCCTAGATGCATGAACGAGTTGCTGGTTTGTCAGCTTCCTGTGTACCAAGTTCTGCTAATTACTACCTGATCTCCTGTTTGTGACCCGGACCGGCTTGGCTTCCCATGTACTTCTCCTGGATTTGACCCCCCTGGCTTGCTTACGGACTTCTGCCTTCTCTTGTGATTGACCCTCGGCCTGCATTCCGGATCTGCTGCCTGTCTCCTGCCCCCGACCTTGTGCCTGCACCTTGGACCTTCTCACACTTCCTGCCCTGATCCGCTGCTAGCTCTGATCTGGACTTGTAAACCTGCTGCTAGCCCTGATCTGGACTTTTGCTCACCCCTGCTAGCTCAGACCTGGACTGTGCTTATCTGACGCTAGCTCCTGCCTGAACCTGTGTACCTGCTGTGTTCTACCCCCAGCCAATCCGGCACTACCAGACCTTCCAGCAAGATTCCTGCACTTGCTGGTAGCCGGTGCCTCTTTGTGCCATCCGCTCCCTGTCTCACCTCCAGGGGGCAGAGTGCACTGAGTCGCAAGGGTGAACCGCTCTCAGCATCTCTGCCTCGGTAAGTACGCACCTGATAGTACAAACCAGCCCGATGTCTGAGACCGACAGTGTGCGTTCCCCGTTCGATGCCCTTTGCCAGCAGGTCACCGCATTGACCAATGCAGTTCAAAAGCTGCAAGAAGGCTACACTCAAATGGATGGCCGCCTTCAGCACTTCTCCGGCCTGCTAGGACCAACACCTCCAGCTGCCACTCCGGCCAGTGTAGCCACTACCTCCCAAGCTTCGGCTAGCCCTACCATGATAACGGCTACCCCGGAGCCCAGGGTCCCGATACCCGACCGTTTCTCGGGCATTCACAAGAAGTATCGGGCCTTCAAGAATGCCTGCTCCCTTTACTTCGCCCTCCAACCTAGAACTTTCTCCTCAGAAGCGATAAAAGTGGGGTTCATCATTTCCCTATTAACCGACGAACCGCAAGCCTGGGCTCATAGCCTAATGGAGCAAAGAAGTCCCGTACTTGACACTGTGGATACATTCTTTGAGAGTATGGCACAACTGTACGATGATCCCCAACGTTCGGCTACAGAAAAATCTGCTCTCCACAGTCTGTCCCAAGGGAGAAGACCAGTGGAGGATTACATGGCAGAGTTTAGGAAATGGTCTGCCGATACCGGCTGGAATGAGGCAGCCCTCAGATACCAGTACCGCCAAGGACTGTCCGAAGCCCTCAAGGACGAGCTGGCCAGGATGGAAACCCCCACCTCTTTGGAGACCCTGATTCAGTCTGCCACCCAGCTTGACAGGCGCCTACGAGAGCGGCGCTCAGAACGTTTTCAGCTTACCCATCCCAGCTGGACTCCAGCCCGACCTGCTCTTCACTATCCGCCTGCTCCTGCTTCTGCAGCATCATCTCTCCCAGAACCAGAGCCCATGCAGCTCGGGCTGGTTCGGCCTTCCCTGACTCCCGAAGAAAGACAGCACAGGCGCCAAGCCAATTTATGTTTCTACTGTGGGGGTACCGGCCACTTTCTGCACAGCTGCCCAGTGAGACCCAGTAAGTCCCCTCCTTTGAATTACCAAGTTTCTGGCATCCCCCAGGCTTATGTTGTTCTTTTTGTCTCCCTAAAGCTGCCGGGAGGGGCAACCCGACTTCCGGCAATCATTGACTCTGGAGCTTGCAGCTTCTTTCTGAATTCCACACTCGCCTCAAGACTCCATTTCCCTCTGCAACCCAAGGACCATTGTCTTCAGATACATCTGGCAGATGGGTCCCTGCCCCGCTCAGGACTAATTACACAAGAGACTAAACCCATCCTTGCCATCTCCAACTCAGGCCACCAAGAATTCCTCCGGTTGGATCTTATCCCCTCTCCAATGTTCCCCATTATCTTGGGGTTGCCTTGGTTGCAGGCCCACGAGCCCCTTTTCAATTGGGCTAAAAAGGAGGTCAGCTTCACATCACCTTACTGTTCCCGGAACTGCCTCACCTCAGCCTCTACCACTTGTGCTACTTTGACTGCTAAACCTGACAACCTGCAACATGTCCCTCCCGTATACTTGGAGTTCTGGGATGTCTTTGATAAACAGCAGGCCGATCGTTTACCACCTCATCGGCCATACGACTGTCCCATTGATCTCCTGTCTGGTTCAGAAATCCCGTTTGGTCGAATCTTCCCTCTGTCCGAGACCAAGTTGAAGGCCCTCAAGGCCTATATTGACGAAAACTTGGAGAAGAAATTAATCCGCCCTTCCTCCTACCCAGCCGGTGCAGGGATCTTCTTCGTTGGAAAAAAAAGACGGTTCCCTGAGGCCGTGCATCGACTACCGGGAGCTAAACAAAGTAACTATCAAAAACAGATACCCGCTGCCCCTTATCCCAGAGTTGTTCCAACGTTTTCGATCTGTTTAGATCTTTTCCAAACTGGATCTTCGGGGGACCTACAATCTTGTCCGGATCAGGGCAGGAGATGAGTGGAAGACCGCCTTCAGATCCCGGTTCGGGCATTATGAATACTTAGTCATGCCATTCGGGCTTTGCAATGCTCCTGCCACCTTCCAACATCTGGTCAACGATATCTTCCGAAAACACCTCGATGACTTTCTGGTGGTGTACCTGGATGACATTCTTATTTTCTCCGCTTCCATTGAACTACATCAGACCCATGTCGCAATGGTCCTCACCATCCTTAGGGAGCACAAACTTTATCTTAAGGCCGAGAAATGCGACTTTGAAAAGACCACCGTGCAATTCCTCGGGTTCATCATTTCCATCGATGGGGTCGCAATGGACCCACAAAAGGTCAAGGCTATCCAGGACTGCCCAGCTCGAACTGACAAGAAGGGGGTGCAACGGTTCATAGGCTTTGCCAACTTCTATAGGAGGTTTATCGTGGGGTTTTCCTCTATCATGGCCCCAATCACCCAACTAACCCGCCAGGGCAACCATTTCTATTGGTCACCAGAAGCCCAGGAAGCCTTCACTCTCTTCAAGGATGCTTTCACCTCAGCACCAGTGTTGCGACACCCGGATCCTCTCCTGCCATTCACCCTAGAGGTGGATGCTTCCGAAACGGCCACAGGGGCCATTCTCTCCCAAAGACGGGGCCTCAAGGCCCTTCTACACCCGGTAGCCTTTGCCTCCCGGAAATTAACTCCTCCAGAACGCAATTACGATGTAGGAGACAGAGAATTACTGGCCATTAAATTCGCTCTGGAAGAGTGGAGGTACTTTCTGGAAGGGGCAGTCCACCCTATCATGATATTCACGGATCATAAAAACCTAGAATATTTAAGAACAGCTAAACGACTACGACCCAGGCAGGCTCGTTGGGCTCTCTTCTTCACCCGGTTCAACTTCCATATCTCCTACAGGCCCGGCTCCAAGAACGGGAAAGCAGATGTGCTCTCCAGAATGTTCCCCGAAAATTCCCCAACAGTACAACCAAGTACTATCCTGTCCGCACAAAACTTCTTACTGGTCCCTCAGGCTGACCTACTAACCACAATTGAAGCCGCTTCCAGGCATTGCTCCGACCAAGTAATTTAATCTCTGGAGAAGCAAGATGATTTGTTCTGGTCCCGGGCTAAAGTCTTTGTCCCTCTGGAAGCAAGGCCACTGGTCTTGAGGACTTTTCATGATCATAAGTTAGCTGGCCACTTCGGAGCACGTAAAACAACGGAACTGGTCTCCCGCTCCTTCTGGTGGCCAGGCTGGAGGTAAGATTGCAAGTCTTACGTCACGTCCTGCACCCAGTGCCAACGCAGTAAGGGACCAAACACCAAGAGCTGGGGACTCCTCAAACCCTTACCTGTCCCTGAACGTCCATGGACAGATGTGTCCATGGATTTCATCGTTGACCTGCCTCCCTCTGGAGAATTTACCACGATTCTGGTCGTTATCGATCGTCTGTCCAAAATGGCACACTTACCGCGGATACCGGCAAGATCTTTTTTAGGGAGATAATCAGGCTCCATGGGGTACCAAAAAGCATCACCTCTGACAGAGGCGTTCAGTTCACGTCCAAGTTTTGGAAGGAACTCTGCAAGTCCTTGGAAGTCAAAGTCTGCCTCTCATCAGCATATCATCCTCAGAGCAATGGCCAGACAGAGAGAACCAACCAAACCCTGGAACAGTACCTCCACTGCTTCTGCTCCTCTTCCCAGGACGACTGGTCGTCCCTACTAACTTACGCTGAATTTGCCTACAACAACTCAGTTCATTCCGCTACCAGTCAGACCCCCTTCTGGGCCAACTTTGGATTCCACCCGTCCTTCCTACCCAAAAACATCCCTGAAAGTTCTGTCCCCACGGTCCAGGATCAGATAGCCACGGTTCAGTTGAATTTCCAGAAACTCCGAGCACTGATGCAGAACGCCCAGGAGTCCTACAAAAAGTATTACGACAGGGGAAGGAAGGAAAATCCAGCTTTCAAAGTTGGGGAGGAAGTTTGGCTCTCCTCCACCAATCTTAGACTGCCCATTCCCTCACGGAAATTGGGGCCAAGATTCATCGGCCCTTTTAAAGTCAAACGGGCAATCAACCCTGTGGCCTTTGAATTGGTATTGCCGGATTCCTACCGTATTCACCCTGTGTTTCATACATCCCTGTTGAAGCCAGTTATCCCCAGCTCCTTTCCTGGGAGAGACGAGCCACCTCCCTCACCAGTTGAGGTAGATGGAGAAGAGGAATACGAGGTGGAGTCTATTATGGGCTGCAGGAGGAGAGGCAGACAGCTGCAATACTTGGTGAAGTGGAAGGGGTACCCCCCGGAAGACAATTCTTGGAAGCCATCTAGGAACTTGCATGCTCCCCGCTTAATTCGAGCATTCCACCAAGAGCACCCTGAATTGATGGCCAGTTTGGGCGTCCTGAGTCCGCTCCTAGGGGGGGCACTGTCAGGGAAATCTCCCTTCCAGCAGTGGCAGTCAGCATCCAATGCGCACGTGTGGGGAAGCGGCGCTTCAGCGCATGTGCATGCGCGGGACGGCGCTTCGCCGCGTGCACGGTACGTCGCTTCAGCGTTCATGGGTGTGCACGCCGGCACAACGGCGCATGCGCGTTGGCGCACCAATAGGAATCCAGGCGGGCCTATTTAAAGAAGCCTAGATGCATGAACGAGTTGCTGGTTTGTCAGTTTCCTGTGTACCAAGTTCTGCTAATTACTACCTGATCTCCTGTTTGTGACCCGGACCGGCTTGGCTTCCCCTGTACTTCTCCTGGATTTGACCCCCCTGGCTTGCTTACGGACTTCTGCCTCCTCCTGTGATTGACCCTCGGCCTGCATTCTGGATCTGTTGCCTGTCTCCTGCCCCCGACCTGGTGCCTGCACCTTGGACCTTCTCGCACTTCCTGCCCTGATCCGCTGCTAGCTCTGATCTGGACTTGTAAACCTGCTGCTAGCCCTGATCTGGACTTTTGCTCACCCCTGCTAGCTCAGACCTGGACTGTGCTTATCTGACGCCAGCTCCTGCCTGAACCTGTGTACCTGGTGTGTTCTACCCCCAGCCAATCCGGCACTACCAGACCTTCCAGCAAGATTCCTGCACCTGCTGGTAGCCAGTGCCTCTTTGTGCTATCCGCTCCCTGTCTCACCTCCAGGGGGCAGAGTGCACTGAGTCGCAAGGGTGAACCGCTCTCAGCATCTAGGCCTCGGTAAGTTCGCACCTGATATGACGCCATAGCTAAGGCCACAGGCGGAAAATTTGGCTTTCTTCCACAGGACAAGCGTCCACAGGGTCGAGGGAAGCCCCAGTTCAGAAGACGCAGCCCGGAGCGTTCGAGGGAAGCACGCTCCTATAGACCAGGCCGGGACTTCAGAAGAAACTGGAGTAGAGGCCAAGCGTCCTTTTGCAAGCCAGCAAATAGCCAAGCGTCCAGTGGTCGCGGGCAGGCTAAATCCTTTTGAGATTTTGCCTGCCCAGGTGGGTCGGGTAGGAGCACGTCTGCTCCTCTTCCGGCACGTGTGGGTGGCCTCAATCTCAGACTTCTGGGTCGTCAGGACAGTGTCGTCAGATCACACATGGTCCTTCTCCAGCATTCCACCCCCCAGATTTATCTCAACCCTACTTCCAACTACAGAAGACCAAAAACAGGCCTTACTGTCCTACGTAGATCTGCTGAAAACCCAGGGAGCAGTAGTGTGTGTCCCAGAGGAAGAACAGTTCCAGGGTGTGTACTCCCCCCTGTGACAGACCTAGCCGGGACAGAGGCTTTTGGAGAGGACTGAATGCTAGCCTCTTGCCTTCCGATTATGGGCCAGGGCCTCAAGACAGGAATGCGGATGGGTTATCCCGGCAGACAGACCTGGAACCTTAAGACTACTTTTCCAACATCCTCGAGTTGACCCGTTTGGGGTCCCACTGTGGCTGTTGGACTATTTCCCAGGGGGGAGTATTGTCATGAACCTTGGATTACTGAAGTATTTCTCCTTTGAATCTATTACACAGTGGGGGGTCTTCTGCCCTGTCTTAAGGCTAACCCCCCCTCCATGGTCTGGAAGAAAAGCATTGTTCTGTGTTTGACTGTTTGTTTATGTACTTTAATTACCCCCTGGGGCTTCTGTGTCAATACACATCTCAGTTCTCCTATTCAAGCTTTCAGACCAATCCCTGTTGACCCTGTTTCAAGTCCTCATTTGCATGGCCAAGAGAACCTAATTGTGAACTACAATGGACTTTACAATTGACCAATAGGAAAGTGGTTGTTCGGGGCAGGGTGTTCAAACTGCTGTATAAAAGGGTGTGTGCATCCAATAAAATGAGATTCCTGTTTGAACTTACATACAGCCTGCCTAGTGTTTGTTCTGAGCTATCACAAATGGATTAGAACGGCACATAGCTGTAGTTTGAATCCTGGAGCATCGGATGACGGAACCATCAGACGTTGCGATCTGCAATATGATCCAATAGTAGCAGAGGAGTGTCGGGAGAGTGGAACCGAGCGAGCAAGGGGCTCGTTACACCCCCTTTTTCTAGTCCAAAAGAAAAGCGGTGCCTGGCGCCCGGTAATAGATTTAACGTACCTGAACAAATTCATAAGGCACGGAAAATTCAAAATGGAGACTCTGTCAACAATCCAACAAGCCATTCAACCAGGCGACTGGATGATTTCGATAGACCTGAAAGACGCCTATTTCCACGTGCCAGTGGCAAAGGACTTTCTAAAGTACCTCCAGTTCCATATCGGGCAGGAACATCTACAATTCATCTGCCTACCGTTCGGTTTGACAACTTCCCCTCGGGTTTTCACCAAGGTCCTCCTGGCCGTAGTGGCCCTCATCAGGTTAAAGGGTGTGCGTATTTACCATAATTTAGACAACCTCTTAGTTCTGTCTCAAAACAGAGAACAGCTGCTGATGCACAAAGAACAAGTGATCTCAACCCTTTCCAGCTTTGGTTGGCTTCTAAACCTGGAAAAGAGCCACCTGGATCCAGCCCAATGTTTAATTTACTTAGGGGCTCTGTTCAATACAGTGGAGAACACCATCTCCCTGCCAGTAGAAAAGATTCCGGTGATTCGGAAGAGGATTTCTCGCGCTCTGGATGCTCCTCATCTGAAAGCATCACAATGCCTAAGACTCATTGGCACAATGGTCTCCACGACTTCCATGGTCAAATGGGCTCTATGGAGGTTACGCCCTTTTCAGTCAGGGTTCCTCCGGCAGTGGAAGTCAGGGGACAAGAATCAAACTCATCCACATATCAGCAACAATGAGGAACAGCCTCTTCTGGTGGCTCCAACTCAAGAATTTTCAAAACTGTCACTCCATTGCCCCCATCTCCTGAGTCACAATCACGACCGACGCCAGCGGTTCCGGCTGGGGGGCTCTCTGTGGTCAGAACCTTGCTCAGGGCAGGTGGGACGCTTGCCTCCGCAACCCAGGCTCAAATGTCTTAGAGCTCCGGGCAGCTTGGTGTGCTCTCCAATCCTTTTTTCGGTTTCTGAAAGGAGAATCGGTGTTGATCAGGATGGACAACACCACAGCAGTGTCATATGTGAAGAGACAAGGGGGGACACGGAGTTCCACACTTCTTTTAGAAGTCGAGCCCATCATGACTTGGGCCCAGAAAAATCTGGCCAACATATCAGCAGTTTTTATTCCAGGAGTACAGAACTCACAGGCGGATTTCCTCTCACGAACTCATCTAGACAACAACGAGTGGTCCCTCCATGTAAAGTCCTTCAACTGGATCCTGTCCCTGGGAGTCAATCCCAAAGTGGACCTATTCGCTTCCCCTTACAATTCCAAAGTAGTGAAGTTCTGTCTCAAAACAGAGAACAGCTGCTGATGCACAAAGAACAAGTGATCTCAACCCTTTCCAGCTTTGGTTGGCTTCTAAACCTGGAAAAGAGCCACCTGGATCCAGCCCAATGTTTAATTTACTTAGGGGCTCTGTTCAATACAGTGGAGAACACCATCTCCCTGCCAGTAGAAAAGATTCCGGTGATTCGGAAGAGGATTTCTCGCGCTCTGGATGCTCCTCATCTGAAAGCATCACAATGCCTAAGACTCATTGGCACAATGGTCTCCACGACTTCCATGGTCAAATGGGCTCTATGGAGGTTACGCCCTTTTCAGTCAGGGTTCCTCCGGCAGTGGAAGTCAGGGGACAAGAATCAAACTCATCCACATATCAGCAACAATGAGGAACAGCCTCTTCTGGTGGCTCCAACTCAAGAATTTTCAAAACTGTCACTCCATTGCCCCCATCTCCTGAGTCACAATCACGACCGACGCCAGCGGTTCCGGCTGGGGGGCTCTCTGTGGTCAGAACCTTGCTCAGGGCAGGTGGGACGCTTGCCTCCGCAACCCAGGCTCAAATGTCTTAGAGCTCCGGGCAGCTTGGTGTGCTCTCCAATCCTTTTTTTCGGTTTCTGAAAGGAGAATCGGTGTTGATCAGGATGGACAACACCACAGCAGTGTCATATGTGAAGAGACAAGGGGGGACACGGAGTTCCACACTTCTTTTAGAAGTCAAGCCCATCATGACTTGGGCCCAGAAAAATCTGGCCAACATATCAGCAGTTTTTATTCCAGGAGTACAGAACTCACAGGCGGATTTCCTCTCACGAACTCATCTAGACAACAACG
Source organism: Rana muscosa (assembly GCA_029206835.1). NCBI lineage: Eukaryota > Metazoa > Chordata > Amphibia > Anura > Ranidae > Rana > Rana muscosa. Next base: position 382,182,315 of record CM055122.1, on the reverse strand, counting down.
AGTGGTCCCTCCATGTAAAGTCCTTCAACTGGATCCTGTCCCTGGGAGTCAATCCCAAAGTGGACCTATTCGCTTCCCCTTACAATTCCAAAGTAGTGAAGTTCTGTCTCAAAACAGAGAACAGCTGCTGATGCACAAAGAACAAGTGATCTCAACCCTTTCCAGCTTTGGTTGGCTTCTAAACCTGGAAAAGAGCCACCTGGATCCAGCCCAATGTTTAATTTACTTAGGGGCTCTGTTCAATACAGTGGAGAACACCATCTCCCTGCCAGTAGAAAAGATTCCGGTGATTCGGAAGAGGATTTCTCGCGCTCTGGATGCTCCTCATCTGAAAGCATCACAATGCCTAAGACTCATTGGCACAATGGTCTCCACGACTTCCATGGTCAAATGGGCTCTATGGAGGTTACACCCTTTTCAGTCAGGGTTCCTCCGGCAGTGGAAGTCAGGGGACAAGAATCAAACTAATCCACATATCAGCAACAATGAGGAACAGCCTCTTCTGGTGGCTCCAACTCAAGAATTTTCAAAACTGTCACTCCATTGCCCCCATCTCCTGAGTCACAATCACGACCGACGCCAGTGGTTCCGGCTGGGGGGCTCTCTGTGGTCAGAACCTTGCTCAGGGCAGGTGGGACGCTTGCCTCCGCAACCCAGGCTCAAATGTCTTAGAGCTCCGGGCAGCTTGGTGTGCTCTCCAATCCTTTTTTCGGTTTCTGAAAGGAGAATCGGTGTTGATCAGGATGGACAACACCACAGCAGTGTCATATGTGAAGAGACAAGGGGGGACACGGAGTTCCACACTTCTTTTAGAAGTCGAGCCCATCATGACTTGGGCCCAGAAAAATCTGGCCAACATATCAGCAGTTTTTATTCCAGGAGTACAGAACTCACAGGCGGATTTCCTCTCACGAACTCATCTAGACAACAACGAGTGGTCCCTCCATGTAAAGTCCTTCAACTGGATCCTGTCCCTGGGAGTCAATCCCAAAGTGGACCTATTCGCTTCCCCTTACAATTCCAAAGTAGTGAAGTTCTGTCTCAAAACAGAGAACAGCTGCTGATGCACAAAGAACAAGTGATCTCAACCCTTTCCAGCTTTGGTTGGCTTCTAAACCTGGAAAAGAGCCACCTGGATCCAGCCCAATGTTTAATTTACTTAGGGGCTCTGTTCAATACAGTGGAGAACACCATCTCCCTGCCAGTAGAAAAGATTCCGGTGATTCGGAAGAGGATTTCTCGCGCTCTGGATGCTCCTCATCTGAAAGCATCACAATGCCTAAGACTCATTGGCACAATGGTCTCCACGACTTCCATGGTCAAATGGGCTCTATGGAGGTTACGCCCTTTTCAGTCAGGGTTCCTCCGGCAGTGGAAGTCAGGGGACAAGAATCAAACTCATCCACATATCAGCAACAATGAGGAACAGCCTCTTCTGGTGGCTCCAACTCAAGAATTTTCAAAACTGTCACTCCATTGCCCCCATCTCCTGAGTCACAATCACGACCGACGCCAGCAGTTCCGGCTGGGGGGCTCTCTGTGGTCAGAACCTTGCTCAGGGCAGGTGGGACGCTTGCCTCCGCAACCCAGGCTCAAATGTCTTAGAGCTCCGGGCAGCTTGGTGTGCTCTCCAATCCTTTGTTCGGTTTCTGAAAGGAGAATCGGTGTTGATCAGGATGGACAACACCACAGCAGTGTCATATGTGAAGAGACAAGGGGGGACACGGAGTTCCACACTTCTTTTAGAAGTCGAGCCCATCATGACTTGGGCCCAGAAAAATCTGGCCAACATATCAGCAGTTTTTATTCCAGGAGTACAGAACTCACAGGCGGATTTCCTCTCACGAACTCATCTAGACAACAACGAGTGGTCCCTCCATGTAAAGTCCTTCAACTGGATCCTGTCCCTGGGAGTCAATCCCAAAGTGGACCTATTCGCTTCCCCTTACAATTCCAAAGTAGTGAAGTTCTGTCTCAAAACAGAGAACAGCTGCTGATGCACAAAGAACAAGTGATCTCAACCCTTTCCAGCTTTGGTTGGCTTCTAAACCTGGAAAAGAGCCACCTGGATCCAGCCCAATGTTTAATTTACTTAGGGGCTCTGTTCAATACAGTGGAGAACACCATCTCCCTGCCAGTAGAAAAGATTCCGGTGATTCGGAAGAGGATTTCTCGCGCTCTGGATGCTCCTCATCTGAAAGCATCACAATGCCTAAGACTCATTGGCACAATGGTCTCCACGACTTCCATGGTCAAATGGGCTCTATGGAGGTTACGCCCTTTTCAGTCAGGGTTCCTCCGGCAGTGGAAGTCAGGGGACAAGAATCAAACTCATCCACATATCAGCAACAATGAGGAACAGCCTCTTCTGGTGGCTCCAACTCAAGAATTTTCAAAACTGTCACTCCATTGCCCCATCTCCTGAGTCACAATCACGACCGACGCCAGCGGTTCCGGCTGGGGGGCTCTCTGTGGTCAGAACCTTGCTCAGGGCAGGTGGGACGCTTGCCTCCGCAACCCAGGCTCAAATGTCTTAGAGCTCCGGGCAGCTTGGTGTGCTCTCCAATCCTTTGTTCGGTTTCTGAAAGGAGAATCGGTGTTGATCAGGATGGACAACACCACAGCAGTGTCATATGTGAAGAGACAAGGGGGGACACGGAGTTCCACACTTCTTTTAGAAGTCGAGCCCATCATGACTTGGGCCCAGAAAAATCTGGCCAACATATCAGCAGTTTTTATTCCGGGAGTACAGAACTCACAGGCGGATTTCCTCTCACGAACTCGTCTAGACAACAACGAGTGGTCCCTCCATGTACAGTCCTTCAACTGGATCCTGTCCCTGGGAGTCAATCCCAAAGTGGACCTATTCGCTTCCCCTTACAATTCCAAAGTAGTGAAGTTCTACTCTCGGGGCCGTTGCAGCCAGGCAGTCGTAAAGGATGCCCTGACGGACAGATGGAGGTTCAGGAGGGCATACGCCTTTCCCCCGATCCCGATAATTCTCAAGTTCCTGAGGAGACTTCAAGCGGAATCAGCCGAAGTAACAGTGGTGGCTCCTTACTGGCCAAACAGGCCTTGGTTTCCCCTCCTGATCCAACTGAGCTACCGGGACCCGGTACCTCTTCCTCTCAGGCCGGACCTTCTCTCTCAAGGGTCACTCCTACACCCTTGTCCGGCACTGATGAGACTGACGGTCTGGTTCTTGAGAGGGAGAGGCTGGAATCTCTTGGTTGCGCCTGTTATGTACAGAACGTACCTGATCATAGAGCCTGACTTTGTAGGAGGAGACCTATCTTACAGCCCTGGCTCAGGAGTCACTGGAGTGGAGACAGTGAGCTCGAGAGCGCAGTGAGGTAGGAGTGCCTGCGGTAGGTGCAGTGGTTGGCACCGTGGCAAGGTGGTGATCCTCCAGGGATGGCTGGAGCTGTAGGCAGCAGAGCAGGTGGTTGCAGGTCAGCAACCTGGGAGCTGGCGGATACCGGAACAGCGGAAGCTGGAGCAAGGTGAGATAAGCTTGGTTAGGTGCACACAAACAGCAGACAGCAGGAGGGTCAGACAAGCCGGGTCAGAGCAGGTAGTCAGATGTATGGATCAGCAGGCTTAGACGTAGTCAGGAATACAGGCAAAGGTCTGGCAGCAGGTAGGCGGGTAGGAGACAGAGCAGGGTCAAGGCGAGCAAAGGTCAGGATTGGAGATATATCGGGTGGTCGAGCAAGCCGGGTCGGTACTGGTAACTGGTAGCAGGTGTGCAGGTATTCAGGTTACAAAGCTGCAGATCAGACAGCAATGCACTATTGCAACTGCTCGCTTTTAAAGGCCTAATGGCGCCATATCGTTTAGCACGCACGTGCGCGCAAATGGTGCATGCACGTGCGCAATTGGCATGCGTGCGCACACCTGGTGCGCTCCGGCGCACAGGTACAGAGGGAAGCAGGAATTGTCTTCTATTTCTGGCAGGTCTCTGACAGCGCCTCTAGAGTGATGTCTACACTGTTGAGCTCAAGAAGGGCAAGTACCAACAAGGTTTATAGAAGAATCTGGGCCAAATTTGTCGAATTCTCCTCTGCTTCTGGGAGGTCCTTCAAAAATCCAGGAGTTCAGGACGTGCTTAGTTTTCTTCAAACCGGACTAGACTTACCCTTATCTATTAGCTCTCTAAGAGTACAAGTTTCGGCCTTGTCAGCCTTCTCTGGGGTCTCATGGGCAGTCCATCCCTTAGTCAGACAATTCTTTCGGGGGGCATCAAGAATTAAGCCCCAAAGGAAGCCAAGATTTGCCAAGTGGGATCTTCCCCTCGTTCTAGATTCTTTGACTGGACTCAGTACGTCGGGGCCCTCCCCGTCCTCCATTAAGGACTTTTCAGCGAAAGTAGCCTTCTTAGTAGCCATCACCTCGGCTAGAAGGGTCTCTGAGTTCGGGTCTCTAGGTCATGAAGAACCTTTTCTAACATTTTTCCAGGATCGAGTAGTCCTTATACCCATGTTGGGTTCAAATCAAAAAGTGTCTTCGGTATTTCACGAAAATCGAGAAATTGTTCTACCTACATTTAAGACTCCAGATTCCAGTGAAACTCATCCCCTGGATATAGGTGAAATCATGAAAGAGTATTTGCAAATGACTTCTTCCTTCAGATGATCTGATCATCTGTTTGTTCTACATTCTGGAAACAACAAAGGGAAGAAAGCTTCAACCAGGACAATTGCATCATGGGTCATTCAAACAATCCAGCAAGCATACAGAGCTAAGGGCTTGGCTCCTCCACAGGCGGTGACGGCACACTCCACCAGAGGGATGGCAGCATCCTGGGCGGCGGCCCGACATGTGGCTCCAGATGTCATTTGTAAAGCGGCCTCGTGGGCCTCTATCAATACATTTATCGCCCATTACTGCATTGAACCGGCATCATTGTCTTCTGTTAATTTTGGGTTAAGAATCCTGTCGGTTGACAGGACAAATTAAAGCTTTTCTGTTCAGCATACCCACCGTGTGGTCTGGCTAGTTATTTCCCACACGTAGGCTGCCATGGAGTCAGTCAGGAAAACGGAAAATTTATTACCAAATACTTACCGTAATTTTCCTTTCCTGAGGGACTCCATGGCAGACGGAGTTCCCACCCTGAAAGAAAATATTAATGAAAGAAAGTAAGTGTCCAAGAGTCGGCTAGTTACGGAACACAGTGCTGAGAGGTGAGCTTACTTTTATGGGTATGGGGTCCTATAGCATTGGAGAGGAGGTGGGGTAACCCACACGTAGGCTGCCATGGAGTCCATCAGGAAAGGAAAATTACGGTAAGTATTTGGTAATACATTTTCTGTTTTTGTTGCCCATTCCCAATGCACTCACAAAAGGAGAAGCAATCAGTCATTAAACAAAGCTGTACAGAAGATGACATACTGCAACAGGATCAAAGCCTGAACCTGAGCCGGCCGGAGCAGACAGGGGATCTCCCGCTGTGACTCACACTACTTGAGACGCCGGCAGTTTTCAAACAAGGTCCCCCCTCCTGGATCGGCTCCTATGATGGATGTCACACTAGTCCAATTTCCTAGCACTGGACCAGTGTGCTGTCCATCATAGGAGAGGATCCAGGAAGCTGGACCTCGTTTGACAGTGGCCGGCTTTGCTCCAGATTCAGGCTGTGATTCCTGTGCAGTGTGTTATTTTCTGCATAGCTTAACCACTTCCCGCCCAGTCAATAGTGAATTGACGTCCGGGAAGTGGTTGCATTATTGATACTGGACGTCATATGACGTCCTGCAGGATAATGCCTTGCGCGCGCCCGCGGGGGCGCGCAGCGCGGTGATCGGGGACGGCATGTGTCCCTCGGACACAGCGCTTCCCCGATCACGGTAAACAGCCAATTTCATTGGCTGTTTACCATGTGATCGGCTGTGTCAAAGTCACAGCCGATCACCTGTCAAAACAAACTTGGCGGCGCGCTCCGTGCGCGCCGCCACAGGCTTGCAGAGCGGGGATCGGGGAAGGCGAGTGTCCCTTGGACACAGCGCGTCCCCGATCAGAGTAAACAGCCAATGAATTGGCTGTTTACCACGTGACCGGCTGTGTCCAATCACAGCCGGTCACAAATGTAAACAAACTCCACAGGAGTTACTACCTGATCCCTGCTCTCTCCTCACACACCGATCTGTGAGGAGAGAGAAGAGATCAGTAAGTTAGCTCAGTGTAGTTTGTCTACATAAGTTTACAGTGCACAACACGCCCCCCCCCCATAAAGAGGACCTGTCACACAGCCCAGCACATCAATCAGCCCAGCCAATCAGCCCATCTGTCAATCAGCCCATCTGTCAATCAGCCCATCTGTCAATCAATCAGCCCATCTGTCAATCAATCAGCCCATCTGTCAATCAATCACCCCACCTGTCAATCAATCACCCCATCTGTCAATCAATCAGCCCATCTGTCAATCAATCAATCAGCCCATCTGTCAATCAATCAGCCCATCTGTCAATCATCTGTCACAGGCCCACCTCCATCGGTACCGCCATTGGCACCGCCACACAGGCTACCAGTACCGCCATCGGTACCAGTACCACCACCAGTACCGCCACCAGGCCCAGCATCTATACTGCCACACAGGCCCGCTACCAGTATCACCACTAGTGCCGCCATCGGTACCACCACCAGTACCACCACCCGTACCACCGTCGGTAGTGCCACCACCACCTGTACCACCACCTGTACCGCCATCGGTACCATCACCACCCGTACCGCCATTGGTACCACCACCACCTGTACCGCCATCGGTACCACCACCACCTGTACCGCCATCGGTACCACCACCACCCATACCGCCATCACTACCACCACCACCCGTACCGCCACCTGTACCGCCATCGGTACCGCCGCCACCACCACCACCCGTACCGCCATCGGTACCACCACCACCTGTACCGCCATTGGTACCACCACCACCCATACCGCCATCGGTACCACCACACAGGCCCACCACTAATACCTCCATCGGTACTACCACACAGACCGCCACCACTACCACCAGCAGTACCATTACACAGGCCCACCAATAAGCACTGCCATAATGTCCCAAAGGGTTTACACACCTGAGGAGGCATATGCCATTCTTGCCATGTCAGATGATGAGAGCAGCGGGGAGCTCCCATTATCCGATTCTGGTTCGGAATACGAGCCAGTGGAGGATAGTGGCTCAGAGTCCGAGTCCCCGGAGGAAACCGTCCCTCCCAAAAGAATACGATCAGCACCAAGATCAGCACCAAGATCAGCACCAAGATCAGGAGAACTGCCCACCACCAGCAGCGCCATACCCCAGGAAGAGGAGCCCAGTACAAGCAATGGAAATGCACGCCCAACCCGAAGAATCCAGCCCCAATCCTACCTTCCCGATGCCCTGGCAAACCCCTTATGGTTGCCTGCCATCTCAGGATCCGCTATCATCCCCCCTTTCACCGCACAGCCAGGTGTGCAGCCCGACACTACAAATTTTTCTAAATTTGATTATTTTTGTTTATTTTTCCCACAAGATTTGCTGCAGAATATAGTGGATCAAACGAATCTGTATGCATCCCAATTTATTGCTGCCAACCCCGATTCTTCCTACGCCCGCATGTTCCAGTGGCGGCGTCTAACATTGGAGGAATTTAAATTATTTTTGGGCCTTATGTTCAATATGGGGCTTACAAAAAAGAACGAAGTCCATTCATATTGGTCCAAACGCCCCATCCAACACATGCCCATATATTCCGCTGTCATGTCCAGGAAAAGATACAACATGATTATGCGCTTTCTCCACTTCAATGACAATTCACAGTGCCCTCCCCGAGATCATCCCAACTATGACAAATTGTACAAGATACGCCCCCTAATCAATGCCTTTTCCCAGCGATTTGAAGAAGTTTTCATCCCAGACCAAAAAATTTGTGTGGACGAGTCCCTCGTACATTTCACCGGCCGACTGCAGTTCAAGCAGTACATACCAAGCAAGAGAGCCAGGTATGGGTTAAAATTAAATAAATTATGTGATCGAGCCACTGGATACGTCTGCAAATTCAGGATCTACGAAGGCAAAGACTCCCAGCTCCAGCCCCGTGATTGCCCCACATATATTGGAACCAGTGGGAAAATTGTCTGGGAGTTGGCATACCCCCTGTTCGGAAAAGGTTACCATTTATATGTTGATAATTATTATACCAGCCTGCCCCTTTTTCGCCACCTTTACGGTAAACAAACCCCGGCCTGCGGTACCTTCAAAAAAAAACGGAAGGGATTCCCACAAAATTTATTGACAAAAAAATTGCGACCTGGAGAATCGGCATCCATGAGGAACGAGGAGGTGTTGGCCATGAAGTGGAGGGACAAGAAAGATGTCCACATCCTCTCTACAATCCACAATGACACCATGGTGGAGATCCCAAGAAGACGCGGCTCCATTGTAAAGCCCGAATGTGTCCACGACTACAATTTGTACATGGGGGGGGGGTGGATTTAAACGACCAGATGCTACAGCCCTACTTATCAACCAGAAAGTCCCGTTATTGGCACAAAAAAGTTGCGTTTCACCTGTTTCACATGGCCCTTTTTAATTCGTTTGTTTGCTACCAAAAAGCAACTCAAAATCACCGACTCCACTACCTCCAATATATCGAAGATATCATCGATGCCCTCATTTACCAACAAGATCCCGCCCCAGGAAGCATTCGCTCTGATAGTGTGAGTCGGCTTCACGAGCGACACTATCCCTTTAGCATCCCCCCCACAGAATCTGGAAGAAGACGCCAAAAGAAATGCCGTGTATGCAGCAGAGGAGGAGTAAGAAGAGACACCAGCTATTATTGTCCCGATTGTCCCTCCCAACCTGGCCTGTGCATCGGAAATTGCTTCAAAAATTATCATACATCCATTAGTTCCCCTTATTATTAACAGACTGCCATTTCCCTATTTGCCTGCTACCATGTTACTAACTACCTTCCATGTTAATTAACTGACCCTGGCCTGTTTACCGACGATGTCCTTGCTTGCCGATTTAAACCACGTTTCTGACCTCCACGTGCACCAACCTCAGCCTGTTTACCGACGATGCCTCTGCCTGCCGATTTAAACCACGTTTCTGACTTCCACGTGTACCGAACTTGGCCTGTTAATCGACCATGTTTTTGCCTGCCACTTGGACTGATCTTTTGGCCATCTACTTTTAGTACACAGGGGTCTCACATATGTGAGGGGCTTCAGAATAGCGTTCTGAGTAGAGAAAACCAGTTTTTCGTTTTATGTGCTCCAAGAACAGGGTCTGGTTGCCCGGAGGCTTCAAAGCGATTTGGGTGGGAGAAGCCTCTACCCCTGTCCCCCTGGCCCTAAGCTTGATCGTCCTTCCTGCTGCCTGGACCAATAATTTGGCTGTGCTGACCATATTACTGCCTGTAATGACCCATGACATTATGGACCATGTTTCTTCCTGCTGCTTGGACCAATACTTTGGCTGTGTTGACCATATATCTGCCTGCTGCCTCTACTGACTTTGGACAGCATTTCTGCCGGGACACCTCTGCCTGCTACCTGGACCTGTGCTTTGGCTGTGCTCTGGCTGTGCTGACAGTATCTCTGCCTGTGCGAACTATGGACAGTATTCCTGCCTGCTGCCTGGATGATTGCTTTTGCTGTCGCTGACCTCATCCCTGCCTGCTGCCTGGACCGATGCTCTCCTCTGTGGACCACTGCACTTCTAAAACCACAGGTAATCTTTTGTTATTTGGTATGTACCTGCTATGTGTTAGATATATGAAGGGCCTTCAAAAATGTGATCGGTAGTCAGAAAATGATATGTGCAATTAATGCTGCTAAAATGCCTGGAGGTGCTACTTGGATGTTGGGCCTCTGTATGGGGCCAGGCTGTGTAAAAGTCTCAAACATGTGGTATCGCCATACTCAGGAGGAGTAGCAGAATGCATTTTGGTGTGTAATTTTTGCTATGTACATATTATGTGTTAGAAATATCTTATAAATTGACAACTTTGTGTAAAAAAAATGCATTTTAATTTTTTCTCCACATTTTCCAAAACCTTCTGGAAAAAAATGAACCGTTCAAAAGACTCATAATGCCTCATAGATTATACGTTGGGGTGTGTGCTTTCCAAAATGGGGTCATTTTGTGGAAAATTCTATTGTCCTGGTGCTCCAGGGCCTTCAAAATTGTAATAGGTGGTTGAGAAAGGATATGTGCGATTTATGCTTGTAGAACGCCTGAAAGTGCTACTTCAATGTTGGGCCTCTGTATATGGCCAAGCTGTGTAAAAGTCTCACACATGTGGTATCGCTATACTCAGGAGGAGTAGCAGAATGCATTTTGGGGTGTTATTTTTGCTATGTATATGCTATGCGTTAGAAATATCTTATAAATGGACAACTTTGTGTAAAAAAAATGCATTTTCATTTTTTCTCCACATTTTCCAAAACCTTCTGGAAAAAAATGAACCGTTCAAAAGACTCATAATGCTTCATAGATTATACGTTGGGGTGTGTGCTTTCCAAAATGGGGTCATTTTGTGGAAAATTCTATTGTCCTGGTGCTCCAGGGCCTTCAAAATTGTAATAGGTGGTTGAGAAAGGATATGTGCGATTTATACTTGTAGAACGCCTGAAAGTGCTACTTCAATGTTGGGCCTCTGTATATGGCCAGGCTGTGTAAAATTCTCACACATGTGGTATCGCTATACTCAGGAGGAGTAGCAGAATGCATTTTGGGGTGTTATTTTTGCTATGTATATGCTATGCGTTAGAAATATCTTATAAATGGACAACTTTGTGTAAAAAAAATGCATTTTCATTTTTTCTCCACATTTTCCAAAACCTTCTGGAAAAAAATGAACCGTTCAAAAGACTCATAATGCTTCATAGATTATACGTTGGGGTGTGTGCTTTCCAAAATGGGGTCATTTTGTGGAAAATTCTATTGTCCTGGTGCTCCAGGGCCTTCAAAATTGTAATAGGTGGTTGAGAAAGGATATGTGCGATTTATGCTTGTAGAACGCCTGAAAGTGCTACTTCAATGTTGGGCCTCTGTATGTGGCCAGGCTGTGTAAAAGTCTCACACATGTGGTATCGCTACACTCAGGAGGAGTAGCAGAATGTATTTTGGGGTGTAGTTGCAATTATGCATATGCTGTGTGAGAGAAAAAAACTGTTAATATGACCAGTTTGTGTAAAAAAAAAAAAAAAAAGAAAAAATTTAAATTTTCCCAAGAATTGTGGGAAAAAAATACAACTTCAAAAAACTCACCACGCCTCTTAGTAAATACCTTGGACTGTCTACTTTCCAAAAAGGGGTAATTTTGGGGTATTTGTACTTTCCTGGCTTGTTAGTGTCTCAAGAAATGAGATATCCCTTCAGTACATCAGGCGTGATCAGATGTGATAAATTTTCAGTGATTGCCACCATAGGTTGTAGACTCTATAACTTTCACAAAGACCAAATAATATACACTAATTTGGGTTCATTTTACCAAAGATATGTAGCAGTATACATTTTGGCACAAATTTATGAAGAAAAATTACTTATTTGCAAAATTTTACAATAGAAACTAAAAAAAAGTGTTTTTTTTTTTTAAAATTGCTGTTTTTTTGCTTATATCGCAAAAAATTAAAAACCCAGTGGCGATTAAATACCACCAAAAGAAAGCTCTATTTGTGAGAAGAAAATGATAAAAATTTTGTTTGGATACAGTGTAGCATGACTAAGTAATTGTCATTCAAAGTGTGAGAGTACTGAAAGCTGAAAATTGGTCTGGGCGGGAAGGTGCATAAGTGCATGGTATTGAAGTGGTTAACGTGGTTGTAAACTCTGTACAACCATTTTTAGCTACAAGTAAGCCTATATTAAGGCTTACCTGTAGGTGCTTGAAATATTACTCTGAACAGCAGTATACAGGCAGTGCAAACAAGACAGGTTTGTTGTTAAGTAGAATCTGTTTTTAATTTGGAACAGGTACATTTTTTAAGTGTAGCTCCAGTCAAAAAATCTATTTTTAAGCTTTTTGGAAAACATAGGGAAGGGTTATCACCCCTGTAACATTTGTTTTGCTGTCGTTGCACCTGTTCAGAACATTTCACCTCACTTTCCGTCCCAATGACAACTGTTTTTTGAAAATTTGGGGTTTTTATTGAAACAAGGATTGGTGATAAAGCATCAGTAGAGAGGAGACACCTTTTTCCCATATTAACTCTTAGGCCTCGTACACACGACCGATTTTCTCGGCAAGAACCAGCAAGAAACTTGCTGGCAGAGAGGTCTTGCCGAGTAAATCGGTCGTGTGTACGCGGCTATCGGGTTTCTCGTCGAGAAAACCGACAAGTAACCTCGACGAGAAAATAGAGAACCTGCTCTCTATTTTCTCGTCGAGATTCTCCTCGGCATGTTTCTCGACGAGAAAAGTGAGTGTGTGTACACTTACCTGTCCTCCCGGAAGCCCACGCATGTTCGAAATGAATTCGACGCATGTGCGGTAGCTTCCTAGGCATATGTAGGGTATACCAAGATGGCGGCGACGGCATCGAATGTGACGAGCGCATGCTCGTCGTAGTCGATGACGTCACCGCGTACGCTCCATTCAAAGAACCGCGGGTTCTTTGAAACGAGCGTGTGTACACTCGGCCGGGACAAGTTTCTTGTCCAAGAATCTCGTCGAAAAAAACGACATGTTTTTTTCAACGAGAATCTCGGCCGTGTGTACGAGGCCTGAGGCTCCATGTACACTGAAGCTGATCAACTGCATTTTATTGGCGTTTTGGCGTTTTTTTAAAAAGCCCATTAACTGCACTCTATGTTAGCCTATGTGTTCATGTACACAGCGTTTTTTAGCGTTAATGAGAAGTGGAGTTAATGCATTTTGCTTCCCATGTTGTCTTTTAATATATGAACTGTGATCACTTTTTATCTTTGTATGTTGGTGTTTTTCTGATTAAAAACCCAATTTTTTTTGACCTACACCATTTTTTTTCTTCTCTTTGCATGAAATCGGTGAGGAAAAGTTGTTTCCGTTTTCTCCAGTTGGTCCTTCTACAATACCCTTGTCGGGGTATTTTCCATTTAAGTTTGATCGTATTCCATCGTCCGGTTGAATACCGGGATCCAGAGTGCCAGTCTTCTGGTGGGATCTCCAGCCTTGGGGGTATTGGAGACCCGAGAAGTACTGCATCCATCAGTTCCACCCAGGATTGAAGACATCCGATCGTCTAGCCGGTATACCTCTACATCCATCAGAGATCCGGGGACGTTCCTGTGGAGCAGCCGTTGGAGATACTCTCAAGCTCGATTGATCCGCTGTCGTATGACATTCGGGTCCAACGTTTCTGGTAAGCACACATGAATGTCACCATCCACGTGAAGAATTGTGCCAGAAGTTTTACATCCATTCCTTGTTATTTACCCACTGTTTTGGACACTCATAATTTTTTTGTTTTTGTTTATCATTGTGGACATTTTATATATATTGGGTAGGGCGTTCAGCCTGCCCCTTCTCACTTTTTTGTGTGTTTCCATGTATGGTCACATTTGAGTTACAGTCCAGTTTTTACTGGCCTATATGTAGCGCTGTACTATTACCTTCCTATATACTCTGAACAGCAGTATACAGGCGGTGCAAACAAGACAGGGACTGTAGGTTTGTTGTTAAGTAGAATCTGTTTTTAATTTGGAACAGGTACATTTTTTAAGTGTAGCTCCAGCCAAAAAATCTATTTTTAAGCTTTTTGGAAAACATAGGGAAGGGTTATCACCCCTGTAAGATTTGCTTTGCTGTCTTTGCACCTGTTCAGAACATTTCACCTCACTTTCCGTCCCAATGACAACTGTTTTTTGAAAATTTGGGGGTTTTATTGAAACAAGGATTGGTGATAAAGCATCAGTAGAGAGGAGACACCTTTTTCCCATATTAACTCTTATGCCGCGTACACACGACCGGTTTTCATGTCAAGAAAAAAAACGTTGATTTTCTCGACGTTATTTTTCTTGTTTCCTCTCAAGCCTGCCTTGCCTACAGACGATCGTGAAAAAAAACTGATCTAGCAAAGCGCGGTGACGTCCAACACGTACGACGGCACTATAAAGGGGAAGTTTCATTCTGTTCGCGCCACCCTTTTGGCTGCTTTTGCTGATTTCGTGTTACCGCGTGTTAGTAAAAGTTTGGGAAGAGACGATTCGCGCTTTTCAGTCTTCGTGCTTTAAAGATCGTTTTCGGGAGTTCAGTTTGTGCTTGTGGGTTCGTATCTGGCTTTCAGTGCGTGTAGTGAGTTCGTATCTGTTTTTGCAGTGCGTTCTTGTCCGCTCGTTACTGTTTTTCAGCTCGTTCTTCATAGGCCTTGCTGTTCTTCAGTGCGTTCTTTTAGTTCGTTCTGATTAGACGACCGTTTTGAAGCCATGTTGCGGGTACGTTCTTGTCGCCGAGATCGTGCTGTGCTTGCTGCTGGGCTTGTTGCTATGTCCCAGATCCGGTCCATGAGGAGGGTGAGGAGGAGTTCATGGACCAAGAATTGGTTGCTCCAGAGGGACCAATTATGTCATATGCCTCTGCTGCGGGAGATCCGGGAGAATAACCCTGATGATTTCAGGAATTTTCTTAGGATGTCTGACCCCGTTTTTCAGCAGCTCTTGGCTTTGGTGTCCCCCTATATCACCAGGCAGGACACCGTTATGCGGGAAGCCATTACTGCTGAGCAGAGGCTCATCGCCACGTTGCGATACCTTGCGAATGGGAGAAGCTTGCAGGACCTCAAGTTCTCGACAGGCATCTCCCCCCAGGCTCTGGACATCATTATCCCAGAGACCTGCTCTGCCATTATCCAGGTCCTTCATGAGGACTATCTTAAGGTAAGTTTTCTCCTTTATAAACATCACAATCTATGTTTTTTTATGCTTGCTAATGTATAGTATATTTTGAACTGTCTCTAATTACCATGATTTGAATATGCTGTGAATGTCCCCTTTGTCCCCCTGCATGTTGTAAGCTTTGAATGTTCTATGTTTTTGGGCTACATGCATATTTGTTTTTAAACCAATCTCCAGCATTAGATCCTGGGCCCAAACACACCTAGCCTAGTCAATCCCCATTTTTGTTTTGGACGCTCCATTGTAGTGCTTAGATTGCCTGATTCCCCCCCCCCCCTAATTCTTTGATTTTTGTCTAATCTACCCAAATAAATTACATAGTACTATAGATTTGAATTATGATGTCCCCAACTCATCTCAACCCCTCCACCCTCTAAGAATTTCACAGGTCCATCAGAGTGGGTGATGTTTTTGTTGCTTATTTTTCTATCTTATTCAAGCGGACCTCCATCCAAAATTTTGGGGGTCCGCTCATCGTAACCCTCCCCCAGTGTCAAAATTGACACCTTTCAGGGGGGAGGGGGTGAAGATACCTGTTTAAGCCAGGTATTTTCACCCACATCCGGGAGTCATCTCTGCGGCAAATCTGCCTGAGCCAAGTCACTTCCCGCAGAAGACCCGTAGTGTTCTTGGAAACACTTGTCTCACAGAACACAGGAGGACCAGTCTGAACTGCGCAGCGCTTCTCGTGCATGTGCGTTTGGGAACCGGGCAGTGAAGCCGCAAGGCTTCTCTTCCTGGTTCCCTCACCGAGGATGGCAGAGGGGGCAGCAGAGTGACGAGCAATTGTTCGTCCTCTGCTGCGGACGTTGCTGGACTCCAGGACAGGTAAGTGTACAATTAGCAAACCTCTGCAGCTGCTGTTGTACAGTATTTTATAATACTATAAAATAACACAGCTGCTGTGTTATTTTATAGTATTTTGGCTGCGTAGCTCCGCTCTAAAATCCTCCTTCCAAATTAATGCTATACTGATGTTTTGCCCAGAGTGTTTTGTGCTAACATGCTTGCAATGTATAGGTAGTAAAGTATATTAATTTTTTTGTTCCTTTGACTCCACAGTTACCATCGACGCCACAGGAATGGCAGAATGTGGCATCTGATTTTTCTCAGCGGTGGAACTTTCCCAACTGTGGAGGAGCCATTGATGGCAAGCACATCCGCATCGTGCCACCAGCCCATTCTGGATCGTTTTTTTTTAATTATAAAGGCTTCCACAGTATTGTGATCATGGCGGTGGTGTCTGCCAACTATGAGTTTCTATTTGTTGATGTTGGGAAAAATGGGCGGATGTCTGACGGTGGTGTTTTCGCCCAGACCGAGTTTGCAGACCGGCTTCTTTCAGAGGACCTGGCATTGCCACCTGCTGAAGATAATGAACATGGCCTCCCGTTTGTGTTCCTGGCAGATGAGGCTTTTGCGCTTGGACCACATTTGATGAGGCCTTTTCCCCAAAGGTCCCTCACCCCTGAGAGGAGGGTCTTTAATTATCGTCTGGCCAGAGCACGAAGGGTGGTCGAAAATGCCTTTGGCATCATGGCCAGTCGCTTCCGCCTTTTTCTGACTGCGATAAACATGGCGGAGTATAAATGGAACCATTTGGTCATGTGCTGTTGCATACTGCACAATTTTTTAATCAAAAACTCAAACAATTATCTAGCTACAGTTGACCTTCAGGGCACACAGTGCTTGGATGGACCATTGGCAGCCCAGTTAGCTGGCCCTACAGGCTTGGCCCCCCAAAGCGGCGGTGATGTGCGGCAACGCTATCTAGAATATTTTATGGGTAGGGGGGCCATTGCAATGCCTGATCATTTTTAAACAAATTTTGGTCATAATAAAAAATAATATATTGAAAACATCTTGTTTGCTTTTCTTTTGTTGTATCTGTTCTTTCTCCTAGGTCAGTGATGGTGAACCTTGCCACTCCAGATGTTTTGCAACTCCATTTCCCATGATGCTCAACTACACTGCAGAGTGCCTGAGTAACATTAGAAATGTAGTTCCAAACCATCTGGGTTGCCAAGGTTCACCATCACTGTCCTTGGTTATACTAGTGCAGTTGTAGTCCCATGTTTTTTCCTAACAAGTAAATTACAATCATTTATAGAGTCTAAACACACACATTTTTTTAGGGGGGGGGGCAACATTGATATAAGAAGCCACACATTGTTTAGTGATTAAATTTTTTTATAGGAGTATAAAATTTTTCACGTTTGTATCAAAATATACCCCAAATTTTTTGGGGAATTTGTTTTTTTTTCTCTTTTTACAACTCAGTACAAAAATGTACAACACAAACAATATACCTTTATAGAAATAAAAGATTTCCCCCCCAAAAACTAAAACAATCTTTTTTAGAATATATACAAGTTTTACACCCTCCCAAGAATATGCTCAAGTTTTTTCAGTCTTTTCTCCATGATTTTGTTGGTTTGGCACATCTGGAACAGGTTGTCTTTTATCTTTTCAACCTCCCGAGAGCAGACACTCACTTGTTTCAGCAACATCTGGGCAGTGGCTCTGGTGAAGGTTGCTGGTGCCGCAGGCATTAAAGTCCCTTGAAGTAGTGAAAAGAAAATGTCTTACTAAATATACAGGCCAACATCTATTACCTGAGGCTGTGGTGTATGACACTGACCTGGTGAGTTGCCATTTCCCTCTTCTGCCACATTCTGCGGTTGTGGGTCTTGAGTTGGTGGTGCGGGGTTTGCAGCCTTGTGTCTCTTAGCTCTTTGAAGCCCTAGGAGATATAACCAAAAGGTAGACTTGTGTAACTAAATATATTTTGGCGTGAAAAAGGAATATTAATCATTCTTGGGAAGTGTGTTACAATTGTATTAGTGATAATTTTTTAGGAGATGAACACATGATTGTATCCATTTCCCAAGATGGTAGATTAATCTCTTTTGGTCATGTTTCACACATGGAAACACACCAGGTATCCACTGGATCACCTGTGTGTGACACCATCAAAAGGTTGTTCTTGTGGCCCACACTTGTGCTAATGAGTCCAGATGTGTAAGCAGCTGCTGAGCATACTCTTGTAAACGTACACTGAATCTAGTTACATTAGCCAAATCTAATTACCAACAACTACACAAACATGTTTATAATTACTTCTCACATAAACATTTCATGATGTCCTGTTTCATGTTATTGGGCACAAGAATCCAACGTTGAAATCCTCGTTCAATACCACCCAAACGATGTTTTGGTGGAATACATTGCTAAAAACATTTGAACATGCCTATTATTTTAGGATTGATAAAATGTCGTTCGAACAATGAATCGGGCCAAAAGCTTGTGATTGAGTGAACGTTTGAACGACCATTTATACGATCGATTCGTGTGCCCAAAAACATGAAACATGACATTTTTAACTGTACTACATACATTATTTTAAAAGCACATGCAACACCACGTTATTACCAAAAATCACATTTAATGTAAATCTACTTACTTTTTTTGATGACTTTTTAAATCTTTTTATATTGATCCGGCTCACGCAACTTAATGTCCGACCATCGTTTCCGGATCTGTTCCCGCGACCTGCGAACACCAAATTTATGCAATAGCGCTTTGACCACTTTATCCATGATCTTGGCCTTCACTTGATTTGGCTTTTTGTAGGGCCCATGTTTGGCGTCATAATCATCCCAGAGCAATATGGTGACCATCTCCACCATCTCCTCAAAGCTCATGTTAGTGGCTTTATACCTTCTGGGTCGGGGCCTGCTTTCTTCCCCACTTTCCACATCATGTTGTTGATTCGCCGACATGTTTACACTCTCCGTCATTAAGGAGTAGCGAGAAGGGGCGGGGAAAGTAGTGTAACGAACGTCAGGGGCGGAAAAGCGTGCGGAGCGTCACACATGCGCACTGTATATAACTCCAAAAAACATCGTTGAAAGCGACGTTCAGTGAGTGGAAGAAGGTCGGAGGAGACGAACGTGTAGATCGCGGGTACGTAACATTTTTCATACTTGATATGTCGAGGGTTGAGCGGCCCCGAACAGCAAATGTAGTGACCGTACAGACCTTTAAATTTGGCTGTGTCCAGGAGCATTAAACCTATAAACATTCATTCACTGTATGTTCGGGGCCGGGGTTGGGCAATATGCATGTAACTTGGCGCTTGCTTCCCGTGCTGTTAGTACTGGCCGTGCACAAAGTGTCATTTTTGAATTGTGAATAAACTTTGAAAAGTCAATCGCGGCTCTAAATGAATTCTTGCCTCCCGGCAAATGGCAAGACATTGAAAAGTGAGTTGTACCTGCAAAATAAAAACATGGGGGTTCCCCCAAATTCGAGTTGCAGGCCCTTCAGGTCTGTCAAGGATTTTAAGGGGAACTCCACCCCCAAATCAGGAAAAAAAAGGGCGTGGAGTCCCCCCAAAATCCACAACAGACCCTTTATCCGAGCACGCAACCTGGCCGGCCACAGGGGAAGAGGGGGGACGAGAGAGCGGCCCCCCCTCCCTCCTGAACCGTACCAGGCCACATGCCCTCAACATGGGGAGGATGTCCCCATGTTGATGGGGACAAGGGCCTCATCCCCACAACCCTTGCCCGGTGGTTGTGGGGGTCTGCGGGCGGGGGGCTTATCGGAATCTGGAAGACCCCTTTAACAAAGGGGACCCCCAGATCCCGCCCCCCTATGTGAATTGGTAAGGGGTACATTGTACCCCTACCATTTCACGAAGAAAGTGTACAAAATGTAAAAAATGACAGTAGTCAGTTTTTGACAATTCCTTTAATTTTTAGTTTGGCTTTCTTCCATCTTCTTCCTTCTTCTTCTTTTCTCGCTTCGTGTTTCTTCCTCCATCTTCCTCTTCCTCTTCATCTTCCTTCTTCCTTCGGTGTTCTCGTCCGCATCTTGCTCCGGGTTCTTCTTTCTCCGGCCGCTCCGTTTGAATTGGAGGTTCCCGCTGTGTGACGCTTCAGTTCATCAGTTCTCCTCTTGGTCCGGCGACCCCGCCCCCCTCTGACGCACAGAGATTTCACAGGTACTTTCCCCATGCAGTCAGAGGGGGCGGGTCCCCCGGCTCGCAGCGGACCTAGAGGAGAACTGCCTAACTTTGCGTCACACAGCGGGAAACTCAAATTCAAACGGAGCGGCGGGAGAACAAAGAAGAAGCCGAAGCAAGATGGGGACGAGAAGCCCGAAGCAAGAAGGAAGATGAAGATGAAGAGGAAGATGGAGGAAGAAACTCGAATGCAGAAAAGAAGAAGGAAGAAGATGGTTGAAAAACAAAACCAATAATAAAGGAATTGTCAAAAACTGTGTAGTGTAATTTTTTAGATAATGCCATTTTTTAAGGTGAAATGGTAGGGGTACAATGTCCCCCATTACCATTTCACATAGGGGGGGCGGGATCTGGGGGTCCCCTTTGTTAAAGGGATCTTCCAGATTCCGATAAGCCCCCCGCCCGCAGACCCCCACAACCACCGGGCAAGGGTTGTGGGGATGAGGCCCTTGTCCCCATCAACATGGGGACATCCTCCCCATGTTGAGGGCATGTGGCCTGGTACGGTTCAGGAGGGAGGGGGGGCGCTCTCTCGTCCCCCCCTCTTCCCCTGTGGCCGGCCAGGTTGCGTGCTCGGATAAGGGTCTGTTATGGATTTGGGGGGGGGACTCCACGCCATTTTTTCCCAGAATTTGTGGGGGAGTTCCCCTTAAAATCCTTGACAGACCTGAAGGGCCTGGTATGGATATTTGGGGGAACCACAATGCTTTCCCAATGTTTGTATCAATGACTTTCCTATGTATTGCAATTGACAGGAGACAACAATTAAGTATACCCAGGAGTGAATTTAGTGTTAATTAAAAAAAATAAAAAATGACACTTGGTGCAAGGACAGTTCGAGGTACTCCTTTATTTTTGGGGAGTCCTTTAATTCCCACGATTTACAGGGCAACATTTACTTCAATGGGGTTTGGGTTCGGGGAAAGTCAGGTCACGAACTCTAGCTTTTTACAAAGTTAGCTAAAAAGAGTTCAACACAAACATCCAGGTGTCCACTCTACTCTATGATGACTGATCAATTGCTACGTTAGTGGCCTATATATGGTGAGAAAGATTTGGAGTAGTCCTGACTGACATTCCTTTTTTTGATTTGGGTTTTGAATTGCAGAGAAAATGAAGGTATTTAAGGACCCAGATTTTATGTTGGAATTCCTGCAAAGATGGAAGAATCTTCCAATTTTATGGCAGACTAAAAATAAACATAATAAAAATAAAGAAGCCAGGAAGAGAGCACTGGAGACCTTGCTGGAATTTGTGAAAACTCAGATCCCCACAGCAACACTACAGGATCTGAACACAAAAATTGGGACCATTAGGGGCACATACCGGGCTCAAGGGAATAAAGTGCTAAAATCCCTGCGGTCAGGAGCAGGTGCAGAGGACCGATACATCCCAAATCTGTGGTACTATCAGCACCTGAGTTTCCTGGATGAACACCTGGAATCCAGGGAATCCCTTTCCAGCCTTCAACCCAGAACGACCTCCAGCCTTCCTTGCAGCCAACCCTCCAGCCAACCCTCCAGCCTTCCCTGCAGCCAACCCTCCAGCCTTCCCTGCAGCCAACCCTCCAGCCTTCCCTCCAGCCTTCCCTCCAGCATTCCCTGCAGCCAAGCCTCCAGCCAAGTTGAGGTCTCTTTGGAGGAACAACCTCAAGTCCTGGAGGAGCCTGATTTAAATATTTGGAGCCAGGTATAATATTTCACAAAATATTTAGAGTAATAAAAGTTGAATGTTGTAAAAGTTTCAAAAAAAGTGTGAAACATGTTAAGAGTTAAAAAAAAGTGTCTGACATATCAATAGACAGCAGTGGCCAAAAATTAAGGGCACCAAAAAGAAATATACTGGTGTCAGAATGATTCACTTTAATATTTAGTAGCATTCAATTACCAAATGTCATGAGGTGACAAATGTGTGTGAAAGATGAAGGCAAAACTAACTCGATGTACCTTTTTTAAACAGGATGAGGAGACAGGCCCCAGTGGGACACACGAGGAGGCAGGTGCCACTGGAAGCCAGGAGGAGACAGGCCCCAGTGGGACACACGAGGAGGCAGGTGCCACTGGAAGCCAGGAGGAGGCAGGCCCCAGTGGGACTCAGGAAGAGGCAGGCCCCAGTGGGACCCAGGAAGAGGCAGGCCCCAGTGGGACCCAGCACAACACCAGGCCCCAGATCCCTCTGCTGCGGATTCCAGCAAAAAGATCAAGGAGGCTGCTTCAAATCCCCTTATTGGGGAGAAACTGCCCCAAATGGGACTGGACCAGAGGCTGAAATGTGAAACCCTAATATTGAAGGTGGTCAATATGGGCCTGTTGAACAAACTGAAGGATTTCACAGACGTTGTGGACCTTTCATATTTTTATGCTCAAGTTCCTGCCCCACTCCATGCTCCTGCCCCACTCCATGCTCCTGTAACAGTCCCTGCTCCTGTTCCAGACCCTGCTCCTGCTCCAGTCCCTCCTCCACGGACACAGCCTCCAAGGAAGGCTGCAGGGAAGGTCAAACAAAAAACCCGAAAATGAGCCCAGGATATGTGCCTCACATGGGCCCAATTTTTGTCTTCACATGCTTTGGTGTTTGCTGTGGTGATCTGGGTCTGCACTAATTTCAGCAGGGTCTCCAGTGCTGTCTTCCTGGCTTCTTGATTTGTACTTTACATATGGTTTTGTTTTGGCTTACCTTTTAATTTGTTATTAGGCCATAATAAATGGAATTTTTTTGTAAGATACAAAATGAACATGTGTTTTTCTTCTAAATAGCCAGTTTGTAAGTGAGTAGGCAGGGACAGTGGATAAAAAATTGTGAAATTAACAAGGGACACTAACCTCATTGAGGCCAAATTAGAATAAATAATAATGTTGTGGTAACTTGACACACTCCAAAATAGCAAATAATATGTAAAAACAGTCTAAAATCTAATACCACAAATTAAACCCCAAAAAAATAAAAAATAAAATAATGTAAAAATTTTGGGGTATTTAGGGAGATCTGGCTCACCAAAATAGAGATTAATCATGATAAAACAATAAATACTAAAGAACAAAGATTGTCCTAACTCTGGGAGAATATCAGCAGCAAGAGAATTGGAATATTGCAGCATTAGAACGAAGAAAAGAATGCGCTGCATTAAACGATGTAATAATTTCATGCATGACGAATGTGCCATCTCCATTCCGAACAGTAGTTTTACCAGAACGAGCTCTCCCTTCTCCTCACTTGCTTCTGATCATGCGCGCTTTTTTCACGTCGTTAAAGCCTACACACGATCATTTTTCATGATGAAAAAAACGACGACGTGAAAAACGGCGAGAAAATTTAGAACATGTTCTAATTTTTCTCGTCGTTTTTAATGCCGTTTTTCTCGTTCAAAATAACGACATAAAGCCCAAAGACGATCGGTTTTCTCGGCGAAATAAAAAAATGCCGTTATTCTCGTCGAGAAAAGCGGTCGTGTGTACACGGCATTAGGCTCCATGTACACTGAAGCTGATAAACTGCATTTTATTGGTGTTTTGGCGTTTTTTTAAAAAGCCCATTAACTGCACTCTATGTTAGCCTATGTGTTCATGTACACAGCGTTTTTTAGCGTTAATGAGAAGTGGAGTTAATGGGCTTTTTTCTGAAAGCAAGAAATTTGAGTTCAAAGTGCCGTTTTTCGGCGGAAAAAAAAACGCAAAAAAATGCAAAACGCTGAAAAACGCTGGTCGCCTGCGTTTTTTAGCGTTTTTTGATCCATTGAAAAAAAAAAAGCTAAAAAACGCTACACTGAAAAACGCTAATAAACGCTAGTAAAAACCGCTGATAAAAGCTATATTTTAAAGCAGCTTTTTCTGCCAGAAATCTGGTGTTCAAAATGACCGTTTTTGAGCTTCTGTGTACATGGAGCCTAACAGGAGAGAATTTCCCTTCCTAGGGGTAGATTTCCTCTCACTTCCTGTTGTCTCCTTCTGTTTGCAAGTAGGAGTCGTTTGTAAGTTGGATGTTTGAAAGTAGGGCCTGCCGTATATACTCTGCAGAAATTTGGCCCTTATGTGTTGGTGTTGCCACAACACTGTAAGCCCTCACAGTTACTCTTGGTGGGCGCTGGAACGCCCTGCTGTGAACTATTATATGAAGAATTGTAATTACATGCCATAGTTGAACAGTGGTAGGAAAAATTGGGCCTTTGGTTGTGGTGCTGGTGCCACAACACTGAAAGCCCTCACAGTTACTCTTGGTGGGCGCTAGAACGCCCTGCTGTGAATTATTATATCAAGAATTGTAATTACATGCCATAGTTGAACAGTGGTAGGAAAAATTGGGCCTTTGGTGGTGGTGCTGGTGCGACAACACTGTAAGTCCTCACAGTTCCTCTTGGTGGGCGCAGGAATGGGCCCAGCTGTGAAATATTAGATCAAGAATTGTAATTACATACCCCTGTTGAACAGGGACAGAAAAATTGGGCCTTTGGTGGCGGTGCTGGTGCCACAACACTGTAAGCCCTCACAGTTACTCTTGGTGGGTGCAGGAATGGGCCCTGCTGTGTGAATTATTAGATCAAGAATTGTAATTACGTGCCCCTGTTGAACAGGGGCATAAAAATTGGGCCTTAGGCACTGGTGCTGGTGCCACAACACTGCAACCCCTCACAGATACTGTAGTTGGAGCGCAGCAATGAGCCCTACTGCAAAGTATTGCATCAAAAATTTTAATTACATGCCCCTGTTAAACAGGGCTGAAAAATTGGGCCTTAGCCACTGGTGACGGTGCCCAGAAATAAAAATGTTGTGAAAAGGAAGTAAGGAATGTGGGATTATGACGGTGCCAGAAAAAATCAAATAGTGTATTGTTTAAAAAAAGGTAATTTTATTGATACATCCAAATATTGACACAAATATATATATAAAAAGAATTGAACATGTCATACTGTACACATGATACACTAGATCACAAGGCTAACCCAACATGTTTTGCCAATTCATTGGCTTCATCGGGGGTGAAGAGAGGTACAGTACAGTTACAAACAAATCTATAAACAAAACAAAATTCATATTAGTAAATTGCACATCATTGCCCGGAGGGGGGGGGGGGAATTATGTGGCCAAAAGTGGAAAACGTGACCAGCAGGCAAAAGGAAGAGGAACAAACGTGGGCCACCAACCTAACAATTCCCATAGGGAGGCGCATCAAAATGCCAACGAGGTGCCTAATGGGAGTCCACCGACCATAGGTGCCTGTAGGTGGCTATTTAAAATAAAAGACACAAAATTAGAATTAAAATATATTGACAAAGGGTGACTATTGCAACACTTAACAGTGCCGCAAATAATAGACAACCCATTGGGGGACTAACATAGTCTCCTATACCGACCAGAATTGTATTGGTAAAAACAACAAAAGAAAATATGTGGTGGGGCGCTGTTTAACCACTTGACCACTGGGCACTTAAACCCCCTTAATAACCAGACCAATTTTCAGCTTTCGGTGCTCTCATATTTTGAATGACAATTACTCAGTCATACAACACTGTACCTATATGAATTTTTTGTCCTTTTTTTCACACAAATAGAGCTTTCTTTTGGTGGTATTTAGTCACCGTTGGGTTTTTTATTTTTTGCGCTATAAGAGAAAAAAGACTGAAAATTCTGTAAAAAAATGATTTTTTTTTCGTTTCTGTTATAAAATTTTGCAAATTACTATTTTTTCTTCATAAATTTTGACCAAAATTTATACTGCTACATATCTTTGGTAAAAATAAGTACAAATTGGTGTATATTATTTGGTCTTTGTGAAAGTTATAGAGTCCACAAGCTATAGTGCCAATATCTAAAAATTGATCACACCTAAAGTACTGACGGCCTATCTCATTTCTTGAGACCCTAACATGCCAGAAAAGTACAAATACCCCCCAAATGACCCCTTTTTGGAAAGAAGACACTCCAAGGTATTTAGAAAGAGGCATTGTGAGTTTTTTGAAGTTGTCATTTTTTCCCACAATTCTTTGCAAAATCAAGATTTTTTTTTCTCTTTTTTTTTTCACAAAATTGTCATATTAGCAGGTTATTTCTCACTCACAGCATATGCATAACACAAATTACACCCCAAAACACATTCTGCTATTCCTCCCGAGTATGGCGATACCACATGTGTGGGACTTTTACACAGCGTGGCCACACACAGAGGCCCAACATGCAGGGAGCACCATCAGGCGTTCTGGAGCACCCAGGCCAATTCTGACATTTCTCTCCTACATGTAAAAATCATCATTTGTTTGCTAGAAAATTACATAGAACACCAAAACATTATATATGTTTTTTTAGCAAAGACCTTAGAGAATATAATGGTGGTCGTTGCAACTTTTTATCTCGCACGATATTTGCGCAGCAATTTTTTTAACGCGTTTTTTACGGAAGAAAAAATGTTTTGTGCTAAAAAAAAAAAAAACAGTAAAGTTAGCCCAATGTTTTTACATAATGTGAAAGATGAAGTTACGCCGAGTAAATAGATACCTACTATGTCACCCTTCAAAATTGCACACGCTCGTGGAATGGCGCCAAACTTCGCTACTTAAAAATCCCCATAGGCGATGTTTTAAATATTTTTACTGGTTACATGTTTTGAGTTACAGAGGAGGTCTAGGGCCAGAATTATTGCTCTCGCTCTAACGTTCATGGCGATACCTCACATGTGTGGTTTGAACACCGTTTTCATATGTGGGCGGGACTTACGTATGCGTTCGCTTCTGTATGCGAGCTCACGGGGACAGGGGCGCTTAAAAAAAAATATATTTTTTTTATTGTTCATTTTACTTTATTTATTTTAGTTTGACATGTTTTTCCGCCCCAAAAATTTTTTTGATCACTTTTATACCTATTACAAGGAACGTAAACATCCCTTGTAATAGGAATATGGCAAGACAGGTCCTCTTTACAGTGAGATATGGGGTCAATAAGACCCCACATCTCACCTCTAGGCTGGGAAGCCTGAAAAAAAACAAAAAAAACAAAAAACAATCCTGGCTTTGATCGTAGCGGTAAGTCGGTAGAAGCACCGGAGGGTGGCGGGGGGGGGACATCCCCTCTCGCCTCCCGTAAGAATGATCAAGCGGTGGAACAGCCGCTATGATTGTTTTTATGGTGTAGGGAATCGCCGGCTGAAAAAGCTAATATCTGAATGATGCCTGTAGCTGCACCCATCATTCAGATATCCCCGCACAAAGTCAAGGACGTCATATGACGGCCGGCGGGCGGGAAGTGGTTATTGCAGAGTATTGCCGGGCATTGTGGAGTATTGCCGGGCATTGCGGAGTATTGCAGGGCATTGCGGAGTATGGCAGGGTATTGCACGGGGTATTGCACAGGGGGTATTGCGCAGAGTATTGCAGAGTATTGCTGAGTATTGTGCAGGGTATTGCAGAGTATTGTGCAGGGTATTGCAGAGTATTGTGCAGAGTATTGCAGAGTATTGTGCAGAGTATTGCAGAGTATTGTGCAGGGTATTGCAGAGTATTGTGCAGAGTATTGCAGAGTATTCCCGTGTGCGCGCCCCAGGGGGCGCGCGGGAGCGCGATTCTGGGAGGACGTTATATAACGTCCTCCCAGAGTTAAGCAACCACCTTGTCGACGTTATTTGTCGGCAGGTGGTTGCCAAGTGGTTAAGGAGGTATGTGTGAAAATCCAATCACAATAAGGAACTTCTGTGATCATCTACAACAAAATAGAAATACTTTATTGACTGATAAAATAAAATTAATATTTATGTCATCCGACTAAGGAGATGAACCAAATGGCCAGATCCAAAAAGTAAATTATATGATATATAAGCTTACCTAATCAAATGTAGCATGTTGAAAAATGTTCAGAGTTAAAAAGGTTGATTCATCAGAGATATGGACACCTGAATGGTATCTAATAATTATCTCTGACCAGAGACAAAGAATGGCCCTAATGGAGCCAAAGATCCCGTGGATGAGTTAATTAAACTGAAGATCAATGATGCTAACAAGAGGCAGAGAAGCCTAAACGAAAAATAATAAGGATGTATCAGACAGTTGATCTGAAATGATTCAAATAAAGCTCAAATGGCCAGTAAACGCAAATACAAAGTAGCAATACAAGTGTAAATAGTTACCTGAAGTGATCACGTATCCAACAGCAGCGCCCCACAGCCATGGACAACAAAAGCTGTCCTAGGCAGGTTTAAATAGACCACCCAGCCGCCTGACGTAAGCGTCGCCCGGTGGCAGCGGACGTGGGATAGCCAACGCGCATGCGTCGCAACGCCAAAGGCCTACATTGCCCATAGTGCTTAGCACTAGAACGTCGAGGACGTGGTTGCGTCATGCGCACCAGGCCGGGACGGACGAGATGGAGTAGCGGGGATGTGGGGATACTAAGGCGGCGCAAGAGATGGGCGTGGCTAACAAGCGGGCAAGGTGTGAAAACACCAGCCCTTGGGTGTCCATACAGACACTAACCAGAGGCTCCAAGGGACCCCCGATGACGATGAGAACCATCCAAAGGGATAATGCCAGAGAGCGGCCCACATCCTCAACCATTACCTCCACAGATGTTAAAGGGGCAACGTATTCCACAAAAGGTCACATACCATCGCGCAACGATGTGCACACCTAGAGAAAGAGGGGAAAATTCTATAAATAATAATAATAATAATAATGATCCAGTAATAAGAAAAAAGGAAAATATTAAAGACAAAAATAGTCTATATGCCTAACAATTTAAATACATGCTAAATAAAGAAAAAGTTCCATTATTAAATAATAGAATAATTACTAAAAAACAATAATGGATCAATAATGAATAATAGATAAACAAATAAAATAACTCGGTGGTTCCCTAGTTATTAAAAGGGACATTTGTCAATGGTCAAAGTAGGGAAAAGATGGCACAGGGTGAGCAATGGGAAAATCGTAGACCAAAAAAAGAAAGAAAGAAAATTCTATAGA
Source organism: Rana muscosa (assembly GCA_029206835.1). Classification (NCBI taxonomy): domain Eukaryota; kingdom Metazoa; phylum Chordata; class Amphibia; order Anura; family Ranidae; genus Rana; species Rana muscosa. The sequence goes on along the minus strand of CM055122.1, from coordinate 382,153,476 downwards.
AAGGATTTGTAACTAATGTATTCATTGAGTCCCTGGAATTTGACTGCATCAAGAGTATGAATCCACCGGGTTTCCAATTGTAGAAGTCTTATGTCTATATTCCCTCCACGCAAATGCGGAGGCACATGTTCCAAAGCATAAAAGGTAACAACATGAGCGTCGTAGTCATGCTGATATCCAATGTGACGATTGAGTGCCGTGGTTGTGAGTTTCTTGTAGGTCGGCAAGACATGGTCCCTTATTCGCTTGAAAAAGGGCCGTTTGGTCTTGCCGACATAGAAGCAACCACAATGGCAGAGAGCAAGATAAACCACTCCGATGGTCTTACAGTTTATTCGATGCTTTAAAATATGAGTACGACCATTGGGTAGTGGTACAACATGAGAATTGGGCAGAAAACAGCAAACATCACACCTGCCACAGGAAAATGTTCCACCCTGATCTCTTGGTGGGCGCAGGAATGGGCCCTGCTGTGTGAATTATTAGATCAAGAATTGTAATTACGTGCCCCTGTTGAACAGGGGCATAAAAATTGGGCCTTAGGCACTGGTGCTGGTGCCACAACACTGCAACCCCTCACAGATACTGTAGTTGGAGCGCAGCAATGAGCCCTACTGCAAAGTATTGCATCAAAAATTTTAATTACATGCCCCTGTTAAACAGGGGCAGAAAAATTTGGCCTTAGGCACTAGTGCTGGTGCCACAACACTGCAACCCCTCACAGATACTGTAGTTGGAGCTCAGGAATGAGCCCTGCTGCAAAGTATTGCATTAAAAATTCTAATTACACTCCACTGTTAAACAGGGCTGAAAAATTGGGCCTTAGCCACTGGTGACGGTGCCCAGAAATAAAAATGTTCTTACATGCTATCAGCATGATCATTGAGGAGGAAGAGGATAGTCACTTAGCATAACAGGATAGACACTCTGCATCAGCATAGGCAGTCTTGAAGGGATCTGACATTTCAAAGAAAATTATTCTGTTACATCAGCATCAGGTGCTTGGTAGCTGGTGTTGATCCAAGACTGATTAATTTTTATGAAGGTCAGTCGATCGACCGAGTCGGTGGACAGGGGCACCCTGTGATCGGTTACAAAGCCTCCAGCAGCACGGAATGTGTGTTCCGAAAGAACGCTGGATGCAGGACAGGCCAGTAGCTCAATTGCATATTGTGCAAGCTCTGGCCAGTGATCCATCCTCAAGACCCAGTAACCCAGAGGATTTTTGGTGGGAAAGGTGTCCAAGTCTGATCTTGCCCCTAGGTATTCCTGCACCATTTAAACCAGACGCTGGCGATGGTTGCTGGAACTGATCATACCTTGGGGCTGCGGACTAAAAAATTGTCTGAACGCATCGGTCAGACGGCCACCTTCTCCACCGCTCCTTCTTTGACTGACCGAAGCCTCAGCAACACGTTGTCCAGGACCAGGAATTTGTAACCTCCCAGTCTCTGGGAACGCGTTGCACAGGCCTTTCTGCCAGGCCTCCCGAAGATGCTTCATCCTCTGCTCCCTCTGCGACGGCAAGATAAGGTCCGCAACCTTACCCTTGTAACGTGGATCAAGGAGGGTTGCCAGCCAGTAATGATCCCTCTCCTTGATCGCACGAATATGAGGATCCTTCCGCTGGCTTTGCAGGATCAGGGAGGCCATGCAGCGTAGGTTTGCTGAGGCATTTGGTCCGGAGACCCGTGACCACGTCCCCATTGAGACGAAACGTTGGGTAAGCGACGTTCTGACGTCACCGCGTCATATGCTAGACCTGGAAGATACGGGCAGCCAGATCGAGGAGCCGCTCGATCGTTTTACATGCTTTATTTCATCTTACGTCTGTAAGTGTGTTTTTTATTACTTCTTATTAAAAGTCTAAAGGATTTTAAGCTATGCGAGCCTTCTTTTCATTTATGTGGCATATCCTGATTGACTACTGTTCATGAGTCATTCAAGCAAGTAGCGCTGCCTGCTGAGGACACCTTTTATTGGGATTATCTGTTTATGCGCTGACTGATCTCCTGTAATAAGAGATCATGCACTTCTGGTAAGCGGCAGTGTGTCATTAAGGTGGAAGCACTTTTTTATCACCCCTCTTTCTGAAAGCTGTGGGTTCATTTGCACAGTGGAGACCCATTTAAAGTTTTATGGACTATATGCAAATATATACTTGGTTTTCATACATCATATATGGACTGCAAGTGTTGCTTTTTTGTTTTTTGCACCTTAGGTCTTATTGACCTCCTATATTGAGTTTTATGCTAATTCATTGTTTTCTCACCTTCACTTTTATATTAGCGCAGCCTTTTTTTCCTTTCCATTTGGTCGAGTCCTCTGGATCACACAGGACATCATGATCCGCAGCTACCTCCTCCCAGCCATGTACAAGTCCATGGGTGCCTTGGGACTGTAATTGATCCCTTGAAGACTGCTGCTGATGCTGAGTGCTAGGCTCCACCTCCATGCTGACACAATCCTCCTCCTCCTTATCCTCCTCATCCTCTTCCTGTGTGATAGCCAGGCCAGCAGGAACACTGTCTGGATAAAGGGGGCCTTGAGAGGTAAGGAAGTCCTCCTCTTCCTCCCTCTGTTCTGCCTCAAGTGCCCTGTCCATTATTCCATGCAGCGTGTGCTCCAACAGGTGGACAAGAGGGACAGTGTCACTGATGCATGCACTGTCACTGCTCACCATCCTCATGGCCTCCTCAAATGGTGCCAGGACAGTGCATACATCCCTGATCACAGCCCACTGGCGTGGGGAAAAAAATCCAAGCTCCCCTGACCCTGTCCTGGTGCCATATTGCAACAGATACTAATTGATGGCCCTCTGCTGCGTGTGCAGCCGCTGCAGCATGGCCAACGTATAGTTCCACCTGGTGGGCATGTCACAGATTAGGCGGTTCTTGGGTAGGTTGTATTCCTTTTGCAGGTCAGCCAGCCGAGCACTGGCATTATATGACCGGCGGAAATGCCCACAGAGTTTCCTGGCCTGCTTCCGGACCTCCTGTAAGCCCGGGTACCTGCCCAAGAGCCGCTGCACCACCAAGTTAAGGACGTAAGCCAAACAGGGCACATGGGTCAGGTGTCCCTGTCGGAGGGCGGAGAGGAGGTTGGTGCCATTGTCAGAAACCACCATTCCTATCTTAAGCTGGCGTGGCGTTAACCACCTCTGAGCCTGCCCCTGCAGAGCTGACAGAATCTCTGCCCCAGTGTGGCTCCTGTCTCCCAAGCACACCAGCTCAAGCACCGCATGGCATCTTTTTGCCTGCGTACTTGCGTAGCCCCTTGAACGCCTACGGAGCACCGCTGGTTCCGAGGACAAAGCACAGGAAGAGGCCATGGATGAATAAGAAGAGGAGGGGGTGGAGGAGAGAGGTGTGTCAGAATCACCAGTAGTAGCATTTTGGAGGCGTGGTGGCAGAACAACCTCCAATACTACTGCACCTTGTCCTGCATCCTTCCCAGCTGCCAACAGAGTCACCCAATGCGCTGTAAAAGCTAGGTAACGTCCCTGTCCATGACTGCTGAACCATGAGTCAGCGGTAATATGCACCTTATTGCTGACCGCCCTGTCCAGCGAGGCCAAGACATTGCCTTCCACATGCTGGTAGAGAGCTGGAATCGCCTTCTGTGAGAAAAAGTGGCGTTTGGGAACCTGCCACTGAGGAACCGCACATTCCACAAACTCACGGAAGGGGGCAGAGTCTACCAACTGAAAAGGCAGCAGTTGAAGTGCTAGCAATTTAGCCAGGCTAGCATTCAACCGCTGGGCATGTGGATGGCTGGGAGCAAACTTCTTTTGGCGGTGCAGCAGCTGGGGCAGGGAAATTTGCCTGGTACAATCTGACGTTGGTGTACCGATAGCAGATTACCCGCAAGTACTTGGCTGTGACACACTTAATTCTACACCTTCATTCCTCTCAGTGCTGGTTTCAGAGAGGACTGAAGGTATAGTGGGGTTGGAGATCTCAGCTGATGAGGAGCAAGGAGAGGTCCGCTTTGATCTTTGGTGTGGGTCTTTTTTGTATGCTTGCCACGGACTGAATGGCAGGTCAACATATGTCTGGTCAAGCATGTGGTGCCCAAGCGGCTCATGTCTTGGCCACGCGAGATACGCTTCAGACATATGTTGCAAATAGCAATGGTGCGATCTGCTGCACACGTCTCAAAAAAGGCCCACACCAAAGAACTTTTGGAATAACGCGCAGAGACAGCAGCGCCCTGAACATGTGGAACACTGCGGTGTGATGCAGTCGGTTGGCTGCCCTTAAGCTGGCCCCTGGAGGGCATCCTGCCTCGTTGGAGATGTGCCTCCTCCTCCTCCAACTCCTCTCTCCTCTTGGGCATGTTGTGGCTCAACATGGCCAGCTGCCGAAATGAAGGACAAGCGTGTCCCACGGCCACGTGCTGATGAGGATGCACCGTGTCCACGACCAGCACTGTTGCCTCTAGACACAGAGCCTGCTTGCCCTCTTTTATTGGCTTGTGACTGTCTGCCTCTCATTGTTGGCCTTCCAGACATACTAATGGCATGCAGTGAGATGTAGCTGCACAAAGCTGGGATGTATATATACTGATTATACTGCAGCTAGCAGAATCAACTGCCTGTCTGTGGTATTAATATGATCAGAACACCAGCAATTGTCTTCAGGTATTTTTAGGTGCACACTGTGCAAAGGACACAGTACACTAACAGTAAATACGGAAGTTGCCTGCCTGTGGTATTAATATGATCAGAACACCAGCAATTGTCTTCAAGTATTTTTAGGTGCACACTGTGCAAAGGACACAGTACACTAAGGGCTCTTTCACACGGGGCGGATCAGTAATAATCCGCCCCGTGAAGCTCCGCTTGCTCAGCGGGGATCGCTCCGTTGATCCCCGCTGAGCCGGCGGATGACTGGGCGGTCCCCGCACACTGTGCAGGGACCGCCCTGTCAGAGTGCCGCTCTCCCCTATGGGGGATCGGATGATGACGGACCGGAGCGGAGCGGAGCGGATGTCAGCGGACATGTCTCCGCTGACATCCGTGCCTCCATAGGGCTACATGGAGCGTCCGTGCAGGTCCGCCTAAAAACTGACAGGCGGACCTGAACGGACCCTCCGTGTGAAAGGGGCCTAACTGTAAATACTGAAGCTGCCTGCCTGTGTTACTAATATGATCAGAACACCAGCAATTGTCTTCAGGTATTTTTAGGTGCACACTGTGAAAAGGACACAGTACACTAAAGCCCTGTACACACGATCGGTTTTACCGATAAAAACAGTCCGGTGGACTTTTTTCATCGGACAAACCGATCGTGTATGGGCCCCATCAGTCTTTTTTCCATCGGTGAGAAAAAATAGAACATGTTTTAAATTTATCCGATGGAAAAATAAACGATAGCAAATTCCGATCGTCTGTGTGGAACTCAATTGGAGAAAAAAACCCACGCATGCTCAGACTGAATTAGGAGACGGCAGCGCTGGTTCTGGTAAAACTAGCATTCATAATGGAGAGAGAACATTCGTCATTCTGCAAATTATTGCCTCGTTATTTTTTTTATCAAGATCTACTTTTTAATTTTCTTGGTTTAATTTTTTTCTTGTGACCTTCATTTTTTTTTTTTTTTTGGTCAAGTTATCACAACAACATTATTATCTTTTTATTTTTAACCCTCAAGGAGGTTGGTGTCCCTTGTTAATTATACTTTGGGAGTGATTTGGGGGGTTCGTAGTGGAGAAGGATCTGGGGGTTTTGGTAGATCATAAGCTCAATAATGGCATGCAATGCCAAGCTGCGGTTTCCAAAGCGAGCAAAGTCCTTTCTTGTATTAAGAGAGAGAGAGATCATTTTGCCCCTGTTCAAATCATTAGTAAGACCTCATCTGGAATATGCAGTTCAGTTTTGGGCACCAGTTCTCAAAAAGGATATCGGGGAACTGGAGAAAGTGCAGAGAAGGGCAACCAAACTGATAAGAGGCATGGAGGAGCTCAGCTATGAGGAAAGATTAGAGGAACTGAATGTATTCACTCTTTAGAAGAGGAGAATAAGGGGGATATGATTAACATGTACAAATATATAAGGGGTCCATATAGTGAACTTGGTGTTGAGTTATTCACTTTACGGTCAACACAGAGGACAAGGGGGCACTCTTTACGTCTAGAGGAAAAAAGATTTCATCTCCAAATATGGAAAGGTTTCTTCACAGTAAGAGCTGTGAAAATGTGGAACAGACTCTCTCCAGAGGTGGTTCTGGCCAGCTCAGTAGATTGCTTTAAGAAAGGCCTGGATACTTTCCTAAATGTACATAATATAACTGAGTACTAACATTTATAGGTAAAGTTGATCCAGGGTAAATCCGATTGCCTCTCGGGGGATCAGGAAGGAATTTTTTCCCCTGCTGTAGCAAATTGGATCATGCTCTGCTGGTTTTTTTTTTGCCTTCCTCTGGATCAACTGTGGGTATAGACTTGGGTATATGGGATTGTACGATATTTTGTATTTTATTTATTTTAATTTTTTATGGTTGAACTGGATGGACTTTGTCTTTTTTCAACCTGACTAACTATGTACCTATGTAACTATGTAACAGTGCGCTGCGCCGGTTCATACCTCAATTGGTGTGTCGGATAAATCATTAATGGGGCACGTGAACCGGCGGCGCACTGTGATAGTATCTAAAAATCTCAGTGGCGCTTCTGTCTCTATTCAAAATTAATGGTTCTCTATGGGAGCCCATTGATTTGAATAGAGGTTGCACCAGAAGTCGGATCAAGACGATCTGACTTGCGGGGCGACTTGTGTGCCGGTTCACACAGGGGCAGCGCGACTTTGCGAGGTAACTTGGACACGACTTGAGCATGAAGCACACGCTCAAGTCGTGTCCTGGAGGCGACTTGAAGTCGCCTCCAGGACAGGCTTCTTTGCCAGTACCTGCCCGCGAGAATGGTTCCAATTCGATCCCATCGCACTGGTTCTCGGCATCCGGGAGCCCCCTTTAATAAGGGGGCCTCCAGATACCAGGCCCCCACCCTATGTGAATGAGTTTGGGGTACATCGTACCCCTACCCATTCACCTGGTGGAAAAAAAATGTCAATAAAAAAACACTACACAGGTTTTTAAAGTAATTTATTAGGCAGCTCCGGGGGTCTTCTTCCAACTTCGGGGGTCTTCTTCCAACTTCGGGGGTCTCTTCTTCTGCTCTCCGGTGTCGTCTCCGAGCTCTCTGGTTCTTCTCCCGCTCTCCGATGCCTTCTCCATGCTCTCCGGTTCTTTCTGCCTTCTGCCAGGCGCCCCGCTATCTTCTTCCAGCTCTTTTGCTAGCGGGGGCCCGGTCTTCATTGTCGTCTTTTTCCCTCTTCTCTCTGCCCAATGTTGCCTCGTCGCTCTCTGCCACTACAATGCCGTGTGCGCGGAGCGCAACAACTTATATAGGCATGGGGCCCCCGTATGAGGGCAGGGTGCTTTGAGGTGGGGGGCCCCCCTGCCCCAAAGCACCCATCCCCCCATGTTGAGGGCATGAGGCCTGGTATGGTTCAGGGGGGGGGCGCTCGCTCGTCCCCCCCCTTTCCTGACCTGCCGGGCTGCATGCTCGGATAAGGGTCTGGTATGGATTTTGGGGGGACCCCGCGCCATTTTTTTTTTTTTTTTGGTGTGGGGGTCCCCTCTGAATCCATACTAGACCCAACGGGGGAACCCCACGCTGTTTTTTTCTATTTTTTTTTTTTTTTATAGCCGGCAATGTTTATTTTTTTACATTTCCTTTAACAACAAGCTATAAACAGGTTAAAAAAAACGCAAATCGCTGTGAAAACGCGGCAAAATCGCGGTACTTGCGTTTTGGATGCGGGTCCATTGAATTCTATTACATGCAAAACGCTGCTTTTTGCGGGAAAAAAAGTCCCCGACCCTTTCCAAAAACACAGAGGCACAAAAATGCATTGATGTGAACATGTTCCATAGGAACCCATATTAAAAAATTTCCCTGCATTTCTGCAAAATGCACCAAAAAACACATTAGTGTGAATCAAGCCTTACAGCCCATTTTTTAAAACGTCCGTGGGCATGAGGCCTAAGAAAAAAGAGGGGGAAAAAAAGCACTGGACTGCATCAAAAATGCGCATGCAGAAAAGCACCTGGAACGCATCCGGACTGCGTTTCCAAGGTGTGAACTTTCCCTTAGGCAGTTGTGTTTAACCTTGTTTTTCAGAAAGCAAAAAAATGCGTTCAGACGCCAAAGATTTCCAAGTTTCAGACGCCAAACGCGGTACCGGCGTTTAGCTGCATTTTCGTTTATAAGCGTTTTTAAAGGTGACCTACTTTTTTGGAAAGACAAAACTCAAAAATTCTGGCAAATTATGAAAAACCATTAAAAATATATAGAAAAAACAAAACTGTAATTGCTTGCATTGCGGACAATCCACAACTTGTGTTAGGTGACGTGGCCAGGTGACGTGGCAAGTGGACAATCCACAACTTGTGCCAGGTGACGTGGCAAGTGGACAATCCACAACATGTGGCAAGTGACACGCTAAATACAAGTACACTGCTGCTCTCTCAGCTGCTGCTACTCACTCTGGTCTCACAAAATAGCATAAATGGTTAATACAGTTTTTTGAGCTTAGGGAGGGTCCTTATGATGTTTCCTAACTAAACGCTTATAGAGACAAAACGCGCGTTTCTAAACGCCGGTTTCAACCTTAGTTCAGAAGACTTTGCACCAGCGTCCCGTGTACATGGGGCCTAAAAACGGCTTTGCCATTTACAGCTCAAAAACGCCATGGTGGGCATGAGGCCAAAGGCTAACATGGAGAGGCGTTTTTAAGTTGCAAAAAACGCTCAAACAAGCGGCTGTAAAAACGTCCGTGTGCATGTAGCCTTATATTAACCACTTGCTTACTGAGCACTTAAACCCCCTTCCTGCCCAGACCAATTTTCAACTTTCACTGCTGATGCACTGTCATACAACACTGTAACCCAATATAAATATAATCATTTTTTGCAAACAAATAGAGCTTTCTTTTGGTGCTATTTGATCACCTCTGCGTTTGTTTTTGTTTGTTTTCTATAAATATAAAAGACTGATTAAAAAAAAAAAATTGGATATTTTAACAACTTCAGCACCGGGCCTATTCTGGCACTTCTCTCCATGTAAAAATCATAATTTTTTTGCTATAAAATTACTTCGAACCCCCAAACATTATATATGTTTTTTTAGCAGACACCATAGGGAATAAAATGGCGGCCATTACAAATTTTTATCTCGCACGGTATTTGCACAATACATTTTCAAACGCCTTTTTTTGGAAAAAAAACGGTTTCAGGTATTAAAAAACAACAAAACAGTAAAGTTAGCCCAATTTTTTTGTATAATGTGAAAGATGTTGTTATGCTGAGTAAATAGATACCTAACATGTCACGCTTTAAAATTGCGCACACTCATGGAATGACACCAAACTTCAGTACTTAAAAATCTCCATAGGTGATGCTTTAACATTTTTACACGTTACAATTTTCGCATTACAGAGGAGGTCTAGTGCTAGAATTGTTGCACTCGTTCTAACGCATGCAGCGATACCTCACATGTGTGGTTTGAACGACATTTACATATGTGGGCAGGACTTAAGTGTGTGTTCGCTTCTGAGCGCGAGCTACCGGGGACAGGGGCATTTTTTTTTTTTTTGATTGGGGGTGCACACAACAAAGTGCTAGAGTGCAATTTGCTTAATGGGGACACTAGGTAGATTGATCTGTGTGTCCCCAAGACATTGGTAGGGTTTTACCTTCACTTCCTGTTTAGCTGTGTGACAGGAAGTGAAGCCAATTTTACTAAAAGGGACACAGGACCCCTGCTTGTTTTTTTTTTAGGTTGGTTACTTGGTTTCCCTCAAAATGCCCACAATTAGAATAGTATTGCCTTGAGCTATTTTTAAGTGCAGTGCTCTAAATCAGTGCTTCTCAAGTACCCCCAACAGGCCATGTTTGCAGGTTTTCCTTCATCTTGCACATGTGCTTTAAATCACAGTCAATGGTTTGGTATTTTGGACAGCAATTCTCGATAAGATAAATTCACAAAACATGTCCTGTTGGGGGTACTTGAGAACTGAGGCTGCGAACCACTGCAGTAAAAAGTATTATTATTGCTCTGTATTTTTCATTTCCTGGTGACTATCCATGGCAGCACACAATACATGCATACGCTACCATGAAGGCACCAGGTTGGACAAATCACACCTGTTTTGTTTTGACATGCCAATCAGCATAGCTAAGCTGCAGCTGTCACATTTGTTGCATAGAAAACAAAAAACAAACATCAAACTTTGCATCAAATATTATTGGTCAACAAAATAGGACTTGGAAAAAACAAAGGGAAGCAAAAAAATAAAAATAAACGACATGAAACATTAGTCACATCTTGAGAAAGATTTAGCAAAATAATGCAGCACAGACAATTTAATCAAAGTGAACAAACGACACACATTAAGATCAAAAATATTTCAGGGGAACATATCCCCCACACAAAAAAATACAATCATCAAAAGTAAAAACAAAACATCTGTTTTGCAACGCAACACACACACACCTCTTTTCAGGGCAAGGGAGATAATGCTATCTGCAAGCTTCATATAACATAGGTTTTGTGTGCTAATGAGGCAATTGAAAACACATTCACAGTCCATGAAACACCCAAAATGCAAGTTCACCCAATGTAGAGACTGAACTTCAAACACCTGTTAAGGATGTCCTTCAATTACTAACCCAAAAAACATGCTCTCTGAGCATGCCCAGAAACATCCAGGTGCTGTACCCTGAGACTTTTAAACTATGGTGCTTGGTAGAGAAAAACACAAAGATCAAATCTTAAAAGATTAAATTTTATTACAATACAGGTACAAAAATACATAAAATAACCATCCTTGCAGATGTGTGGCTCAATGGCCAAAAAGTGCGATTCACTGCTAGGTTGCCACTCAACTAGTTTTGCTACACAGAGCTTCCTCAGGAGTGATTTAAACTATAGCAGATTACACTGAAAGCACATAATACACAAAATTAGCATAAGGATTGGTTAGATAATAAATGCATTTGCAATAGATTTGTTGAGAAATATATTAGGGAATGCACTACAGTCATAACCCAATTATAATAACACAGTTTTTAAAGGGAAAGTATTGACATGCATGGTATATCATGACCCATACTGAACAACAAGTATATGTACATGCACTCACCAATTTGCTGGATTATTAAATCATCATAAGGACAAAATGAAAAATTCTTTCAAAACCCACGGATTAAAGAAAACAACATTTCCCACAGATCATTCAACCACTTATCCACATCCAGTGACCCACCAATAGTATTGCAACCACAGGGGTAGGAAGCATAGTAAAGCTCAACCTGTAAAAATAATAATAATAATGATACAGGGGACAGGGGGCTATAGTTCCATTAATCAAAATTATGAGCAAATAAAATATAATAGACGAGAAAGGGGGAAGGATAGAAATCCTACCTGGATGCATGGGTGACTGAAGTCATAACCAATATGCCAATGTAGTAGTAGTTTCATTTAGTGTTGATAGGTTACACCAAAGGAGATGACACTCCTGTTTAAATTTAGTGCAGATAGAGTAAACTGCATAGGAGTGGTGAAGAATAGTATTGCCTTGAAGACCATCCCTAACAGGTGAGGAAAGGTTGCAAACTCGCTGTCAGCAAAAAAGACAAAAGAGAAGGGGGACATAGTCAGCACCACAGCCGCTATGAGAACAATGAATCAAAACGGATATGAACTGTCAATGGAGCACCTACCTCTGTATTGGCGGTCTAACGGATAACCCAGCTGGGAAGGATGCATCCAGCTCCCTTGGTATGGGGAGAAATCCTGGCAGAATGTCAGCGGCAAAGCCGCGCTACTTATACCCCCGCCGCGGCGACGCCTGACATCATCACCGCAACGCGGACGTATTCAGCGGCCTGTGCTGGACGCATGCGAAGCCCAATGATTGGGCTTCCGCATGAGTCACCTGGGCAGCAGACGGCGTGGCGCGTCACACGTCCCAGAACGTGTGCGTCACCGTCCAACGGACTGTTGAAGTCTGCCGCGCCATCTTGAAAAAGGGAAGGCCCGAGATTGAAAAATAATGGGAAAGCGTAATGACGCTAAAAGGTTAGAAAACAAGGATGGGACTGGAGTGGCACAGGCAAGCTAACAATGGGGACCCCAATGGCCAGTCGATTGGCATAATGGCTGGAATCACATTGGGGGCCCCGGGCATCCATATGGTTGCACTAAGGAGGGTCAGGGGATGGACCTGGAAAGGGAGAATGCCTCGTGGAACAGTTTGGTAAATAAGTGACAGTCAAATAAGACAGATATCTGCACCCCCCTCCCCCCTGAAAGGTGTCAATTGTGACACCGGAGGGGGGGAGGGTTCCGATTAGCGGAAGTTCCACTTTAGGGTGGAGCTCCGCTTTAATAAAAAAAGAGGGGTGAAAAAAAAAGCACTGGACTGCATCAAAAACGTACCAAAATGCACTGGAATGCATCAAAAACGCGCATGCAAAATAGGTTTTCTGCATGCGCGTTTTTGATGCAGTCCAGTGCTTTTTTCCCCCTCTTTTCACTTGACCTTAAGGGCCAGTTCACACCAGAAGCAGTTCCGTTCAGTTTCGTGCGCATTTTTTCTGCCCTAAAAATGCATGCACAGTGTTTTCCATGTATTCCATTGGCTCTTGTTGGCTCTAGTTCACACCATACAGTGAAGCCTCGTACACACAACCGAGTTTCTCATCCAAAACCGGCAAGAAAAGTGCCGCGAGAGCTTTATTGTCGAGAAAAACTTTCGTGTGTATGGTTTTACGACAAGAAAACTGCCGTGAATCTCGACGAGAAAATAGAGAACCTGCTCTCTATTTTCTCGTCAGGATTCAAGATTTCCTCGTCGTGGTTCTCGTCGGCCTGTTTTGTGACGAGAAAATGGTTTGTGTGTATGCTTTTACGACTCTTCCAAAAGCGCGCATGCTCAGAATCAAGTATGAGACGGGAGCGCATCTTCTGCTAAATCAAGCCTTCGTAATGTAGATAGCACATTCGTCACGCTGTAAATTATTGCATCGTTTAAATGTTGTGCATTGAAATCTTCTTTAGAATGTTACATTAATCCAAACGAATGAGCTTGTTTTGCTGCTGATATTCCCACAGAGTTATGACTATATATTTTTAACCTTTTTCATGCTGCTCTTAAGTAGATTTAGGTGTATTATATCGTGCAAGATCTTCTGAATTTTTTTTTTTTTTTTTAGTTTTCAAACAGGTGTTAATTGTAATTTGGCAATGTTTTGATAGTGATCTCCCATTGTATATTTTAATTTTTTTTGTCAAAATTTTACACCCTATTATTTTTTAATATTTTTATTTTATTATTTTTTTGGGGTTGTTATCTGTCCCTTTTTTTTGCTGTCAAATGTATCTGCTTACTCCTTAGCTAAATTAAAAATTTGAAAAAATAAACATAGTCAAGTATGAACTTAAACCAAAAAAACATTTATTCATGTTTTAAAAAAAATAAAGAGAAGGCAGCGCTGGAGAACCTGCTGCCATTTGTGCATCCCAGGGACCCCAGAGCACACATCAACCCTGTGTGGACACTAAAATTGGGAGCTTGAGAAGGCCAACAGTTCTAAGCACAATCTGATGCTGGCCTCCCAGAGGTCAGGAACAGCAGCAGGTGATATATATGTCCCAAGTGTGTGGTACTACAACAGGCTGCCTTCTGTCCGACCACAATGAAGCAAGGCCATCACTTCCTTGTCTTCTTGGCAGCCTTCCCTGCAGCCTTCCCTGAAGCCTTCCCTGAAGCCTTCCCTGCAGCCTTCCTTCTTCGTGTGGCTGGAGGCTGGGCCACTGGAGGGGTACTCCTGTCAGGAGGAGGAGGAGGTTGAGGAGAAGGGGGTGGCGCAGAAGAAGAAGGTGGAGGAGGAGGTGGAGGAGAAGGGGGTGGGGCAGAAGAAGAAGGTGGAGGTGGAGGAGGAGGTTGAGGTTGGGATAGTTGTGCCACCTCACATATGGCCGTATTGGGGGTAATTCTCTCCATCACCCCCTTGTTCAGCAAGGTGATGAGCAGGGGCTCGCATAGGAGGCGTTGCTCCATGCTCATCACCTTGAACTTTGCCTCCACTAGGCCGGCAATGGCCTCTTCAGGGGATGTGGGCTCCTGGAGGGTGGCATGGGCCTCTCTAATAAAGGCCATTGCTGCCTCACTGGTGGTTCTGTCCCTCCTGCTTCTTTTTGGAAGGCGGATGGGAGGCACCTGTGATCTCGTGGTTCTCCTTGGGCCGGCCACCTCCTGGCTGCCACTGGGCCCTGCCACCTCCTGGCTGCCACTGGGCCCTGCCACCTCCTGGCTGCCACTGGGCCCTGCCTCCTCCTGCCTGACAGTTTCCTGACCCTCCACCTGGCTGATTTCATCCTGTGTATGAAAAAGGGACATAGTTTAATTTTTTGTTTTATTATTTTCATACAACTTTCAGATCATGAATGGAGCAATTTGAATGTAAATCAAGAAAACAATTAAAAGTTTTTTCAACTACATCAGATTGACTATTTAGCACCCAATTTAGGGCAGACTAATGTCTAGAGATCTTGATTTCACTTGTGGAACCCAAAATAGTTTATGATTTTCATCTTGACTTATTTTTCAAACATTAAGTTTATCCCAATACATTTGTTCCAGAGAAGGCTCAGGTTGGCTGCAGGGAAGTCTGGGGGGAAGAGTGGAGAGTGATGGCCTTGTCTCAATGTGGTCATCCAGAAAGGACATCCTGCTGTAGTACCACAAATTGGGGACATACACATCATCTGCTGCTGCTCCTGACCTCTGAGAAGCCAGGACCTTAGAGCGTTCAGTCCTGTATGTGCCTCTCAAGCTCCCAATTTTAGTGTCCACCTGTTTTGCTGTGGCTGTGGGCACCTTGGTCTGCACAAATGGGAGCAGGCTCTCCAGCGCTGCTTTTCGTACCCCTTTTTTTTAATGGATGGGGTTTTTGGTTTCCCACAGAGCGGGCAGCTCCCTTACCCGGTCTATAAATTCCGCAAGGAATTCTTTGTCGCTTATAAAGACATTCATTTTTGGTCTGCAAGTAAAATAAAAATTATATAACTAATGTGAGGCACACAGTCTAACCTCCTTAAAATCTTATTCACCATATATATCCTCCAACATTCTCAAGACAGTATAGGGCAACAATTTATCAAAGTCACAAAATCACATACCTTCGTTTGCACGTCCGTCACTTGAACTCCTCTCTCCGCACACAGAACGTAGTATAGTCACATGTGTGTTTGCTATATATACACCACGCATGTGTGAAACTACGCACACGTCGCTCCGCACACGTCGCCCGCCCATGACGTTCTAACTAACATCTTTTCCCCGCCCCTTCTCTTTCGGCGCGCAGACAGATATGGCGGATTCACAGCAGGTGTCTCATAATTCCTCAAATAACGAGGAGGAGACAAGCCCGGAGACTGAGGAATAGTGATGAGCCGAACACCCCCGGGTTCGGTTCGCACCAGAACCCGCGAACGGACCGAAAGTTCGCGCGAACATTAGAACCCTATTAAATACAATGGATGCGAACGTTCGGATTCTAAAGTGCTAATTATAACGACTATTATCCATGTTATTGTCCGAAACAGAGTTTGGGAACCCGGGTTCTGCACCAGGGGACATGTATCAATGCAAAAAGAAGTTTTAAAAACGGACGTTTTCCGGGAGCAGTCATTTTAATGATGCATAAAGTGAAAAAAAAAAAGTCAAATATTCCTTTAAATATTGTACCTGGGGAGTGTCTAAAGTATGCCTGTGAAGTGCCACGTGTTTCCCGTGTTTAGAACTGTCCCTGCACAAAATAACATTTCTAAAGGAAAAAAAGCCATTTAAAACTGCTTGCGGCTTTAATGCAATGTCTGGTCCCGGTAATATGGATGAAAATCTTTAGGAAAAATGGCATAGCTACCCCATCAACCCCCCCCCCCCACCCCAGCCCATTACCAGCCCCTTTGGGTCTTGTATGGATATTAAGGGGAACCCCGCACACAAAATAAAAAAGCCCCTATATACTCTGAACAGCCGTATACAGGCGGTGCATACAAGACAGGGACTGTAGGTTTGTTCTTATGTAGAATCTGTTTGTAATTTTGAACAGCTGCATTGTTTAAGTGTAGCTCCATGCCAAATTCCTTTTTTTTAGCTTTTTGGAAAACATAGGGAACGGTTATCACCCCTGTCACATTTTTTTTGCTGTCTGTGCCCCTGTTCAGAACATTTCACCTCAGTTTGCGTCCCAATGACAACTGTTTTTGAAATGTGGTGTTTGTATTGAAACAAGGATTGGTGATAAAGCATCAGTAGAGAGGAGACACCTTTCTCCCATATTAATTCTTACAGGAGAGAATTTTCCTTCCAAGGGGTAGATTTCCTCTCACTTCCTGTTGTCTTCTTCCGTTTGCAAGTAGTAGTAGTTTGTAAGTTGGATGTTTGAAAGTAGGGACCTTCCGTATATACTCTGCAGAAATTGGCCCCTTAGGTGTTGGTGTTGGCACAACACTGAAAGCACTCACAGTTATTCTTGGTGGGTGCTGGAACACCCTGCTGTCAAGTATAATATCAGGAATTGTAATAACATATAATTGTTGATCAGTGGTAGTAAAAATTGGGCCTTTGATGGTGGTGCTGGTGCCACAACACTGTAAGGCCTGACAGTTACTCTTGGTGGGCGCAGCAATGGTCCCTGCTGTGAATTATTAGATCAATAATTATAATTGCATGCCCCTGTTGAACAGGGGCTGAAAAACTGGGCCTTTGGTGGTGGTGATGGTGGTGATGGTGTTGCTGGTGCCACAACACTGTAAGGCCTGACAGTTACTCTTGGTGGGCGCAGCAATGGGCCCTGCTGTGAATTATTAGATCAATAATTATAATTGCATGCCCCTGTTGAACAGGGGCTGAAAAATTGGGCCTTAGGCACTGGTGGCACAACACTGCAACCCCTCACAGATACTGTACTTGGAGCACAGCAATGAGGCCTGTTGCAAAGTATTGCATCAAAAATTTTAATTACACGCCCCTGTTAAACAGGGGCTGAAAAATTGGGCCTTAGCCACTGGTGGCGTCACCCATAAACCAAAATGATCTTCCAAGCTATCATCGTTAATCGTATCATTGAGGAGGAGGAGGAGGATAGCCAGACAACATAACAGCACAGGCACTCAGCATCAGCATCAGTCTTGAATGGATGTGACATTTTAAAATCAATTAGTCTGTTATATCAGCATCTGGTGTGTGGTAGCTGGTGGTGATCCAAGACTGGTTCATCTTGATGAAAGTCAGTCGATCAACCGAGTCGGTGGACAGGCGCACCCTGTGATCCGTGACAAATCCTCCAGCAGCACTGAATGTGCGTTCTGAAAGAACGCTGGATGCAGGACAGGCCAGTAGCTCAATTGCATACTGTGCAAGCTCTGGCCAGTGATCCATCCTCAAGACCCAGTAAGCCAGAGGATTTTCGGTGGGGAAGGCGTCCAAGTCTGACCTTGCCCCTAGGTATTCCTGCACCATGTATATCAGACGCTGGCGATGGTTGCTGGAACCGATCATACTTTGGGGCTGCGGACTAAAGAATTGTCTGAACGCATCGGTCAGACGGCCACCTTCCCCACCGCTCCTTCTTTGACTGCCTGAAGCCTCAGCAACTCGTTGTCCAGGACCAGGAGTTTGTAACCTCCCAGTCTCTGGGAACGCGTTGCACAGACCTTTCTGCAAGGCCTCCCGGAGTTGTCTCATCCTCTGCTCCCTCTGCGACGGTACGATAAGGTCCGCAACCTTACCCTTGTACCGTGGATCAAGGAGAGTGGCCAGCCAGTAATGGTCCCTCTCCTTGATCCGAAGAATACGAGGATCCTTCCGCAGACTTTGCAGGATCAGGGAGGCCATGCAGCGTAGGTTAGCTGAGGCATTCAGTCCGGAGTCCTCTGGGTCACTAAGGACGACATGATCCGCAGCCACCTCCTCCCAGCCACGTACAAGTCCACTGGTTTCTTGGGACTGTAAATCATCCCTAAAAGACTGCTGCTGATGATGCTGAGTGCCAGCCTCCACCTCCATGCTGACACAATCCTCCTCCTCCTCCTCCTCTTCCTGTGCGATGGGTGGGACAGAAGGAACACTGTCTGGGTAAAGGGGGCCTTGAGAGGCAAGGAAGTCCTCCTCTTCCTGCCTCTGTTCTGCCTCAAGTGCCCTGTCCATTATTCCACGCAGCGTGTGCTCCAACAGGTGGACAAGAGGTACAGTGTCACTGATGCATGCACTGTCACTGCTCACCATCCTCGTGGCCTCCTCAAATGGTGCCAGGACAGTGCATGCATCCCTGATCATGCCCCACTGGCGTGGTGAAAAAAAACCGAGCTCCCCTGACCCTGTCCTGGTGCCGTAGTCGCACAGGTACTCATTGATGGCCCTCTGCTGCGTGTGCAGCCGCTGCAGCATGGCCAACGTTGAGTTCCACCTGGTGGGCATGTCACATATAAGGCGGTTCTTGGGCAGGTTCAACTCCTTTTGAAGCTCAGCCAGGCGAGCACTGGCATTATAAGATCTGCGGAAATGCACACAGACTTTCCTGGCCTGCCTCAGGACATCCTGTAAGCCCGGGTACCTGCCCAAGAACCGCTGCACCACCAGGTTAAGGACGTGAGCCATACAGGGCACATGGGTCAGTTGTCCCTGTCGGAGGGCGGAGAGGAGGTTGGTGCCATTGTCGCAAACCACCATTCCTGGCTTAAGCTGGTGTGGCGTCAACCACCTCTCGGCCTGCCCCTGCAGAGCAGACAGGACCTCTGCCCCAGTGTGGCTCCTGTCCCCCAAACACACCAGCGCAAGCACGGCATGGCATCTTTTTGCCTGCGTACTTGCGTAGCCCCTTGAACGCCTACGGAGCACCGCTGGTTCCGAGGATAAACCACAGGAAGAGGCCATGGAGGAAGAAGAAGAGGAGGGGGTGGAGGAGAGAGGTGTGTCACAACCAGTAGTAGCATTTTGGAGGTGTGGCGGCGGAACAACCTCCAACACTACTGCACCTTGTCCTGCATCCTTCCCAGCTGCCAAAAGAGTGACCCAATGGGCCGTGAAAGAAAGGTAACGTCCCTGTCCATGCCTGCTGGACCATGAGTCAGCGGTAATATGCACCTTACCGCTGACCGCCCTGTCCAGCGAGGCCAAGACATTGCCTTCCACATGCCTGTAGAGAGCCGGAATAGCCTTCCGTGCGAAAAAGTGTCGTTTGGGAACCTGCCACTGAGGAACCGCACATTGCACAAACTCACGGAAGGGGGCCGAGTCTACCAACTGAAAAGGCAGCAGTTGAAGCGCTAGCAATTTAGCCAAGCTAGCATTCAACCGCTGGGCATGTGGATGGCTGGGAGTGAACTTCTTTCGACGGTCCAGCAGCTGGGGCAGGGAAATTTGCCTGCTAGAATCGGACGTTGGTGTACTGCTAGCAGAGTGCCCGCAAGTACTTGCCTGTGACACACCTAATTCTACACCTTCATTCCTCTCAGAGCAGGTTTCAGAGAGGAGTGAAGGTATAGTGGGGTTGGAGATCCCAGCTGATGCGGTGCAAGAAGAGGTCAGCTTTGTTCTTTGGTGTGGGTCTTTAAGGTAGGCTTGCCAACGAGCTGCATGGCAGGTCAACATATGTCTGATCAAGCATGTGGTGCCCAAGCGGCTGATGTTTTGGCCACGCGATATACGCTTGAGACATATGTTGCAAACAGCAGCTGTGCGATCTGATGCACTCGCCTCAAAAAAGGCCCACACCAAAGAACTTTTTGAATGACGGGCAGAGGCAGCGCCCTGCACAGGCGGAGCTCTGCGGTGTGATTCCGTCGGTGTGCTGCCCATACGCTGGCCACTCAAGGGCATCCTGCCTCGTTGGAGATGTGCCTCGTCCTCATCCTCCTCCTCCTCCTCTCTCCTATTAGGCACCCACGTGGAGTCAGTGACCTCATCATCCCCTCCCTCCTCATCACTGGAGCCAATCTGGCAGTATGCTGCAGCTGCTGGAACATGACTGCCAGATTGGTGTCCTTCTTGAGCATCCCCTCTCTCTGCTCTCACGCTACTGCCTTCCTCTAGCTGGGTATCATCATCAGACCCTTCGAAACGCTGGGCATCCTCCTGGAGCATGTACCCAACACTGTGCTCAAACAGTTCGGGGGACTCCTCAGGAGGAGGACATGGTGGGTCTAGGGAAGGATTGACTAATGAAGATAATGATACCAGAGAAAAGGACGCTTTGGCAGCTGCTTTGCCACTACCCTGAGCCTGGGTGAGAGAGGATGAGGAGGATGAGGTGGGCTTGGTCATCCACTCTACCAAGTCTTCGGCATGATGTGGCTCAACATGTCCAGCTGCCGAAAACAAGGACAAGCGTGTCCCATGGCCATGTGCTGATGACAATGCACCGCGTACACGACCAGCACTGTTGCCCCCAGACACAGAGCCTGCTTTCCCTCTTTTTTTGCCTCCTGACTGTCTGCCTCTCCTTGGTTGCCTTCCAGATATTTTAATGGATGGCCTGCAGGGAGATGGGAAAAACAGCAATAAGGGCTACCTTCAGGTGTATATTGTGCAGGAGGCTTAGCAAAAATGACACTGACACTGTCCCCTGCCTATCCTTCTCTGTCCCTAAACACAAGGATTGAAAATATGGTTCAGCAAAAAAGTTTTAGAACAGAATAGCACACTGACACTTTCCCTCACTGTCCTACTCTGTCCCTCCCTACAAACAAGATTTAGCACAGAATAGCACACTGATAATTTCTACGAGTGTCCTTCTCTGTCCCTCAACTCAGGGATTGAAGATATGGAACAGCAAAATAGTTTTAGAACAGAATAGCACACTGTCAGTTTCCCTCACTGTAGCTCTCTGTCCCTCAACTCAAGGATTGATAATATGGAACAGCAAAATTGATTTAGAACAGAATAGCACACTGTCAGTTTCACTCACTGTAGCTCTCTGTCCCTCAACTCAAGGATTGAAAATATGGTTCAGCAAAATAGTTTTAGAACAGAATAGCACACTGTCAGTTTCCCTCACTGTAGCTCTCTGTCCCTCAACTCAAGGATTGAAAATATGGAACAGCAAAATTGATTTAGAACAGAATAGCACACTGTCAGTTTCACTCACTGTACCTCTCTGTCCCTCAACTCAAGGATTGAAAATATGGTTCAGCAAAATAGTTTTAGAACACAATAGCACACTGACACTTTCCCTCACTGTAGCTCTCTGTCCCTCAACTCAAGGATTGAAAATATGGTTCAGCAAAATAGTTTTAGAACAGAATAGCACACTGTCAGTTTCCCTCACTGTAGCTCTCTGTCCCTCAACTCAAGGATTGAAAATATGGAACAGCAAAATTGATTTAGAACAGAATAGCACACTGTCAGTTTCACTCACTGTACCTCTCTGTCCCTCAACTCAAGGATTGAAAATATGGTTCAGCAAAATAGTTTTAGAACACAATAGCACACTGACACTTTCCCTCACTGTAGCTCTCTGTCCCTCAACTCAAGGATTGAAAATATGGTTCAGCAAAATAGTTTTAGAACAGAATAGCACACTGTCAGTTTCCCTCACTGTAGCTCTCTGTCCCTCAACTCAAGGATTGAAAATATGGTTCAGCAAAATAGTTTTAGAACAGAATAGCACACTGTCAGTTTCCCTCACTGTAGCTCTCTGTCCCTCAACTCAAGGATTGAAAATATGGTTCAGCAAAATAGTTTTAGAACAGAATAGCACACTGTCAGTTTCCCTCACTGTAGCTCTCTGTCCCTCAACTCAAGGATTGAAAATATGGTTCAACAAAATAGTTTTAGAACAGAATAGCACACTGTCAGTTTCCCTCACTGTAGCTCTCTGTCCCTCAACTCAAGGATTGAAAATATGGTTCAACAAAATAGTTTTAGAACACAATAGCACACTGACACTTTCCCTCACTGTAGCTCTCTGTCCCTCAACTCAAGGATTGAAAATATGGTTCAGCAAAATAGTTTTAGAACAGAATAGCACACTGTCAGTTTCCCTCACTGTAGCTCTCTGTCCCTCAACTCAAGGATTGAAAATATGGTTCAGCAAAATAGTTTTAGAACAGAATAGCACACTGTCAGTTTCCCTCACTGTAGCTCTCTGTCCCTCAACTCAAGGATTGAAAATATGGTTCAGCAAAATAGTTTTAGAACAGAATAGCACACTGTCAGTTTCCCTCACTGTAGCTCTCTGTCCCTCAACTCAAGGATTGAAAATATGGAACAGCAAAATAGTTTTAGAACAGAATAGCACACTGTCAGTTTCCCTCACTGTAGCTCTCTGTCCCTCAACTCAAGGATTGAAAATATGGAACAGCAAAATTGATTTAGAACAGAATAGCACACTGTCAGTTTCACTCACTGTACCTCTCTGTCCCTCAACTCAAGGATTGAAAATATGGTTCAGCAAAATAATTTTAGAACACAATAGCACACTGACACTTTCCCTCACTGTAGCTCTCTGTCCCTCAACTCAAGGATTGAAAATATGGTTCAGCAAAATAGTTTTAGAACAGAATAGCACACTGTCAGTTTCCCTCACTGTAGCTCTCTGTCCCTCAACTCAAGGATTGAAAATATGGTTCAGCAAAATAGTTTTAGAACAGAATAGCACACTGTCAGTTTCACTCACTGTAGCTCTCTGTTCCTCAACTCAAGGATTGAAAATATGGCTCAGCAAAATAGTTTTAGAACAGAATAGCACACTGTCAGTTTCCCTCACTGTAGCTCTCTGTCCCTCAACTCAAGGATTGAAAATATGGTTCAACAAAATAGTTTTAGAACACAATAGCACACTGTCAGTTTCCCTCACTGTAGCTCTCTGTCCCTCAACTCAAGGATTGAAAATATGGTTCAACAAAATAGTTTTAGAACACAATAGCACACTGACACTTTCCCTCACTGTAGCTCTCTGTCCCTCAACTCAAGGATTGAAAATATGGTTCAGCAAAATAGTTTTAGAACAGAATAGCACACTGTCAGTTTCCCTCACTGTAGCTCTCTGTCCCTCAACTCAAGGATTGAAAATATGGTTCAGCAAAATAGTTTTAGAACAGAATAGCACACTGTCAGTTTCCCTCACTGTAGCTCTCTGTCCCTCAACTCAAGGATTGAAAATATGGTTCAGCAAAATAGTTTTAGAACAGAATAGCACACTGTCAGTTTCCCTCACTGTAGCTCTCTGTCCCTCAACTCAAGGATTGAAAATATGGAACAGCAAAATAGTTTTAGAACAGAATAGCACACTGTCAGTTTCCCTCACTGTAGCTCTCTGTCCCTCAACTCAAGGATTGAAAATATGGTTCAGCAAAATAGTTTTAGAACAGAATAGCACACTGTCAGTTTCCCTCACTGTAGCTCTCTGTCCCTCAACTCAAGGATTGAAAATATGGTTCAGCAAAATAGTTTTAGAACACAATAGCACACTGACACTTTCCCTCACTGTAGCTCTCTGTCCCTCAACTCAAGGATTGAAAATATGGTTCAGCAAAATAGTTTTAGAACACAATAGCACACTGACACTTTCCCTCACTGTAGCTCTCTGTCCCTCAACTCAAGGATTGAAAATATGGTTCAGCAAAATAGTTTTAGAACAGAATAGCACACTGTCAGTTTCCCTCACTGTAGCTCTCTGTCCCTCAACTCAAGGATTGAAAATATGGAACAGCAAAATTGATTTAGAACAGAATAGCACACTGTCAGTTTCACTCACTGTACCTCTCTGTCCCTCAACTCAAGGATTGAAAATATGGTTCAGCAAAATAATTTTAGAACACAATAGCACACTGACACTTTCCCTCACTGTAGCTCTCTGTCCCTCAACTCAAGGATTGAAAATATGGTTCAGCAAAATAGTTTTAGAACAGAATAGCACACTGTCAGTTTCCCTCACTGTAGCTCTCTGTCCCTCAACTCAAGGATTGAAAATATGGAACAACAAAATTGATTTAGAACAGAATAGCACACTGTCAGTTTCACTCACTGTACCTCTCTGTCCCTCAACTCAAGGATTGAAAATATGGTTCAGCAAAATAGTTTTAGAACACAATAGCACACTGACACTTTCCCTCACTGTAGCTCTCTGTCCCTCAACTCAAGGATTGAAAATATGGTTCAGCAAAATAGTTTTAGAACAGAATAGCACACTGTCAGTTTCCCTCACTGTAGCTCTCTGTCCCTCAACTCAAGGATTGAAAATATGGTTCAGCAAAATAGTTTTAGAACAGAATAGCACACTGTCAGTTTCACTCACTGTAGCTCTCTGTTCCTCAACTCAAGGATTGAAAATATGGTTCAGCAAAATAGTTTTAGAACAGAATAGCACACTGTCAGTTTCCCTCACTGTAGCTCTCTGTCCCTCAACTCAAGGATTGAAAATATGGTTCAACAAAATAGTTTTAGAACACAATAGCACACTGTCAGTTTCCCTCACTGTAGCTCTCTGTCCCTCAACTCAAGGATTGAAAATATGGTTCAACAAAATAGTTTTAGAACACAATAGCACACTGACACTTTCCCTCACTGTAGCTCTCTGTCCCTCAACTCAAGGATTGAAAATATGGTTCAGCAAAATAGTTTTAGAACAGAATAGCACACTGTCAGTTTCCCTCACTGTAGCTCTCTGTCCCTCAACTCAAGGATTGAAAATATGGTTCAGCAAAATAGTTTTAGAACAGAATAGCACACTGTCAGTTTCCCTCACTGTAGCTCTCTGTCCCTCAACTCAAGGATTGAAAATATGGTTCAGCAAAATAGTTTTAGAACAGAATAGCACACTGTCAGTTTCCCTCACTGTAGCTCTCTGTCCCTCAACTCAAGGATTGAAAATATGGAACAGCAAAATAGTTTTAGAACAGAATAGCACACTGTCAGTTTCCCTCACTGTAGCTCTCTGTCCCTCAACTCAAGGATTGAAAATATGGTTCAGCAAAATAGTTTTAGAACAGAATAGCACACTGTCAGTTTCCCTCACTGTAGCTCTCTGTCCCTCAACTCAAGGATTGAAAATATGGTTCAGCAAAATAGTTTTAGAACACAATAGCACACTGACACTTTCCCTCACTGTAGCTCTCTGTCCCTCAACTCAAGGATTGAAAATATGGTTCAGCAAAATAGTTTTAGAACAGAATAGCACACTGTCAGTTTCCCTCACTGTAGCTCTCTGTCCCTCAACTCAAGGATTGAAAATATGGAACAGCAAAATTGATTTAGAACAGAATAGCACACTGTCAGTTTCACTCACTGTACCTCTCTGTCCCTCAACTCAAGGATTGAAAATATGGTTCAGCAAAATAGTTTTAGAACACAATAGCACACTGACACTTTCCCTCACTGTAGCTCTCTGTCCCTCAACTCAAGGATTGAAAATATGGTTCAGCAAAATAGTTTTAGAACAGAATAGCACACTGTCAGTTTCCCTCACTGTAGCTCTCTGTCCCTCAACTCAAGGATTGAAAATATGGAACAGCAAAATTGATTTAGAACAGAATAGCACACTGTCAGTTTCACTCACTGTACCTCTCTGTCCCTCAACTCAAGGATTGAAAATATGGTTCAGCAAAATAGTTTTAGAACACAATAGCACACTGACACTTTCCCTCACTGTAGCTCTCTGTCCCTCAACTCAAGGATTGAAAATATGGTTCAGCAAAATAGTTTTAGAACAGAATAGCACACTGTCAGTTTCCCTCACTGTAGCTCTCTGTCCCTCAACTCAAGGATTGAAAATATGGTTCAGCAAAATAGTTTTAGAACACAATAGCACACTGACACTTTCCCTCACTGTAGCTCTCTGTCCCTCAACTCAAGGATTGAAAATATGGTTCAGCAAAATAGTTTTAGAACAGAATAGCACACTGTCAGTTTCCCTCACTGTAGCTCTCTGTCCCTACAAACAAGGATTAGCACAGAATAGCACACTGTCACTGACACTCTCCCTACCTATCCTTATTTGTCCCTAAACACAAGGAATCCAGGATTAGTAAAGGAAAAAAAATGACACTGTCCCTGCCTATGCTTCTCTTTCCCTGCTCCGGAACACACTACACAAGGCCGCCGCGCTGGCGGCCTTTTATAGTGTGGGGCGTGTACTAAACCCCATCAGCAATAATTGGCCACAGGCATCCTGCCTGTGGCCAATCATTGCTCTCCTCGCTGCCGGCGCTGTGATTGGCCAAGCATGCGGGGTCACAGTGCATGCTTGGCCAATCACAGCGCCTGGATGACACTGCGATGGCGTAGTGCATTGTGGGCCGTTCGCGTCACTCGAATTTGGCGCGAACGGCCCAAATCGTTCGATCTTTGTCGAACGATCGAACAGCCGATGTTCGAGTCGAACGTATGTTCGACTCGAACACAAAGCTCATCCCTACTGAGGAAACATCACGATCAAGGAGGAGATTCAAGGCATTTAATATGTCTTATGCGGAGATGGTGGAGATGGTGGACATATTGCTAAAGTCGGATTATGACGCAAAGCATGGGCCGTATAGCAAACCTAATAGAAGGAAGGCCAAAATCCTGAAGAAAGTCGTGAAGAGTCTGAAGAAGAATTTTGGGGTGAAACGCTCAAATGAGCAGCTCAGAAAGAGGTGGTCAGACCTAAAACTGAGGGAGCCGGAGCAGTTAAGGAGCATTAAGAGAATGCTAGGAAAAAGTAAGTACTTGTTCTAATTTTACGCTATTAATGTATTTCTCAACTTACATGTTGCTCCATGTTTTTTTTTTTTCTATTGTACTACCTTACAAAATTTCATAGTTTGAAATTGGTTTGGCACAGTAATTGTTCGTTACAGACACATCGTTCGGCCACTATCCTCGTTTTTTGATTATTTTACAGGGTTAAATTAAATTAGACATCTGCCTGTTTGGATTCAATTGTTGTTCTTACATTGTTGGCTAGATGATGTGTTTGTAAAGAGAATGAAATGCAAACTTTAATCAGTGTAAAGGAGAGGACACTCAGCAGCTGGTTCCACATCTGTAATTTTGAGCACTATAGTGTGGGCCAACAGAACTGCCTTTTTTGGGGGACCCACACAGGTGCATCAGTGAATTTTTGTGGTGCATCCATGTCTAAAAATTGACAGTCAAAGGTGAATACTAAACATATTTTTGTGAAGAAATAATGTCTTCACGTGGAAATTCAGCACAAACACACACTTGTACCCCACTTCCAAGCAATTTAGGCTGTTTTTAGTTTTCATAGAGAATTTCAGTGTGATAAATAGACCTTTTGTTTGATTCTCATAGGGGAGAGAAGACTGGGAGGAGAACACTCCGGGGAGCACAGGAACCCCACAGCTTCGACACAACCACAACCTCACAAAGACCCACAACCTAAGGATGTTGAGGAAGTTGAAGAGGTGGAGGAAGGAGAAGTGCAGGAAGGAGAAGTGGATGACGTGGTGGAACTGGTCACCACAACAGGTCAGTATCTGTCACCACAGCTTCAGGTAAGAGATGTAGGCCTGCAGAGTTATAATACCTTTTTATTTTGTTTTTAGGGGATGTAAATGTTGTAGTGAAAGAAAGTACACGTTTCTCTGCTGACAGTGCCCTACGAATAATACAGCAAGTGATGGAATGTAGCACAGAACTGGACAGAATTAAACAAAGAATTCATGTGATGGATCAAACCTTTAAAGACATCCTAGATGTTTTGGGGAGAATTGAATAAGGCATCAAAACCCCCATTTTTGGTTACAGTTTGTTCTTCCCCCTTTTAATCTATTTTTGACAATCAATCCAGCCAAAAATGTAATATGCACACAGTGTGTCAACATGTGCCATCTGCCATCAGGGGATATCCATGTACGGCTTTTGGGGGTGCAACCCCTTCCTCGTATCTCAAGTAGGTGAACTGAAGAAGGGGTTGCACCCACAAAACACGTCCATTGATCACCCCTGATGGCAGATGGCACATGTTGACAATAGGGATCAGGAGTCTAAAATCCCTATTGGAAATTACAACAAAATGTGTGCATATTCAATTTTTGGCTGGGTCAGGGGTGCCAAGACCCCATATTAGGATGGGCACATAGAGACATATTTTGTGTAAGTGAATGTCTCATATTGCTCAGAGGTATCCAATGTTGTACTTTTTGGAATGCAACTGATGGTTTTGTATTTTCATAAAAAAAAATGGCAGTTTGTGGACAGCCAAAAAAAAATAAAAAATTAAAAAAATATATACCATGTGTGTGAATGTGCACAGAGTAAAATTTTTGAACACAAACAAAGTGTAGCTTCTTTTTCAAATACGCTCTAACCTTATTTGTGTATTTGTTTGGGTTTCATAGTGAAATGGTTGTTATTTACTAAAGGAAACAAAACTTGGCAATACAAATGCAGTAACACAAACTAGGAGACAGGAAACAAACAAAGTTACAAGATTTAAAATTAATTTTAATGAGTTCTTTATGCACTAATCTTTAGTCATGGCCTGGCATAGGAATTGCCCCCCTACCCGTGAAATAGTCCATATATTTATCCCGAACCTCATGGGCATTTTGGGGGGGCAAGCCAGGACGGGCAGATTCGAGGCCCGACAGGGGATTGGCATGGGAAAGTCCTGCCTCAGGCAATACTGAGGCCATATACGTACTTGATTTTCGGCAAAGAAAATTATGGAGCACACAGCAGCATAAAACGACATAGTTTATCTTGTACTCCGCCAAGTGGATTGGAGTCATAAAAAGGCAGAACCGGCTGGCCATTATCCCGAAGGCATTTTCAACGACTCTTCGGGCCCTGGGCAGCCGGTAATTGAACACCCTCTTCTCTGGGGTCAGGGTCCTCTGTGGAAATGGCCTCATGAGGTGCGGTCCGAGTCCGAAGGCTTCATCAGCCAAAAAAACAAAGGGGAGTCCTTCAACATTCCCTGCATCCGGTGGCAATGCAAGGTCGTCACTCTGGAGACGGAGGGCAAACTCTGTCTGGATGAAGGATCCCCCATCGGACATCCGGCCATTCTTCCCTACATCAACATAGAGGAATTCATACCGTGCTGACACCACCGCCATCAGCACAATGCTATGAAACCCCTTGTAATTGTAGTAGTAGGACCCAGAACGGGGTGGCGGCACGATGCGGACGTGCTTCCCGTCTATGGCACCACCACAGTTGGGGAAGTCCCACCGCGTGGCAAACTCCGATGCCACAGTCTGCCATTCCTTTGGCGTGGAAGGAAGCTGGGGAGTCAAACAAGATGAAATAAAATTAGAAATTTAAATTATAACATTGCAAGCAGATTATAAGAAAATACATTAGAGCCCAACATCAATCAAATTCTCAGTTTAAGGTGTTTTTAATAAGTATAATGGAAGGCTCAAGTTTCATATTCATCACCCCCTCTGAAGGTCCATTATAACCCAATTTGGGGGGGGGGTAGATGTGTTTGGCCACAGGATAGCATTGCAGTGGCGGTGCATCCAGAGTGGGCGCTGGAGCACTGCCCCCTCGATCCTGCGCCCGTCACTCAGAACAATATATAGGTTCATGCCTTGCATTAACCTATGTATTGTCAATGCCGCTCACTATTCAGGTGGATGGCCCCCTGTTGAGCGACGGACATATGAATAACTGCGGCATTTTTGTGGTGAAAATTGCATATCAGAAACAGGGGGGCAAATAGGCTTGCAAATTACAGCCTGAGGGATGTAATTGGCTTGCTAAAAGTGAAATAGGGGACGCAGGGGGGGGGGGGACATTCCTTGGCCAAACACTGACAGGCTGCTCTGCCAATCATGTTCACCAAGTCTGTTTAACAGTAAGATGATTGGCTGATGCAACATCGAGGGCAGGAAAAGACATCAAGGACAGAAGAAGGATGGCGTGGACCAGAAGAAGGTAAGTGCAGGGCTGGGGGGAAACTGGCTGCATTGGAGGGGACAAAATGGCTGCATTGGAAGGGGAAAAATGGCTGCTTTGGAAGGGGAAAAATGGCTGCATTGGAAGGGGCAAAATGGCTGCATTGGAAGGGGCAAAATGGCTGCTTTGGAAGGGGCAAAATGGCTGCATTGGAAGGGGCAAAATGGCTGCATTGGAAGGGGCAAAATGGCTGCATTGGAAGGGGCAAAATGGCTGCTTTGGAAGGGGCAAAATGGCTGCATTGGAAGGGGCAAAATGGCTGCATTGGAAGGGGCAAAATGGCTGCATTGGAAGGGGCAACTGGTGGCGTTTAATAGGCACAGTCGCAAAAAAGAAGGAAGTTTAGGTCCTAAATTGGGGGTTGAGCCCCCAAACATTTGGAGCAAAAGGTGCCACTGCTGGAAAGGTTAGTGAAGGGAAATATGCATGGAGGAGAAAAAAGGGGCATTTAAAAGCTTCCAGCATGCATGAGGACAAAGGGGACATTCTCAGCATATTACAATCATGGTAATTAGGGAAGGATGAAAGAAATACATACATTAGCATACATGAAATACATAAAATGTGATGTTAATGGAGAAAACTTACCCTAATATAGTCCTCCTGCAGGACTTGTATAATGGCAGAACAGGTGTCTGGGATTATGAGGCCCAGAGCCTGGGGGGAGATGCCTGTCGTGAACTTCAAGTCCTAAAGACTTCTCCCTGTCGCCAGGTAACGTAACGTGGCGATGAGCCTCTGCTCAGCACTGATGGCTTCCCGCATAACGGTGTCCTGCCTGGTAATATAGGGGGACACCAAAGCCAACAGTTGCTGAAAAACGGGGTCAGACATCCGCAGAAAATTCCTGAAGTCCTCAGGATTATTCTCGACGATCTCCCGCAGCAGAGGCATATGGCAGAATTGGTCCCGCTGGAGCAACCAATTCTTGGTCCATGAACTCCTCCTCACCCCGTTCATGGACTGGTCTTGGTCCAAAACAAGCAGACCAACACCAAGTGCCCGCACAGCACGAACTCGGCGACGAGAACGTACAGGCGACATGGCTAGGAAACGGTCGTCTTATCAGAACGTACAGAACAGAACGCACTTTAGAACAGCAAGGCCTATGAATAACGAACTGAAAATCAGAAACGAACGGGCAAGAACGCACTGTAAAACAGATACGACCTGCCGAGACGCCCTGAAAGACAAGATACGATCCCACAAGCACAAACTGAACCGCAGAAAACGAACTGAAAGCACGAAGACTGAAAAGCGCGAATCGTCTCTTCCCAAACTTTTACTTCACACGCGGTAACACGAGATCAGCAAAAACAGCCCAAGGGGTGGCGCCAGGGAAATCGATCTTCCCCTTTATAGTGCCGTCATATGTGCTGGACGTGACCGCGCTGAACAACGAGGAAATTTGGAATTGTCAGTGTGTACGCATGGAAAGCTTGATGAGAAACTCGTCAAGGTTAACAAGAATCTTGTCGAAAAAAACGACGTGTTTTTAACGACGAGAAACTCGGTCGTGTGTACGAGGCTTCCGTACAGAAACTGACCGGAAACTGACTGCATGGTGTAAACTAGAGCCAACTAGAGCCATTGGAATACATGGAAAATACTGTGCATGCATTTTGTGCAGAAAAAAAGCACACGGAACTGAACGGAACTGCGTCTGGTGTGAACTGGCCCTAATAAGGACAAGTGTGTTGCAGTGTGTCTTTGTTGCATTTAGGTGTGTTCCGGTGCGTTTTCGATGCGTTTTACTGCGGTCCAGTACAGTTCTGTACATAAAAAATGCAGCATGACCAATTTTTTTCCCTTTCTGAAACACACTGGAACGGACTGCAGTGGTGTGAACTATGCCATTGGCATTAATGTGATCAACTTTCTTTGCGTTTTGCATGAATCAAAAAAAAAAACGCACTGCACTGCATCCGGTGTGAACTGGCCCAAATATCATACCTGGGGGTGTCTATAGTATGCCTGTAAAGTAGCGCATGTTTTCCATGTTTAGAACAGTCCGAGAGCAAAATTACATTTCTAATGTAAAATAGTCATGTCAAAGTTTCTCGCGGCTGTAATGAATTGCTAGTTCCCGTCAATACAGATAAAAGTCATTGAAAGTCTTTGAAAAAAAAAAATAAGAAAAAGATGGAAGAAAGAAGAAGATGGAAGAAAGAAGAAGACATTAATAAAGGAATTGTCAAAAACCGGCTACTGTCATTTAAAAATTTTTTGACACTTTCTTTTGTGAAATGGTAGAAGTAAATTTGTAC
Organism: Rana muscosa; assembly: GCA_029206835.1. Taxonomy (NCBI): domain Eukaryota; kingdom Metazoa; phylum Chordata; class Amphibia; order Anura; family Ranidae; genus Rana; species Rana muscosa. The sequence continues at coordinate 382,121,217 of CM055122.1, read as the reverse complement.
CCCATTACCATGTCACACAGGGGGGGGGTGGGATCTGGGGGTCCCCTTTGTTAAAGGGGGCTTTCAGATTCCGATAACCCCTCCATCCGCAGACCCCCAACAACCACCGGACAAGGGTTGTGGGGATGAGGCCCTTGTCCCCATCAACATGGGGACATGGTGCTTTGGGGTTCAGACCCCCTAAGCATCCTCCCCATGTTGAGGGCATGTGGTCTGGTACGGTTCAGGGGGGGGAGGCGCTCTCTCGTCCCCCCTCTTTTCCTGCAGCCTTCCAGGTTGCGTGCTCGGATAAAGGGTCTGGTGTGGACCTGAAGGGCCTGGTACGAATTTTGAGGGGAACCCCTACGCCATTTTTTTTTTTATTTGGCGCGGTGTTCCCCTTACTATCCATACCAGACCTGAAGAGTCTGGTAATGGAATTTGGGGGGACCCCCACGCATTTTTTTTTTTCAAAGACTTTCAATGACTTTTCTCTATTGACAGGAGCCGACAATTCATTATAACCGTGAGTGCTTTTAAATGACTTTTTTTCCTTTAGAAATGTCATTTTGTGCCGGGACAGTTATATAATGGTAAGTTTAGAGGAGCGCCTGTTCAACTTATGCAAATGCATTTACGTGACTTGACATTTACTAACCGGCGCATTTGAACGCGCGCAATTGCCACGCAGTGCACAAATACACCTCTCGCAGTTATAAACAAAATTGCAGGCGCAGCAGGCTGGTTCAGAAAAAGTTACTTTCTCATTCTATTTTGGGCATGTTTGTTACTTGGGCAGTTGTCACTATACTTCCTCACATCACCGCATATCACCCCATTATATTGGCACTTCCAGCTTCTTTTAATTTTGATTTGAAGATGCCGTGTGCCAGGTCCATAGTGGCGCACTGAGCGCCTCCTCCCGTGCGCCGAGAACACTATAGTAAATGGGGAATAGCGCTGCGTTACCGGCGCAAATGTTTCGTAAATACCAAAACTGCCATTTTGCGCGCCGATACTAATGGCGCAAACGGTTCGTAAATCAGCCCCATTGCATTTATGAAATGTTATGGCTACTCACAATAAAAACACATAGGCAAGTATTTAGCTTAAATCAAAGATCCATTTATTCTGGGTAAACAAAATAAACAGGAAGGGCAACAATTGAGAAATTCTTTGCATTTATGCAGACTTTGGACCCCAAAGGCAGACATGACTTGTATGGAAAATAAAATTAACATGAGGAAATCAGGAGTAGCAACCGAAGACATACATGTCCCCAAGCTGTGGTACTCCAACAAACTGCATCTTCTGACAGAGAAGCTTGAAACCAGGGAATCACCTTCTGGTCTTCCTTGTAGCCTTCCTTCCACACTTCCCTGCAGCGTTCCTTCCACGGCTCAATCCACGCCCCCTTGCAGGCTGTGGCTCTGGTGGTGGGAATGTGGCAGGAGGAGGAGGAGAAGGATGGGCCATATCACACAGATGTGTGGCTTCTGTCAGCTGGCCCCTCCCCACCCTGTGAAGGACACTGGAAATCAGCTCCTCAGAGCGGGCACGTTGTCCCTCCTCCAGTTTATGCAGCTTATCAGACAGGTAGCTGCTATAGGCCTCTACAGGGTTGAGGGGGGCCCTTGTAACGACAGGAGTTAACGTAGTTTAAATATATTCCATTCTCGAACACACAGCAGCTACCAGACACTCCAACCAGCCGAATGGGACCCCATACAAATATTTCTCCCCGCACAAACGAGACAACGCTCTGTGTTGAAGTTCCAAAAACAGGGAATGAATCTTTATTACAAGCACATGGTAACACACTTCCCTTCAAAACACTTCCCTCCCATCCTTGGGGAACAGGGCGGGTTAAAGTGTCCAATGACAATGGTGATACAGGTCAGGTTTGTTCAAACTTCTTCAGTAAACAGTCTTAGCAGGAGGGGTTGCTGGAGTGATTCCCCCCCCCCCTTTCCTCACAGCAAGACACTTAAACATCCCATAATAGGCAGCCAGACGGTCTACCAGCTCCAATCCACATCACCACAAACAATGAAAAGGTCTTTGGAAGCTAGTCTGGATTTAATCTACATTACACAGGCAGCCAGGTGGTTAGAGTTGAACACATCAGCATCTCTCAATTAACCTGTTGAGTTCAGAATCAACCAACCAGTAAATAGTCCTTTACAGATATCCTGGGGAATACCATGGATTAATATTACAGACCCATTTCAAAGCAATCGAAGACATATTCTCAATGTCCATTATTTTCTGGCTCATACTTTCTAAGAACTTCTGGGTTCCAACGTTCCTCCCGTTACAGCCCTCATTATAGCATCTGCGTCCCTGATGATTTGAAGTGACTCCTCCTCCACCTGTGTCATCCTCTGAGGTCTTTTGGGTCTTACGTGGAGGGGAGGCACTTGGGACTGGCTGCTGCCACTTGACCTGGGTTCCTGCTGCCTGTCACTTGGCCCGGCCTCCTCCTGTCTGCCACTCACCCCTGCCTCCTCCTGGCTGCCACATTCCGGAGCCTCGGCCTGCTGGCTGAGCTCATCCTGTGTATTAAAAAAAAGGGACATAGTTTTAGTTTTTGGTTCATCAATCACACACAATTTTCAGCTCATGACTGTTGCAATTTGAATGTTAATAAATAATAAAGACTCTCATTCTGACCCCAGCATTTTTCATTACTGTCCCAATCATTTCTGGCCACTACTGTATTTATTTATTTTTTGGGGAATTATTTCATTTGTGAATAACATCTAGTTCACACTAATAATTCTAGACCAATAAATATGTTGTAAAATACTATACCTGGCTAAAGATGCGCAGATCCGGCTCTTCAAGCTCAGTGTCAGGTCACCTACGGCCAGGTGACAGATGCACACCGTAGGGGGACAGGAGTGCACCGCAAGGTAGTGAACCCTATGGCTGACTGCTGCGGATAGGAAACTGGGTGGTTGTGGAAAGCGGGACCAGAGGAGCACAACCGAGATCCTATAGGAAGCTAGAGCCAAGATTCCCCAGGGTGCGGAGTCTAAGACCCAGCAGGTCTTCTCCAGAGCCTCTAGTGGTGAGGATGTTATGCTGCAGGCTGGGTCTAGGTCGCGGCCCCTAGAGTCTCCTAGCTCACGCCCCGTAGGATAAGAGGACAAAAGGGGAAGCAGCAGCACAAGATAAAGAGTAACGAATAACAAGCTGAAGGTCAAGGGCCACAAGCAGACAAGGATAACGAAAGACAAGCCGAAGGTCAAGGGTCACGAGCAGACAGGGATAGTCGGGGACAAGCCAATAACGTAACAGAGAGACAGACGTAGCACACGGCATGCAGGAACCCAAACACGCAATGCCTAACAAACACGTTGATCAGCAAAGCAGGCTTGCAGTGCACAGGTTAATATAGTGTTCTGTGATAGAGCCTGGGGTGGAGTCAGGCTGGGAGGAGATTATAAAGGAAGCCAGGTGAAAGGGTTCTGGCCTCTAAGATGAACACATGAGGAGGAAAGGTAAGATGGCAGACAGACATTAATGCATATCCATGACAGTACCCTGCCTCTTACGAGGCCTCCCCCTTTGCCGCCTGGGCCCAGGTTTAGAGGGAAACTTCAGATGAAACTCCTTTAACAGACGAGGTGCAAAGACCTCAGATGCAGTGATCCAAGACCTCTCCTCAGGACCAAACCCTTTCCAATGAACGAGGTACTGAAGAACGCCTTTACAGGGTCGGGAGTCCAGAATTTGACTGATCTCGTACTCCTGATTATCCTCAGAGACAGGTGCCACGGTAGGGAGAGGACGAGAGAATTTATTGAGGACTAAAGGCTTTAGAAGAGCAACATGGAAGGAGTTAGTGATTTTAAGGCTTTTAGGAATCTGGAGTTTAAAACAAACCGGATTCAGTTTAGCAGTTACCGTGTATGGACCAATGAATCGTGGAGCAAACTTCAGAGAAGGAACTCGGAGCTTGATGTTCCTGGTAGAGAGCCAGACTTTGTCCCCTGGCTGAAGAGAAGGCGGTTTACGCCTGCGGCGGTCAGCAAAGCCTTTGAATTTTTCAGCAGCTGCCCGGAGGGAATCATGAACGTCACCCCAAACGGAATTGAGAGACTCCTGAACTGAAGCCAAAGCTGGAATATCTGGAGAACAGATCATGGGAAGAGGAAGTTGAGGGTGTTTTCCATAAACTGTGAAAAAGGGTGTCTTCTGCGAACTGGTATTCACATGATTGTTATGGGAGAATTCTGCCCACGGGAGTAGAGAGGACCAATCGTCATGGTGAGAAGACACAAAGGTGCGAAGAAAGACCTCTAACTCCTGATTAACCCTCTCAGTCTGTCCATTGGATTGGGGATGGTAAGAAGAAGAAAAATCCAAGACAATCTTGAGGGATTTGCAAAAGGCTCTCCAAAAACGAGACGTGAATTGGACTCCCCTGTCGGAAACAATATGAGAAGGAACCCCATGAAGGTGGAGAATTTCTCGAATGAAAATGGGAACCAAGGCAGGGGCAGAAGGAAGACCAGGAAGAGGAACAAAATGAGCCATCTTGGAGAACCGATCGACTACCACCCAAATGACTGTATTATTCTCAGACAGTGGGAGGTCGGTGATAAAATCCATGGCAATATGAGCCCAGGGCTCCTTAGGAATGGATAAAGTGTTATATGCCTGCGCTTAGGATTGTGTGCTAGGGTATGACTCCTAGCTGTGATATAAAATAATAAATTAGTTAATGAGTGTAAAGAGCTGCAGCCCCCCTATTGGGACCTTTAAACAAAGTCCTAAGGATGAAGATAGAAATAAGTCATACGCACACCACGCTAATCCGGAAGTACTGCTGGAACGCATTTGGAATGCAGGAAGCGTTTACCAGCTGGTACTGACCGCGGCTCGCATAGGAGCCAAAAAAGGACTGCTGTTTGTTTTTTGTTTTTTGTTTTTCGTTTTTTGTTGATTTTTTGTTTGCCCATTTGGCTTATTTGGCTTATTGCTGTGTGGCTTGTCTGTTGTAGACTTGCTGCACTGTATTATAATAAAATCCGAAGTTTTTTTTCATCTACACTATGGAAGCCTCTTTCCTTTTCTGTCTGCACAAATGAGGTAATTGGGAACCCTCCCTTCCACGGAACTTCATAATCTACCGGAAGAACTTGCCCAGCTGACATCTCCCCTTCGGATCTGTGACCCGGTTGTCCCCTTATGCTGTTTACCCCTGTGGGGGTGAAAGGATCTGGTGAGTGGGGACACATGTGGGGGTTGCACTGTATGTCTAACTGAAGAGCAGAACGTGATCCTTGCAGTCTCAAGAAAACGACTGTTACGTGCATTGCCTTGTGATCTTGCATCTATATACTGGACTGTGTTTTATATACTAATTATTACTAATATCTGGCAGAGCTAGGTATCTACAGCTGCAGACTGGCTTTGTGGCTCCGAGCCAATTTGCACTAGTCACAATTGTGGTATTAATGTGGTGTACCGTGTCCTATTATTCTGCGCCCTAGATGTTTCAATTCATTGGTTTCCATTTAGTGCTACTGTGAGCTGTGAGCACTCTTTGGAAGTAGCGCAGAGATAGTCTGACACCCTTATATTGTTTGTTGCCCCTAAGGTATTGAGGGGAGTTTTTTGGATTTTTTTGGATTTATGCACATAGTGGTATCACCACTGCTAATAGGTGGTTTGGCCATATGTGACCACTAATCACTGTTTGTTTATTTATTCACACATTTTTTTGTTGTACAATTATTTTTTACTTATGAAGTAGGAACACTGACCCTGTCATTAGGCTCAAGAGAGCAGCGCCACTCCTTAGGAATGGGCAAGGGCATGAGGAGACCAGCAGGAGCTTGTGTGGAGGATTTGGACTGAGCGCAGACATGACAAGCTTTAACGTAGTCTTTGATGTCTGAGCGGAGATTAGGCCACCAGTAGTGATGACTGATGAGTAGGAAGGAACGGAGGAATCCAGAATGGCCTGCCACCTTGGAATCATGTCCCCAATGAAGGATCTTAGCTCTTAGCTCAGTGGGGACAAAGGTCTTACCAGGCGGAATTTTTGACTTCAGGGTGGTAGAGTGGGCAACAATGCATGAGGTTGGAATGATCGGCTCAGGTTCAGGGGCGGACTCCTCATACAAAGTGTCAAATGACCTAGAGAGCGCATCAGCCCGACCGTTGCAGGAACCAGGTTTGTAAGTAATCGTGAAATTAAAACAGGCAAAGTAGAGACTCCACCTGGCCTGTCTAGGATTCAGACGTTTAGCATTCTGTAGATACTGTAAATTTTTGTGATCGGTAAAGATCATTATGGAGTGAGGGGAACCCTCCAAGAGATGACGCCACTCCTCTAACGCCAATTTAATTGCGAGAAGTTCCCGATCACCGATGGCATAATTCCTCTCTGCCTGAGAAAACTTTTTGGAGAAGAACGCACATGGTTGACGTCTCTTCTCAAAGATTTGAAGAAGCACAGCTCCCACCCCCATTGAGGAAGCGTCCACTTCAATAAAAAATGCATTCCCAGGATTTGGTCTCCTCAAGAGGGGGCCAGAAACAAAGGCCTGTTTCAGGTTGTGAAATGCAGAGACAGCTTCGGGAGGCCAGTCTTTGGCATTCACACCCTTCTTGGTCAAAGCGATAATAGGCGCGGCAATGGAAGAGTAGTTCCTTATGAACTGCCTATAATAATTAGTGAAGCCAAGAAAGCGCTGCGTGGCCTTGAGGCTAGCAGGAAGAGGCCAGTTGGTAATAGCCAAGACCTTCCCAGGATCCATACGAAGACCAGAACATGAGACAAAGCACCCCAGAAACAGGACCTCAGAACATTCAAAGGAACATTTCTCCAGCTTGGCATAGAGATTGTTCTCTCTAATGCCGCGTACACACGACCGCTTTTCTCGACGAGAAAAACTGAATTTTTTCATTTCGCCGGGAAAAACGATCGTCTGTGGGCTTTATGTCGTTTTTCTTGTCGAGAAAAACGGCATAAAAAACGACGAGAAAAATTAGAACATGTTCTAAATTTTCTCGTCGTTTTTTCCAGCATTTTTTTCCGCGGCAGTTTTCCCATAGGGAAACACTGCCGCGGAGCCCACAGACGGTCGTTTTTCTCGTCAAGAGAAAAAATTATGGGAAAAATGACCGTGTGTAGGGAACCAAGCGGTTCCCTCGTTTTTCCTGTCATTATTCAAGGCGGTTTTTTAACCGCCGTGAATAATGATCGTGTGTACGCGGCATAAGACGCTGAAGTACAGTGCGGACATGGTTTCTGTGGACGAGCAGATTTTCAGAAAAGATCAGAATGTCATCCAGATAGATAACAACAAACTGGTATAGCAGATCTCTGAAGATTTCATTGACAAAGTTTTGAAACACGGCTGGAGCATTACACAGATCAAAAGGCATCACCAGGTATTCATAATGCCCGTCTCTAGTGTTGAATGCAGTCTTCCATTCGTCACCCTCCCGTATTCGAATGAGATTGTACGCGCCTCTGAGATCCAACTTGGTGAAAATGGAGGCACCCTTCAACCTATCGAATAGCTCAGATATTAAGGGTAAGGGGTATCGATTTTTAATAGTAACCGCATTTAAACCCCGATAATCGATGCAGGGTCTTAAGGTACCATCCTTTTTGGCAACAAAAAAGAACCCTGCCCCTGCAGGCGAAGAGGATTTCCGGATGAAACCTCTCTCCAAATTCTCTGCGACATACTCAGACATGGCCTGGGTCTCTGGGATGGACAGAGGGTAGGTACGACCCCTGGGTAGAGTTGCTCCGGGGACAAGATCAATAGCACAGTCAAAAGACCTGTGGGGAGGAAGCACCTCAGCTGATTTCTTACAGAACACATCCCGGTAATCGCTGTATGCAGCGGAAAGATCAGAAGAAACAGAAGTGGCAGCAACCGGAAGACTCTCCTTGGGGGTCACCTTGAGAAGACATGACGAGAAACACGAGGAACCCCAGGCCAGGATCTGCCCAGAGACCCAGTCCACATGTGGAGAGTGGAGCTGTAGCCAAGGGAGGCCCAATACAACTGGGGTAGAGGCCTTGGGTAGAATAAGAAAGGATATCCACTCCTGGTGGAGAATCCCTACCGACATCCTAATGGGTAGCGTCTGGAAGCGAATAGGGCCCCCTGGGAGAACAGTGCCATCAATTGCAGAGACTACCAATGGGGTAGTGAGAGGTGAAAGGGTAAGCTTCATAGAAGAAGCAGTTCTCCAATCCATAAAATTGCCGGCAGCCCCGGAATCCAGATATGCAAGGGTTGACTGAGGAGAAGTGCCTACATGAAGGAACACCGGCAAGAGAAGGCGAGAAGGTGATGTTTCTGGGTCCAATACTCCACCTTCCAAATGTATTAGACCCGAGCGTTTCCCGGACGAAGCGAGCAGGAGTCACGAAAATGACCCTTGCCCCCACAATAGAGGCACAAGCCCAGAGTTCTGCGCCTAGCACGTTCTTCTGGGGTTAGTCTGGTCCGGCCCAGCTGCATAGGTTCCTCAGCAGGTAGAGGATGCTCCACGGGACGAAGGGAGCGGAGCTCAGACTGGCTAGAACCCAGAGAGTGCTGGCGTCTTTTTTCTAAGGACCTCTCTTGAAAACGAATGTCGATCTGATTGCATAACGAAATTACATCGTCCAGACCGACGGGAATGGCTCTTCCCGCTAATTCGTCTTTCACTCGGTCAGAGAGGCCATGTAAAAAGGTAGCGACCAGGGCCTCATTATTCCAGCTCAATTCAGCTGTGTGGATACGGAACTGAAGAGCATATTGTCCCACTGAACTAGATTCTTGGCGAAGACGTAAGACAGCACTAGCCGCTGAAGAAGCCCGAGCCGGCTCTTCGAAGATATTACGAAAGAGCTTCAAGAAGTCGGACAGGCTGGAAACCACCGGATCATTCCTCTCCCACAGGGGGGCAGCCCAGGCCAAAGCTTCACCGGAGAGGAGGGAAATGATATAGGCTACCTTAGCCCGGTCAGACAGGAAGTTTTGAGGCTGAAGCTCAAAATGAATCGTGCATTGGCTGAGAAACCCCCTGCAGGCCTTGGAGTCCCCAGAGAAACGGAACGGAGCTGGCAGTGTTAGTGAGCGTGTGGCTGCGACTGGTACGATAGGTACAACCGCTGGTTGTACTTGAGGTTGCGGATTCGGGGTTCCCAAGGAGGCCTGAAGCTGCTCGAATCGAGAAGCCAGATCCTGGAGGAATCGCATCACCTGAGTCTGATTCGATTCCTGGGTTTCAAGTCTGCGAACTATGCCCTGCAATGGATCATCCGCGGGAAGCGGCACTTCAGCCGGGTCCATGGCTGATCAAACTGTCAGGTCACCTACGGCCAGGTGACAGATGCACACCATAGGGGGACAGGAGTGCACCGCAAGGTAGTGAACCCTATGGCTGACTGCTGCGGATAGGAAACTGGGTGGTTGTGGAAAGCGGGACCAGAGGAGCACAACCGGGATCCTATAGGAAGTGTGAGGGGGTTAGCTCGGCAGCGGGTGTGTGTGACCCCCGGGATGGGCTCCCCACACAAAACAGGCCCAGCAAACGGAGGTTGTGGTTTTCAAAATCAAAAAAAGGTGCGGTTTATTTTCTATTTACAGTGACAAAACACAGCAAAGCAAAAGAAACATAACCAAAATAAATCCTGGTCAAGTTGACCTCTGACTAAACATACAGGTTTGCTAACTAACAACTGGGATCAGCCTAGTGCTGTCCTAGTCCCTAAGTCCCTGGTTTAGTAAAAGTCCAAACAAATAGCCACACAGGCTTTGCCTCACCGCACAGGGGTTCACTCTCCCTAGACAGTCCACACAGGTCTGGTTCCAGGCATGAGCTAACATCTAATGAAGCTGGGAGTTCTTATAGAGGCCTAAATGAGCTGACAAGGTTCAGCTGGTCTCCTCATCTCTGTCTGCACGACACCCCACACTCTCCCTAGAGGTATGAGTCATCCATGAGCCCACTAGCCTTATACAACTCTCCACCTAGTTGTATAAGTCGGCGTAAAGCCTGAATCTGGGCGAAATATATCTACCCCCCTGGATGCAACCAGGTGACTTTACCTTCCTGCTGTCACATACCCCCCCCTCTTGTTTTAACCTCGGGGTTGGAACACCAGCAATCAGGCATTCATGTACTCGAGACAAAGCATCCACATTCCCCATTTGAACGCCAGGGCGATGCTTTACTGTGAAGTTGAATTCCTGGAGGGCCAGGAACCACCTATTCACTCTTCTATTTGTTTCCTTGTTTTGAGCCATCCACTTTAACGGAGCGTGATCCGTAACCATGTCAAAGTGCCTACCTAGCAGGTAGTACCGAAGGGAATCTAGAGCCCACTTCACCGCTAAACACTCCTTTTCAACGGTGGCGTAATTTACCTCATGGGACTTCAACTTCCTGCTGAGGTAAATGACTGGGTGCTCTTCCCCGTTCCAGACCTGGGACAATACTGCTCCTAACCCCACATCTGACGCATCACTTTGTACGACAAAGTCTTTAGAGAAGTCGGGTGAGTACAACACTGGCTGGCTACATAAGGCTTGTTTCAAGAATTGGAATGCTGCCTCAGCCTCGGGGGTCCATTTAATCATGACCGACCCTTTCCCCTTCGTCAGGTTGGTTAGGGGCACAGCCTTAGAAGCAAAGTGGGGAATGAATCGCCGATAATACCCAGCGATTCCCAGAAAGGCTCGTACCTGCTTCTTGCTGTTGGGACGTGGCCAACTCTGGATGGCCTCGACTTTGTTGAGTTGGGGTTTTATTACTCCCCTCCCAATGGTGTACCCAAGATATTTGGCCTCCTCCTGCCCAATGGTACACTTCTTGGGGTTAGCCGTAAACCCTGCTTCCCGAACAGAGTCCAGGACTGCTTGCACTTTTGGCAGATGTGAGGCCCAATCTGTGCTATGGACAATTACGTCATCCAGGTAAGCCGCAGCATACTTCCGATGGGGCCTCAGCATCTGGTCCATTTTCCGCTGGAATGTGGCCGGCGCATTCTGTAACCCGAACGGCATTCTTTTATATTGGAACGCCCCGTCTGGGGTTACAAATGCGGTTTTCTCTTTGGCCGACTTGGCCAGGGGGATTTGCCAATACCCTTTTGTGAGGTCAAGAGTCGTCATGTATCGGGCTGTTCCCAGCCGGTCGATCAACTCATCTATACGTGGCATGGGGTAGGTGTCAAATTTTGTAACTTTGTTCAACTGACGAAAATCGTTACAAAATCGCCAGCTCCCATCCGGTTTAGGCACCAACACGATGGGACTAGACCAATCACTTTGGGACTCCTCTATCACCCCTAAGTTCAGCATTTTCTGTACTTCCTCCCGTATTGCCTCCCGTCGAGCCTCTGGGATCCGATAGGGTTTTAACTTCACCCTTTCACCGGGCGGGGTAATGATGTCATGCTCTACCCCAGATGTTTGTCCCGGCAGCTCAGAGAATACCTCCTTGTTGCGAAGCACAAACTCCTTAACCTCCTGTTGTTGGGGTTGTGACAAGGTGGCTGCTAATCCAACCTCAGGAATCACGCAACCAGTTTGAGCTGGTGACCAAGTGTCCGCGACTAGGGACTCTCTATCCCTCCAGGCTTTCAACAGATTAACGTGATAGATCTGTTCGGGCTTTCGCCTTCCTGGTTGTCTGACCTTGTAATTCACTTCGCTCACTTTTTCCATTATCTCGTAGGGGCCTTGCCATTTGGCAAGGAATTTACTTTCAACCGTAGGGACAAGTACCAATATCCTATCCCCCGGGGAAAAGGTACGGGTCTTGGCTCCACGGTTGTACACTCTCTGCTGTGCCAACTGCGCTTGGGCCAAATGTTCCTTCACGATGGGCATTACCTGTGCAATTCGATCTTGCATCAGGGCGACATGCTCAATCACACTCCTGTGGGGAGAACTCTCACTTTCCCAAGTTTCCTTGGCAATATCCAACAGCCCTCTTGGGTGTCTCCCATACAGTAACTCAAAGGGGGAGAATCCCGTAGAGGATTGGGGCACCTCCCTAATAGCAAACATCAAATAAGGAAGTAAACAGTCCCAATCCTTTCCATCTCTATCCACCACTTTCTTCAACATTTGTTTTAGGGTTTTGTTGAATCTTTCAACCAGCCCATCGGTTTGGGGGTGATACACAGACGTACGCAATTGCGTCACTTTGAACAATTTACACAGCTCTTTCATAACCCGGGACATAAAGGGTGTACCTTGGTCCGTAAGCAGTTCTTTACAAATACCCACCCGGCTAAAAACAAGAGATAGCTCTTTGGCTATGGTTTTGGCCGAGGTATTTCGGAGAGGGATCGCTTCTGGATAACGGGTGGCATAGTCCATTATAACTAATATGTACTGGTGCCCCCTAGCGGACTTGATTATAGGACCTACCAAATCCATGGCGATCCTCTCAAACGGGACCTCAATGATGGGTAGAGGGACCAGCGGGCTACGGAAATGTGGCATCTGGGCCAACCTCTGACACACAGGGCAGGAGGAACAATAATTTTCTACGTCCTTCATCACCCCCGGCCAATAGAATCTCTGTAATACCCTCTCTCGGGTTTTCTCTGTCCCCAGATGACCTCCAAGAATGTGCCCATGGGCCAACTCCAACACCAACTTCCTGTAAGGTTTGGGCACCACAAGCTGCTCAACGGTTTCTTCTGCCCTTTTTGCCACCCGATACAGTAGGTCCTTCTCTACGCTGAAGTATGGGTAAGTGCAGGTATTATCTGGGTTCACTAACTCACCATCTATTTTCACTACGTTTTCCCGTGCCTTTATTAGGGTGGGGTCTTTCAACTGTTCTGTGGCAAAGTTTTCCCTGTGAACCTCAAGATCAGAAAACTCCACAGACGGTAGGTCTTCGTCTGAGGAGGTGGGCTCCTCTCCAGTTTCTTGAGTCTCCCCTGGCAATACTGATAAGGGAAATTCCGGAGAGTCCTCACCACTCTCAGGGGAGTTCTGGCTATCACATTCCTGGTACATAGGGGCACCAGTGAGGGGCTCAGGATCATCCCACAGTTCTCAGAACTTCGGAAAATCCCTTCCCACAATGGCGTCATGCGGTAACTGAGATACTAAGCCCACTGGATGAGAGAGGGTACCTTTGGGGGTCTCGAAACACACTGTAGTCACTGGATACTCTCGGGTGTCCCCATGCACACAAATAACAGCTACCTTGCTATTCCCAGAGACCTCTGTTTTAACTAACTCAGCCTTTATCAGGGTCACAAGGCTACCTGAATCCAACAATACCACAACATTTCTACCATTAACACACATTTTGCATAAATGTTTCTCAGTTCCTCGAATGGCAGTGCATGCGACTGTCGCACACAGCGACTGACGTCTGCCTGTCAGAAAGTCACACTGCATGGGTTCCTCCACAACCGGGCAATTGGCTGCAATATGTCCCGCTTGCCGGCAGCGGTAGCAAACGATCCTTCTTGCCGCCTCTTGAGCCGCTGATTTCCCAGGCTGTTCTCGCCAAACTTGGGGTAGAGCTCCCACCCTCTCACTCTCTCCACCCTCACCCCTTGGAATCCTCTTATCCGCCCCTGGGGATGGTCTGGTCTTAGGGTGGAAAGTCTGAGTGTCTCTGGAAGAGGCCGTCAGGTTCTCTGCAGCCAAGTATCTCTCTACCCGATCCACAAGTTTACCGGCCGTTTCTGGGTCTCCATGGCTTACCCACTTTTGGATGGCAGTAGGAAGAGCTCTCAAAAACCGATCCATTACAACACGTTCCACAATCTTTGGTGCGGACAAAGTCTCTGGCTGTAGCCACTTTCTGCTCAGGTGAATGAGATCATACATTTGAGACCTGGGGGGTTTTCCAAGCTGGAAAGTCCAGTTATGCACACGCTGAGCCCGGACAGCCTGGGTGACACCCAGCCTTGCCAATATTTCAGCTTTTAGCATCACATAGTCTTTTGCTTGGTTAGGCTCTAGGTCATAGTAAGCTTTCTGCGATTCACCAGTTAACAGAGGAGCCACCAGTCCAGCCCACTGCTCCTCAGGCCACTTTTCTCTTTCAGCGGTCCTTTCAAATGTGGTCAAAAATACCTCTGTATCATCCTCTCCAGTCATTTTTGTCAATAAACGACTCACCCCAAAGGACGCGGTATTAGTGGGACGGCTTTCCTCACTGGTCTGCGGACGTTGCTGCATTACTGCTTCCATCTGTTGTTGTAGTCTCTGCTCTTGCTTCTGCAACAGGTCTATGAAGCGGGCCTCAGATTGCTGCTGGGCTGGTTGCTGAGCCTCCAGACTCTGTTGCAAAGTTGCGTTTGTCTGCTGCTGGGCTGCAAGGCTCCTTTGCAAACCTGCATTTGTCTGCTGTTGATTGGCATTTGCTAGAGCCAGCTGCTTCAGTATCTCCTCCATGCTGGCTTAAAAAAAACTGCCACTGGTTCTCCACCAACTGTGAGGGGGTTAGCTCGGCAGCGGGTGTGTGTGACCCCCGGGATGGGCTCCCCACACAAAACAGGCCCAGCAAACGGAGGTTGTGGTTTTCAAAATCAAAAAAAGGTGCGGTTTATTTTCTATTTACAGTGACAAAACACAGCAAAGCAAAAGAAACATAACCAAAATAAATCCTGGTCAAGTTGACCTCTGACTAAACATACAGGTTTCCTAACTAACAACTGGGATCAGCCTAGTGCTGTCCTAGTCCCTAAGTCCCTGGTTTAGTAAAAGTCCAAACAAATAGCCACACAGGCTTTGCCTCACCGCACAGGGGTTCACTCTCCCTAGACAGTCCACACAGGTCTGGTTCCAGGCATGAGCTAACATCTAATGAAGCTGGGAGTTCTTATAGAGGCCTAAATGAGCTGACAAGGTTCAGCTGGTCTCCTCATCTCTGTCTGCACGACGCCCCACACTCTCCCTAGAGGTATGAGTCATCCATGAGCCCACTAGCCTTATACAACTCTCCACCTAGTTGTATAAGTCGGCGTAAAGCCTGAATCTGGGCGAAATATATCTACCCCCCTGGATGCAACCAGGTGACTTTACCTTCCTGCTGTCACAGAAGCTAGAGCCAAGATTCCCCAGGGCGCGGAGTCTAAGACCTAGCAGGTCTTCTCCAGAGCCTCTAGTGGTGAGGATGTTATGCTGCAGGCTGGGTCCAGGTCGCGGCCCCTAGAGTCTCCTAGCTCACGCCCCGTAGAATAAGGGGACAAGAGGGGAAGCAGCAGCACAAGATAAAGAGTAACGAATAACAAGATGAAGGTCAAGGGCCACAAGCAGACAAGGATAACGAAAGACAAGCCGAAGGTCAAGGGTCACGAGCAGACAGGGATAGTCGGGGACAAGCCAATAACGTAACAGAGAGACAGACGTAGCACACGGCAGGCAGGATCCCAAACACACAATGCCTAACAAACACGTTGATCAGCAAAGCAGGCTTGCAGTGCACAGGTTAATATAGTGTTCTGTGATAGGGCCTGGGGTGGAGTCAGGCTGGGAGGAGATTATAAAGGAAGCCAGGTGAAAGGGTTCTGGCCTCTAAGATGAACACATGAGGAGGAAAGGTAAGATGGCAGACAGACATTAATGCATATCCATGACACTCAGGTTGCTCCTCTTCCCCCTCTGCAGGGCTGGAGGGAAGGGTGGAAGGAACGCTGGAGGGAAGGGTGGAAGGAAGGCTGAAAACTGATTCCCTGGCTTCTATCTGGTCATCCAGAAAACAAAGATGTTTGTAGTACCACAGCTTTGGCTCAGGTACTTGGTCTGCAGCTGCTCCTGATCTCTTTGCAGTGCGGACCTCTTTGTACCGCTTTTTGTAGGAATTCCTCATGTTGTTAATTTTATTGTTCATCATCGTATAGTCTGCCTCTGGGATCCAAGTCTTCATATATGCAGCTAATTTTTCAATTGTTGCCCTTCGTACCACACTGTTGTGGTATAAACTATTTTTGACCTCCCACAAGTTTTTAATTTTGCGGTATTTATCTAAGAAAGCCATCATAATATCAGGTTTCCTTAATTTATGCATAATTTCTGCAAGATAAAACACAAGACAAAAACACTAGGTCAGCTTAAATTGTCCTAATCTTATCCCAATATAGGCCTTTATAATCATGAATCAGTATAGGCCACTGATGCCCCAAGTTACATTTTTACCTTCGTTTGAGTCGTTCGGCACTTCCGGTCATCCTTACTGCACACCATGTGTAGATGACTGACAAACGAGTGCCAAAACCCGCCCACCGTCAAAAAAGGCTGTGCCCGGGCTCAGACACTCCCCCAGGCCATCTTGGTTTTTGGCACTCGTTTGTCAGTCATCTACACATGGTGTTGGGGTGGAGCCTCTCTGTCTCCTTCGTGGGTTTTTATTGGAGGTCTGCACAGCATGGATCTCATTGTTTGCTTTCTTTCACTAAGGCCAGACACACAAGTGCAAGTCCCTTCTTTGGAATTCACTACCTTCAGACTTACTCCACCAAGGTACACCTTTATATGTCTGTATATTACTCACTTCAAGCATTCATGTGCAACTTGCTTTTTCATCACAGTCCTCACCACACACCTGCATTCTATTTCATTCACACTCTCTTTTTCGTTCTGTTTTTCTCTCTGATCTTTCCTTAATCACACCAGCCAATCTCTGGCAATTTTTTTCACTCTCCCCCTCAGTCTCCATACTTTTACCATCCTTGGCTCAGGTCTTTTATTTACGCATAGATATACATATGTTACTGTACACCTCTATCGTTCACAGCCAATCAGCAGACAGTGTAGCTCTTCCCCGCTCACATTTGACTTGCAAATCGGATGATGAGCCATTGATAAGGAGATCCATAGGCTGCGGGGAAGCCTTATTCCCTATGCTGGGTGAGACTGTTTCTTTACAGTCACGGCCATCTGGTAAGCAGGATCACTACTCACTTGGGTGTCACACCTGAAACCAGTCACAGTTTTCTTGGGAAGAAGTTTATCTTTCATCACTATCTTGGAAATCCCTTTTGGCTTACGTTTGGACGTTTTATTTTTATTTATTCACACCAGAGTTTATATATGGACTGATTTGATTTCACGGTTTCTTTTATCATTTCTAATTTGTCACTTTGGATTTTCCATCAGAAGTGTGTGTCACTGTGTATTCACGCTATATGCCATTTTCTATATATGTCACATATGCTAATTTATTGGCCTTTTTTGAACAATTCCCTTCACTAGGTTTTGTTCTTTAGTTTGACATACTTGTTAGTTTCATTTGTGTCACTCATATTGTGTTATTTTCATATTGCTTATCCACTTTTGGGCTAGAATATTCAACGCAGTCCCATTTTTCATGTTTTAGCGCTGCATTACCTAGAATTTTTTTACTGTATCATAGTTTTTTTGTATTGCACTATCTATGCTAGCTGCTTTCTTTTAAAATTCAAATATTCATTATTCTTATTTACTTCATCTAGCGCAGCGTTAGCCCTAGGGCTTTTTTCTTTACACCTTTATATGTCTGTATATTACTCACTTCAAGCATTCATGTGCAACTTGCTTTTTCATCACAGTCCTCACCACACACCTGCATTCTATTTCATTCACACTCTCTTTTTCATTCTGTTTTCCTCTCTGATCTTTCCTTAATCACACCAGCCAATCTCTGGCAATTTCTTTCACTCTCCCCCTGAGTCTCCATACTTTTACCATCCTTGGCTCAGGCCTTTTATTTACGTATAGATATACATATGTTACCATATACTCATTTACTCCAATATTCTAATTATCCATTATACATATTTACATTCAGAGCCAACATTCTTTATGGATTCATTGAGACTTTTGGGGATACACATATTCCATCCATGCTGTGCCTTCCTTCCGTTTGGCCCCATTTGGGGTTTTGTTTGCCTCCGCCTCCTTAGCTCCCTGGTGAGACGATCGCTGCCGCCATTTGGGAGCCTCACCTCCGCTGTCTTTTGGCAATGTCCAGTGATGAGTATGGGGTTTTCCTTATTCAAGCCCCTCCCCCCCGTGCCTTCACATCATACTATATCATTTCATTTTAGGTACACTACGTGCATCTACCCCTGAAGAGCGAGCTAAGCCTCGCGAAATGCGTTGGCTACACTTGATGCCTGTGTGTTTACATTATTATTGTCAGATACTTGCAATATCATTTTACCTACTTTTTACTTGTCTTGTATTGTGTATGAATTGGCCCATGTTCATGACATTAATGTATGTACTGTTTTTACTTGAATAAATATACATTGCAATTATTCCTGCGATTTTCATTGGCTCAACAGTGCTCACCTCACTCAAAGTCCCAAGGGCGAACCTTTTCATGTATAATTTAGGGATGGAGGTGTCACTGGTGACACCAGACCTTTTCTTTATTACTTTTACTCCGCACACACAACATAGTTACTTCGTTAGCATTTATATACCCTGCGCATGCGTGAAACTCCGCCCGCGTCGCCCGCCCATGACAGTCTTTTTCGGATTTTCTCCGCCCCTTCTCGTTCGGTGCACAGTGGGAAATGACATGGCGGTGACACAGGTGCATGTTATACTAAGTACCGATGAGGAAAGCCCAGAGGCGGGAACGTCCCAATCCAGAAGTAATAAAAGATACAAGGTGACTAATATGTCATTTGCTGAGATGGTGGACATCCTGCGGAGGAAAGATTATGATGGGAAGCATGGGCCATACGACACCCCTAATCTCAGGAAGTCAAAAATAATGGACAAAGTGGCGAGGAGTCTGTACCATAAATTTGTGGTCAGGAGATCCAAGGAGCAGCTCCATAAAAGGTAGTCTGACCTGAAGCTGAGGGAGCCAGAGCAGTATAGGAAGATAAAAATAATTCTTGAAAAAAAGTATTTTTCCTGTGTTATTACTAATTTTATTATTCTTGCATGTTTTGCTCCATGTGCTTGGATTGACTGGTTTTACATTGTAAAATTTCATGTTAGTGGGCAAAGTTTTTAATCATTCGTAGTAAACAGCGATCGTCAAAAATAACATGTTTTGCGCAGATACAGGTAAACCACATGTGTAGGGTTGACCGTACCCGAACTGTAAAGTTCGGGTCCGTACCGAACTTTTGGGTTTTGGGGTCCCGGACCCGAACCCGAACAATTGACTGTATGTTCGGGTTTGGGTCCGGTGTTCGGCAATATGCATGTAAAGCAGCGCTTGTTTCCCATGCTTAGAACTGTCCCTGCACAAAGTGTCATTTCTGAAGGAAAAAAAGTAATTTAAAACTCTTTTTTTTTAATTTGCGGCAGAGTTCCCCTTAATATCCATTCCAGACCTGAAGGGCCTGGTAATTGAATTTGGGGAAACGCCCACGCTTTTTTTTATTTTTTATAAATGACTTTTCTATGTATTGCCGGGAGCCGACAATTCATTAATAGCCGCGAGTGAATTTTAAATGACTTTTTTTCCTTCAGAAATGACACATTGTGCAGGGACAGTTCTAAGCACGGGAAACAGCGCTAATAGTCCTCAGAAGTTCTGGTCCCCATTGACTTCAATGGGGTTCGGGTTCGGGGTAAAGTTCGGTCCCGAACCCAAACTTTTTTCTGAAGTTCGGCCAAACCCGTCGAACCCGAACATCCAGGTGTCTGCTCAACTCTACACATGTGGTCATGCCTATTTGTATTAAAACAACGTTTATAAACATTGTTGTCTAGATGATGTGTTTGTAAGTAGAATGTGAAATGCAAACTTGTTTCACAGTGTAAAGGAGAGGACACTCAGCAGCTGGTTACACATCTGGACTCAGGAGCACTATAGTTTGGGCCACCAGACCAACCTTTTTAGGGTGTCCCACACAGGTGCTCCAGTGGATACTTTGGGGTGTCTCCATGTGTGTTACATTGGACACAAAATGAAAGTATTCCTGCTTTGTTGAAATCCAAAAATCTCATGTGTTTATCTTGGAACAAACAAACAATTGTACCCCACTTCCAAGCAATGTTTCCAATTTATGCCCTCAAATATCTGTGTGCTAAGGATACCTTCTGTTTCATTCTTATAGGGGAGAGAAGACTGGGAGGACACCAATCTGAGGAACCTAGGAAACACAGACCACAGAAAGAACCCCAACCTCAGCATGTGGAGGAAGCAGAGGTGGAGCTTATCACCACAACAGGTAAGTGTCTGTCACCACAGCTTCAGGTAAAGAGATGTAGGCCTGCATATTTATAATACATTTCTATTTTTTAGGGGATGAACATGTGACAGAAACTCCTAATACTCCTTTCTCAAGTGCTAGTGCACAAATCTTAATTCAATAAATGATGGAATGTAGTAGTGAACTGGACATTATGAGGAATAGGATGAATGTGATTGAGCAAAAATTTAAAAACATCATAGACATTTTGGGGGCGAATAGACTTACCCCCCCTTTCTTTTTGTTTTGCTCCAACATGTTGCACTTGATTTTCCACAAGCCAAATTTTGAAGATGCACACAGTGTGTCAACATGTACTATCTGCCATCACAGGATATCTATGTCCCTGTTTTGTTGGTGCAACCCCTTCCTTGCTACTCAAGTAGGTGAGAGGAAGGGTTCGCACCCCCAAAACACGTCCATTGATCCCCCATGATGGCAGATAGCACATGTTGACATTTGGCATGGGATCAGGATGAAAATATCCATTTTGCCACACAAACTGTGTGCATCTTCAAATTTTGGCTGTTTCAGGGGTGACATCACCCCATCTCATGTTTTTCTGAGGTAGAAATTTTAAGTTTCATTGTTTTTATATGTGTTCTTGTTTGAACCATGCCTGTTTATGCAAACCCCAAAAAATAAATTAAAAATGTTTTTTAACAAAAAAATATAACGCACATGTTGTGCACAGAGTAAAAATGTGTTTTATACTCAATGCGTGGCTTCTTCTTTCTATGCTCAATACCAGTTTGAAAATGTCTAAGTTCTTGTTTACTGTGACAATTGTGGTTATTTACCAAAGACAAATCCACTTGGCACTACAAGTGTACTATTAGAACCTGGGAGACAGATAATAAAAGAAACACAAGCAATAATGACAAAACAAGTATTTCACAGATATTTTTTTTTTCGTTTATTTTGTAAGAAAAAAAATCATATATTGTCTGGCATAGTGATGGCCCCCCTACCTGTGAAATACTCAACGTATTTATCATGGGCGCTTTGGGGGGCCAAGCCAGTACGGCCAGTGTCCAGTCCTGTCATTGATGCAGTGTCTGAAAGACCGGCCTCAGGCCCAACATTTGATAGATAACTTGAAGAATGTGTGTGCAAAAAGTTGTGCAGTATGCAGCAGCTGAAGACAATATGGTTCAGTTTGTACTCCGCCATGTGGATGGCTGTCTGAAACAGGCGGAACCGGCTGGCCATTATCCCGAAGGCATTCTCAACAACCCTCTGGGCTCTGGCCAGCTGGTAATTAAAAACCCTCCTCTCCGGGGTGAGGGTTCTCTGGGGAAACAGTCGCATCAGTTGTGGTCCCAGTCCGAAAGTCTCATCAGCAAGAAACACAAATGGAATTCCCTCCACATTATCTGCATCAGGTGGCAGTGCTAGGCCACCAGTCTGCAGATGGTGGGCAAACTCCGTCTGTGCGAAGACTCCGCCATCGGACATCCGGGCATTCTTCCCCACGTCCACATATAAAAACTCATAGTGTGCCGACACCACCGCCATCAACATGATACTATTAAACCCCTTGTAGTTATAATAGTACGACCCCGAACGGGGTGGCGGCACTATGCGGACGTGCTTCCCATCAATTGCCCCTCCGCAGTTGAGGAAGTCCCACCGGTGGGCAAACTGGGCTGCTACATTCTGCTATTCTTGTGGCGATGAAGGAAACTGTGGAGTCAAACAAGAAAAAATAATTAGTACTTTTGCACATAACATTGCAAGCAGATTACACAAATACATTCTTGGCCAACGTCAGTATAACATTTATTTGAAGGAGTATTTAAAGACAAAAATAGAAGGCCCACTTATCAGATTCCTCACCCCCTCTGATGACCCATTGGAAAAAATTAAGTGGGGGGAGGGGAATCCAGCTGAGTTTGGGCCCCCCAAAAAAAGCCTCTACCACCTCTGCCTAAATTGAATGTTAAATAAAACATTTGGACACATTTTTTTTTTGGGGGGGGGGGGGGGTTCAGAACTACAATGGAGCTGACAAAATACATTGTTAACAGACTAGGCTAGGTGTGTTTGGACCCAGGATAGCATGCTGGAGAGGTTAGTGAAGGGAAATATGCATGTCGGCCAAAAAAGGAGCATTGAAAGCTTACAGCATGCATGAGGACAAATGGGACATTCACAGCATATAATAATCATGTCAATTAGGGAATGAGGAAAGAAATACAATACATTAGCATACATTAAATACATAGAATGTGATGTTAACCACTTAACGACCGCCCACTGTAAATATACGTCAGCAGAATGGCACCGACAGGCAGAATCACGTATATGTACGTGATTGCCTTTGTATAGTTGGGGGGTCCGATCGGACCCCCCTTCTTTACAGTGAGCGGTCGTTTTACCTTCGGGAGCGATCCGGCATGAGGGAACGGCCGTTCGATTCCGGCCACCCCCTCTCGATCGCTCCCGGCGAATGAGAGCTTCCCCTGCCTGTGTGCTTGTTTACACAGACAGGAGGAAGTGATGTCATCTCTCCTGCGGCGCTCACATATACCGAGCGCCGTACAGGAGAAGATGCAGGTTAGTGCACACAACACTACACTGACACCAGGACACATAGGTACATAAATCGCCCCCCCAGGCCCCCCAGACCCCCCCAGATCACCCCCCAGATCACCCCCCAGCCCCCAGTCACAGTGTCACTGATTGCAGTGACCATTTATTTAGTGATCACTGCAATCAGTGACATTTGTGACTGTAAAAGTGTCAGTACATTTAGTTTTAGGTCCAGTGTAGCCCCCTAACCCCCCCTAATAAAGGTTTAACCCCCTGATCACCCCCCAGATAACCCTTTCACCCCCTAGTACCGCCGTCGCTAAGCGATCATTTTTCTGATCGATGTCTTAGCGTCTGTGATGCTGATCGGTAGCCAGTAAATTTTTTTAGGTTCGCCGCAGGTTTTTATAGCGTCGGGTACCCCCATATATTACCTAATAAAGGTTTAACCCCCTTGATCGCCCCCCAGGTAACCCTTTCACCCCCTATCACCACGGTCACTAAGCGATAATTTTTCTGATCGATGTTTTAGCGTCGGCGATGCTGATCGGTAGCCAGTAATTTTTTTTAGGTTCGCCGCAGGTTTTTATAGCGTCGGGTACCCCCATATATTACCTAATAAAGGTTTAACCCCCTTGATCACCCCCCAGGTAACCCTTTCACCCCCTAGCACCGCCGCCACTAAGCGATCATTTTTCTGATCGATGTCTTAGCGTCGGTGATGCTGATCGGTAGCCAGTAATTTTTTTTAGGTTCGCCGCAGGTTTTTATAGCGTCAGGTACCCCCATATATTATCTAATAAAGGTTTAACCCCCTGATCGCCCCCCAGGTAACCCTTTCACCCCCTATCACCACTGTCGCTAAGCGATCGTTTTTATGATCGTTGTCTTAGTGTCGGTGATGCAGATCGGTAGCCAGTAATTTATTTTTAGGTTCGCCGTCAGGTTTTTATATAGCGTCAGGTACCCCCATATATTACCTAATAAAGGTTTTAACCCCTAATTGCCCCTAGTTAACCCTTTCACCAGTAATCACCATATAAGTGTTACGGGTGACGCTGGTTAGTTAGTTTGCTTTTTATAATGTCAGGGCACTGATATCAATTAGGTTTTAGCGTCAGAGAGGGTCTGCATCACACCCCAGGCAGCATCAGGTTAGTGCCAGTAACGCTAACACCCACGCGTGAAGCATACACCCCCCTTAGTGGTATAGTATCTGAACAGATCAATATCTGATCTGATCAGATCTATACTAGCGTCCCCAGCAGTTTAGGGTTCCCAAAAACGCAGTGTTAGCGGGATCAGCCCAGATACCTGCTAGCACCTGCGTTTTGCCCCTCCGTCCAGCCCAGGCCACCCAAGTGCAGTATCGATCGATCACTGTCACTTGCAAAACACAACACACATAACTGCAGCGTTCGCAGAGACAGGCCTGATCCCTGCGACTCCAGTGCTGTAGGAGGTGATTTCGCCACCACAGTTAAAAAAAAAAAGCATATATGCCGAAGCATTGGGGCAGCAGGGGCGGAGGAGCGGAGGAGCGATTTTGCTCCTAATGCCGCGTACATACAGTCGAAATTCCGACGGAGGCTTGCCCGTGGAAAAGTCTGACCATGTGTACGTGGCATAACTTTTGCGGGAAGATGCCCCCATGCTTCGACATATATAAATGGTGCATGTATGCCCATCATTAGAAGTGGGTGGATGAAGGGTGGTATTCTAATGGTGGGCATACCCACCGATCAATCTTTTTTTTTGTTCAGCCAACAGGCTGCATGAAAAAAAAGATTACAATACATGTCCAACAAGGACCAGCAACGTACTGGTATGTTGCTGGACTTTGAATGTTTATACCAGAATGATGCCTGCGGGTTTAGGTATCATCTTGGTATCATTCTTTTCAGCCAGCGGCCGGCTTTCATGTAAAAGCAATCCTAGTGGCTAATTAGCCTCTGGACTGCTTTTACAAGCAGTGGGAGGGAATGACCCCCCCGGATATAAAAAGCGCCATTGGGAAATTGGGAAAGCATTTTATCACACCGATCTTGGTGTGGTCAGATGCTTTGAGGGCAGAGGAAAGATATAGGGTCCAATAGACCCCAGTTTTTTTCAAAAAAGAGTACCTGTCATTACCTATAGCTATCATAGGGGATATTTACATTCCCTGAGATAACAATAAAAATGATAAAAAATAAATAAATATGGAAGCAACAGTTTAAAAATAAAATAAAAAAGAAAAATTAATAATAAAAAAAAAAAAAAAAAAAGCACCCCTGTCCTGCCCTGCTCTTGCCCAATGGCGAACGCAAGCGTCGGTCTGGCGTCATATGTAAACAGCAATTGTACCATGCATGTGAGGTATCACCGCGAAGGTCAGATCGAGGGCAGTAATTTTAGCAGTAGACCTCCTCTGTAAATCTCACGGGGTAACCTGTAAAGGCTTTTAAAGGCTTTTAAAAATGTATGTAGTTTGTCGCCAATGCGCGTTTGTGCGAAATTTTAAAGCATGTCGTGTTTGGTATCTATGTACTCGGCCTAAGATCATCTTTTTTATTTCATCAAACATTTGGGCAATATAGTGTGTTTTAGTGCATTAAAATTAAAAAAAAGTGTATTTTTTCCCCAAAAAATGCGTTTGAAGAATCGCTGTGCAAATACTGTGTAGAAAAAAAAATGCAACACCCACCATTTTATTCTGTAGGGCCTTTGCTTTAAAAATATATATAATGTTTGGGGTTCAACATAATTTTCTTGCAAAAAAAAATATGTTTTCATGTAAACAAAAAGTGTCAAAAAGGGCTTTGTCTTCAAGTGGTTAGAAGAGTGGATGTAAGCTTCCTAATGTTGTGTATAAAATGCCAGAACAGTTCAAAACCCCCCCAAATGACCCCATTTTGGAAAGTAGACACCCCAAGCTATATACTGAGAGGCATGTCGAGTCCATGGAATATTTTATATGTTGACACAAGTTGCGGAAAAAAGACAATTTTTTTTTTTTTTTTTTTGCACAAAGTTGTCACTAAATGATATATTGCTCAAACATGCCATGGGCATATGTGGAATTACACCCCAAAATAAATTTTGTTGCTTCTCCTGAGTACGGGGATACCACATGTGTGAGACTTTTTGGGAGCCTAGCCGCGTATGGGACCCCAAAAACCAATCACCGCCTTCAGGCTTTCTAAAGGGTGTAAATTTTTGATTTCACTTCTCACTGCCTATCACAGTTTCGGAGGCCATGGAATGCCCAGATGGCACAAAACCCCCCCAAATGACCCCATTTTGGAAAGTAGACACCCCAAGCTATTTGCTGAGAGGTATTGTGAGTATTTTGCAGATCTCGCTTTTTGTCACAAAGTTTTGAAAATGTAAAAAAAAAATGAAAAAAAAAAAATGTTCTTTCTTCATTTTCAAAAACAAATGAGAGCTGTAAAATACTCACCATGCCTCTCAGCAAACAGCTTGGGGTGTCTACTTTCCAAAATGGGGTCATTTGGGGGGGTTTTGTGCTATTTTGGCATTTTATGGCCTTCGAAACAGTGATAGGTAGTGAGGAGTCAAATCAAAAATTTGTGCCTAGAAATCTGGAAGGCGGTGATTGGTTTTCGGGGTCCCGTACGCGGCTAGGCTCCCAAAAAGTCCCACACATGTGGTATCCCCGTACTCAGGAGAAGCAGCAACATTTATTTTGGGGTGCAATTCCACATATAACCATGGCATGTGTGAGCAATATATCATTTAGTGACAACTTTTTGTAATTTTTTTTTTTTTTGTCATTATTCAATCACTTGGGACAAAAAAAAAAATATTCAATGGGCTCAACAGGCCTCTCAGCAATTTCCTTGGGGTGTCTACTTTCTAAAATGGGGTCATTTGGGGGGGTTTTGTGCTATTTTGGCATTTTATGGCCTTCAAAACTGTGATAGGTAGTGAGGAGTGAAATCAAAAATTTACACCCTTAGAAATCCTGAAGGCGGTGCTTGGTTTCCGGGGTCCCGTACGTGGCTAGGCTCCTAAAAAGTCCCACACATGTGGTATCCCCGTACTCAGGAGAACAGCAGAATGTATTTTGGGGTGCAATTCCACATATAACCATGGCATGTGTGAGCAATATATCATTTAGTGACAACTTTTTGTAATTTTTTTTTTTTTTTGTCATTATTCAATCACTTGGGACAAAAAAAAAATATTCAATGGGCTCAACATGCCTCTCAGCAATTTCCTTGGGGTGTCTACTTTCTAAAATGGGGTCATTTGGGGGGGTTTTGTACTGCTCTGCCATTTTAGCACCTCAAGAAATGAGATAGGTAGTCATAAATTTAAAGCTGTGTAAATTCCAGAAAATGTACCCTAGTTTGTAAACGCTATAACTTTTGCGCAAACCGATAAATATACGCTTATTGACATTTTTTTTTACTAAAGACATGTGGCTGAATACATTTTGGCCTAAATGTATGACTAAAATTTAGTTTATTCGATTTTTCTTATAACAAAAAGTAGAAAATATCATTTTTTTTCAAAATTTTCGGTCTTTTTCCGTTTATATCGCAAAAAATTAAAATCGCAGAGGCAATCAAATACCATTAAAAGAAAGCTCTATTTGTGGGAAGAAAAGGACGCAAATTTCGTTTGGGTACAACATTGCATGTCCGCACAATTTACAGTTAAAGCAGCGCAGTGCAAAATTCTGAATTCACCTCTGGTCCTTTAGCTACCAAATGGTCCGTGGCTTAAGTGGTTAAAGGAGAAAACTTACCTTAATATAGTCCTTCTGCATGACTTGTATGATGGCAGAACACGTTTCAGGGATAATGATCCCCAGAGCCTGGGGGGAGATGCCTGTCGTGAACTTGAGGTCCTGCAAGCTTCTCCCAGTCGCCAGGTATCTCAACGTGTCAAAAAGCCTCTGCTCGGCAGTGATGGCTTGGCGCATCACAGTGTCCTGCCTCGTGATATAGGGGGACAGCAAATCCAACAGATGGTGAAAAACAGGGGTCGGTCATCCGGAGATAATTCCTGTATTCATCAGGATTATTCTCCTGGATTTCCCGCAGCAGAGGCATATGAGAGAATTGGTCCCGCTGGAGCAACCAATTCTTGGTCCATGAACTCCTCCTCGCCCTGTTCATGGACTGAGCTCGGGTTACCGTATTAACCGCAACACCAAGCCCATACGCAGCACGAACTCGAGAATGAGAACGTACTTCCAACATGGCTTTAAACCGGTCGGCTGGTCAGAACGTACTTTAACCACTTCCCGCCTGGTCAATAGGAGATTGACGTCCGGGAAGTGGTTGTGTTATCCTGACTGAACGTCTATTCACGTCCTGCAGGATAACAGCCGCCATACGCCTGGGGGGGGCGCGCATCGCGGCGATCGGTGGAGCGGTGTGTCAGTCTGACCCACTGCTACACTGATCTCAGCAAAGAGCCTCCGGCGGAAGCTTTTTACCACGTGATCAGCCGTGTCCAATCACGGCTGATCACAATGTAAACAGGAAGAGCCGTTGATCGGCTCTTCCTCACTCGTGTCTGACAGATGCGAGTAGAGGAGAGCCGATCGACGGCTCTCCTGACAGGGGGGGTTCGCGCTGATTGTTTATCAGCGCAGCCCCCCCTCGGTTGCCCACACTAGATCACCAGGATGCCGCCCAGGACCACCAGGGAAGCACCTAACATGTGGATGGCCAGGTAAGTCCCCCATGGCCATCCACATGTATAAAAATATGCCTAACTTATGCCAATCAGTGCCCACAAATGGGCACTGACTGGCACCATCTTGGCACAATTTTTTTTGTGATGCCCAGCAATGCCACCCACCAGTGTCATCAGTGGCACCCACCAGTGTCCATCAGTGCCACCTATCAGTGCTCATCCGTGCCCATCCGTGCCCTTCCGTGCCACCTATTAGTGAAACCCATAAGTACCCATCACTGCCACCCATAACTACCCACCAGTGCCGCCTATGAGTGCCCATCAGTGCCGCCTATGAGTGTGCATCAGTGCCACCTATGAGTGCCCATCAGTGCCGCATACCAGTGCCACCTATCAGTGCCCATCAGTGCCGCCTATCAGTGCCCATCAGTGCCGCCTATCAGTGCCCATTATTAGTGCCACCTCATTGGTGCCACCTCATCGGTGCCCATCAGTGCCGCCTTATCAGTGCCCGTCAGTGCAGCCATATCAGTGCCCATCATTGAAGAAGAAAACATACTTATTTACCCAAAAAATTTACAGAAACAAAGTAAAAACTTATTTTTTTTCAACATTTTTGCTCTTTTTTTATTTGTTGTGCAAAAAATAAAAATCGCAGAGGCAATCAAATACCACCAAAAGAAAGCTCTATTTGTGGGAACAAAATGATAAAAAATGTGTTTGTGTACAGCGTAGCATGACCGCGCAATTGTCATTCAAATTAGGACAGCGCTGAAAGCTGAAAATTGGCTTGGGCAGGAAGGTGTATAAGTGCCTGGTATTGAAGTGGTTAAACAGAACGCACCGAGGAACAGCAAGACCTGTGAAGAACGACCTGAAAAACAGTAAATGAGCGGACAAGAATGCACTGCAAAACAGATATGACCTGACTGCATGCACCGAAAGACAAATACGAACCCACAAGCACAAACTGAACACCAGAAAACGATCTGAAAAGCACGGAGACTGAAAAGCGCAAATCGGCTCTCACCAAACTTTTACTAACGCGCGGTAAAACGAAATCAGCAAAAGCAGCCCAAAGGGTGGCGCTATTGGATTTGAACTTCCCCTTTATAGTGCCGTCGTACATGTTGTACGTCACGGCGTTTGGGACAGTCGGATTTTTGACTGATGGTGTG
Source organism: Rana muscosa (assembly GCA_029206835.1). Lineage (NCBI taxonomy): Eukaryota > Metazoa > Chordata > Amphibia > Anura > Ranidae > Rana > Rana muscosa. Next base: position 382,091,715 of record CM055122.1, on the reverse strand, counting down.
TAGGCAAGACTGATGGAAGTCAGCTTCATCAGGATTCCGATGGAAAAATGCATCGGATTTGAAACCATAGGAAATCCGATCATGTGTACAGGGCTTTACTGTAAATGATTTAAATGGAGCCTGCGCCAATTAATATACTAAATATTTGCTATATATAAGCTGCACCTCAAATTACAGTGAAATACTGAGATCAATAGTGAAAATAGTGAGAGAGGAGGGCGCTAATATGTAGGAGTAAATCTAAATTCATTATAAAACGGTAGACATATATAGAATCAAAAACAATATAATCTCCTCACTTAAATTAATTAGTGCTGTGTATAAAGATCAACCAGTGTGTACAAAAAAATATATTCAAATTAATTTGTGAACAACAAAAATTGACTATCATATAAATCAATACAAACAATGTAAAAATTCAATTGAAACTTATTGCAAATAAAGTCCAAACCAATGAACCCCCAAACAAGGGTTAATAAATGCAAATAAATGTCCCACAAGAAAAAGTGTTGTATAAACACCAAATAAATCCACTTCAAACAACGTATTGTGAAAAATCCAATGTGACTCTTGAGAAAAATGAAGATCCACCTTCACCAATAATAATATTGACACCCGATAGTGCACATTAAGTAAGGATGGCAGCTTACCGCAGCAAATTGACCCTTTTAATTAAAAAAGAAGTCAAACAGGCTTTCAGCAAGTTCCAATTGCTAAGGATCAGCGAAATGTTGTCCACCATGCAGGTAACGATAACACTTGGATTCAGTGGTATATAATCAGAAAAAGGAGAAGCGAGCAATAGCGTGATACCGTTTTTTATTGCGTATAAAATTTCTAAAAAGCCAAAATCATGCTTACATGGTTATGTGCCCGACCCGGCACTGAGGCTGTAAAGGCGTAGGGATAACGAATGAGAGTCCTGTGGAAACTGGCGTGCGCTCCACCACTATGGTGCAGCTTATATATAGCAAATATTTAGTATATTAATTGGCGCAGGCTCCATTCAAATCATTCTTTAAGAGTTTACTGAACTTTTCACACCTTGCAGCCATGGATGTCTTTAATTTTATGCAGGGTCGACAGACTAATATTGAAGAGATCTTTCTACAAACATCTAGTCCCAACCTGGATTTAGAAAGGGGATTTAAACAGCTCCAGTATGACATGGAGAAACAAATCCGCCTTTGGTGGGACATAGCATCATTCGAGATGTACATCGGGAGGAACCTCACTCCTAGGAGATTGAGGTGGGATGTACACCCGAATGATGGCGTGGAGGATTTAACCCTTGTTGATGAGTGGTATCAATTCTTTAACGCATGTGAACAAAAACTTATGCAACTAATGATACGGAGACGAAAAGCCAAAAATGTCTTAGTGGAAGCCAATATAGCCGACCTGAAGGAAAGGATGGGGCCGTTTATGGGCACCAAAGAATACTTGGACAAAGCTCAAGGGTTACAAACCCATTTGTCTAAGTATGATGGTGACATTAAACAGAAAAAGCTAAAGAAATATCAGAGAGATGTTAAAGATTATGAGGATAATAAAGTTTATAAGTGGCAGGTGGATTTTGATCCTGCCAGTACTAATGAATCACCTGTGGCAAGGGACCTGGAAGTTTATAACGTCGTTACTCAACTAGCTAATAAATTCAAAAATAAAACACGTACTCCCACTAAAGCTAAAACTCCTTCCAAGAGTAAGGGACAAGCTAGTTCAAATGGGAGGGGATCTTCTATACCCCCCCCTACTTCTCAAAGTGGGGGAGGATATTTACAGTCTAATGATTACTATCCAGCTCCCTATATAGCGCCAACATATAATAGGTATGGCCCTATAGATACGAGACCTGTTGATTATAATTATCAGTATTACAATCAAGGACCCAATCATTATGCTCCTAGACCACCTAGGGGCCATTTTAGAGGCAACTATAGAGGAAGACCGTTTCAACACCAAAACAATTATTCACAGGGGGGGAATGGAGGGGATGGAAGGAGCCATACAAAATTCCATCCAATACCCCGTACCACCCCAGAGAGCAGTTAGAAAGAGAGGTAAGAGAGGGGGAACCAGAAAGAAAAAGGCCACGAGACAGTTAGACGGTGGGATTTTCAATCTTGCGGGAATTGAGTTTTCAGAGGCAGAGCTCAAGGTTCTATCGCAGGGTTTGAAGTTCGCACCGGATAGGAAGATTAATAAATTTGATCTATTTATTGACATTGAAAAATATGTCAGGAAGTTAAACATTAAAAAACATTTTGCGTCTCAAACATCTGTTGTTCCCTCTGGGGGAGGAGATGCAACCCCTGGTCACACAGGGAAGATCGTATCTCAAAGATAGCAGAGAGTTGATTAAATCTATATCTTCTATAGAGATCACGCAGGAAACCCTGATGGTTACTATAGATATAGAATCCCTCTTTACTAATATTAAACAGTCAGATGCATCTGTGGCGGTCGAATTGGCCCTCACAGAACAATCTAATTTACCCATGGCCCAAATCCAATTTTTAGGGTTGGGACTTAAGCAAGCAATGGGGAATAATTATTTTTGGGCACGGGGGAAGTTCTTTAATCAGATTAAAGGCGTGGCAATGGGGGCTCGTTATGCGCCCAGTGTTGCCAACCTTGTTCTTAATAAATGGGAAAATGAGTCTATCTATTCAAATATGAGCGAGTGTCTGATATATTACAGAAGATATATAGACTATATTATCCTGTTATGGGAGGGGCCAGTACCCCTGTTCGAGGATTTCCTCAGGGCCATGAATGTTAACCATTATGGCCTTAAATTCACAGCGGAAAGCAGCTTCAACTCCATTAACTATTTGGACCTAACATTAGTTAAAAAAGAGGGAAGGGTGGGCACGAAAACCTATTTTAAAATTACAGGTAGAAATGGTTTTGTGCCCACATCCAGTTGCCATCACCCTCAGTGGTTGGGGGCGGTCCCTAAAGGGCAACTGATGCGCATTAGGCGAAATTGCGATCAAATATCAGACTTTGAATCTCAATCCACCACTCTTATTGAGAAATTTATAGAGAAGGGCTATCCCTTACACACACTTGAAAAAATAAAAAATGAAGTGTGTTTGATGGATAGGGAATCCTTACTAAGTTCAAAAAAGAAACCCCCCTTCTCTGGTGATCTAGCCTTTTTTTCAGGTTTCCACCAACAGTATAGGGATGTGGAAAAAACCTTTAAAAAGTTTTGGCCCATTCTCCTCAAAGATGGAGATTTGGCAAAAATTTTACCTCCAAAACCAAAATTCATATATAAGAGAGCTCCAATATTACGCAACATCATTGCACCTAATATACCTGATCCCCCTAAAAAATCCTCTACCTTTTTAGACAGTTCAGGTTTCTATTATTGCACCCGGTGCAAATCCTGCCGGAAAACCAGGAGAAATACAAGGAAAATCAGTAAATTCCGATCGAATGTTACGCGTCAAGAATTTGAGATTAAACCACTTATTACTTGTGACTCTAAGTATGTCACATATGTTTTAGAATGTCCATGTTCCCTTCAATATGTGGGGAGGACCACTAGAGAACTAAAGGTCAGGATTAATGAACATGTGAGTAACATTTTAAAGGGCTTTCCTAATCACAGTGTCTCTCGACATTTTGCCCAATTCCACGACCAGGATCCTGGGCAAATGACATTCTATGGGATTGATAAGATGGCAGGGCACTGGAGAAGAACAGACCTCAAGAAGGCAATATCACAGAATGAGACTCAATGGCTGTACCGTCTTCGATCGATGCAGCCGTTGGGTTTAAACATTGAGCTGGATTTAAATTGCTTTCTTACTAATGAATAAGGTCTTCATGCCAGCAGGGTCTTTTTTGTAATTTTTAAAGTATTTTAGTATGAATCCCTTATTGGGGGATTTTTTATAACAAATTATTTTATTTATTTTATTTTTAATTTTATTTTTATTATTATATAACAGTTTTATTTATGTATTTTATAAATAATTATTATATATAATTTCTTGCATATTAAAGTTCATTTTTAATTGTGTAAAGTAATACAAACGCCATTAGTACGTTCCATGTAACCATTGCCGGGTCGGGACAGAGGCTGTTTGTATATCCCCTCCCATATTCTAATTATGAGTGACATAAATATGGCATTCACAGCGTGACCTGTAGCGCTTCCTGATGACGGAACCCGAAACGTACGTCAAAATTTTTTTTAGAAGCGCAATACAGTTCATGCAATTGACGTCACTTCCGGTCCAGCTGGTTGTCTGCTCCATAGTGGTGGAGCGCACGCCAGTATCCACAGGACTCTCATTCGTTATCCCTACGCCTTTACAGCCTCAGTGCCGGGTCGGGGCACATAACCATGTAAGCATGATTTTGGCTTTTTAGAAATTTTATACGCAATAAAAAACGGTATCACGCTATTGCTCGCTTCTCCTTTTTCTGATTATATACCACTGAATCCAAGTGTTATCGTTACCTGCATGGTGGACAACATTTCGCTGATCCTTAGCAATTGGAACTTGCTGAAAGCCTGTTTGACTTCTTTTTTAATTAAAAGGGTCAATTTGCTGCGGTAAGCTGCCATCCTTACTTAATGTGCACTATCGGGTGTCAATATTATTATTGGTGAAGGTGGATCTTCATTTTTCTCGAGTCACATTGGATTTTTCACAATACGTTGTTTGAAGTGGATTTATTTGGTGTTTATACAACACTTTTTCTTGTGGGACATTTATTTGCATTTATTAACCCTTGTTTGGGGGTTCATTGGTTTGGACTTTATTTGCAATAAGTTTCAATTGAATTTTTACATTGTTTGTATTGATTTATATGATAGTAAATTTTTGTTGTTCACAAATTAATTTGAATATATTTTTTTGTACACACTGGTTGATCTTTATACACAGCACTAATTAATTTAAGTGGGGAGATTATATTGTTTTTGATTCTATATATGTCTACCGTTTTATAATGAATTTAGATTTACTCCTACATATTAGCGCCCTCCTCTCTCACTATTTTCTTTACTGTAAATACTGAAGCTGCCTGCCTGTGGTATTAATATGATCAGAACACCAGCAATTGTCTTCAGGTATTTTTAGGTGCACACTGTGCAAAGGACACAGTACACTTAAGCCCCGTACACACGATCGGTTTAACTGATGAAAACCGTCCGATGGATGGTTTTCATCAGACCAACCGATCGTGTATGGTACCCATCAGTATTTTTTCCATCGGATGGAAAAAATAGAACTTGTTTTAAAATTTTCCGATCGTCTATGGGCAAGTCCATCGGTTAAAAAACCCACGCATGTTCAGACTGAATTAGGAGACGGGAGCGCTCGTTCTTGTAAAACTAGCGTTCCTAATGGAGAGAGCACATTCGTCATTCTGCAAGTTATTGCTTCGTTTAATGCAGCGCATGTTTTTTTGCTTTCGAACGGTCTTTAAAGTTCTGACAAATGTATGTCTTTCTTTTTTCTAGTGATCTTAGGAATAATTAGTAAAATTCTTCAAGGCCGACCTCACAAATTACACCTTTTTTTTTTTTACTCTTAAAACTTGTTGTGCATTTTTTGGTGTGTCAATTTCTCAGAACAACATAATATTAAATTTTTGAAAAATCATGGAGGTTGGTGTCCCTTGTTCTTAATTACACATTGTATTTATGCAATCTTATTGCTACTTCTCAAAAAAACACATCAGGCATGTAGCCTTTTATTTCGGAAAAAAACAAATCAAAAACCGAAGGGCAACTATTCCCAAATTAGCAGAGAATATAAAGTCATTAGATCCCAAATGCAGACCTGACTATGATCAATAATAAAATCAACAACAGCATGAAATCAGGAGCAGCAGCCAAAGACATACATCATCCCAAGCTTTGGTACTCCATCAACCTTCAATTTCTGGATGAGCAGCTCGAGGCCAGGAAATCACCTCCTGCTCTTCCTTGTAGCCTTCCTTCCACGCCTCTCTGCAGCGTTCTCTCCACGGCCCCGTCCACGCACCCTTGCAGGCTGGGCCACTGTGGGTGGTGATGTGGCAGGAGGAGGAGGAGAAGGAGGAGAGGGATTGGGCTGATGTGAGATATGGGTGGCCTCAGTCAGCTGTCCCCTCGCCCCCATGTGTACGGCCGTGTAGATAAGGTGCTCACAAAGGGCCCGTTGTCCCGCCTCCATTCTCAGCAGCTTATCTGAGAGATAGGTGCTAAACCCCTCCATAGGGTTGAGGGGGGCCCTCATAATGGCAGCAGCCTCCTGAATCATCTTTAGTGACTCCTCCTCCACTTGTGTCATCCGCCGTTGTTTTGGCGGTCTGACGTGGAGGGGAGCCACTTGGGAGACGGTGCTGCCACTAGGCCTGGGGACCTGCTGAGTCCCACTGGGCCCTGCCTCCTCCTGCCTGTCACACTCCTGACCCTCTTCCTCCTGGCTTGCCTCATCCTGTTTATAAAATAAAATGTAAATTTCTATTATTTGAGGAATCAATCACACACAATTTTGATCTCATTACTGGTTTATTTTGGGGGGAGGTGGGATCATTTATGGCTAATCAAAACAGTTCAACTCAATATTACTTAGTGGACAATAATTAGCATCAAAAATACTATACCTGGCTGAAGATGCGAAGATCTGGCTCTTCGAGCTCAGGAGGCTCCTCCTCCGCCTCTGCAGGGGTGGAGGGAAGGGTGGAAGGAACGCTGGAGGGAAGGGTGGAAGGAAGGGTTGAGGGAAGGCTGGAAATAGATTCCCTGGCCTCGATCTGGTCATCCAGAAATTGAAGATGTCTGTAGTACCACAGCTTGGGCTTTACTACATCGTCGGCTGCTGCTCCTGATCTCTTGGACTGGCGCACTTCCTTGAATTTTTTTTTATAAGAATTGCGCAGGTTGTTGATTTTATTATTGATCATAGTGTAGTCTGCATCTGGGATCCATGGCTTCATATCCTCGGCTAATTTGGTAATAGTTGCCCGTCGTACATCACTTTTGTGATACGCAGGGTGTTTGAGCTCCCAAAGGTTGCGCTGTTCCTTATACTTTTCAATAAAAACAAGCATCACCTCCGGCTCTCTTAGTTTATGCATCTATTAGGATCAGCAAGTACAAAAAAAAAAAGGATCAGAATTGATTCTCCTCAACTTATCACAATATTATAATCATGACCCATTAATATGCCACTGCAGGCCCGAGTTCCCTTCTTACCTTAGTTCACTTCGTGGGTTCACTTCCGGTCGTCCTTACTCCACGCATCCCTAATAACTTCTTTCCTCTTTTTATACCCTGCGCATGCGTGTAACTCCGCCCTCGTCGCCCGCCCATGACGGACTTTTTCTGCATTTCCCCGCCCCTTAACGATCAGCGCACAGTGTGAGACGGCGACATGTCGCAGACACAGGTGGCTTCTTTAGTTGAAATTACCGACGAGGAAATCCCGGAGGCGGAAACGTCCCGATCCTGTAAAAAAAGATACAAGGCGACTAATATGTCTTTTTCTGAGATGGCGGACATTCTGTGGAGGAAGGATTACGACGGCAAGCATGGCCCATACGACACCCCTAATCTCCGGAAGTCACAAATTATGGACAAAGTGGCGAAGAGTCTTTATAAAAAATATGTGGTCAGGAGATCCAAGGAACAACTCCGTAAAAGGTGGTCAGACCTCAAGATCAGGGAGCCGGAGCAGTATAAGAAGCTTATAAAAAGCATAGAAAAAAGTAAGTATATTTTACTGTGTTCTTTCACATTGTAATATGTATTCTTCCATGTTTTGCAACATGTGCTTGGCTTGACTGGGTTCACATTTTGAAATCTCATCTTTTAGGTTAAGTGGAGAGTCCACTTATTTGCTAAATGTTTTGACCAATAACTTGCTGCTCTTCCCCCAAACATGTTTAGCACATATCCACGTAAACTACATGTGGGCATGCCTCATTTTACTTCAACAATGTTTATCTACACATTGTTGGCTAGAAGATGTGTTGTAAGGAAATTTAGAATGTGACTGAAAGGCTAAACTGTATTCTGGGTAAAGGAGATGACACTCCAGCAGTTGTGTACTTTTTTTTGTTCTTGATCAAGATACTATACTCTGGGCCACATGACCAAATTTATTAACGGTGTCACACACAGGTGGTCCAGTGGATACCTTTGTGGTTATCCAAGTGTATTTGTGAATGTCCTCAAAAATAACATGTTGCTTTGCTGAGTTTGCAAGATCACATATGTTCATGTTGGAACTCAGGGCCAAATATCAATCGTACCCCACTTCAAAACATTGAGGATCCCTTTTCAGGCCTTAAAAAATTCTGTGTGCTAAAGTATACATTTTGTCGTAAATTCCCATAGGGGAGAGGAGACTGGGAAGACACCATGCTCAGAAGACGAGTAACCCAACACCACAGAAACTCCCCGAAGCTCCCAAAGCAGACCAAGATCAGCAGGTTCAGGAAGCGGAGGTGGAGGAAGCGGAGGTGGAGGAAGGAGAGGTGGAGCTTATCAGCACAACAGGTCAGTGTCTGTCACCACAACTTCAAGGTAAATACAGATGTAGGACTGCCTAGTGTAAAACCTTTTTTTTGTTTTAGGGACTGAACGTGGGGGTGTGTCAGGAAGCCATTCTCGAGTGCCAGCGCCAAAATAATCATTCAGGAAATCATGGAATGCAGTAGCGAAATGGACATTATGAGAAAGAGAATGATTGTGATTGAGCAAAAATATAAAAACATGATAGATATTTTGGGGAGAATAGTGTGAACCCCCCCCCCCTTTTGTGTGTTTTGTTATGCGTCTGAAATTATCTCAGGGATTTCCAACATCCCAAATGTGAAGATGCACACACTGAAGACTCAACATGTGCTATCTGCCGTCACAGGATATCTATGTCCCTGTTTTGGGGGTGCAACCTCTTCCTCCCTCCTCAAGTAGGTGAGAGGAAGGGTTTACATCCCCAAAGCACGACCATTGATCCCCCATGATGGCAGATAGCACATGTTTACCCTAGCCATGGGATCTTGTTGAAGATACCCATTTGAGCCCCAAAAGAAAGTGTGTTTGTTAACATTTGGGATGGATCAGGGGTACCATCACCCCATCTCCAGTTGGTATTTTTCACAGTGTTATTTTATTACTTTTTCAGACTAAAAAAAATGGCTTACGACCCATGCATGTTTCTGCAAAAAAAGCCGCACAGAAAAATAAAAGGCTAGTATTTCTAAAAACTCAAAAAAAATGTGGTGCAAACAATAAAAACATTTGGAAAGTCTAAAAAAGGTGTGCCTTGTTCTTTCTATGCTCAAGAGCAGTTCTGAAGATGCAAAAACCGTGTTTTTCGCTCTGAGTTTTGAGGCTATTTACTAAGGACAATTACACTTGGCACTACTAGAACCTGGGAGACACATAAACCCAAAATACAAGAATGACAACACAAGTTTGTAGGAATTCCATGATTTTTTTTATTTTTAAAAGGTTAAATACTTGGTCAGATGTGGTCTGGCATTGCGATAGCCCCCCTACCCGTGAAGTACTCTACGTATTTCTGGCGTACTTCACGGGCACTTTGGGGGGCCAAGCCAGTACGGGCAGTGCTGAGGCCGGTCAGATTAATCAGTTCAGATGGACCGGCCTCAGGCCCAAACGATGATACATAATTGTTTGCAAATTTGCGTAGAAAATTGTGCAAGATGCAGCAGCAGTAGACGATGTGGTTCAGTTTATAATCCGCCAAATGTATCGCTGTCTGGAACAGGCGGAACCGGCTGGCCATTATCCCGAAGGCATTCTCCACAACTCTCCGGGCTCTGGCCAGCCGGTAATTAAAAACCCTCCTCTCCGGGGTGAGGGTGCGTTGGGGAAACGGCCGCATCAGGTGTGGTCCTAGTCCAAAAGCCTCATCCGCAATGAAAATGAACGGGAGCCCTTCAACGTTCTCTGCATCTGGAGGCAGTGCAAGACTACGAGGGCAATGACCCCCCAAAAATGAAAAGGAAAATAGAAGGCTAGCTGGGTTTGCGCCCACGATAGCATGCTGGAGAGGTTAGTGAAGGGAAATAGGCATGTAGGGCCCAAAAAGGGATTTACAGGTAAAAAAAGGCATGGGGAAAATGGGGACATTACCAGGATATTACAAACAGGCATATTTGTGTTTGGAGGAAAAAAAAAACAGAATAAAAACACATAATGTGAGGTTAAAGGAGCATAATTACCTTCATATAGTCCTTCTGCAGGACCTGAATGATGGCCCAACACGTCTCAGGGATAATGATCCCGAGAGCCTGGGGGGAGATGCCTGTTGAGAACTTGAGGTCCTGCAAGCTTCTCCCAGTCGCCAGGTATCTCAACGTGGCAATAAGCCTCTGCTCGGCAGTGATGGCCTGGCGCATCACAGTGTCCTGCCTCGTTATATAGGGGGACAGCAAATCCAAAAGACGGTGAAATACGGGGTCCGTCATCCTGAGATAATTCCTGAAATCATCAGGGTTATTCTCATGGATTTCCCACAGCAGAGGCATATGAGAGAATTGGTCCCGCTGGAGCAACCAATTCTTAGTCCATGAACTCCTCCTCACCCTGTTCACAGACTGAACTCGGGTTACAGTGTTAACTGCAACACCAAGCCCAAAGCCAGCACGAGCTCGAGAACGAGAACGCACTTCAAACATGGTTTTAAACCGGTCGGCTGGTCAGAAGGCACTCAAACAGAACGCACCGTGGAACAGCAAGGCCTGAGAAGAACGATCTGAAAAACAGTAAACGAACGGCCAAGAAGGCACTGCAAGGCAGTAACGACCTGACTGCACGCACTGAATCACAAATACAAACCCACAAGCACAAACTGAACAACAGGAAACGATCTACAAAGCACGGAGACTGAAAAGCGCGAATCGGCTCTCACCAAACTTTTACTAACATGCGGTAACACAAAATCAGCAAAAGCAGCCCAAGGGGTGGCGCCATTAGATTTGTTCGGCCCTTTTATAGCGCGTCGTACGTTTTGAACGTGCCGTCGTTTTCTTGCCGTCGGTTTTTAGACTGATGGTGTGTGTCCAAGACTGATGAAAAACAGTTTCATCGGATTTCCGATGGACAAATCTATCAGACGAAAATCCATAGGTTATCCGATCGTGTGTACAGGGCTTCACAGTAAATACTGAAGCTGCCTGCCTGTGGTATTAATATGATCAGAACACCAGCAATTGACTTCAGGTATTTTTAGGCGCACACTGAATACAGTGTATAAATATATATGTGTAGCGGGGTATCGCCCGTTGAATCCCTCAGACTACATTACCCAGTACACTTTTAGGCACCCAGGGTGCCTTGCCCCGCGCAAGGACTGCTGGGGTGGACTTTATAAGGTAGAGGCGGGGGCCCAGTTCTTCAAGCTGAACTGCTGTCTGAGCTCCTGTGACTTTAGGCCAGAAGCCTGTCCGTTTTCTCCAAAGAGCCTTCCGCGCGCACCGAGGAACCTGAGGGACGTCTCTCCTTTATCCTGCACCTTCACCAGGAGGACCGAAGACCCAGATGTCGAGGGATCGGTGTGTTTAGGCACCGCAGCGGAAGAAACGGACGCGGACTGGTCCGGTTGGGTGAGAGAGCACCTGCTCATAAATAGACACAGTACCTTTTGTTACCTTGGTGGATTACAATTCTGTTCTTCAAGTGCACCACCGTTGCTAGCGAAGATTTCCCTACAGGACTTCAACTTTAGTTCAGTCAGGCCTGACTGGGTAGCGTAGACATTCCTGGGCGCCATATTGCCCACGAGGGGAAGTAGCGGCAAAGGGGACTGTTAGAGTTGCATAACGTTGAATACCTGTTTGCTTGTTAACACTGTTTATTGCAGGGCTCTGCTTATGACATGTACTCACCTGTTTTACTGCTTACCCACTAATCTAAGTAAACATACAAGGGATAAGCATATTGGTGTCTGTGTTCTTTACTTTACAGAAGAAATATGTAAAGGAAGTTTTAAAGCCTTACTGTGTATTCTTGTCATAGGATTGTGCCGCTGTGAGTTACAGGCCTCACAATCCTATCATCCCCTACTAACTGTGCCAAGGGAGGTTAGAGTAGATTGCCAGGGGTTGACAGCGGTGCACTACAGGGCCCAAAAATCATACAGGCAGCCCTCTTAACTGGGGGTATCGCTACACGTGGGGGCTCGGGTCCGGGATTCCTGTAAACTGCACGCTGCAATCAAGCCGGTCAGAAGTACCAGCATGGACCCGCCAGCAATGTCACAGTGGTGCGCAGCGGTTGGCGCAGATTCAACCGAGGCGGTAGTTATTGAAATCTCGGGGGGGAACTGGCAAGAAAACGAGATAAAACCGCTCATAATGTTGTTGTCCCCGAACCAAAAAGCATGGGTGATGGACATAAGGCCAGATATCTTGTGCACGTACGCACTAGTGGAATGGAGAGGAGACGTTCCGGAAGATTTTAGAGGTCAGAGCTTAAATGCCACAGATGGTCAGATATACCGCTAATGCCGCGTACACGCGATCATTTTTCCCGTCTGGAAAAATTAAATTTTTTCCTTTGGACGAGAAAAACGATCGTCTGTGGGCTTTTTGTCATTTTTCCCGATGGGAAAAACGGCATTAATCACGACGAGAAAAATTAGAACATGCTCTAATTTTTCTCGTCGTGATTCCTGTCATTTTTTCCCGCGGCAGTTTTCCCATAGGGAAACACTGCCGCGGAGCCTACACACGGTCGTTTTTCTCGCCAAGAGAAAAAATGACAGGAAAAACGGCCGTGTGTGGGGGAACAAGCCGTTCCCTCGTTTTTCCTGTCGTGATTCACGGCTGTGTTTTCACCGCCGTGAATCACGATCGTGTGTACGCGGCATAAGTGCACGTGAGGGCTGAGAAGAAGGAATCTCCAAAAATCTTCCCACCATCATCCCCGATATTCTCCCACAAAATGGAAAGCAGTCGGGATGCGATAGCCCCGGGAACATCACTGGCAGCCATAGGGCCGGAACTATTGAATGCTCTGGGAGACTTTGTCACTAAGTGCCAGAAGAGTAACACAGTACATGTGGAAGCAGGGTACCGGAAACTCTGGATCTTTTCAGGAAAGCTACCTGTGCCTTCTGGAGAAGAAGACTTCGACACCTGGATTGAGCAGGCAATGCAGGCAGTAGAAGGATGGGAAGTACCAGAAGCGCAGAAGAAGCAGCGCATCAGTGAAAGCTTGAAGGGCGCTGCTGCTGAGGCTGTGAAGAATCTTAGGTTCAGCAATGCTGCCTGTACTGCATATGACTATCTGGATATGTTGCAGGAGGAATTTGGCCAGCTGGAGAAGGTGACTGAACTAATGTACCAATTCGAGCATACCCTCCAACAGCCGGGAGAGAAATTATCTGAATATGTCCGGAGGTTAAACAGAACGCTGTGCCAAATTGTACTCAAAAAGGGAATGCTGCCTCAAGTCATAGATGCAACTAGAATGAAGCAGATCCTGAGGGGAGCTTTGCGTTCGGATCCGGTTTGGCTCCACCTGAAGACCTCAGTAGGAGTCATGGATTTGAGTTACCCAGACCTTGTGCGGATCATAAGGGACGAAGAAGTTCTGTTGAAGGACCAACAGACGGTTGAGAAGACCACTCCCCTCCCCCCAGTAGGAGTCAGAGCAGCAGTAACCGCTGGACGGGACTTAGAAGTGGAGACCTTAAAGTCCCAGATGACTTAAGTACTGGACTTGTTGACCTCTCTATTGGCCAAGAACTCTGGAGCCAAAGAGCAAGAGGAGATCAAGAAGGAACCACGCCAAAGTGTTTCCACTCCAACATCTCCACAGGGAAGAAGAGAAACTGTCTGTTTCAACTGTGGGGGAGTCAGCCATTTTGGAAGAGTTTGCCCTAGTCCAAGGAAGAACCGGAGCACTTACCACCAGCCGGCGGAAAACTTCAGAGGGCCCCGGTGAAGGAGTCAACCGGGCGCCCACTATTTACAAAAAGCTCCAAAAAGATTCAAAAGCCAGAAGAGGGAAGGAGAAACAATGCCCCTCCTAAAATACTCAATGCCACTAGTCAGAGGTCAAAATTCAGCCACCTAAGGGAAATCAATGCATACCAGGCCCAACAAGGGTTGAGATCCAGAGAGAAATGGAAGAAAAAGAAAACCTCAAAAGGAAAGTCCAAGAGTCCAAAGAAAGAGACCCCTCAGAAGAGTTTTCAAGCCAAGTTAATAGGGCCCTCTCCCCTAGTTCCCATTCAAGTGGAGGGAGTCTACACCAAAGCCATTCTGGACACAGGAGCCCAAGTGACTCTGTTGTATAAAAACTTTTATCAGAAGCACCTAAGTCACGTGCCCCTACAAAAGCTGGAAGACTTAGAGATATGGGGAATTGGTACTCACAAGTTTCCATATGACGGTTATGTTTCAATCAGGCGTCCCCCATTCCGTGACAGGAAAGGGGGAAGTCTTTGACACCCTGGCAGTAGTTTGCCCTCGCCCACCAGGAGCCAACACAAGTTTTCTGATCATAGGGACCAACACTGATCTGGTCAGGAGACTGCTGACTCCTCTAGCCCAGGAGCAGGGTGCTTCAGGAGACAGGATCCACCCCATGCTGCAGCAGGTCTACCAGAAGTTGGTACTGGAACAGAAGGCCCCAGAAGAGGGAGTGGGGAAAGTCTGGAGACTGTCAAGGAAAGAGAAAATGTTACAGCCTGGTGAGATGCCCTGCCTGCAGGCTACTGTGAAACTCTCGTGGGAGCAGCCTGGCCCCTTTGTGGTCTTAGAACCAGACCCCCAGGACACCCACCCAGGGTTGGAAGTGATCCCCGAAGTGGTCCCGCTGAGGGCATTGAAGAAGGCTAAGGGCCAAATTCCAGTGAGCATCAGGAATGTCACTAGTTCTCCCATGAAGATTCCGGCCCGGATGTTGCTGGGGAGAGTAAACCCTGCCACCCCAGTGGCCCTGTCCGACTTGGAGAAGGCTGAAGGAGGAGAATACACTCTGGAGAATCTCTGCCTGGAGACCACCACCCTGCCACCAGTGTGGAGGGAGAGAGCTAAGGCCCAGCTGACTAGATGGAGGAAAATATTTTCAAAGGACGAGTTTGACGCAGGGTGTGTGAGGAGTGCCACCCATAAAATCCGTCTGCAGGAAGACAAACCTTTCCGTCAGAGGGTCCGGCGAGTCCCCCTGGCTGATCTAGAAGATTTGCGTGAACAGCTGACGGCGCTTAAGAGAACTAGGGTTATTCGGGGGTCCAGGAGCCCATATGCCTCGCCTATCGTGGTAGTCCGGAAAAAGAATGGGTCGCTGAGACTTTGCATAGACTACAGGACTCTTAATAGAAGGACCATACCCGACCAGTATACTACCCCCAGGATAGAAGATGCTTTACAGAGTCTGTCTGGAGCCAAGTGGTTCAGCGTCATGGACCTGAAGAGTGGGTATTACCAAATCCCAATGCACCCTGATGACAGAGAGAAGACAGCATTCATCACCCCAGTGGGATTCTATAAGTTCAACATAATGCCTCAGGGCCTGTCAGGAGCCCCTGGCAAAAGGAAGCAGTGGGACTTTATATGAAACACAACACTAGGGCAGAATGAGTCAGTCAATATAAAATGAACAGATAATTTATTTGGCATAATTCGGGGCATAATGCAAAAAATGACATCGACAGTAAATCCATAGGTATGATACAGTAAAAATAAAACATGATTGGTATATCACATTATAGTAAAAAATGGTAGCACAATATACAAAGTAACACATGATCAACCTCGATATCGGCAATAAGCCCAAATGTAAGCCATGGTAGCATGTATCAAAGATTGCTGACTCAAACAGTTAAAACCCATGGTGGCCCCTGCCACTTTCCAGAGGTTGATGGAGAAGACGGTGGGGGACATGAATCTTATTGAAGTCTTGGTGTACCTAGACGACATCATTGTCTTCGGGAAGACTCTGGAGGAGCACGAAGAGAGGCTGGAGAAAGTCCTGAAGAGACTCAGTCAAGAGGGACTTAAACTCTCCAGTAGGGATGAGCCGAACACCCCCGGGTTCGGTTCGCACCAGAACCCGCGAACGGACCGAAAGTTCGCACGAACGTTAGAACCCTATTAAATACAATGGATGCGAACGTTCGAAATCTAAAGTGCTAATTATAACGACTATTATGCATGTTATTGTCCTAAAAAGGGTTTGGGAACCCGGGTTCTGCACCAGGGGACATGTATCAATGCAAAAAGAAGTTTTAAAAACATCCGTTTTTCGGGAGCAGTCATTTTAATGATGCATAAAGTGAAAAAAAAAGTCAAATATTCCTTTAAATATCGTACCTGGGGGGTGTCTAAAGTATGCCTGTGAAGTGGCACGTGTTTCTCGTGTTTAGAACTGTCCCTGCACAAAATGATATTTCTAAAGGAAAAAAAGCCATTTAAAACTGCTTGCGGCTTTAATGTAATGTCTGGTCCCGGTAATATGGATGAAAATCTTTAATAGCCACCCCATCACCCCCCCCCCCCTACCCCAGCCCATTACCAGCCCCTTTGGGTCTTGTATGGATATTAAGGGGAACCCCGCACACAAAATAAAAAAGGCCCTATATACTCTGAACAGCCGTATACCGGCGGTGCATACAAGACAGGGACTGTAGGTTTGTTCTTATGTAGAATCTGTTTGTAATTTTGAACAGGTACATTGTTTAAGTGTAGCTCCAGCCAAAAAATCTATTTTTAAGCTTTTTGGAAAACATAGGGAAGGGTTATCACCCCTGTAACATTTGTTTTGCTGTCTGTGCCCCTGTTCAGAACATTTCACCTCACTTTCCGTCCCAATGACAAATGTTTTTGAAAAGTGGGGTTTTTATTGAAACAAGGATTGGTGATAAAGCATCAGTAGAGAGGAGACACCTTTTTCCCATATTAACTCTTACAGGAGAAAATTTCCCTTCCTAGGGGTAGATTTCCTCTCACTTCCTGTTGTCTCCTTCCGTTTGCAAGTAGGAGTCGTTTGTAAGTTGGATGTTTGAAAGTAGGGGCCTGCCCTATATACTCTCCTGAAATTTGCCCCTTACATGTTGGTGTTGCCACAACACTGTAAGCCCCCTCACAGTTACTCTTGGTGGGCGCATGAATGGGCCCTGCTGTGAATTATTAGATCAATAATTGGAATTGCATGCCCCTGTTGAACAGGAGCTGAAAAATTGGGCCTTTGGTGGTGGTGGTGGTGGTGGTGTTGACACAACACTGTAAGCCCTCACAGTTACTCTTGGTGGGCGCATGAATGGGCCCTGCTGTGAATTATTAGATCAAGAATTGTAATTGCATGCCCCTGTTGAACAGGGGCTGAAAAATTGGGCCTTTGGTGGTGGTGGTGTTGACACAACACTGTAAGCCCTCACAGTTACTCTTGGTGGGCGCATGAATGGGCCCTGCTGTGAAATATTAGATCAAGAATTGTAATTGCATGCCCCTGTTGAACAGGGGCTGAAAAATTGGGCCTTTGGTGGTGGTGGTGTTGACACAACACTGTAAGGCCTCACAGTTACTCTTGGTGGGCACAGGAATGGGCCCTGCTGTGAATTATTAGATCAAGAATTGTAATTACATGCCCCTGTTAAACGGGGGCAGAAAAATTGGGCCTTAGGCACTGGTGCCACAACACTGCAACCCCTCACAGATACTGTACTTGGAGCACAGCAATGAGCCCTGTTGCAAAGTATTGCATCAAAAATTGTAATTACACGCCCCTGTTAAACAGGGGCTGAAAAATTGGGCCTTAGGCACTGGTGCTGGTGCCACGACACTGCAACCTCTCCCAGATACTCTAGTTGGAGTGCAGGAATGAGCCCTGCTGCAAAGCATTGCATAAAAAATTGTAATTACAGGCCCCTGTTAAACAGGGGCTGAAAAATTGGGCCTTAGGCACTGGTGCTGGTGCCACGACACTGCAACCTCTCCCAGATACTCTAGTTGGAGTGCAGGAATGAGCCCTGCTGCAAAGCATTGCATAAAAAATTGTAATTACATGCCCCTGTTAAACAGGGGCTGAAAAATTGGGCCTTAGGCACTGGTGGCGGCACCCAGAAACAAAAATGTTCTTCCAAGCTATCATCATCAATCGGATCATTGAGGAGGAGGAGGATAGTCAGTCAACATAACAGGACAGTCACTCAGCATCAGCATCAGTCTTGAAGGGATGTGACATTTGAAAATAAATTAGTCTGTTATATCAGCTTCAGGTGTTTGGTAGCTGGTGGTGATCCAAGACTGGTTCATCTTTATGAAAGTCAGTCGATCAACCGAGTCGGTGGACAGGCGCACCCTGTGATCCGTGACAAATCCTCCAGCAGCACTGAATGTGCGTTCTGAAAGAACGCTGGATGCAGGACAGGCCAGTAGCTCAATTGCATAATGTGCAAGCTCTGGCCAGTGATCCATCCTCAAGACACAGTAAGCCAGAGGATTTTCGGTGGGGAAGGTGTCCAAGTCTGACCTTGCCCCTAGGTATTCCTGCACCATGTATATCAGACGCTGGCAATGGTTTCTGGAACCGATCATACCTTGGGGCTGCGGACTAAAGAATTGTCTGAACGCATCGGTCAGACGGCCACCTTCCCCACCGCTCCTTCTTTGACTGACCAAAGCCTCAGCAACTCGTTGTCCAGGACCAGGAGTTTGTAACCTCCCAGTCTCTGGGAACGCGTTGCACAGACCTTTCTGCAAGGCCTCCCGGAGTTGTCTCATCCTCTGCTCCCTCTGCGACGGTAAGATAAGGTCCGCAACCTTACCCTTGTACCGTGGATCAAGGAGAGTGGCCATCCAGTAATGGTCCCTCTCCTTGATCCGAAGAATACGAGGATCCTTCCGCAGACTTTGCAGGATCAGGGAGGCCATGCAGTGTAGGTTAGCTGAGTCCTCTGGGTCACTAAGGACGACATGATCCGCAGCCACCTCCTCCCAGCCACGTACAAGTCCACGGGTTTCTTGGGACTGTAAATCATCCCTAAAAGACTGCTGCTGATGAGCACTGTCTGGGTAAAGGGGGCCTTGAGAGGCAAGTTAGTCCTCCTCTTCCTGCCTCTGTTCTGCCTCAAGTGCCCTGTCCATTATTCCACGCAGCGTATGTTCCAACAGGTGGACAAGAGGTACAGTGTCACTGATGCATGCACTGTCACTGCTCACCATCCTCGTGGCCTCCTCAAATCGTGCCAGGAGAGTGCATGCATCCCTGATCATGCCCCACTGGCGTGGTGAAAAAAAACCGAGCTCTCTGACCCTGTCCTGGTGCCGTAGTCGCACAGGTACTCATTGATGGCCCTCTGCTGCGTGTGCAGCCGCTGCAGCATGGCCAACGTTGAGTTCCACCTGGTGGGCATGTCACATATAAGGCGGTTCTTGGGCAGGTTCAACTCCTTTTGCAGCTCAGCCAGGCGAGCACTGGCATTATAAGATCTGCGGAAATGCACACAGACTTTCCTGGCCTGCCTCAGGACATCCTGTAAGCCCGGGTACCTGCCCAAGAACCGCTGCACTACCAGGTTAAGGACGTGAGCCACACAGGGCACATGGGTCAGTTGTCCCTGTCGGAGGGCGGAGAGGAGGTTGGTGCCATTGTCGCAAACCACCATTCCTGGCTTAAGCTGGCGTGGCGTCAACCACCTCTCGGCCTGCCCCTGCAGAGCAGACAGAACCTCTGCCCCAGTGTGGCTCCTGTCCCCCAAACACACCAGCGCAAGCACGGCATGGCATCTTTTTGCCTGCGTACTTGCGTAGCCCCTTGAATGCCTACGGAGCACCGCTGGTTCCGAGGACAAAGCACAGGAAGAGGCCATGGGAGGAAGAAGTAGTAGCATTTTGGAGGCGTGGCGGCGGAACAACCTCCAACACTACTGCACCTTGTCCTGCATCCTTCCCAGCTGCCAAAAGAGTGACCCAATGGGACGTGAAAGAAAGGTAACGTCCCTGTCCATGCCTGCTGGACCATGAGTCAGTGGTAATATGCACCTTACCGCTGACCGCCCTGTCCAGCGAGGCCAAGACATTGCCTTCCACATGCCGGTAGAGAGCCGGAATCGCCTACCGTGAGAAAAAGTGGCGTTTGGGAACCTGCCACTGAGGAACCACACATTGCACAAACTCACGGAAGGGGGCCGAGTCTACCAACTGAAAAGGCAGCAGTTGAAGCGCTAGCAATTTAGCCAAGCTAGCATTCAACCGCTGGGCATGTGGATGGCTGGGAGTGAACTTCTTTCGACGGTCCAGCAGCTGGGGCAGGGAAATTTGCCTGCTAGAGTCGGACGTCGGTGTACTGCTAGCAGAGTGCCCGCAAGTACTTGGCTGTGACACACATAATTCTACACCTTCATTCCTCTCAGTGCAGGTTTCAGAGAGGACTGAAGGTATAGTGGGGTTGGAGATCCCAGCTGATGCGGTGCAAGGAGAGGTCCGCTTTGTTCTTTGGTGTGGGTCTTTAAGGTAGGCTTGCCAACGAGCTGCATGGCAGGTCAACATATGTCTGGTCAATCATGTGGTGCCCAAGCGGCTGATGTTTTGGCCACGCGATATACGCTTGAGACATATGTTGCAAACAGCAGCTGTGCGATCTGATGCACTCGACTCAAAAAAGGCCCACACCAAAGAACTTTTTGAATAACGGGCAGAGGCAGCGCCCTGCACAGGCGGAGCTCTGCGGTGTGATTCCATCGGTGTGCTGCCCTTACGCTGGCCCCCCGAGGGCATCCTGCCTCATTGGAGATGTGCCTCCTCCTCATCCTCCTCCTCCTCTCTCCTATTAGGCACCCACGTGGAGTCAGTGACCTCATTATCCCCTCCCTCCTCATCACTGGAGCCAATCTGGCAGTATGCTGCAGCTGCTGGAACATGACTGCCAGATTGGTGTCCTTCTTGAGCATCCCCTCTCTCTGCTCTTACGCTACTGCCTTCCTCTAGCTGGGTATCATCATCAGACCCTTCGAATTGCTGGGCATCCTCCTGGAGCATGTACCCAACACTGTGCTCAAACAGTTCGGGGGACTCCTCAGGAGGACATGGTGGGTCTAGGGAAGGAGTGACTGATGATGACATTGATACCAGGGAAGAGGACGCTTTGGCAGCTGCTTTGCCAGTACCCTGAGCCTGGGTGAGAGAGGATGAGGAGGATGAGGAGGGGTTGGTTATCCACTCTACCAAGTCTTCGGCATGATGCGGCTCAACACGTCCAGCTGCCGAAAAGAAGGACAAGTGTGTCCCATGGCCACGTACTGATGGCGATGCACCGCGTCCACGACCAGCACTGTTGTCTCTAGACACAGAGCCTGCTTGCCCTCTTTTATTGGCTTCTGACTGTCTGCCTCTCCTTGTTTGCCTTCCAGACATTCTAATGGCCTGCAGGGAAATGGGAAAACCAGCAATAAGGCCTTGCTTCAGGAGTATATTTTGCAGGAAGCACACTACGCCCACTGTAAGTGCTGCAAATGCCTGTTTGTGTAACACACCAGGAAAACACAGCAATACGGGCTAGCTTCAGGTGTATATTTTGCAGGAATCACACTACGCCTGCTGTAAGTGCTGCAAATGCCTGTTGGTGTAACACACTAGGAAAACCGAGCAATAAGGCGTAGCTTCAGGAGTATATTTTGCAGGAATCACACTACGCCTGCTGTAAGTGCTGCAAATGCCTGTTGGTGTAACACACCAGGAAAACACAGCAATACGGGCTAGCTTCAGGAGTATATTTTGCAGGAATCACACTACGCCTGCTGTAAGTGCTGCAAATGCCTGTTGGTGTAACACACCAGGAAAATACAGCAATACAGGCTAGCTTCAGGAGTATATTTTGCAGGAATCACACTACGCCTGATGTAAGTGCTGCAAATGCCTGTTGGTGTAACACACTAGGAAAACAGAGCAATAAGGCGTAGCTTCAGGAGTATATTTTGCAGGAATCACACTATGCCTGCTGTAAGTGCTGCAAATGCCTGTTAGTGTAACACACCAGGAAAACACAGCAATACGGGCTAGCTTCAGGAGTATATTTTGCAGGAATCACACTACGCCTGGTGTAAGTGCTGCAAATGCCTGTTGGTGTAACACACCAGGAAAACACAGCAATACGGGCTAGCTTCAGGTGTATATTTTGCAGGAATCACACTACGCCTGCTGTAAGTGCTGCAAATGCCTGTTGGTGTAACACACTAGGAAAACACAGCAATAAGGCGTAGCTTCAGGAGTATATTTTGCAGGAATCACACTATGCCTGCTGTAAGTGCTGCAAATGCCTGTTGGTGTAACACACCAGGAAAACACAGCAATACGGGCTAGCTTCAGGTGTATAATGTGCAGGAGGCACACTCCGCCCGCTGTAAGTGCTGCAAATGCCTGTTAGTGTAACACACCAGGAAAACACAGCAATAAGGGCTAGCTTCAGGTGTTCAGGTGTGTACTGTGCAGGAGGCTTAGCAACAATGACACTGACACTGTCCCTTGCCTATCCTTCTCTCTCCCTGCACACAAGGTTTATCAAAGAATATGACACTGACACTCTCCCTACCTATCCTTCTCTCTCCCTGCACACAAGGTTTTGCAAAGAATATGACACTGACACTGTCCCCTGCCTATCCTTCTCTCTCCCTGCACACAAGGTTTATCAAAGAATATGACACTGACACTCTCCCTGCCTATCCTTCTCTCTCCCTGCACACAAGAATAGCACAAAGAATATCTCACTGTCCCTGCCTATCCTTCTCTTTCCCTGCGCTGGAACACACTACACAAGGCCGCCGCGCTGGCGGCCTTTTATAGTGTGGGGCGTGTGCTAAACCCCCTGAGCTATAATTGACCAAACCCCCCATGTTGAGGGCATGCGGACTGGTATGGTTCAGGAGGGAGGGGGGCGCTCTCTCGTCCCCCCCTCTTCCTCTGCGGCCTGCCAGGTTGTGTGCTCGGATAAGGGTCTGGTTTGGATTTTGGGGGGGACCCCCACGCCGTTTTTTCGGCATAGGGGTTCCTCTTCAAATCCAGACCAGACCCAAGGGCCTGGTATGCTCCTGGAGGGGGAACCCATGCCGGTTTTTTATTTAAAATTTGGCCTGGAGTTCCCCCTCAAGATTCATACCAAACACAGTGCCTGCTATTGGCAGGGATCCAAGTCGGATCCCCGTTCATTGAAAGTCGGACATATGTCGGCTTCATGTCGCAGGGCAAAGTCGGAATCCAAAGTAGGACAGATGTGGTGTCGCACTAGTGTGAACCCAGCCTAAATACAACTACACTGCTGCTCTCAGCTGCTCATATCACTCTGGTCTCACTAAATAGCTAAAATCGTAAATAATACAGTTTTTGGAGCTTAGGGCGGCTCCTTATCATATACATGCAAATGTGGTAAAACACGGCATGCAAACGCCACAAAGCGCGCCTTTCTAAACGCCACTTTCAACCTTACTTCAGAACACTTTGCACCAGCGTCCCGTCTACATGGGGCCTAAAAACGCCTATGCCATTTACAGCTCCAAAACGCCATGGTGGCCATGAGGCCATAGGCTAACATGGAGAGATGTTTTTAAGCTGCAAAAAACGCTCAAACAAGCGGTTGGAAAAACGTCCGTGTGCATCCGTGTGCATGTAGCCTTATTTTAACCACTTGTGCACTGCCCAGACCAAGTTTCACATTTCAGCGCTGATGCACTTTTAATGACAATTGCGCGCTCATACAACACTGTAACCCAATGAAAATGTTTTATTTGTTGGCACACAAATAGAGCTTGCTATTTGATCACCTTTGTGTTTTTTTGTTTTTTTTTTATATAAATACAAAAGACCGAGTTTAAAAAATAAATAAATGGATATTTTACCCACTTCAGCACTGGGCCTATTCTGGCACTTCTCTCCTTCATGTAAAAATCATAAATTTATGGCTATAAAATTACTTCAAAACACCAAACAGACACCCTAGGGAATAAGATGGCGGTCATTGCAAATTTTTATCTCGCTTGGTATTTGCGCAATAAATTTTCAAACGCCTTTTGTTTGCTAAAAATATTACAAAACAGTAAAGTTACGGCCAATTAATTTTTTGGTATAATGTGAAAGATGTTGTTATGCTGAGTAAATAGATACCTAACACGTCACGCTTTAAAATTGCGCACACACATGGCATGACACCAAACTTCAGTAATTAAAAATCTCCTTAGGCGATGCTTAGATTTTTTTTACACGTTACCATTTTGGCATTACAGAGGAGGTCTAGTGCTATAATTGCTGCACTCGTTCTAACGCACACAGCAATAACTCACATGTGTGGTTTGAACGGCGTTTACATATGTGGGCGGGACTTACGTGTGTGTTCACTTCTGAGCGCGAGCTACCGGGGACATGGGCGTTTTTTCTTATTTTTTTTTATTTTTTTGTTTTTTGACTTTTTTGTATTTCTTACTCTTTTAAATTTATTTTTTATTTTTTGGGATCTCTTTTATTCCTATTACAAGGAATGTAAACATCCCTTGTAATAGGAATGTGTGTGACAGGTCCAGTTTATGGAGAGATGCAGGGTCAATAAGACCCCGCATCTCCCCTCCCGGCTGGAAAGCATGATATTGTTCCAAAAAAATCACCAATCTCATGCTGACAGCCAAGATCACGGCTTGGTTAACATGCGGGAACACGGCATGATGTCATAACGTCGTGCCCGCGCCTCCGACGGTCATAGAGATGACTGATGACCATCTGGTCACCAGTCATCTCCAAATCGTTCTCCGAGCCCCAGATGGCACGGGAGAGCCCGGAGAAGCACCGGATGGCGGCAAGAGGGGGGGCGGGAACGTCCCCTCCCCTCGCCTATAAGAACGATCAAGCGGCGGAACTGCCACTATGATCGTTTTTATTGTGCACAGAATCGCCGGCTGAAAAGAATGATATCTGAATGATGCCTGCAACTGCAGGCATCATTCAGATGTCACCGCCCAAAGCCAAGGATGTCATTTGACGGTGGGCGGTAGGAAACTGGTTAATATTTTTTAAAAAGGTAATTTTTCTTCATCATTGATGTACACTGATGAGACTGCACTGATGGGCACCGATAAGGTGGCAAGGGTGGGCACTGAGAGGTGGCATTGCTATTTGGCACTGGTGGGCAGTGAGAAGTGGCACTGCTAGGTGGCAATGATAGTTGGCAGTGATGGGCACTGGCAGCACTGCTAGGTGCCACTGATTGGCACCAGTGGTGGGCATTGATAGGTGGCACTGGCAGGGGCTACTAATTGTCACAGATGATGCAGAATTGCCTCTTCCTCTTCGGGCCCCATGTCCCTTGCACATAAGCCGGTGATTGCCTTTTTTTTATGCTCACGCTGTCAGCACAAGGAGAAAACAAAAACCATTACCCAGCTTTTGTTTACATCACGTGATCAGCTGTCATTTGCTGACAGCTGATCACATGGTAAAGGGCAGGGATCGGCCCCTTACTCGGATCTGTCATCACCCGAGTCTCAGTGACTCTGTGACCACAGCGCGCGAAGGGGAGGACGTTTATTGACGGACTCCCGGCAATTGAGGACCATGCT
This sequence comes from Rana muscosa, assembly GCA_029206835.1. Classification (NCBI taxonomy): domain Eukaryota; kingdom Metazoa; phylum Chordata; class Amphibia; order Anura; family Ranidae; genus Rana; species Rana muscosa. The sequence continues at coordinate 382,066,180 of CM055122.1, read as the reverse complement.
GTGGCCGTCGATCAGTTATAGCGCTGATCTCAAGTGATTAAAGAGGGTCAAAATGGGCCATTGACATGCATCACAATTCAACTTAGGAATGTGTCTTTGAAAAGTTAAACTAAATAATTTGGCCACTTTATCCTTCCAAATAGTTCACTTTCTGTCACACACAGGAAGTGAGGGAAAATCCCTAACAATGTCTTTCCTTGGGGACATACAGGTCAGTCTAAATACTTTCCCCATTATGCACATTGCACTCCAGCATATTGCAGGGTACACCACAAATTATTATTAGGTAGTTTGGACTGTGGGGTTTATTTACTAAAGGCAAATCTACTTTGCACTACAAGTGCACTTGCTGTATATCTGAGGGGGACATGCAAGCCAAAAAAAAAAAACATCTTTGCTTTTACATGATTGTAACATCCAATCACCAGTACTTTCCCTCAGATTTTTAGCAGCTACACTTTTACTGCAGAGTGGATTTGTCTTTACTAAACCCCAAACTACCCAATGATTTGGGGTGTATACAACAAAGTGCTAGAGTGCAATTTGCTTAATGTGGACACTAGTTAGATTGATCTGTGTGTCCCCAAGAAAAGCCATTGGTAGGGTTTTACCTTCACTTCCTGTTTAGCTGTGTGACAGGAAGTGAAGCCAATGTTAAGAAAAGGAGACAAAGGCCAAACTACAAAAAAAAATATCTAAAAAAAACAAACACACACGCAGGGGTTCTAACACTTACTTTGTTTCCCTCAAAATGCCCACAATTAGAATTGTATGGCCTTGAGCTATTTTTAAGTGCAGTGCTCTAAATCAGTGCTTCTCAAGTACCCCCAACAGGCCATGTTTGCAGGTTTTCCTTAATCTTGCACATGTGCTTTAAATCACAGTCAATGGTTTTGATTTTTTGACAGCAATTCTCGATAAGATAAATTCACAAAACATGTCCTGTTGGGGGTACTTTAGGACTGAGGCTGAGAACCACTGCAGTAAAAAAGGAAAATTGAATACTTACCGCTCTGTATTTTTCATTTCCTGGTGACGCTCCATGGCAGCACACAATACAATCCATGCATATACTACCATGAAGGCACCAGATTAGACAAATCACACCAGTTTTGTTTTGACATGCCAATCAGCTGTCATATTTGTTGCAAATAAAACACAAAACAAACATCAAAACTTTCCATCTAATTTTATTGTTCAACAAAACAAAATGGAAGGCAAAATAAAAAACATGGTCAATTTGAAACAGTTACAGACTCAACATCTTGAGCAATTTTTGGCCAAAAAAATGCAGCAGACAATTACATCAAAGTGAACAAACAACACACATTAACAACATCAGAATTATTTCAGGGGAAAATATCTCCCCCACACCAAAAATATACAATCCACATAAGTTAACCAATCACTTGTTTTGCAAAGACATAACAAATAAAATACATGTGTTACAAACTCGATAAGGACAACAACATGTACATTTTACCCCCCACACACACACACTTGCCTCTTCTTAAGGCAATCGACCGAATGCTCTGTGAGCTTTATATAACATATGTTTGTGTGCTAATGAGACAATTGAAAACACATGCACAGTCCATGAAACACCCAAAATGCAAGTTCTTCCAATGTAGAGACTGAAATTCAAAGTGGGCACACCTGTTAAGGATGTCCTTCAATTTCTAACCCATAAAAACACTCTCTGAGTGAGCATGCCCAGAAATATCCAGGCGCTGTTCACACACAAAAAGCACGCCAAAAAAAAATAACTGGCCGGGCATGTGCAGAACAACACCAATGCAGCTAGCAAAAAATAACCCCCCCCCTTCCCCCCGTCCAAAATTAAGCACATCATCCAGCATGCTACAAAATTAGAGATGGGACAATCACCCCTCCCCCCCACCAACAAATACCATTGCAGTCTATGGGAACTGACTTGTTAATTTTTCTAGTCCCCACTTGGCTGGCTTATCTTCTAGTTATTGGCCTTAAAATGGGGGCCCAGGTCCCACCCTAAGGGACATATATCAATGTCACCAATTTGTAAAACACCAAAAACAAAACAAGGAGAAGTGCCTTTAAATATTCCAAATTGCTTAAGGGCCATTTCACACCACATGCAGTGCATTGCGTTTTTTATGCATCCAAAATGCATGGAAAGTTGGTTATATGGTTCTAAATGGCAGTGTTTGTTCCAGTGCGTTCCAGTTCCACCAAAAAAGTAGAACATGCTGCATTTTACCTGCACTGGACTGTACTGGAACGCATCAAAACGCATCATAAACGCACAGGAACGCACAGGAACACACCTAAATGCACCAAAAACGCACTGGAACACACTTGTCCTTATCTATGGTTAATAAAAAAGAGGGGTGAAAAAAAAGCACTGGACTGCATCAAAAACTTACCAAAAATGCACTGTGACGCATGAAAAACGTGCATGCAGAAAAGCACCTGAAACGCATCCGGATTGCGTTTCTATGGTGTGAACTGGCCCTAGTTCACACTATAGAAACGCAGTCTGGGTGCGTTCCAGGTGCTTTTCTGCATGCGCGTTTTTGACACATTCCAGTGCATTTTTGAGGCGTTTTTGATGCAGTCCAGTGTTTTTTTCCCCCTCTTTTCACTTAGGACAAGTGTGTTGCAGTGCGTCTTTGGTGCATTTAGGTGCGTTGCGGTGCATTCCAGTGCATTTTTGGTACGTTCCGTTGCGTTTTACTGGGGTCCAGTACAGTTTTGTACCTAAAAAATGCAGCATGACCAATTATTTTTTGGCTTTCTGAAATGCACTGGAACGGACTGCAGTGGTGTGAACTATGCCATTGGCATTAATGTGATCAACTTTCTTTGCGTTTTTCAGGCATCAAAAAAATGCACTGCACTGCATCCGGTGTGAACTGGCCCTAAATATCATCCCCAGGGGGTGTCTATAGTATGCCTGTAAAGTAGCACATGTTTTCCATGTTTATAACAGTTGGAGAGCAAAATGACATTTCTAAAGTAAAATAATAGTCATTTAAAAGTCCTTGCGGCTGTAATGAATTGCTGGTTCCTGTCAATACAGATAAAAGTCATTGAAAGTCTTTGCTAACCAAAAAAAAAAGCGTGGGGGTTCCCCCAAATTCCATAACCAGGCCCTTCAGGTCTGGAATGGATATTAAGGGGAACCCCGCTGCAAATTTAAAAAAAAAATGACGTGGGGTTCCCCCCAAATATCCAAACCAGGCCCTTCAGATCTGGCATGGATTTTAAGGGGAACTCCACCCCAAATTTAAAAAAAAAATGGCGTGGAGTCCCCCTAAAAATCCACACCAGACCCTTATCCGAGCACATAACCTGGCCGGCCGCAGGGGAAGAGGGGGGGACGAGAGAGCGGCCCCCCTCCCTCCTGAACCGTACCAGGCCACATGCCCTCAACATGGGGAGGATGTCCCCATGTTGATGGGGACAAGGGCCTCATCCCCACAACCCTTGCCCGGTGGTTGTGGGGGTCTGCGGGCGGGGGGCTTATCGTAATCTGGAAGACCCCTTTAACAAAAGGGACCCCCAGATCCCGCCCCCCCGTGTGAAATGGTAATGGGGTACAAATGTACCCCTACCATTTCACAAGGAAAGTGTAAAAAATTTGAAAAATGACAAGAGCCGGTTTTTGACAATTCCTTTATTAATGTCTCTTCTTTTCTTCCATCTTCTTCTTCCATCTTCTTCTTTTCTCCATCTTCATCTTCTTTCTTCCTTCAGTGTTCTCGTCCGCATCTTGCCCCGGCGTCTTCCCTTCTTTCTTCTCCGGCCGCTCCGTTTGAATTGGAGGTTCCCGCTGTGCGACACTTCAGTTCGCCTCTGGGTCCGCTTACACCCAGTGACCCCGCCCCCCTCTGACGCACATGGATTTCACGGGGACTTTCCCCATGGTGTCAGAGGGGGGCGGAGCCACCGGGTGTAAGCGGACCAAGTGGAGAACTGAAGCGTCGCACAGCGGGAACCTCCAATTCAAACGGAGCGGCCGGAGAAGAAAGAAGAAGGGAAGACGCCGAAGCAAGATGCGGACGAGAAGACCGAAGGAAGAAGGAAGATGAAGATGAAGATAAAGATGAAGAGGAAGATGGAGGAAGAAACCCGAATGGAGAAAAGAAGAAGATTGAAGAAGAAGATGGAAGAAGAAGGAAGAAGATGGAAGAAAAGAAAATACATTAATAAAGGAATTGTCAAAAACCGGCTCTTGTCATTTTTTACATTTTTGACACTTTCCTTGTGAAATGGTAGGGTTACATTTGTACCCCATTACCATTTCACATAGGGGGGGCGGGATCTGGGGGTCCCCTTTGTTAAAGGGGTCTTCCAGATTCCGATAAGTCCCCCGCCCGCAGACCCCCACAACCACCGGGCAAGGGTTGTGGGGATGAGGCCCTTGTCCCCATCAACGTGGGGACATCCTCCCCATGTTGAGGGCATGTGGCCTGGTACGGTTCAGGAGGGAGGGGGGGCCGCTCTCATCCCCCCCTCTTCCCCTGCGGCCGGCCAGGTTATGTGCTCGGATAAGGGTCTGGTGTGGATTTTTGGGGGAACTCCACGCCATTTTTTTATAAAATTTGGGGTGGAGTTCCCCTTAAAATCCATGCCAGATCTGAAGGGCCTGGTTTGGATATTTGGGGGGAACCCGCACGTCATTTTTTTTTTAAATTTGCAGCGATGTTCCCCTTAATATCCATTCCAGACCTGAAGGGCCTGGTTATGGAATCTGGGGGGATCCCCACGCTTTTTTTTTTTGGTTAGCAAAGACTTTCAAAGACTTTTCTCTATATTGCCGGGAGCCGACAATTCATTACAGCCGCGGCTGCTTTTAAATGCCTTTTTTTTCCTTTAGAAATGACATTTTGCAGGCGCACTGGGAAGTTCAGAGCTGCGCCGGTTCAACTTATGCAAATTGACTTAGGTGACTTGACATTTACTAAGATTTTGCCGGCGCAGTGTCCCGGCGCATTTGAACCATTGAAATTCCCGCACTGAGCTCAAAAAAACCTCCCGCAGCTCGAATCGGAATTGCCGGCGCAGCGGGCTGGTTTTGAAAAAGTTACTTTCCCACTCTATTTTGGCCATGTTTGTTATTTGGGCAGGTGTCACTACACTTCCTCACATCACCCCATGTCACCCCCAATATTTTCTCACTTCCAGCTTCTTTATATTTAGATTTTAACATGCTGTGCGCCAGGTCCATAGTGGCGCACTGAGCGCCTCCTCCCGGGCGCAGAGAGCACTATAGTAAATGGGAAATAGGGCTGCGCTACCGGCGCTAATGTTTTGTAAATACCAAAACAGCCATTGCGCACGCAGATGCGCCAATACTCATGGCGCAAACGTTTGGTAAATCAGTGTCTGAAGGAGTGTCTACAGACCCTGACAAACTGGAAGCAGTTACCTCCTGGCCCCGACCAACTACCGTGACTGAGCTCAGATCCTTCCTTGGGTTTTGCTCCTACTACTGCAGGTTTGTGGAAGGATTTGCAAAAATTGCCAAACCACTGAAAGAGTTACTGAAGACAGAAGGAGAGGAGGATGATACTGGCCCCAGGAAGCCCGGAGAGTCCGTGGAAGATCAGTGGACAGAGAAGTGTGAAGAGGCCTTCGAAATGTTGAAGAAAAGTCTGACCACTGCTCCGGTCTTGGCCTATGCTGACACTAAGAGACCATATGAACTGCATGTGGATGCCAGTCATGACGGTCTGGGAGGTGTACTGTACCAGGAGTATGAAGGACAACTCAAGCCAGTCGCCTATGTAAGTAGGAGTCTAACACCAGCGGAGAAGAATTACCCCACCCACAAATTGGAGTTCCTGGCCCCGAAGTGGGCAGTGGTGGATAAACTCAAAGACTACATGTATGGAGCGGACTTTACAGTAAAGACAGATAATAACCCACTCACCTACCTTTTCAGCACAGCCAAGCTGGATGCCACTGGCCACCGTTGGTTGGCCGCCCTCTCTGGATTCAACTTTAGCCTCAAGTATAGGCCGGGAAACAGGGATGCGGATGCATTATCCAGGAGGTCTCACGCTCCCACTTACCATACAGAAGACTGGACCCAGGTAACCCCAGAGGGGGTGGGGGCTTTATGTTAAGGAGCCCAACTTCAAGCTAGTGGCAGATCCAGGGCAGTAGAGATTGGAATTTCGGTAATGGGGGTGCCCAAATGCTATTGTGACGTTACCCAGATTGGCGAAGACGATTTGCCAAAATTATCCAAGAAGGACATAAGAAGGGATCAGTTGGAAGACCCCTGGGGAAGATTGGCTTTGGAAGCCCTAAAAGACCAGGATCCGGACAGGCTCTTGCAAAATCCCTCAAGGGAGAATGGGATAAGTTACAGGTACATCAAGGGGTGGTCTACCGAAGGGGCCCCTCTGATGACCTGGAAGAGAAGTGGCAGCTGTTTCTGCCAGAAAAACACAGAAGAACTGTCCTGGCTGCCCTACATGATAACCATGGCCACTTAGGGGCCGAACGAACCTTTCAGCTGGTAAGGAATAGATTCTATTGGCCTTGTATGCGGGCTGAAGTGGAGGAGTACTGTCACTCATGTGCCCGCTGCATACAGAGGAAGACATTGCCACGCCAAGCTGCCCCAATGGGCCATCTGCAGAGTCAAGGGCCCTTGGACTTGGTATGCATCGACTTTCTCTGTCTGGAACCTGACTTGAGTGGACATGGAAATGTTCTGGTGATAACCGACCATTTTACCCGTTATGCCCAGGCCTTTCCAACTAAAGACCAGAAGGCCTCCACTGTAGGCAAAATCTTGGTGGAGAAATACTTTGTACACTAGTGGTTACCTCAACGCCTTCTCTCAGATCAAGGGAGAGACTTTGAGAGCCGACTGATTCGGAAGTTGCTGGACTCTTTAGGCATAAAAAAAACCCGTACTACCCCTTATCACCCTCAAGGTGATGCCCAACCTGAAATATTCAACAGGACTCTGTTAAATATGTTGGGGACTCTGAACAGTGAGGAGAAGCAACATTGGGGCAAGCACATAGCTGCCATAGTGCATGCCTATAACAGTACAGCCAGCGATGTCACAGGATATTCCCCTTCCAGACTTATGTTTGGAAGAGAGGCCAGACTACCAGTGGACTTGGCCTTTGGTACCTCTATGGACCATACATCGGTCACCTCACACAAAGGATACTTGGACAGATTGTGGAAGAGCTTGAAACTGGCCTATGAGAAGGCCCAATCAATTTCTGAGCAGAGAGGAGCCCGGAACAAATGGAACTTTGACCTTAGAGTCCGTATTCAAGATCTACAACCTGGAGACAGTGTTGCTGAGGAATCTAGGAGTCCCAGGGAAGCACAAGCTGGCAGACAGATGGAGATCAGAACCTTATGTGATTTGTAAGAAGCTGCCTGGTCTACCCGTGTACCAGCTGAAGCCTGAAGGAAGAGTGGGCCCGCTGAAGATCTGGCACAGAAACCATCTGCTACCTCTTTCTGAAGCAGTCAGGATGCCTCCTACCCCGGATTCCCCTGAGCTACCTTCAAGCTCAAATACTCCCAGACCCAACACTAGGTCTCAGACAACTCTGTCAGGAGAAACGGATATCGCCACTCAGAGTGAAGATGAGGAACTGGAAGTTGAATGGTTGTGGCTGTCCCAGGTACCTGAATCTTTGTCCATAGACCTTCCACCCTTTGAGGATGCCCCGATGATACTTTGAATCCGGAAGCCACTGAGTTTGTTCCATCCTATGCTCAGACGGAGGGGTGGGAAGATGCTATAGAATCCTTCCCTGCTGACGATCCAAGGGACTCCATGTATCTTTCTGCATCTGATTCGGGTGCCTCAGAAACAGAAGAAACTCCTACACCTATCCCAGTGGAAGAACCTGTGGTATCTGAATCATTGACACCCAGAGAACAGAGAGCCAAAAACCATACGTCCTCCCCGGAAGTTGATATATACACAGATGGAAGAAAGCTCTGAGGACACTGTAACTACCGCAAGAAGTACAATACAAAAGCCTGATCCCTCCACTGTGCATTTGGTGGAGGGCAACCCCAGCTCACTTTCGGGCACAGTTAGGCAGGCCACAATCACTGACGTGACCTGTGGGCAGGGCAATCCCCCTCCGCGATTTTGGTGGGAGGTTCCACTGCCAACCTCCCTTGCAGCCCTTAATGACTTTGTCTGTACACATTGTTAATCTTGTCTTTGGGGACCAAAGATTCTAAGTGGGGGGAGTGTGTAGTGGGGTATCGCCTGTTGAATTCCTCAGACACTACATTACCCAGTACACTTTTAGGCACCCAGGGTGCCTTGCCCTGCGCAAGGACTGCTGGGGTGGACTTTATAAGGGAGAGGCGGGGCCCAGTTCTTTCTCTTTGGACACCGCCCGCCCAGCAAGCTGAACTGCTGTCTGAGCTCCTGTGACTTTAGGCCAGAAGCCTGGCCGTTTTCTCCAAAGAGCCTTCCGCACACACCGATGAACCTGAGGGACGTCTCTCCTTTATCCTTCACCAGGAGGACCAAAGACCCGGATGTCGAGGGATCGGTGTGTTTAGGCAGCGCAGCGGAAGAAACGGACGCGGACTGGTCCTGTTGGGTGAGAGAGCACCTGCTCATAAATAGACACAGTACCTTTGTTACCTTGGTGGATTACAATTCTGTTCTTCAAATGCACCACCGTTGCTAGCGAAGATTTCTCTACAGGACTTCCACTTTAGTTCAGTCAGGCCTGACTGTGTAGCGTAGACATTCCTGGGCGCCATATTGCCCATGAGGGGAAGTAGCGGCAAAGGGGACTGTTAGAGTTGCATAACATTGAATACCTGTTTGCTTGTTAACACTGTTTATTGCAGGGCTCTGCTTATGACATGTACTCACCTGTTTTACCGCTTACCCACTAATCTAAGTAAACATACAAGGAATAAGCATATTGGTGTCTGTGTTCTTTACTTTACAGAAGAAATATGTAAAGGAAGTTTTAAAGCCTTACTGTGTATTCTTGTCATAGGATTGTGCCGCTGTGAGTTACAGGCCTCACAATCCTATCATCCCCTACTAACTGTGCCAAGGGAGGTTAGAGCCGATTGCCAGGGGTTGACAACGGTGCACTACAGGGCCCAAAAATCATACAGGCAGCACTCTTAACTGGGGGTATCACTACATATACAACACCTAGGATGCATATATATCCTCTACACACTATAACTGCAGCTAACTGACTCGCCTGCCTGCTCTATCTAACTCAATATAAATGACACTGTCTCTCTCTCTGTAAGCTCTCTCTTTAACCACCGCAACACACTACACAAGGCCGCCACGGAGGTGGCCTTATATAGCGTGGGGCGTGTACTAAACCCCCTGAGACATAATTGGCCAAAGCCACCCTGGCTTTGGCCAATTATGGCTCTCCGTTTTTTGCGCGCTGTGATTGGCCAAAGCATGCGGGTCATAGTGCATGCTTGGCCAATCATCAGCCAGCAATGCACAGCGATGCCGCAGTGAATTATGGGCCATGACGCGCCACTCGAATTTGGCGCGAATGGCCCATAATGTTCGCAATTCGGCAAACAACTGAACAGGCGATGTTCGAGTCGAACATGGGTTCGACTCAAACTTGAAGCTCATCCCTACTCACTAGTCTTGTAAACACTGTAGGCTGGTTATAGCCAGAAGAACAGCATCCCAAGTGGTTGCTGGCTCACCTCATAGGAGGTACGATCCAAGTGACCCAAATACATACAAAGAAATTTGGGGGAAAGAACCCCAAGTAAGGAAGTCACATCAGGACCGTGCAGCTTAAAGAGGAAGTAAAGGCAAAAAAAAAACCTGCAAAAGAAAGGCATAATGAGCTAGTATGCATAGCATACTAGCTCATTATGAATGACTTAACTGAGATCGAAGCCCCCGCAGCAGTCCTCGGTCACCTCCGCCATCTTGCCTCGATGTCCCGTTCCTCCTGTTAGTGTATCGCCGCTGTGATTGGCCGGAGCGGCGATGCCGTCACACGCATGCACGCTTGGGTCGGCAAGCTCCCATTCAGAAAACCGGCAATGATGCCGGCCCGCTATTGCGCATACGTGTGACGTCATGTGCGATGCATTTAATAGTAAATATCTCCTTAACCGTGTAGGTTAAGGAGATATTTCTTGCACCTACAGGTAAGCCTTAATCTAGGCTTACCTGTAGGTGCAAGTTGTCTAAGTGGGTTTACAACCATTTTAACCACTGTATAATTACATTCAGACATTTACAATGTTGTGGAATTTCTAGGCTGTTTGCAGAGCACACAGCCTATAATTCCTGTGCTACCTAAGCACAGTTCAGATTTCATCTTTTTGCAATAATGTTGTCTTTAGCTAACTAAGTTAAGTTCCACTCACCGTTCATTCCATCATTCATTCAAGGAAAGCACCAACACAGGTCTTATAGTCAAGTCATCTCAGAGCAGAGTGTCTAGCCGACGCCCCCTCAAGGAATTTTATTAGCCTCAAAAGATCTCAGACAGGAGGTGATTGGCTGCAGCAACCAATCACCTCCCCATGGGCGGGGACATCACAGGATGTCCCTTCCACACAGGAGAATGACCATACAAGGACATCCTTCCAACAAGATGACATGTATACATTCAAATAGACTAGCAGTGACATGTACTGCTTCCAATGACGGGAACTATATGACAATTATGGCTCAATGGACCACAATTGTTTTATAGTTATGCTACTGTTCTTGTGGACACAGATCTGTGCGCACGGAGTCATTTAACGCCCCCCGTCAGGAGGTGGCCAGTCCCCCAACGGGGCGCAAAACAACATCTCTAACTGGAGCAAACATCGCTGTTTCCATAGGAAGATTTTCCCGCCACCGATCTTCCACCAACGTCTGTATGTGCAAATACGCTCAGATGAGCGCATTACAGCAAAACTGACATTGGGGGGACATCTGACAACATACATTAATACATTTTTCCACAACAGTCCTCCCTTTTTTGTCATATGCACCCCATGTGTCCCTCGATGAAAGTTGATCTGCTTCTTACACCCGGAAATGAATCAGTCCTTAGTCCATAAAAAGGAAAACACGGCTTGACATGTAGACTCTACTCTTCAGGGGCATGACTTATAAAGGAGGACACGACATGGTGAGCTGTAGTAATCGCCGATCTGTCTGTGATCCTCTGTGTCTTGTATGTGGGTCCGGTTTCGGGGCGTCTCATCAAGGAAACTCTGGTCACGCGTCAAATCAGGCAACAGGAGCACCTCGTCATGACATAGAAAGAAGAGAAATAAAAACGACATGAGTATATATATTCCCACTTCCTTTAACCACGATCCGCTGTAAAATAAAAATTAGATCCCCAAAGATTTCCAGACCCTTAAAAGGACTCCCAACCTTCACTTAGCTACAGCTCTGGCTTCAACAGTTACATGAAGAACCCTATCCTTAACGGATGAGAATTGTCCAATCGTATCCCAAGCTCGAGCCCCCCCCCACCTTGTACATCCAGGATACCATGCCCAGACCTGGTCGGGGTTGGTGAACAAATCCCTTCTAGCTGTCCCTGCCATTCTTAATTTCCTGCGCCATCAGATCCTCGATCGGCCGTGAGATAAGGTGCTGGGACAGCTTCACCATCACGCATGAACCTCTTGCTTTGGGGGAATTACCTTTATAAGCTGCAGATCCACATAAACACCAAACTAAAGTTCAAACCCACTTGTGGGCTGCCCAGATACCCAAACCGACAAGAGGCAGAGCCATTAAAACTAACCAATTTTACCCTCTAAAAATACATCGTTAGATTCCATTGACAAGTGTCTGTTTGGAGTCTTCACTAGTTTGTCAAAACTCCTCATACCCATAATAACATCATAAATGGCATGTACCTCTGTCATCGCTGGGGACTAAAACTCGGTGAAGACTCAGAACAGACCATCGGTCCTGTTCGCTTTCTGAGCTAGTCAGGTAATACACTTTAAATAATAACTTGGGGGGCGTGGCCTGGACATGGCTGGATAGAGACGTGTTCCATCTGAGCTCCTGACCGTCTCCCGAATACCCCAACATTTCTATTGGACTCACTAAAGTATGTACGCCGCAAAGAAGAGGACAGCAAAGAAGAACGCTAAGGCTGCAAAACCCGCACCCCAGACACCGTCAGCTGGGGAAATAGGGCGCTTATTCAGGCTCTCTCAACAGGGTTCCCCGGACCCCAAAATGGCGACTGCACGTGGGAGCCTGGAGGGAACCTCAGCATCTGGAGAATTGCCGGCATCGGAACAGACTATAGACACCCCGCAGATCCCCTGCATTGCTGCTCCGAGCCCATCACAGGCTCCTGTTCAATTGCTCTGGGCAGACTCGGAATTGCGCGCTTTGTTTCAAGCGCTGCCCACGAAAGCGGACATTGCGGCCCTGATTAGCTCCGTGGAGGTGGCCCACAGAAAGGAGCTTGGAGAAGTCAAGACGGAGCTGAAGGGCCTCTCATCACGTATAGGGAAAGGGGAGAAGTCCTTATCTGCCCTAGATCGCAGGATCCTAGCCTTAGAAGAGCAGCAGGAATCGCACATGGAGGCCCTGGTCGACCAGCAGCTACATCTAGAAGAAATGGAGGACCGGAGCCGAAGGAATAACTTGCGCCTCCGGGGCCTCCCAGAAGCTGCGGATGCAGAGGACTTGGCTGACACTGCCCTTGCCATATTCCGCAGTTTCGAGGGAGTGGAGCTACCGGACAGAGTCGTTCTGGACCGCATCCATCGAGCCCTAGGCCCCAAGCCGTCGGATCCAGCGCGACCCAGAGATGTCATCTGCAGACTACACCACTACGTACACAAGGAGCAGATTGTCCGCAAGGCCTGGGAGGCAGGAGAACCAGAGTTTGATGGAGCCTCCATCAAGATACTCCCGGATCTCTCCCGAGCGACACTACACAGGAGAGCTATGCTTAAGCCGCTACTAGATCTAGCTAGGAGACAGGAAGCCACCTACCGCTGGGGATACCCACTCTCAGTGACCTTCCGGAGGGAGCAGAGAACATTTGTCCTCCGGTCACCGTCATCATTACCAGCTCTTTTTGAATTCCTGGACGTGGAGCCAATTGATGTCCCCGACTGGCTGACCCTGCTCCCTAGTTTCCCGAGCCGTCAGTCGTTCCCACACCTGGAGAGAAGAAACCTTCTGCCCAGACCGCAGAGAAGCCGACGCCGCCCCAGAGCGCCTTCCCCGGAGGGAGCGGGGGAATCGTGATCCTTGGAGCCGTGAGTAATCCCCCTCCAGTAACCCCTGCCCCCGATCCTCTGTTCCTTCTTAACATCCTTCGGCCCATATACCCTGTGAAGTTGCCTTGACCAGATGGCGATCCCCCGGTGCACGCAGTTCTGAGGAGAATAACACCCGCCAGGTACTGCCCCCACTTCCAGCGTCACTCTCCTCCGTATTGGCATGTACACGCATGTGTCCCTAGTATAACTATGCAGATCCTGTCTCACCCGACCTATCATACCCTCTTGTTTGCGGGGGGACCCGGGTGGTCCCCTTCTTCCCCCCCCCCTCCCCCGTGCACTTCTCCCGGAGAGACACCTAGACTTCCAGTGACCTCGATATCGGGAGATATTTCCACATTTCTGGATCAGACAAGGAGGCATGAGCTGCAGCTCCAGTCCCCCTTTGACTACAGGCTCAGGCACTGTGTGAGAGTACTGGGGTGCTGACCCCTCCCTTTTCCCATCCACTCACACTTGCTCCCAGAGGAGGTTGGCATTATATAGGGAGTTGAATATCTTACCCATCCAGGACTGGGGTTGTCGCTGTGGGAGGGGGGTGGGGGAATTGTCGGGTTCGACCTGAGGGAAATTCTGCATTACACTGCTACCTGGAGACCTGACTATGCTGAACTGTCCGTAATACGGATATGCTTTTAAAATATGCCAGCAAGGAGCAGACTTTACCTTCACATATTTTTGTAGACACTATACGGTTGATGGATGCAATGGAGGAAGAGGGATGCTGGTGAGGGAGAAAGTCCTCTATGTGATTTGCTTGAGGTGAGGTGACAAGAGGGCGAACGTCCATAGGGTGGAATGAAGTGAAAGTAACGCGCTGATTTTACAAATGATCAAGAGGGAGGGGAGAAGCAGAGGGGGGTTACAGCTAGCTTCCTACATGCCTTTGCACTGCTGTTATGTTTGTATTCTAATGTTAGCTGTCCTCATATGAGACTATTGTTGCAATTACCTTTTTTTTTTTTCTGGTATATACATGTTATGTCGGGGTGGACGGGAGGACCGGGGGAGCACCTTTCCGTCCCTGTCCTTCCTCTCTCCCAATTAGGTTAGCATCTCCCCGGGGGTAAATTTTAGACCCCTTAAGGGACTTATATGCAAATACCGTGACACTCACGGATTTAGGGCATTAGGCCAAGAAGTTTATTGTTTGTCTAGAACGCAGAGCAATAGACCGTGCCACTACTGACACAAGTTAATTCCAGTGTCTATCTTGCTCTTTAGCTTTTTTCTACTCATTTCTTCTACCCACTATTTCCCTACCCCCCCCTTCCTCCCTAGATTTTGCCCTCCCCCTCCTTTACCTCCCCCCTCCACCCCCGTCTTTAGACTCTATAATGGACGGTGTTAGGGTGATGTTGCTTAATGCGAAGGGCTTAAACACTCCCGAAAAGAGGCGCATGCTCCTAAATGACCTGAAAAGGGATCACACAGACATTGCCTTCATCCAGGAAACTAATTTTAAACGGAACAAGCTCCAATATTTGAATAATAGATTTTACCCGACCGTATACCACGCCACCAACCCAGCAGGCAAATCTAAGGGAGTGTCAGTGTTGATAGCCAGTACACTACCCTGGAAATGCCAGAGCTCCATACTAGACCCGTCGGGCCGATATGTTTTTCTTAAGGGGCTAATTGGGGAACTGCAGGTGACGTTGGCGACAATATACGCCCCCAACGAATTACAAGCTACATTCCTGAGAGTTACTATGGAGAAACTACAGGACTTTAGAGAGGGACAACTGATTCTCGGTGGGGATTTTAACGCCCCGCTAATCCCCTCGGTTGACACGTCATCCAGTAAATCATCAATCCCACCGAGTCAACTTAAACGGATAGCGAAGACACTACACGGAGCCCAATTAATTGATGTATGGCGATTACAACACTCGGGAGAGCGAGACTATACGTTTTACTCTCCTGTACACCGGGTTTACACCCGGATAGATTACTTTCTGATACCACATACCCAGCTACATGCAGTGAGAGAGACATCCATAGGGAACAGAACGTGGTCAGACCACGCGCCAATATTTATGACTTATAGACTTACTGATGTCACCTCGCCCCGGCACCCCTTCTGGCGCCTCAATGAGAGTCTCCTACAGACCCCGGAGGTGCTGGCTGAGGTGACCGGAGCACTGAATTTGTATTTCAAAGAAAATGACCTGCCGGACTGTGACCCGGGCATCCTATGGGAAGCTCATAAACCAGTTATCAGAGGAATACTGATTAAACATGGAGCTCGGATTAAACGTGAAAGAAATATACAACTCGCTCAACTGTTATTGAAATTGACCGTGACGGAGGCTAGACATAAACACGCCCCCTCACAATCCTCAGAAGTCGAGTTGACATTACTGAGAACACAGATTACAGACCTACTCAGATACAGAGCCAAGGCGGCTCTGCAATTCTGTCGCAAAGCCAGCTATGAGGCGGGGGACAAATGCGGGAAACTGTTGGCAAAAAAGGTCAGAGAACACAAACTTTCCACGTACATTCCCCACATATCCACGCCAAGTGGTAGAAAGGTGGTCCTGCCTGTGCAAATTACGCAGGAGTTCAAAGACTTCTACTCCCGTCTATACAATTTGACAGTAGAGACACCGCGCCAATCAGAACTGGAGGACTATATTGCATCCTCCCAAATACCATCCTTACCACAGGAGATCCGAACTGACCTGGACTCTCCCATAACCTTGACGGAACTTGAGCTTGCCATTAGAAATACGAAACCAGGGAAGGCCCCCGGCCCAGACGGGTACACGCTACAATACTACAAGACGATGCTGCCAATACTGGGCCCACGTCTGCTTACACTATACAACGCGGTAGGCTCAGGTGGGACATTTGCTAGAGATACACTAGGAGCCCACATCTCAGTGATTCATAAAGAGGGAAAGGACCCGGCGGCATGTGGCAGTTATCGGCCCATATCGCTACTAAATGTGGACCTCAAGCTGTACACAAAGATTCTGGCTGCCCGGCTGGCGCAGCACCTCCAGCAACTTATCCACCTTGACCAAGTGGGCTTCATTCCATCCAGAGAGGCGAGGGATAGCACCACTAAGGTGTTGAATCTCCTACACATAGTACGGTCCACAAACACCCCATGTGTATTTCTAAACACAGACGCCGAAAAGGCTTTTGATCGGGTTAACTGGTCATTCCTGTTTGCAGTACTCAGACATATCGGTCTGGGGGAGGTGATGCTCAGTCGGATAGCCGGGATTTACTCTAACCCGACGGCCCGAGTGAAGGCGAATGGAGTCCTCTCTGACCCTTTTCCAATACAAAATGGTACGAGACAGGGATGCCCGCTGTCCCCCCTCCTGTTTGCCCTTTACCTGGAGCCCTTTCTAGCTAAGATTAGATTAAACCCGGATATACAGGGGGTAAGAGTGGGTCGGACACAACACAAGATCTCAGCGTATGCTGACGACATACTGTTCTCATTGACTAACCCGGTAGTTTCTTTACCGAACCTTCTAAGGGAATTCGAAATATATGGAGCGCTTTCCAATCTAAAGATAAACTTTTCAAAGTCGGAAGCGATGGGAGTAGCATTACCGCCACATACTCTCCCAATTATACGCTCAAACTTCAAGTTTAAATGGACAACGTCCGCCTTAAATTACCTAGGGACCAGTATCCCACCAGACCTCTCACGTATATATGAGAGTAATTTCCCCCCTTTACTAGCCAAAACCAGGGTTTTGTTAGAGACTTGGAACAAGGGGCTACATTCATGGTTCGGGAGGAGTAACTTGTTGAAGATGAGTATCCTACCCAAATATTTATACCTATTTCAGGCCCTCCCGATTAAGATACCCCCAGCATATTTCAAACAAGTACAAGCCCTCTTTACCCGCTTTGTCTGGGCACACAAAAAACCACGCATCACGCAAACTCAACTCACTATGCCGAAACACTGTGGGGGCCTCGCACTTCCCGACATCAAGAGATATTATCAGGCAGTTCATATGAGCAGAATAGTTGACTGGAGACGACATTACGAGTCCAAATTGTGGACACAAATAGAACAACATCAGACTAACATTCCTCTAAAGACAGCATTATGGTGCGCAGACTCATTACCTTCAGAACTGAAATCGCATCCCCTGATAGGCAATACCTTGAGACAATGCTTTCGCACTGTCCTCAAATCCTCTCCATCGGCTACGTCATCACCATTAACCCCGATTATAGGTAATCCTAGATTCCCTCCGGGGCTGTCATCAAAGCAATTTCAGCAGCTTAGGACCTCTAACCAGGTGACTGCCTCCCAATTCGTAATAGGCGAGAGGTGGCCATCCATAGCGGAATTGATGGATACCACAGGCCCCTTCGGACTCCCATTCTGGAATGCGGCACAGCTGCAACATTTTCTCCAGACCATCCCAAACCCCCAGGGCTATATTAGACCCCTGACTACGTTCGAGGAATATTGCTCAGGCACAGACCCGCTACCCCAAGCTCTGTCCAAGATGTATACCCTTCTAAATACGCCCCAACAACAACCTGATTTGCCCTGCATTACAAAATGGGAAACGGACTTAGACCGCACGTTCTCCCCAACACAAAAACAGAATATGATCGGTCTCTCCCTTAAGTCCTCGATCTGCACTAAAATCCAGGAGACCAATTATAAAATCCTGACAAGATGGTACTTGACACCTAGTCGCCTGCATATTATTTTTCCGGATACGCCGGAACACTGTTGGCGTTGCAATGAGGACAGGGGCACGATGCTGCACATATTCTGGTCCTGCCCTAAACTGACAAATTTTTGGACGAAGGTTCGCACTATATCACAACAATTCACTGCCTTCCAGATTCCAAATGACCCGGCGTTCTTTTTACTCCACTTGTCGACCCTTGCTCCCCAGGTATATAAAAAATCCCTCCTGAAACACCTGATGAATGCAGCTAAAGCCTGCATCCCAATGTTATGGAAGCAACAGAACCCACCGACTGTAACGATGTGGCTGCGGAAGGTAGAGGACATAAATAAGATGGAAGACCTGATACTTACGGCACAAGATAGACACGAAACCTACAAGGAGACTTGGACCATCTGGAATATTTTTATATATTCGGAAGAGGGAAAGTCTCTATTTGAGACTTGAACCTCGAATGTACTGCTGATAACCGGGAGTTAGACAGACCTTAGAACAGATGCACGCCCCCATCCTAACACCGTCCCTCCCTCCCCCCTCCCTATCCCTATTCTCCCCCCCCCACTTCCCCTTCTGGTCATCTTGACGTTCTTCGCTTTTCCCCCATCTTAATAGATACTAATTATTTATTTAATTATTTGTTATAGAATATAGAGTGGCGGGGTACCCACCAATTCAAGGTTATTATACACACCTTAATAACAGCTGGACTGAGTAGCTGAGTGAGAATTGCAGATGTTCACAATGAGACTGTAAAGATACATATAGTTAACTGAGTAATACTATCTATTCCTACGTCTTGTTGATAGGAGGCTGCGACCTCCATTGATATAAGTTACTCTTGTATGTTGTGGGCCCCGCCCAAATCTCTTGAAAACTTAATAAAAATTATATTTGATAAATAATAACTTGGGATGCTTCATCGTTACCCTCGCTAAAATTTACTAAACAACAAAAATATAAATAAACAAAGATACTCCTCATTCTTTGGTGTGGTTGAGCCGCTTCTTGCAGTGGCTGGTGTGTTCTCATCCCTCAAGCTTCTTTACAACGACCCAGTCACCTGGTTGGAAAGAATGTAAACTGATTATTGAGTCAGGGTCCAGGAGGGACTCGTGAACCCTGTGGTGGACATTTTGAAGTTCATGTCACAACGATCGCACCTCCCCCATCAGCCGAGAATATAAGTGACAGCTAATGAGGAAAGTACGACTCTGGTTTTGATTGACCTCCAAACAACCCTCATATGACAATAACCCAGACAATGGGACTGTGGTCACTGCATAACCTGTGCGTGGCTTACAATACCTGGAACCATTGACAAAAGGTTCTTAGCCTCTGGGATGGGAATCTACTTCACCAGACTGCTGCTTGCCGATTCAAATTCTATCAAAGAAAGACAGTCTTGGCAAAAACTTGGTTAGAATTACAGAGTTTATTATTATTTTGAAAAAAAAAACTGTCACTCTTACATTTATCACTTCTCCCCCCTTTTCTTCCTCATTACAGACTGAAGGAAGAAATGCGTGGTGCAGGAAAAAAAGAAACAATGAAATAGCCTATGATACTTTTACCTCCTTAGACTCATGTATTTATCCATATGCAGTGACGGCTGGTGCTCAAAATTTTTGGGGGGGCGCAAACAAACTGAAAAAATAAATAAAAAATCAATTGCCGCCACTGTGCCCATTAAACGCAGCCACTGTGCCCAAACGTCACCAGTTTGCCCCCTCAAATACAGCCAGTTTGTTTCCATATACAGCCTGTGTGCCCCCATATATATGTAGCGGGGTGTTCCCCTTTAAGACAGAGAGACAAGAAGTTCCAGGTGAGAGGTGAGTCGGGAGGAAGTAAAGAGACATTATTGGAAGTGAAAGCACAGGAGAGAGAGACTACATCTCCCAGTACATCTTGCAGCACCCAGGGTGCATTGCTCCAGAACAGAGACTTCTGGGGCAGACTTTATAAAGGGGAGGCGGAGTTTTGGTCGCTCTCTTTGGACACCCCTCTCCTAGCAAGAGGATCTCTGTGCTGAACTGCTGTGTGCACAAGGCCTGAAGCCTGGGCCGTGTGCTCCTTTCCAAAGAGCCCTCTGCCAGCCTAGCAGAGCCTTAGAGACATCTAATCCTCCTTGCTGCAGTACACCAGAAGGATTGAAGACTTGGATGTCGGTGGATTCCTGTTCCTAGACGAATCGATGGAGAAAACGGACTTGGACTTGTCTGGGTGGTGAGAGCTGTTTAAAGACAGACACTTTATCTTTACTATTCGTTGGGATTACAAAGTTGTTCTTCAAGTGCACCACCGAAAAGATTGCTAGCGAATATTGTTTCACTGAACTTCCATTTAGATCGGTCAGGCCTGACTGCATAGGTAGACATTGCTGGGTGTTAGTCTACCCATGAGGGGAAGTAGCTGTAAAAGGGCAGCGCTAGAGTTGCATAGCAATACTTTATTATTCTGATTACTCTGTTTATTACAGGGATCTGCAACTTATCATACTGTTGTTTATTACTTGCCCATTAGCCTCAGTAAAAATATCTAGGTCAAGTACATTGGTGTCAGTTTCACTTACTTTAGATGGGAGAAGTTTTAAAGTATATCGCTGTGTGTGTTTGCCATAGGACTGCGTCACCTAAAGTTGCGGTCACGCGGTCCTATCTCCCCTTACTAGCTGTGCCAGTGGGGGGTTGAGCATATTGCCGGGGGTTGGCGGAGCTGTCTTCAGGGCCCAACTAAATCTGCGGCCTTCTTAGTTGGAGGTATCGCTACATATATACAGCCAGTGTGCCCCCATATACAGCCAGTGTGCCCCCATATATATATATATATATATATATATATATATATATATATATATATATATATATATGAAAATGAGGTAAACAATAAACAAAGTGGTAAGCTTGGTTATTAAAATTACACCAAACAGCGCTAAAATATTAAAATACTCAAATAAGACTCGTGGTCAGAAACCACTAGTAAAGTCCAAGACGTAGATTTGTGGCAAAGTCAGTCCAGAAAAAAATAGTGAGTAACAGCAATTGTCCATGTGAACACCTTCCTCCACCAGAGACATGTATTGCAATCCACCACGTGATGTAACTTTCCCCTTAGGGGTTCACACTCACCAGAAACACATAATAATTATGCCTTGTATGTAAAGTGGATACATCCGTTAATCTGTTATGGCTTGTCACTTCTTATCAAGGGTCACCAGAATGAAAATAGGCTCCACAGCAGGTCATAAAATAACAGAGAAATAACAGCAAATAGCGTAATCCTGTTTAATTAAAAGAACTGATTCCCATACATTTAGGAGACCCCTTTAACTAGCTACGTACAATAATGCAGAATAAAACAAGCATTGAGTGGCCCCAGAGGGCGCTATCACCGTATATGGCCGTCACTCGGAGCGTGTGTGTATCCTGCAGACACTTCCGATTCAGGAGATGGGCGGTGGAGCGCAACGATGGAGCGCACTCGTCACTTCCGTGTCGCACTGACGCGTTTCGTCATCTGACTTCGACAGAGGGCGTAACGTAACGACACACACGGGATCCTTAAATTACCATGCTCATAGAGTAACCGCCAATCAGCGTACCTGGCAACAGATGACAGGTGCTAGATGCTGTTGCCTCATAGGACGCTGACGGCGCCCTCATACAGTTTGAAGCACGGATGTAAACATTAAATATAATTCAATGGTAATGATAAATTAAAGATAAAAACAGGTATATAATTGCTATGAATTGATAAACCACATAAAAGGGATATAATGATAAAGAATATGTGCAATTAATCGATAAACTATTATGGCCATGCAGCACAACCATACACATTATAGGGGATCATAACATAATCTCCCCCACAGAGAGAACTTGAAGGTGAACAATAATGTGGTGCATACTTTATCCCTTGTGGACAAACAGTACATTATATTTGTGAATATATCACATTTTTTTTAAGTTGTATAGCCAACAATGCAAATGATATGGACTGGAAAACGCACATCTGAACAGTCCTATCACCAACATGTAGCTCATAGACTATTTGTAACCAATAGTGTTTGGTCATAATCTATATACTGATTATATAAAGTGCATAACAGCATAGTAATAATAATAAAACCAATATCATAAGAACAATATCAAAGCTAAATAAATTAATAAATTCATATATTAAAAGATAAATTCATCTATGAGAGAAAAATATCTTAAAAAATATCTAATAAAAAAAATATATATATAAAGAGTCTAAAAAAAAATATATATATATATAGATAGAGTACAAACACCTCAGATAAAACCCACATACCTAAAATTCATGTATATAAAATACAAGAATTAAAAGTGTATATGTATATAGAAGACTGCCATCTGAGCATTTAGAATATACGATGCTAAAAACTTTATGTTAATAAAATCTGGAGACACCTCTACGTGTATATAACACAGTGTATGTGTATATCTGTGTATGTGTGTTTTGAACTGCGTATTTTGACAAAACATTAAAATTGCTATATAGTAAAAATATGGATCAGTAATCACTTATAAAACAATTAATATCTAGGTCAACATTCAACCCTTTCGGTGCCAGTGTGTCTATCAGGAAAATCCATTGGGTTTCACGTTTGGAGAGTTCTCGTACAAGATTTGATCCTCTCCAAAAAGGTTTGAGATGATCAATCCCCCAAAATTTTAGTCCTATAGGGTCCTGGTTATGATGGAGTTTAAAATGTAATGACACATTATGGTCTTTAAAACCTAGCTTTATGTTGGCTATATGCTCAGCAATCCGAATTCTCAAAAGTCTTTTAGTACGGCCTATATATATTAAGCCGCATGGACATTGAAGAGCATATACTACATATGTCGTATTACACGTAATAAATTCTTTTATCCTGAATTCCTTTTGATTTGAGGTGGATGTGAATCTATTTAATGCTCTTATTGGTGTTCTGACCTCTCTGCATGCCCGACACTTTCTACATGAATAAAATCCATCCTGATCCCAGAAGGAGGGGGGTTTAGCCGGGGGGTCAATCACTTTTTTTACAATTTTATCAGCATAATTGAGTGATCTTCTATAGATGAAACCAGGGGTGTTTGGTAATGAAAGATGCAATATTCTGTCCATTAATAAAACATGCCAATGATTGGTGAAGATAGCTTCCACTTCCTTATATTGGGCATGGAAGCCAGACACAAAGCTCCATTCCTGGTTATTGGTGTTGAGAGTCTGTGTTGTTTCTACCAAGAGGTCTGTTCTGGGAACTTGGGCAACTTCTTCAATAATTTGATCAAGAATGTGTTCATGATAGCCTTTCTCCTCGAATTTTTTCTTAATGATCAGGGACTGTGATTTATAATCAGAGATCTCAGTGCAATTCCTTCTTATTCTAGTCAGTTGGCCCTTGGGAATGTTTTTTAACCATAGGGGATGGTGGCCACTCTGCATGGGGAGGTAACTATTAGAATCTGTGGGTTTAAAATAAACTGAGGTACCTAGTTTATCTCCACATCTATATATATTGACATCAAGAAAATGGATTCTGGTTTCACTGATTTCACAGGTGAGTTTAATATGGTTAGTGTTATCATTTAATTCATCCAAAAATGATTGTAGGGATGATAACGAACCGGACCAGACGAAGATGAGGTCGTCTATGTAGCGTTTATAGAGTAAAAGTGCATCTCTTTTAATCGCGAATATGAATTTGTCCTCCCATTCCCCCATAAAGAGGTTAGCGATGCTTGGGGCGAACTTAGCGCCCATCGCTACACCACGTTTCTGTAAATAAAAATTGTCATCAAACCAGAAATAATTGTGCCCCAAGCAAAAATCAAGCGCGTTTCTAAGAAAGATCTTATGGTTGTGTGTGATGTCATCCCTTTGACTCAAAGCCCAATTCAGGGCTAGGAGAGCATCATCATGCTGAATGATCGTATATAAGGAGGAGACGTCTGCCGTTACGAGATAAACTTCCTGTTTCCCTGTTAAATCTATTGTTTCTAGAAGTTGTAATAAATTTTTTGTATCTCTTAGATAGGCCTTGGTCATGATGACACTTTTCTGGAGAAACACGTCTAGATACTGTCCAACTCGTGCCGACACAGAACCTATTCCATTCACTATAGGTCTCCCTGGGGGTGAATGAACGTCCTTATGGATTTTCGGGAGAGTGTAGATCGTGGGTATCCTACTGCTGCTAGGGATCAAATATCTCCTTTCTTTATCTGTGAGTACCCACTTGGAGTATCCAGATTCAATAAGAATTTTTAGATCTAACTCATATTGTGCAGTAGGATCCCTCTCCAATTTTTTATACGTGTCATCTTCAGTCAACATTTCCAATAATTGTTGGTGATAAAAAGCTTTTGTCATTAAAACAATTCCTCCTCCTTTATCCGCTGGTCGTATCACCAAATCTTTCCGTTTCTCAAGCATTTCGATCCCCTGCTGTATATGGCGTGGGTTCACATCTTTTTTGGGGACCAAGCTTTCCAGATCTCGCAAAACTAAACCCTTGAAGACATCAACCTGTTGGTTAGCAGCATTGAGTGGATTGAAAAGTGATTTATTCCGAAGTCCACTATCCGTTGGCACTGACGATAGACTGGTGGTTGGTTGTAAATTTTTATTCAAAAAATGTTTCTTTTTCGTACATCACGGGACACAGAGCGACATAGTCATTACTAATGGGTTATATAGTTACCGTCAGGTGCTGGCACTGGCAACTTCCAAAACCGGAAGTACCCTCCCCTATATAAGCCCCTCCCATCCGGGAGCACCTCAGTTTTTTGCCAGTGTCTAAGGTGTTGGCCAAGAAGAAACATGTGTTTTTCACTGAGCTTGCGTACAGGTTCTTTTGGGCCTCAGTAAGCTATTCCGGATCCGACCAAAAAAGCTTCATAGCTAAACGGTCGGTACCCGGGCCTTGCAGAGAAGAGCAAGGTTCTGCCTGTAATGCTTCTCTTAGGAGAGCTGGACCCTGGGATCCAGAGCTCTGGTCATACCCACGACCAAGATGTTTTCTGTGCAGGGTGCTATACAGGTCCAGGGGAGTGGAATCCTTGGGAACCCGGTCCCTGAAGGTTTGATTACAATGCCTGCCGTGATAGGTGAAGTTTGGGCTTTTGTGGACCAAACAAAGTCCTGCGGCGGGGAACAGGTAAGTGGGGGCCCCCAGGAACTTGGTTCTATTGGGGGACCCCCAAGCCTAATTTGTCTTTCTGTCTGTTACCTAACGGTATTCCCGCTAATATCTGTGCATGCCTGTAACTACTAAAAAAATGTAATAATTTTTAATGGTGGTCAAGAAAAAAAAAAAAAAAAAAAAAAGGAATGTTTTTTTATATATGTTTAGTATATTAAACTGCGGTACCTGTGTTTGTCCACTAGAGGCCGCTGTGGAATGTTTTTCTTGTCATATGGACTAGTTTCTTCTCAGAGAACAAAGTCCAGGCAGCTGGTGAGTTCTCCTACAGGAAACTGTTTCCTCTGCCATGTTGCAGTGTTCGTCTATCCCCCGGCCTGCGGCAAAGGGGGCCCTGGCTCCTGTCCCTGGTTTCCATGTTTGAAAATTAGCGCCGAGGCGCACGTGGCCGCGCGCGTGCGCGTGCACGCGCCTCTATATATAGAGGTGGCCGGAAAAAGGGGCGGGGCCTGGGGGATGACGCTCTGTGCGCGCCGCAGCGCTTCTGCGCATGTGCGGGCGTCCCAGCAGGTTTTTAAAAAGCCATATTATTGCAGTAAGCTGGCTATGAAGTACAGAGACAGAGCTGGCAACATTTAAAGGCATACAGCAAGCGGTTGATACAGGCATCCCCTAGAAAGGCACATTAGTAGACACCAACTGTTATATAGCAGCAATTGTGCTAGACTATTCTCAGTAAAAGTGGTGTATTACGGCTGGAATACCTCAGCTTTAGGCTTAGGAATATGCCGTCCAGTAGCTCCGGAACTGAATCTTCCAGGAAGCGAAGGGGGTCTCATCGGGCTCTGAGGATCTTGGGCATACTCCTGCTGCACCAGTCTCCCCTGAAGTTCAGAGGTAAGTGACCGTAGAGACCCCGCAGGGGTACTTGGTACTGTGGCTGTCCTCAGTCACCTGCTCCTGTGTATGTAACAGATGAGGTTTTTTTCCTCAGCTCTGGGAGGATTAGAGAGAGATTGTCAAAATTTATCGCTGCCTCCCTGTCAGGGAAAGCACGCCCGATCTCCGTCTCCTCCTTCAGAGTGCCTGTTAGCAGAGCAACAGTCCCATACAGGGATCGACCTGCCTGAAGGGGATCAGGATAAGGTTGATTCTGTTATAGAGGAATCAACAGTGGGGGAACCTTTTCTCAGCATCTCAAGCTGAAAGATTATGGGTTCAGTCTCTGACTAACATGGTCCGATCAGCATTTAAAAATGCACCTTGCGGAACCATCAACCACTACTGTATCCTCGTTGGGGTCGCTAGAAGCCCCCAGACTGTTTGTTCTTTTCCACTTCACCCTTTACTGAAAGGGCTCATTTACCAGGATTGGGAACGTCCTGAGAAAATATTTATTCCCCCAAGAGATTTCCGGTGGTCTATCCCATGGAGGATAAGTTCATCAAAAAAAAAAAAATGGAAGGTCCCTACAGTGGACGCAGCCATCTCTTGTATGTATAAATCACTGACATGTCCAGTGGATAATGTCCAAATGTTCAAGAACCCAATAGATAAAAGATTGGAGTCCTTATGAAAATCTGCTTGGTGATACAACCAGCAGTAGCAGCTATTGGGGTCTGCTAAGCAGTGAAGGATCAGTTGAAACAGGTCTTGAGGGACTTGACAGATCAGCAGGCTTTGCCCTAGCTGATCTACCTAGAGCCTTAGGCTTTGCGGTTGACGCCATAGAGGATTCAGTCCATCAGGCCTCCCGCCTTACGCTGTCTATAGTACATATGCGTAGGCTCCTATGGCTCAGAAACTGGTCTGCTGAAGCTCCCTGTAAAGAATGGCTGGTTAGCGTCCCATTTCATGGTGAACGCTTATTCAGGGAAAACCTGGACAAATATATCCAGAAAATTTCCAGCGGTAAAAATACGCTCTTGCCGGTTAAAAGCAGAGTTAGAGGTCCCTCTTTAAGAGGCCTGCTTCTCCAGTCCCTGGGGCATCGGCTGTGTAACAGTTCCGACGGCCTCCTCGGTTAAATCCCGGGGGTAAAAAACAGGGACAGTAGCAGGGTAATGAGAAACCCTGGGTCAGGGGAGGTACAAAACCTCCCCCAAAGTTAAATTCATTGAAGCCCCCACTCAGTCGGGTGGGGGGAGGACTCCAGTTGTTCGCAAAGAGACCTGGCGGGACACGATCAAGACAGATAGGTGCTCTCCGCAGTAGGTTTGGGATACAGTTTGGAGTTAAAAGACTCCCCTCCTTCCCATTTTGAGGTCAAACGTGCCAAGGGATCCCCGGAAGAGAGAGTCCCTCCTGTTGGCACTAGAACAACTATTGCTCCAAGGAGTAATTATGGAGGTTCCCCTGGAAGAATGAGGGTTCGGGTTTTACTCAAACCTCTTTACAGTCCCGAAGCAAACGCGGACGGGAGGCCCATATTAATTCTAAAAAGGGCTATACAAATTCCTGTATATCAGGACTTTCCGATGGAGTCGATCCGATCGGTGGCCACTGCCCTACAAGGGGAGGATTGGTTAGCCACGATCGACATCAAAAATGCTTATTTGCACATTCCCATCTTTCCAGTCCACCAAAAATTTCTACGCTTTGCAGTAGAAGGGCGCCATTTTCAGTTCAGAGCCTTACCCTTCGGTTTGGCCACAGCACCAAGAGTGTTCACAAAAATTCTGGCCCTTTATTGGCCAATCTAAGAACACAAGGTGTAATGATAATGGCATATCTGGATGACTTGTTGCTGATAGACCACTCAGTGAAAAAACTAGACGTGATCGTTCACAAGACGATCAAGTATCTGGAATCTCACGGTTGGATTATCAACCGAGACAAGTCAGCCCTAAAAACCAGTCAAAAGTCTGGAATACTTGGGGCTAAGGTTGGATTCAGGCCAGAGAAAAATATTCTTGCCTCGAGGAAAGGTGTTGTCTTTGAAAGATTTGATCCACTTAGTGGGTACAAAAAAGACAGCCGTCCATACGCCTGTATATGAGGCTGCTGGGAAAAATGGTGGCATCATTCGAAGCAGTACCCTACGGTCAATTCCATTCAAGGAATTTGCAAGAGGCCATACTGTCAGCCTGGAACAAAAAAAAAAAAAAAGTTCAGGCCCTAGACTTACAATGTCCTTGTCCCCTTCCGTTCGCAAGAGCCTCCGTTGGTGGTTGGTTCCCCAGAATCTGGAAAAAAGGAAATCCTTCAGTCCGGTTTCTTGGAAGGTGGTCACTACAGATGCCAGCCTTATAGGCTGGGGAGCAGTACTGGAGCAATAGTCTCTCCAGGGCAGATGGTCGGATGCAGAAAAGGCCCTGCCCATCAATCTCTTAGAGATACGAGCAGCCCGGTATGCCCTAGTAGCATGGACATCCAAACTCCAAGGGTCCCCTGTCAGATTTCAATCAGACAATGCCACAGCAGTGGCATATATCAATCATCAGGGGGGCACCAGGAGTCGTGCAGCCCAGAGGGAAGTAAATTACATCCTGAAATGGGCAGAAAAATATGTCCCAGCCATATCTGCGGTATTCATTCCAGGAGTGGAGAATTGGAAGGCGGACTTTCTAAGTCGCCAGCAATTAGGCCCAGAGGAAGGGTCCCTTCACCCCGAGGTTTTCTGGACAATATGTCAGCGGTGGGGAACATCGGATGTAGATCTTCTAGCATCCAGATTCAACGCAAAGGGGGACAGGGTTGTCTCTCGCACAAGGGATCCCCTAGCTTGCGGCTCGGATGCCCTAGTGTTCCCTTGGGATCAGTTCAAGCTGATATATGCATTCACACCGCCAATGGTTACCTCGATTACTCCGCAGAATCAGGGTAGAAAAGAAACCAGTGATTCCGGTGGCTCCAGCGTGGCCCCGAAGAGCGTGGTACGTGGAGATTGTAAAATTTCAGTGGGGAGTCCTTGGACTCTCCCACGTCGTCCGGCTTTCGCAAGGACCGATGTGCCACCCTTCCTTACCAGCCCTAGGTTTGACGGCCTGGCTATTGAAGCCCACATTCTAAAAAAGAGAGGGCTCTCTAATGCTGTGGTATCTACCATGATCAATGCCAGGAAGCCGGTATCCAGGCAGATCTACTATAGAATCTGGAAGGCGTACATCGCGTGGTGTGAGGCCAAGAAATGGCATCCACATAAGTACGTAATAGGTAGGATTCTGGACTTCCTACAGTGGGCTGTAGATAGGAAGCTTGCCTTGAGTACTATCAAGGGTCAGATTTCGGCCTTGTCAATATTTTTTCAAAGGCCCTTGGCTTCGCATTCACTAGTCAAAGCCTTTATACAAGGAGTGATGCGTATTAGTCCTCCGGTTAATATTCCCATATGTCCATGGGATCTAAACTTGGTTCTGTCGGTTCTACAGAAACAACCACTTGAACCATTACAGCATATTTCCTTGGTGCTTCTCACCAGGAAATTGATTTTTCTAGTAGCCATTTGTTCGGCTAAAAGAGTATCGGAATTAGCAGCTATGTCCTGTAGGGAGCCATATCTGGTTATCCATAAGGACAGAGTAGTGTTACGTCCTCATCCAGCCTTTCTTCCTAAGGTGGTATCGAGGTTTCATTTGAACCAAGATGTGGTTCTTCCTTCTTTTTTCCCCAAACCTACTTCGGTGGAGGAAAAGTTATTGCATTCTTTGGATGTAGTAAGAGCAGTTAAAGCTTATCTAAAAACCACTGCTCAGATTCGCAGAACGGATACTTTGTTTATTCTGCCGGAAGGCCCCAGAAAGGGTCAGGCAGCGTCAAAATCTACTTTAGCCAAGTGGATTCGACAGGTCATTATGCAAGCTTATGGCTTGAGAAGGAGACCGCCTCCGTTCAAAGTTAGAGTGCACTCCACGAGAGCAGTTGGAACTTCATGGGCAGTGCATCACCAGGCCTCCCTGGCTCAAATCTGTAAGGCCGCAACGTGGTCTTCAGTTCACACGTTTACTAGGTTCTACCAGGTGGACGTTAGAAGTCAGGAGGATGTCGCCTTTGGGCGCAGTGTGTTGCAGGCCGCAAAAGATCCTCATGTCTGATAGCGCTCAGCTTATATATGGTGTATCCCCCCCCTCATTTGGCATTGCTTTAGGACATCCCATTAGTAATGACTATGTCGCTCTGTGTCCCGTGATGTACGAAAAAGAAAATAGGATTTTTATAACAGCTTACCTGTAAAATCCTTTTCTTGGAGTACATCACGGGACACAGAGCTCCCACCCCTCTTTTGGGGACACTTATTGCTTTGCTACAAAACTGAGGTGCTCCCGGATGGGAGGGGCTTATATAGGGGAGGGTACTTCCGGTTTTGGAAGTTGCCAGTGCCAGCACCTGACGGTAACTATATAACCCATTAGTAATGACTATGTCGCTCTGTGTCCCGTGATGTACTCCAAGAAAAGGATTTTACAGGTAAGCTGTTATAAAAATCCTATTTTTTTAATATTCAATTTCCTTACATATCTATGGACATCAATGAAAACGTCAAACTTATTGACCGATCTTCTCAGACCACATTTCAGGCCAAGATGCAGAATATTTAATTCCTTATGCGTTAGTTGGACATCTGTTAAATTAAAGATCCCGCCTATTCCCTGTCTCTCTTTTTTCTTTTTCTGGAGCCTTCTCCCGGCTCTACACCCTCTTGGTCTCCTCTCCTGTGATCTTGATATGGGGTTTGTTCTCTCTCCCACCACGGTGGTTCTCTCCATTGATGATCCCTTTGGTCGGATGTGGGCTGAGACTGCATCGGGGGCCTCCCTCTGCGTGGTGGGTAACCTCGACCCTTTCTCTGCCATCCTCTCCCCCTCCCTAAAAAAGGGCGCGGGGATTTAAAACGTTCTCTATCTTCATGTTGTTGAGATGTATCATACCTATTGTAGACAGGTATTTGATATTGGTTATTGTAAGACATATGTTGTTGTGAGTTCGCAGGACCACCCCTAGGGGGTCTTCCTCTTCCTTGATAGACTCCGTTCCTTATAGGGGTGGACTGTCCTACTGGGAGATGTGGGGGTATGAATGCTCTCTGTTGACTGCTTGTAGGTATGTCCTGGGTGTTAGACGGTTGTGGTCTATCTGTGATATTATCAACATTTGCCACTTCCATATTTAAATCACTCATAACAGGACCCTTAGTCTGTTGCCATAAATAAATAGCATTAGAGCGAAAATCCCCCATATCCCTGTGGAATTTTTTGGTTTTCTTTCTCTGTGTGTCTTTATCAATTTTTTCAAGTTTCTTTTTAATCCGTGTATTGAAATCGATAATTTGCTGTGACTCTCTAATGGGTTCAAGTTCTGCCTCTAGCTCATTAATTCTTATTTCAAGACGTGTCATTTTTGTGCGTTTTCTTTTTAAAATGAGTTCTTGAAGCTTAAAACCCATCCCATTAAAGAATTCCAGCCATTCATGCATGGATTCTGGGTCATCTAAACCGTCCTGTGGGACTACCTCCCATCTTAGACTTCTAATGATGATTTTCTCTTTTATATAATGTTCTAAGGTGCAAATATCCCACCATGTACGAACCTGTTTTTCTAAAACATTACCAAGAGCAATGATGGCTCCATTGTAATTAGTTTGTGCTGTAGTGAGCTCATTTACTGCAAATACACTATTGATATCTATGTTTCTACTGCTAAGAATATACCTGTTTTTATCTTTAATTTATCATTACCATTGAATTATATTTAATGTTTACATCCGTGCTTCAAACTGTATGAGGGCGCCGTCAGCGTCCTATGAGGCAACAGCATCTAGCACCTGTCATCTGTTGCCAGGTACGCTGATTGGCGGTTACTCTATGAGCATGGTAATTTAAGGATCCCGTGTGTGTCGTTACGTTACGCCCTCTGTCGAAGTCAGATGACGAAACGCGTCAGGGCGTAACTACGACAACACGCGACCCGGAAGTGACGAGTGCGCTCCATCGTTGCGCTCCACCGCCCATCTCCTGAATCGGAAGTGTCTGCAGGATACACACACGCTCCGAGTGACGGCCATATACGGTGATAGCGCCCTCTGGGGCCACTCAATGCTTGTTTTATTCTGCATTATTGTACGTAGCTAGTTAAAGGGGTCTCCTAAATGTATGGGAATCAGTTCTTTTAATTAAACAGGATTACGCTATTTGCTGTTATTTCTCTGTTATTTTATGACCTGCTGTGGAGCCTATTTTCATTCTGGTGACCCTTGATAAGAAGTGACAAGCCATAACAGATTAACAGATGTATCCACTTTACATACAAGGCATGATTATTATGTGTTTCTGGTGAGTGTGAACCCCTAAGGGGAAAGTTACATCACGTGGTGGATTGCAATACATGTCTCTGGTGGAGGAAGGTGTTCACATGGACAATTGCTGTTACTCACTATTTTTTTCTGGACTGACTTTGCCACAAATCTACGTCTTGGACTTTACTAGTGGTTTCTGACCACGAGTCTTATTTGAGTATTTTAATATTTTAGCGCTGTTTGGTGTAATTTTAATAACCAAGCTTACCACTTTGTTTATTGTTTACCTCATTTTCATTTATTTTTCTATTTTAAACAGCAGCTTAGTATTTTAGAATATTTTGAGAAAAATATTTTATTATTTTCAATTTTATGTGCTACTGCTGTATACTGCTGGTTTGAACTGGCGCTAAGTGTGTGTTACATTAGGCCTTGTTTAACACACCTCTTATCCAATTCTTTATATATTTCTTGGCTGCCATGGATGCCCTGCGGTTTCTTAGCAGTAGAAACATAGATATCAATAGTGTATTTGCAGTAAATGAGCTCACTACAGCACAAACTAATTACAATGGAGCCATCATTGCTCTTGGTAATGTTTTAGAAAAACAGGTTCGTACATGGTGGGATATTTGCACCTTAGAACATTATATAAAAGAGAAAATCATCATTAGAAGTCTAAGATGGGAGGTAGTCCCACAGGACGGTTTAGATGACCCAGAATCCATGCATGAATGGCTGGAATTCTTTAATGGGATGGGTTTTAAGCTTCAAGAACTCATTTTAAAAAGAAAACGCACAAAAATGACACGTCTTGAAATAAGAATTAATGAGCTAGAGGCAGAACTTGAACCCATTAGAGAGTCACAGCAAATTATCGATTTCAATACACGGATTAAAAAGAAACTTGAAAAAAATTAAGACACACAGAGAAAGAAAACCAAAAAATTCCACAGGGATATGGGGGATTTTCGCTCTAATGCTATTTATTTATGGCAACAGACTAAGGGTCCTGTTATGAGTGATTTAAATATGGAAGTGGCAAATGTTGATAATATCACAGATAGACCACAACCGTCTAACACCCAGGACATACCTACAAGCAGTCAACAGAGAGCATTCATACCCCCACATCTCCCAGTAGGACAGTCCACCCCTATAAGGAACGGAGTCTATCAAGGAAGAGGAAGACCCCCTAGGGGTGGTCCTGCGAACTCACAACAACATATGTCTTACAATAACCAATATCAAATACCTGTCTACAATAGGTATGATACATCTCAACAACATGAAGATAGAGAACGTTTTCAATCCCCGCGCCCTTTTTTAGGGAGGGGGAGAGGATGGCAGAGAAAGGGTCGAGGTTACCCACCACGCAGAGGGAGGCCCCCGATGCAGTCTCAGCCCACATCCGACCAAAGGGATCATCAATGGAGAGAACCACCGTGGTGGGAGAGAGAACAAACCCCATATCAAGATCACAGGAGAGGAGACCAAGAGGGTGTAGAGCCGGGAGAAGGCTCCAGAAAAAGAAAAAAGAGAGACAGGGAATAGGCGGGATCTTTAATTTAACAGATGTCCAACTAACGCATAAGGAATTAAATATTCTGCATCTTGGCCTGAAATGTGGTCTGAGAAGATCAGTCAATAAGTTTGACGTTTTCATTGATGTCCATAGATATGTAAGGAAATTGAATATTAAAAAACATTTTTTGAATAAAAATTTACAACCAACCACCAGTCTATCGTCAGTGCCAACGGATAGTGGACTTCGGAATAAATCACTTTTCAATCCACTCAATGCTGCTAACCAACAGGTTGATGTCTTCAAGGGTTTAGTTTTGCGAGATCTGGAAAGCTTGGTCCCCAAAAAAGATGTGAACCCACGCCATATACAGCAGGGGATCGAAATGCTTGAGAAACGGAAAGATTTGGTGATACGACCAGCGGATAAAGGAGGAGGAATTGTTTTAATGACAAAAGCTTTTTATCACCAACAATTATTGGAAATGTTGACTGAAGATGACACGTATAAAAAATTGGAGAGGGATCCTACTGCACAATATGAGTTAGATCTAAAAATTCTTATTGAATCTGGATACTCCAAGTGGGTACTCACAGATAAAGAAAGGAGATATTTGATCCCTAGCAGCAGTAGGATACCCACGATCTACACTCTCCCGAAAATCCATAAGGACGTTCATTCACCCCCAGGGAGACCTATAGTGAATGGAATAGGTTCTGTGTCGGCACGAGTTGGACAGTATCTAGACGTGTTTCTCCAGAAAAGTGTCATCATGACCAAGGCCTATCTAAGAGATACAAAAAATTTATTACAACTTCTAGAAACAATAGATTTAACAGGGAAACAGGAAGTTTATCTCGTAACGGCAGACGTCTCCTCCTTATATACGATCATTCAGCATGATGATGCTCTCCTAGCCCTGAATTGGGCTTTGAGTCAAAGGGATGACATCACACACAACCATAAGATCTTTCTTAGAAACGCGCTTGATTTTTGCTTGGGGCACAATTATTTCTGGTTTGATGACAATTTTTATTTACAGAAACGTGGTGTAGCGATGGGCGCTAAGTTCGCCCCAAGCATCGCTAACCTCTTTATGGGGGAATGGGAGGACAAATTCATATTCGCGATTAAAAGAGATGCACTTTTACTCTATAAACGCTACATAGACGACCTCATCTTCGTCTGGTCCGGTTCGTTATCATCCCTACAATCATTTTTGGATGAATTAAATGATAACACTAACCATATTAAACTCACCTGTGAAATCAGTGAAACCAGAATCCATTTTCTTGATGTCAATATATATAGATGTGGAGATAAACTAGGTACCTCAGTTTATTTTAAACCCACAGATTCTAATAGTTACCTCCCCATGCAGAGTGGCCACCATCCCCTATGGTTAAAAAACATTCCCAAGGGCCAACTGACTAGAATAAGAAGGAATTGCACTGAGATCTCTGATTATAAATCACAGTCCCTGATCATTAAGAAAAAATTCGAGGAGAAAGGATATCATGAACACATTCTTGATCAAATTATTGAAGAAGTTGCCCAAGTTCCCAGAACAGACCTCTTGGTAGAAACAACACAGACTCTCAACACCAATAACCAGGAATGGAGCTTTGTGTCTGGCTTCCATGCCCAATATAAGGAAGTGGAAGCTATCTTCACCAATCATTGGCATGTTTTATTAATGGACAGAATATTGCATCTTTCATTACCAAACACCCCTGGTTTCATCTATAGAAGATCACTCAATTATGCTGATAAAATTGTAAAAAAAGTGATTGACTCCCCGGCTAAACCCCCCTCCTTCTGGGATCAGGATGGATTTTATTCATGTAGAAAGTGTCGGGCATGCAGAGAGGTCAGAACACCAATAAGAGCATTAAATAGATTCACATCCACCTCAAATCAAAAGGAATTCAGGATAAAAGAATTTATTACGTGTAATACGACATATGTAGTATATGCTCTTCAATGTCCATGCGGCTTAATATATATAGGCCGTACTAAAAGACTTTTGAGAATTCGGATTGCTGAGCATATAGCCAACATAAAGCTAGGTTTTAAAGACCATAATGTGTCATTACATTTTAAACTCCATCATAACCAGGACCCTATAGGACTAAAATTTTGGGGGATTGATCATCTCAAACCTTTTTGGAGAGGATCAAATCTTGTACGAGAACTCTCCAAACGTGAAACCCAATGGATTTTCCTGATAGACACACTGGCACCGAAAGGGTTGAATGTTGACCTAGATATTAATTGTTTTATAAGTGATTACTGATCCATATTTTTACTATATAGCAATTTTAATGTTTTGTCAAAATACGCAGTTCAAAACACACATACACAGATATACACATACACTGTGTTATATACACGTAGAGGTGTCTCCAGATTTTATTAACATAAAGTTTTTAGCATCGTATATTCTAAATGCTCAGATGGCAGTCTTCTATATACATATACACTTTTAATTCTTGTATTTTATATACATGAATTTTAGGTATGTGGGTTTTATCTGAGGTGTTTGTACTCTATCTATATATATATATATTTTTTTTAGACTCTTTATATATATATATTTTTTATTAGATATTTTTTAAGATATTTTTCTCTCATAGATGAATTTATCTTTTAATATATGAATTTATTAATTTATTTAGCTTTGATATTGTTCTTATGATATTGGTTTTATTATTATTACTATGCTGTTATGCACTTTATATAATCAGTATATAGATTATGACCAAACACTATTGGTTACAAATAGTCTATGAGCTACATGTTGGTGATAGGACTGTTCAGATGTGCGTTTTCCAGTCCATATCATTTGCATTGTTGGCTATACAACTTAAAAAAAATGTGATATATTCACAAATATAATGTACTGTTTGTCCACAAGGGATAAAGTATGCACCACATTATTGTTCACCTTCAAGTTCTCTCTGTGGGGGAGATTATGTTATGATCCCCTATAATGTGTATGGTTGTGCTGCATGGCCATAATAGTTTATCGATTAATTGCACATATTCTTTATCATTATATCCCTTTTATGTGGTTTATCAATTCATAGCAATTATATACCTGTTTTTATCTTTAATTTATCATTACCATTGAATTATATTTAATGTTTACATCCGTGCTTCAAACTGTATGAGGGCGCCGTCAGCGTCCTATGAGGCAACAGCATCTAGCACCTGTCATCTGTTGCCAGGTACGCTGATTGGCGGTTACTCTATGAGCATGGTAATTTAAGGATCCCGTGTGTGTCGTTACGTTACGCCCTCTGTCGAAGTCAGATGACGAAACGCGTCAGGGCGACCCGGAAGTGACGAGTGCGCTCCATCGTTGCGCTCCACCGCCCATCTCCTGAATCGGAAGTGTCTGCAGGATACACACACGCTCCGAGTGACGGCCATATACGGTGATAGCGCCCTCTGGGGCCACTCAATGCTTGTTTTATTCTGCATTATTGTACGTAGCTAGTTAAAGGGGTCTCCTAAATGTATGGGAATCAGTTCTTTTAATTAAACAGGATTACGCTATTTGCTGTTATTTCTCTGTTATTTTATGACCTGCTGTGGAGCCTATTTTCATTCTGGTGACCCTTGATAAGAAGTGACAAGCCATAACAGATTAACGGATGTATCCACTTTACATACAAGGCATAATTATTATGTGTTTCTGGTGAGTGTGAACCCCTAAGGGGAAAGTTACATCACGTGGTGGATTGCAATACATGTCTCTGGTGGAGGAAGGTGTTCACATGGACAATTGCTGTTACTCACTATTTTTTTCTGGACTGACTTTGCCACAAATCTACGTCTTGGACTTTACTAGTGGTTTCTGACCACGAGTCTTATTTGAGTATTTTAATATTTTAGCGCTGTTTGGTGTAATTTTAATAACCAAGCTTACCACTTTGTTTATTGTTTACCTCATTTTCATTTATTTTTCTATTTTAAACAGCAGCTTAGTATTTTAGAATATTTTGAGAAAAATATTTTATTATTTTCAATTTTATGTGCTACTGCTGTATACTGCTGGTTTGAACTGGCGCTAAGTGTGTGTTACATTAGGCCTTGTTTAACACACCTCTTATCCAATATATATATATATATATATATATATATATATATATATATATATATATATATATATAGCCAGTGTGCCCCCATATACAGCCAGTTTGTCCCCATATATATAGCCAGTGTGCCCCCATATACAGCCAGTGTGTCCCCATATATATAGCCAGTGTGCCCCCATATACAGCCAGTTTGTCCCCATATACAGCCAGTTCCCCCCCATATACAGCCAGTTCCCCCCCATATACAGCCAGTTCCCCCCAAATGCAGCCAGTTCCCCCCAAATGCAGCCAGCGTGTCCCCCATATACAGCTAGTTCCCCCAAATGCAGCCAGTTTGTCCCCCATATACAGCCAGTTCCCCCAAATGCAGCCAGTTTGTCCCCCATTTACAGCCAGTTCCCCCCAAATGCAGCCAGCGTGTCCCCCATATACAGCCAGTTCCCCCCATATTCAGCCAGTTTGTCCCCCATATTCAGCCAGTTCCCCCCATATTCAGCCAGTTTGTCCCCCATATTCAGCCAGTTCCCCCCAAATGCAGCCAGTTTGTCCCCCATATTCAGCCAGTTTGTGCCCCATATTCAGCCAGTTTGTCCCCCAAATGCAGCCTGTCCCCCCCAGCCCTGCACTTACCTTCCTCGGTCCGCGCCATCCTCGATATGTTCTCCCACCCTCGATGTCGCTTCAGCCAATCAGGTTACCGGTAACCAGATCCGGTGAACCTGATTGGCTGAAACCTCCACACAGTCTTCTTCCAGGAACGCACCCCCGTGCGTACCTGGGAGGAGTTTTTGGAAGCCGAATACAGCGTGAGAGCTGTATTCGGAAAGCCTATCAGAGCCGCTGGCTCTGATAGACACTTCCAAGTCACACCCACCGCCGGCCGCCGCTCTAATTCATATGGCCGGCGCTCACCAGGAGGCCGGCCATATGTATAGTGGGCAGCGCGGCAGCGGTGACAATACACAGATTCATGCAATGCATGAATCTGTGTATTGTCCTTCAGTGGCGGTGCGGGAGCGAGAGGGGGCGGCGCTCCGGCGCCCTCTATGGACGCACCACCACTGTCCATATGTACCGCTGTCTACATACACCTGTTCTCTATGTACAAACTCCTTGGACCTGAAAAATACTTATAAGCAAAATCATTACTCTATTCTTCATATTTAACC
The DNA here is from genome assembly GCA_029206835.1 of Rana muscosa. Lineage (NCBI taxonomy): Eukaryota > Metazoa > Chordata > Amphibia > Anura > Ranidae > Rana > Rana muscosa. Next base: position 382,027,033 of record CM055122.1, on the reverse strand, counting down.
TGCAAAGAATGGTAAACAATAATGACATTCCTGTACATTGGTAAATTGTCAATGACATTCTTTCAAAACCTATTCAAACAAAACCCTCTGTAACCCTTACTTTTCCCGTTCCTACAAAAATACAACAGCCGCGACGCATCGAAGCATCGCCGCGGTAAGTTCGAACATATTCACGTTACTACATACAAACATTCAGATACAAACGTGGGGGAAATACTTCCCAGTTTCCAAAACCACAAATGAAAAAACAAAAACAGCCAGAATTCTCCCTTTACTCTTTCAGCAATAGAAAAAAATACAATGGGAAAAACACGAGAGCAGCTCGAGAACCTTGTATGGACCAGCCATACAAAGTTCAAACAACGGGCATGAGACTACACCGTTCCTCCTCTGAGAATCACAAAAGCGTGTCCTACACCTCCATCAACACTCATCATTACAGATTTCTGAAGCCACAGCTCAACTACATCCAAGGTACCTTTATTCTGAGGTCTCGTACCTCCAGACATCAAAAGTACCTTCCAAAGGAATACACCTCACTGTACCCTCTGACCAGATATGTCATCCTTTAAGGGGTCTCATGTCCGGAGCCCCAAACCCAGACCTCATGTGCGGTGCAGCTGTCTGACTGGTGTGGAGCCTAATTTTTTTCCTCCAACGCATGGACGGCACATTACCCATGACGATTCGAACCGCTTATGAAGTGTCCCGCGTCCAGGACACCCTTGCACTAGTTTTCGGAGCAGTACTGCTTAGTGACCATTTTTACAGTACTGGCACCCGGCGTATTCCGATTATTTTACACGGCCTCCCGGTATGCTAGAATCTACTCCTCACGTTTACATGCTCTTCAACCGATTATCGGCAGCCCTGTAAACGTGTTTGTCAGACAACCTTCAAAGCATCATGAAATCCTCCACTATTCAAAACAAAATATTATGGCTTCTTTCTACCTGCATCTAGATGTTACAATAATGGTGATGCCCCCGTTTGCTCTCTACCCAAAACTGTATTTCAGTATAAAACTTTACAAAACTGGAACAAAATATAAAAACACTTTTAAACGCCAAAATGCTTTCCATTTTCCTTCCAAGCACAAATCTCACTGCCCAACCTTTCAGACAACCCCAAGCTCCTCCCACCAACTTCCCTCTGATATATAAAATGCTGAAAAGAAACTTCCGGTTATGCTCAGCTCTCAAAAAAAACAAACTGGTTTATTTACATATCAATTGTTCAGGAAGAGGGAGGGGGAGGGGAGGCCTTAGCCCTAATTGCCTTGTCTATCAAGACTTCAAAAAATCCATGGCTACACATCATATATATTTCAACCATTTAAAACCTTGTCAAGGAAATGATGGAATAAACCCCCCTTTGCAAATGGGAGGGAATCCCCCCTGACCCACATTCCCTGGAAGTCAAACCATAAGTTGGGACTCAAAATACAAACTCCTGCCAAAAGATGGCTATACAGTACAAGTTCCAAAAACAATATGAATTGCCTTCTGGGAAACTCCCAAATATTTAAACATAAAAACACATCTTTGTACAAAAACTCTGTTAGTCTTACAATCTATCAAAATTCAGTGTAAAATTGAGATTTTACTTAAAAACAAAATCCAATACAAAAAAACGCCGCTCATATACTGCAAAGTCAGCTGACCCTGCAATAGCTTACATTCACTTAAATGAAAACAGAGAAATCCCCAAAAAATTAAACCAGCGAATTCATCATTAAACAAAAACCAGTCTCTCAGTATGTCACCCCGGTGTCTCACTACTCTCACCAGCAGTGCACAGGTAAAACTGTAAACGCATAAAACAGGACAAAACTGCGCCAATCAACAAATGCCAATACAGCATATTCAGGGGCCATGTTTGCTAAACTGGAACTTCCCATCTCAAACTGTAAACATCTCTCAAGATGGCCGACAAGCCAGGACAACAAAATGGTGGATGAACACCGCACACCTCATGGACAACAATGGCGCCATTAACGCATGCAATTTTTCCCGCCAAAACCAGCATGGGACATCACAATGAACACCACATGGGTTCCCCCATACAAAGGAAAACAAAAATGGCCTCCAGATTCCAACGCAGAAAAGACCGCACTATATTCGCACCAAACATCAAAAACTGAGAAATTCCACCAGCAACATAGCTGACGAATGCCACAGCATGGTCACATGATATCACACCCAAAGGAAAGGTGGCTGCACCTTCCCATATAGGATACCCACAGGCTAAGGAAAAACTGTGCCTCAAAATGGCAGACAAACCGCAAGGCTAATCAAAAGCCAAGAATGGCGCCATTAACGCATCTATTTCTTTTCCGCCAAAACCAGCATCTTTTTAAAAGAAAATCAAAAATGTTTTTCTCCACAAAGCCAGACTACACAATTGAGATTTTTCTAAATGATCATCAAAATCCACTGAAAAATGTGTGTCTTGAGTCACCTACACTCCACAAGGCTCATGCCATCTCCACAAAGCCACACACCTGAGACACCACATGACCACTAAAACATTTTAAAACCCTTTGGCCACTAAACAGCACATTTAAATAAATGTAAGTTACATGACAATATTAAAAACATATTCATTTCTCTAAGTTAATATACTCTGAGATATTCACCACTTTTCTCTACCTAAAGTTCACACACACAGTGGCCTCAGCTTCCATAACAAAGCCATTGCACAGACATACTATTGTCTGCCTTCTAGCAATGCCTGGCCACTTGGATATGCGGCGGGAACTTTCAACTCAAAAACCAAACTCTTTACTTAAAATATTTTTACACTTATGGGGACATGTGTCTTTGTCCCATACGAAGGTAGAAATCACAATTTATCCATTTCTATTTTTCATAAAAATCTCAAACACTACACACATACAGTATATTGTTGCTTGTACATCAGATTATCTCTCAGGGCGTATCCCCTGCATGCTATTTACAGAGAGTCATTAACTTCCACCATTGTAACTGATAGATGCTGGCTGCCCCGCCCCCACTAAAGCACATGGCTTATGGCTCAATGCAGCGGCCATCAATAACAATGCAGCCAAACAATCTAATCACATACAGTCTATATTTCTCATTTCATACACAATATACAGTTTCCATCAGCATTCACACAGGCACAAACACTACACACAACTTTGTTCTGAAAATTGGAAAGTCAATAGATACACAGAACTATCAACCAAGCTGGCCACTGATGGCCATGCTGCCTGCCCCACCCCCGCTAAACCTCATGGGAGCAGCCATTTTCAGCTTCTTCATGCAATTTACTTGTTCCATACATTCACAGACACACACACACATCTCTCAGACATACAGCATTATTTCATAAAGACGAAAAATTTGTTCTTTTAGAGTAGAGCCCCCACACATCGGAACGTAGATCCACTCTCCCCCCCCATCTCGATCGATGTCCAAAGGGACTCCATCTATTCCCAAAGGTCCTGGCCCGCCATAAACTGTTGTGGAATTTCTAGGCTGTTTGCAGAGCACACAGCCTATAATTCCTGTGCTACCTAAGCACAGTTCAGATTTCATCTTTTTGCAATAATGTTGTCTTTAGCTAACTAAGTTAAGTTCCACTCACCGTTCATTCCATCATTCATTCAAGGAAAGCACCAACACAGGTCTTATAGTCAAGTCATCTCAGAGCAGAGTGTCTAGCCGACGCCCCCTCAAGGAATTTTATTAGCCTCAAAAGATCTCAGACAGGAGGTGATTGGCTGCAGCAACCAATCACCTCCCCCATGGGCGGGGACATCACAGGATGTCCCTTCCACACAGGAGAATGACCATACAAGGACATCCTTCCAACAAGATGACATGTATACATTCAAATAGACTAGCAGTGACATGTACTGCTTCCAATGACGGGAACTATATGACAATTATGGCTCAATGGACCACAATTGTTTTATAGTTATGCTACTGTTCTTGTGGACACAGATCTGTGTGCTCGGAGTCATTTAACGCCCCCCGTCAGGAGGTGGCCAGTCCCCCAACGGGGCGCAAAACAACATCTCTAAATGGAGCAAACATCGCTGTTTCCATAGGAAGATTTTCCCGCCACCGATCTTCCACCAACGTCTGTATGTGCAAATACGCTCAGATGAGCGCATTACAGCAAAACTGACATTGGGGGGACATCTGACAACATACATTAATACATTTTTCCACAACAACAAGTACAAAAAACTATGGGTAAAAATCTCCACCAACATCATCACCTTGGGTGAAAATGTAAAAGACAACGTTATCTTGGATAGACGCAGCTGCAATCACACAATACACAGACATACAGAGTCACACTATAGGCAAACATAAATCATATGGCTGTCAGCAAGAGGAAATTTTGGCTGGTGGTTGTACACTGAGTTATTGTAGTAAAGTGTTTGTAGCCCCTCGAGTCTGTAGCACATAGATATGGAAATGTTGTCACCAGGTTAAACTGAGGGTATAAGGTCACTCACGCTTGAGTATGATCAGTCCTTATTTGTGTAGCGATACCCTCAGCTTAAGAGGGCTGCTTGTTTGTTTGGGCCCCTGTAATGCACAGCTACCAACCCCCGGCAATCAAATCTGACTTCACTCTTGACACAGTTAGAAGAAGGGGAAAAGTAATGGTATATTGTACTACCTCTATACATATATATGTTATACAGTACAACCCACTTTGTATACCAGCACAATAATTGACACTCACAGCCAGGGTACTTAACTATAACGGTTTACTATAAGCAACAATATAAAAAGGTAATTTGAGTACAATATCCTATGCAGATCCCTGCAATAAAGGTGTACACATACTATGCATATGACATTCAGTTAGGCAATGAAATGTATTAACCCCGCTGCAGCTATCCTCCCTCGTGAGCAAAGAAATGGCGCCCAACAATGTCCCAACTACCCAGTCAGGCCTGACTATAACTGTGGGTATAGCTTGTTGAGGAATCTTCGCTAGCAACTGTCGGTGGTGCACATAAAGAAACAAAATTGTAATCCAATATGGGGTTGTAGATAACCGCTAACTTGACAGACTGAAGAGACTGGCAAACTCAGTTCAGGACAACTGTCTCTCCAAAGTATAACTATGTTCAATAGAAGCCTAGGCAAAGTTATAGATTTAAGGCTCTGAGCTGATGCTCTCTCACCCAAACCGGACCGACTCCTGTCCGGTTCCTCCGCTACTGTGAGTGGCGTCACAGTGGCCCGCGATGCACCGAGTCTTTGGTCTTTCAGAAGATGATGGCACCTCAGGTGGATCGGATGCGTTGCAGACTCCCCAGCGGAACGGAAGGCTCTGTGGAACAAAGAAGGCAAGGCCCAGGCTTCAGGCCTAGCGCACGCAGCAGGTGAGTGCCGGAGATCCTCTCGCAAGGAGGGCAGCGTTCCAAGAGAACGAGCCGAGCCCTGCCTCTCCCTTTTAAAGTCCACCCCAGCAGTCTTTGCACGGGGAATGGCACCCTGGGTGCCGCAAAGCATGCCGGGAAATGTAGTCCTGCGGGTAAAATGACACCCCGCCACACACTCCCCCCCACTTGAAATCTTTGGTCCCTCAAAGACAGCATCAACAGTAGGAAAACACAAACTCGTTAAGGGCAGCTAGAGAAGTTGGCAGAGGAAACTCCCACCAGAATGGGGAAGGGAGCTTGTCCTGCCCACTGGTTACAACAAAGGGGTCGACCTGTCTAACTGTGCCAGAGAGAGAGCTGGGGTTGCCTTCCACCAAATGCACAGCAGAAGGATCAGGTGTTGGCAAAGTCTTTCTAGCAGTGGTTACTGTATCCTCAGAACTTTCCCCCATCTGGGTGTAGGTTAATTTCCGAGGAGGACGAATAACTCTTTTGGCCCTTTGTTCTCTTGGGGTGACTGTCACATCCCCTTTTTCATCTTCCTCTAAAGTGGGCAAACTGGGCTCCAATACTCCTGGTACATCCAAATCAGGTGTAGGCAGATGTGGGGAGTAATCTTGATTAGCAGAAGGTGACCATGTAGCATCTTCCCACTCTTAAGCCAGAGGACTAGATGGAACAAACTCAGTGGCTTCCACGTTCAATGTGCTGTCCACAGTACCTTCAGATGGTGGAAGATCTATAGACATGGGTTCTGGGGTCTGAGAAGGCCACAACCATCCAAGCTCTTCTTCTAAACTCTGATCCGAGGCATCCATTTCTTCAGACTGAGAGGCCTGAGACCGAGTGTTTGGCCTAGGTGTCTTCAAACTTGAGGATGGTTCAGGGGAATCTTCTACAGAAGGTATCCGGACCGCTTCCGAAAGTGGGTGTAAGAGGGCCACTGAAGACATGGCACAGGAACCAATCTTCCCTTCTGGTTTTAACTGATACACCGGCAAATCTGGTAACTTCTTACAGATCACATAGGGTTCAGGTCTCCATCTGTCTGCTAACTTATGCTTCCCTGGAACTCCTAGGTTGCGCAGCAGCACTCGGTCTCCTGGCTGGAGGTCCTGGATTCGGACCTTGAGGTCAAAGTTCCTCTTGTTCCGAGCTCCTCTTTGTTCTGAGGCCACTTGGGCCTGTTCAAAAGCCAGCTTCAAACTCTTCCTCAGTCTGTCTACATAGCCCTTGTGTGAGGTGGCTGAAGTGCGATCCGTGGATATGCCGAATGCCAGGTCCACAGGCAGTCTTGCTTCCCTGCCAAACATAAGGCGATATGGAGAGTACCCTGTAGCATCGCTAGTGGTACTGTTGTAGGCGTGCACAATGGCCGCTATATGCTTGCTCCAGTGCTGCTTCTGCTCACTACTCAGAGTCCCCAATATATTTAATAGAGTCCTGTTGAACCTCTCCGGCTGAGCGTCACCCTGAGCGTGATAAGGGGTGGTGCGGGTTTTCTTGATACCCAAAGAGTCCAACAGCTTCTTGATCAATCGACTCTCAAAGTCTCTCCCTTGGTCAGAGTGCAAGCGTTGTGGCAGTCCGTAGTGCACAAAGTTTTTCTCTACTAAGATTTTAGCTACAGTGGAGGCCTTCTGGTCTTTGGCTGGAAAAGCTTGGGCATAACGGGTGAAATGGTCGGTTATCACCAGAACATTTCCTTGTCCACTTAAGTCAGGTTCAAGACAGAGAAAGTCAATGCACACCAAGTCCAAGGGTCCCTGACTCTGCAGATGGCCCATTGGGGCAGCTTGACGTGGCAATGTCTTTCTCTGGATACAGCGTGCACAGGAGTGACAGTATTCTTCCACTTCAGCCCGCATATGAGGCCAATAGAACCTATCCCTTACAAGTTGGAATGTTCGTTCAGCCCCCAAGTGGCCATGATCATCATGTAAGGCAGCTAAGACAGTTCTTCTGTACTTTTCTGGCAGAAATAGCTGCCACTTATCTTCCAGGTCATCAGAGGGGCCCCTTCGGTAGACCACCCCTTGATGAACCTGCAACTTGTCCCATTCCTTGTGGATCAACCGGGCCACCTTTGAAGGGTCCTTCAGAAGTCTGTCTGGATCCTGATCTTCCAAGGTCTCCAGTGCTAATTTTCCCCAAGGGTCTTCCAGCTGGTCCTTCCTCAAGTCCTTCTTGGACAATTTGGGTAAGTCATCCTCTCCTACTTGGGTCACATTGCAGTAACACTTAGGTACTCCCACGGCAGAAACACTGATCTCTTCAGCTCTCCACCCACCACTAGCTTGAAGTTGTACCCCTTGACACAGGGCCCGTACCCCATCTGGGGTTACCTGGGTCCAATCTTCTGGATGGTGGGTGGGTGCATGGCCTCTTCGGGACAGTGCATCCGCATCACGGTTTCCTGCTCCCAGCCTATACTTCAGGCTGAAGTTGAACCCGGCTAGGGCGGCCAACCAACGGTGACCAGTGGCATCCAGCTTGGCCGTGGTGAAGAGATAGGTGAGTGGATTATTGTCAGTCTTTACTGTGAAGTCAGCTCCATACAGGTAATCTCTGAGTTTATCCACGACTGCCCACTTTATGGCCAGGAACTTCAACTTGTGGGTGGGGTAGTTCTTTTCAGTGGGTGCTAAACTTCTACTAATGTAGGCAACTGGGTGCAACTGCCCTTCATATTCTTGGTATAGCACCCTTCCTAGACCCTCATGGCTAGCATCTACATGTAGCTCATAGGATTTCTTTGGATCAGCATAGGCCAGTACTGGTGCAGTGGTAAGACTCTTCTTTAACATCTGGAAGGCTTCTTTGCACTTTCCTGTCCACTGGTCTTCCACCGACTCTCCAGGCTTCCTGGGAACAGTATCATCCTCTTCTCCTTCCGTTTTCAGTAGCTCGTTTAGGGGTCTGGCAATCTTTGCGAATCCTTCCACAAACCTACGGTAGTAGGAACAGAAGCCTAGGAAGGATCTGAGCTCAGTCACTGTGGTTGGTCTGGGCCAAGAGGTGACTGCTTCCAGTTTATCAGGATCTGTAGACACTCCTTCTGCGGATACTATGTGTCCCAGGTAGTGGACCGAGGATTGATAGAACTGGCATTTTTCTCTGGAGAGTTTAAGTCCTTCCTCGCTGAGTCGTTTCAGGACTTTCTCCAATCTTGCTTCATGCTCCCCCAGAGTCTTCCCGAAGACAATGATGTCGTCTAGGTATACCAGGACTTCAATCAGATTCATATCCCCAACAGTCTTCTCCATCAACCTCTGGAAGGTAGCAGGGGCTCCTGACAGGCCTTGGGGCATTCTGTTGAATTCATAGAATCCCACTGGGGTGATGAAGGCCGTCTTCTCCTTATCTTCAGGGTGCATGGGGATTTGATAATATCCACTCTTCAGGTCCATGATGCTGAACCACTTGGCCCCAGACAGACTCTGCAAAGCATCTTCTATCCTGGGGTAGTATACTGGTCAGGAATGGTCCTCCGGTTAAGAGTCCTATCGTCTATGCAGAGTCTCAGCGACCCGGTTTTCTTCCTTACCACCACAATGGGGGAGGCGTATGGACTTCTGGACTCTTTAATGACCCCTGTCCTCTTTAGCTCTGCCAACTGCTCCAGCAAATCTTCCAGGTCAGCCAGTGGAACTCTTCGGACCTTCTCACGAAAGGGCTTGTCTTCTTGAAGACGGATTTTATGGGTGCCACTTCTCGCACACCCCACATCAAACTCATCTTCAGAGAATATTCTCCTCCACCGAGTCAGCTGAGCCTTGGCTATCTGCTTCCATTTCTGTGGCAAGGCTGTGTCTTCAAGGCAGAGCTCTTCCAAGGTGGCTTCTCCATCTTTTGACTTCAATTCAGACAGGGTCACTGGGGTAGCAGGGTTCACCTTGCCCAGTAGCACCCGGGCTGGGATCTTCACAGGAGAACTTGTGACATTCCTAACACTCACTGGAATCTGCCCCTTTGTTTTCTTCAGTGCCCTCAACGGGACCACTTCAGGGAGTACTTCCAATCCTTGGTGGGTGTTGACGGGATCTGGTTCCACAACCACAAAGGGACCCGGCTGCTCCCAGGAGAGTTTTACTGTAGCCTGAAGACAGATCACCTCACCAGGCTGTAGTATTTTCTCTTTTCTAGACAGTCTCCAGACTCTTCCCACCCCCTCTTCCGGGGCCTTCTGCTCCAGGATCATCTTCTGGTAGACCTGTTGTAGCATTGGGTGAATCTTCTGTCTGGGAGAACCCCTTTCTTGCACTAACGGGGTCAGCAGTCTCCGGACCAAGTCAGTGTTGGTCCCTATCAACATGGACATAGTGTTGGCCCCTGGTGGGCGAGGGCAAACCACCACCAAAGTGTCAAAAGCTTCGGCCTTCCCGGTCACAGAGGGGTCAAAGGCCAGCCTGATCGAAACATAGCCATCATAGGGGAAACTGTGAGTGCCAATTCCCCCTATCTTGAGGTCTTCCAGCTTCTGCAAAGGTACATGACTCAAATGCTTCTGATAAAAGTCTCTATATAAGAGAGTCACCTGGGCTCCCATATCCAAGAGTGCCTTTGCGTATATTCCCTCCACTTGAACGGAGACTAGAGGGGAAGGTCCTACTAGTTTATCCGGGAACTTCTTAGAAGACATTTTCTCCTTTAGACTCCTTGACTTTTCCAATGTTTTTTTTTTTCTTTTTCCATTTCTCTCTAGACCTCTGCCCTTTTTGAACCTGGTATGCATTGATCTTTTTCTGGTTGTCAAATTGCAACTCCCGACAGACAGTATGGGAGTTTTTTGGAGGGGCATTGTTGCCCTTCTTTTTTTTCTCTGCTTGTCTCTGAACCTTCTTGGAGCTTTCTGTAGGTAGCGGGCGCCCGGCTGACTCCTTCACCGGGGCCCTCTGAAGTTTTCCGCCGGCTGGTACTGAGTGCCTCGGCTCTTCCTTGGGCTGGTACACACTCTTTCAGGGTGACCAATTCCTCCACAATTGAAACAGATAATTTCCTTCCTGATCTTTGGGGAGGCTGGAATAGGGACATTCCGATCCGGCTCCTTCCGGATCTCTTCTTTCTCCTTGACTCCAGAGTTCTTGGCCAACAAAGAGATCAATAAGTCCAGTACTTGGACCATTTGAGACTTCAAAGTTTCTACTTCTGTGTCACGTACTGTAACTACTGTCGTTCTGACTCCTACCGAAACAGGTGGGGTGGTCTTCTCAAACCCCTCTTGATCCTTCATCAGGGCCTCCTCGTCCCTTATGATCCGCACAAGGTCTGTGTAGTTCAGGGCCATGACTCCGTCAGAGGTCTTCAGGTGGAGCCAGACTGGGTCTGACCGTAAGGCTCCCCTAAGGATCTGTTTCATCCTGGCAGCATCTATGACCTGTGGCTGCATTCCTTTTCTCAGTACAATCTGGCACAGCATTCTATTCAGTCTCCGGACATACTCGGACAACTTCTCCTTTGGCTGTTGGAAAGTATGTTCAAATTTATACATCAAGTCTGACACCTTTTCCAGCTGGCCAAACTCCTCCTGCAACATAGACAAATAATCCATTGCTTTACACACAGTATTGCTGCACCTAAGATTTTTCACCACCTCAGCAGTAGGCCCTTTCAAGCTCTCACTGATGCGCTGCTTCTTCTGCGCTTCTGGAACTACCCAACCTTCTTCTGCCTGCATTGCCTGCTCGATCCAAGTATCGAAATCTTCCTCCCCGGGTGGCACAGGTTGTGTTCCTGAAAACACCCGGAGTTTCCGGTACCCAGGTTCCACATGCACTGTGTTATTTTTTTGGCATTTAATGACAAAGTCCCCCAAAGCAGTCAACAGTTCAGGACCTATGGCGGTCAGGGGTGACTTTGGTGCTTTTGTTTCGCTACTGCCTCCCATTTTGGAGAAGAGTGACAGAGATAACTGTGGGGAGATCCCTGAGGACTCTTTCTTCACAGCCCCAGTATGCACTAAGCGATACGTTCTGTCATTTATGTCTTTTATACTTTGCCCTTTGAACTCCTCTGGGACTCCTCTTGTCCACTCTATTAGCGCATATGTCCCCGAGGCATTTGTCTTCACATCTACCGGCCATGCTTTCCATTTTGGAGATATTAACATTATTAATTGCTTTATCTCTTCTTTCTCCCGGATCTCTCCCGGGAGTTCAATAGCTACCGCCCGGAGTGGATCCACGCCCTCCTCTGCACACCATTCTATTACTGCCTGCGAGTCCATGCTGGTACTTCAGGCCACCTTGATCGCAGCGTGCAATATACACGGGTCCCGGAACCGAGCCCCCACGTGTAGCGATACCCTCAGCTTAAGAGGGCTGCTTGTTTGTTTGGGCCCCTGTAATGCACAGCTACCAACCCTCGGCAATCGGCTCTGACTTCTCTCTTGACACAGTTAGAAGAAGGGGAAAAGTAATGGTATACTGTACTACCTCTATACATATATATGTTATACAGTACAACCCCCTTTGTATACCAGCACAATAATTGACACTCACAGCCAGGGTACTTAACTATAATGGTTTACTATAAGCAACAATATAAAAAGGTAATTTGAGTACAATATCCTATGCAGATCCCTGCAATAAAGGTGTACACATACTATGCATATGACATTCAGTTAGGCAATGAAATGTATTAACCCCGCTGCAGCTATCCTCCCTCGTGAGCAAAGAAATGGCGCCCAACAATGTCCCAACTACCCAGTCAGGCCTGACTATAACTGTGGGTATAGTTTGTTGAGGAATCTTCGCTAGCAACTGTCGGTGGTGCACATAAAGAAACAAAATTTTAATCCAATATGGGGTTGTAGATAACCGGTAACTTGACAGACTGAAGAGACAGGCAAACTCTATAAAGTATAACTATGTTCAATAGAAGCCTAGGCAAAGTTATAGATTTAAGGCTCTGAGCTGATGCTCTCTCACCCAAACCGGACCGACTCCTGTCTGGTTCCTCCGCTACTGTGAGTGGCATCACAGTGGCCCGCGATGCACCAAGTCTTTGGTCTTTCAGAAGATGATGGCACCTCAGGTGGATCGGATGCGTTGCAGACTCCCCAGTGGAACGGAAGGCTCTCTGGAACAAAGAAGGCGAGGCCCAGGCTTTAGGCCTAGCGCGCGCAGCAGGTGAGTGCAGGAGATCCTCTCGCAAGGAGGGCGGCGTTCCAAGAGAACGAGCCGAGCCCCGCCTCTCCCTTTTAAAGTCCACCCCAGCAGTCTTTGCGTGGGGAATGGCACCCTGGGTGCCGCAAAGCATGCCGGGAAATGTAGTCCTGCGGGTAAAACGACACCCCGTTACATTTGGGTAAAGATAAAGGCAAGTAGTATGACTGACTGTAAGATTTCAAAGGACTCAGCTGTCTCTGATACCGCGTACACACGACCGCTTTTAATGTCATTGAAAAAAACTGTTTTTCTCGACGTGATTCTTCTCAAGCCTACCTTGCCTACACACTATCGTGAAAAAAAATGCTCGAGCAAAGCGCGGTGACGTACATTAGACATGTGCATTTCGTTTCGTTCCGAATCGAAATTCGGACGAATTTTTCATTATTCGGACATTCGGATGCATCCGAATTACCGAATTACAATACTAACGAATTTAACCGAATCCGAATTTTTTCGAATCTAAAAATATTTTTGACCCGACTTTGGGTCCATGTATCTCGGGGTTCCTTGGTGATAGAAACCCCAAATTTGGAGATGTTGTAGGGCTAGTTCTTCTGTGTTTGCATACCAAATTTGGTGTTTCTATCACTAAGTGACCCCGAGATACGTGGACCCAAAGTCGGGTCGCAAAATGTCAAGCACTTTACTGGAGCAGAGAATGACATTTTGCGACCCGATTTTGGGGCCACATATCTCGGGGCCACTTGTAGCTAGAAACCCCAAATTTGGTATGCAAACACAGTAGAACTAGCACTACAAGATCTCCAAATTTTGGGTTTCTATCACCAAGTAACCCCAAAATACATGGACCCAAAGTCGGGTCGCAAAATATTTTCGAATCCGGTTGAAATAGTATCAACATGATTCGAAATTATTTCAACTGCATTTGAAACTATTTCAACCGGATTCGAAAATATTTTGTGACCCGAATTTGGGTCCATGTATCTCGGGGTTACTTGGTGATAGAAACCCCAAATTTGGGGTTATTGTTTTTCTAGTCTATTTTCTATTTTATTATAATCTTTTCTATCCAAAGTTAAAATTAATTAATTAATTAAAAAATTTGAATTCATACTATTCGAAATTCAAATTTATTCTATTCGAAATTCGAATTTCAGAAGATGGTTGTATATTCTTTCTATTTTATTCTTCTAAATTATATTTTTTTTCTATTCTGTTCTAATCTTTTCTATTTGAATTATAAATTTTGGAAGAAGGTTATTTACTTACTTATATACATCTGTCACATAAAAAAAAAGATGTGAAATGGCTGTCACGGATGTCGATCGCAAGGCAAGTACATATGCTGTATGTCATTGTCCACTTACCACAACACCTGCCATGAGTGCCACGTGACCAAGTTGTGGATTGTCCACTTGCCACGTCACCTGCCACAAGTTATGGGGTTCCTAGCACCAAGTGACCCCCAGATAGGGGCGATCTGTCAAGTGCTTTTCTGCAGCAGAGAATTAAATTTTGTGACCCGACTTTGAGGCCACGTATCTCGGGGCCACTTATAGCTAGAAATCCCAAAATATTTGGTATGTAAACACATTACAACTGGCACTACAATAACCCCAAATTTGGGGTTTCTATCACCAAGTAACCCCGTTGTAATGCTAGTTCTACTGTGTTTGCATACCAAATTTGGGGTTTCTAGCTATAAGTGGCCCCGAGATACGTGGCCCCAAAGTCGGGTCACAAAATGTCATTCTCTGCTGCAGAAAAGTACTTGAAATATCGCCCATATCTGGGGGTCACTTGGTGCCAGGAGCCCCATAACTTGTGGCAGGTGACGTGGCAAGTAGACAATCCACAACTAGGTCACGTGGCAGGTCACGTGGCACTCGTGGCCGTTCACGTGGCACTCGTGGCAGGTCACGTGGCACTCATGGCCGGTGTCGTGGCACTCGTGGCCGGTGTCGTGGCACTCATGGCAGGTGTTGTGGTAAGTGGACAATGACATACAGCATATGTACTTGCCTTGCGATCGACATCCGTGACAGCCATTTCACATCTTTTTTTTTATGTGACAGATGTATATAAGTAAGTAACCTTCTTCCAAAATTTATAATTCAAATAGAAAAGATTAGAACAGAATAGAAAAAAAATATAATTTAGAAGAATAAAATAGAAAGAATATACAACCATCTTCTGAAATTCGAATTTCGAATAGAATAAATTTGAATTTCGAATAGTATGAATTCAAATTTTTTAATTATTTAATTAATTTTAACTTTGGATAGAAAAGATTATAATAAAATAGAAAATAGACTAGAAAAACAATAACCCCAAATTTGGGGTTTCTATCACCAAGTAACCCCGAGATACATGGACCCAAATTCGGGTCACAAAATATTTTCGAATCCGGTTGAAATAGTTTCAAATGCAGTTGAAATAATTTCGAATCATGTTGATACTATTTCAACCGGATTCGAAAATATTTTGCGACCCGACTTTGGGTCCATGTATTTTGGGGTTACTTGGTGATAGAAACCCAAAATTTGGAGATCTTGTAGTGCTAGTTCTACTGTGTTTGCATACCAAATTTGGGGTTTCTAGCTACAAGTGGCCCCGAGATATGTGGCCCCAAAATCGGGTCGCAAAATGTCATTCTCTGCTCCAGTAAAGTGCTTGACATTTTGCGACCCGACTTTGGGTCCACGTATCTCGGGGTCACTTAGTGATAGAAACCCCAAATTTGGTATGCAAACACAGAAGAACTAGCACTACAACATCTCCAAATTTTGGGTTTCTATCACCAAGTAACCCCAAAATACATGGACCCAAAGTCGGGTCGCAAAATATTTTCGAATCCGGTTGAAATAGTATCAACATGATTTGAAATTATTTCAACTGCATTTGAAACTATTTCAACCGGATTCGAAAATATTTTGTGACCCGAATTTGGGTCCATGTATCTTGGGGTTACTTGGTGATAGAAACCCCAAATTTGGGGTTATTGTTTTTCTAGTCTATTTTCTATTTTATTATAATCTTTTCTATCCAAAGTTAAAATTAATTAATTAATTAAAAAATTTGAATTCATACTATTCGAAATTCAAATTTATTCTATTCGAAATTCGAATTTCAGAAGATGGTTGTATATTCTTTCTATTTTATTCTTCTAAATTATTTTTTTTTTTCTATTCTGTTCTAATCTTTTCTATTTCAATTATAAATTTTGGAAGAAGGTTATTTACTTACTTATATACATCTGTCACATAAAAAAAAAAGATGTGAAATGGCTGTCACGGATGTCGATCGCAAGGCAAGTACATATGCTGTATGTCATTGTCCACTTACCACAACACCTGCCACGAGTGCCACGACACCGGCCACGAGTGCCACGACACCGGCCACGAGTGCCACGACACCGGCCACGAGTGCCACGTGACCTGCCATGAGTGCCACGTGAACGGCCACGAGTGCCACGTGACCTGCCACGTGACCTAGTTGTGGATTGTCTACTTGCCACGTCACCTGCCACAAGTTATTGGGCTCCTAGCACCAAGTGACCCCCAGATATGGGCGATATTTCAAGTACTTTTCTGCAGCAGATAATGACATTTTGTGACCCGACTTTGGGGCCACGTATCTCGGGGGCACTTATAGCTAGAAACCCCAAATTTGGTATGCAAACACAGTAGAACTAGCATTACAACGGGGTTACTTGGTGATAGAAACCCCAAATTTGGGGTTATTGTAGTGCCAGTTGTAATGTGTTTACATACCAAATATTTTGGGATTTCTAGCTATAAGTGGCCCCGAGATACGTGGCCTCAAAGTCGGGTCACAAAATTTAATTCTCTGCTGCAGAAAAGCACTTGACAGATCGCCCCTATCTGGGGGTCACTTGGTGCTAGGAACCCCATAACTTGTGGCAGGTGACGTGGCAAGTGGACAATCCACAACTTGGTCACGTGGCACTCATGGCAGGTGTTGTGGTAAGTGGACAATGACATACAGCATATGTACTTGCCTTGCGATCGACATCCGTGACAGCCATTTCACATCTTTTTTTTATGTGACAGATGTATATAAGTAAGTAAATAACCTTCTTCCAAAATTTATAATTCAAATAGAAAAGATTAGAACAGAATAGAAAAAAAATATAATTTAGAAGAATAAAATAGAAAGAATATACAACCATCTTCTGAAATTCGAATTTCGAATAGAATAAATTTGAATTTCGAATAGTATGAATTCAAATTTTTTAATTAATTAATTAATTTTAACTTTGGATAGAAAAGATTATAATAAAATAGAAAATAGACTAGAAAAACAATAACCCCAAATTTGGGGTTTCTATCACCAAGTAACCCCGAGATACATGGACCCAAATTCGGGTCACAAAATATTTTCGAATCCGGTTGAAATAGTTTCAAATGCAGTTGAAATAATTTCGAATCATGTTGATACTATTTCAACCGGATTCGAAAATATTTTGCGACCCGACTTTGGGTCCATGTATTTTGGGGTTACTTGGTGATAGAAACCCAAAATTTGGAGATGTTGTAGTGCTAGTTCTACTGTGTTTGCATACCAAATTTGGGGTTTCTAGCTACAAGTGACCCCGAGATATGTGGCCCCAAAATCGGGTCGCAAAATGTCATTCTCTGCTCCAGTAAAGTGCTTGACATTTTGCGACCCGACTTTGGGTCCACATATCTCGGGGCCACTTGTAGCTAGAAACCCCAAATTTGGTATGCAAACACAGTAGAACTAGCACTATAACATCTCCAAATTTGGGGTTTCTATTACTAAGTGACCCTGAGATACGTGGACCCAAAGTCGGGTCGCAAAATATTTTCGAATCCGGTTGAAATAGTTTCAAATGCGGTTGAAATAATTTCGAATCATGTTGAAATAATTTCGAATCCGGTAGAAATATTTTCGAATTCGGTTGAAATATTTTCGAATGCGACTGATTTTCGAATTCGGTCGAAAACAAAACGAAATCCGAAAACGAATTTAACAAATTTAACGAATCTAACTAAACAAAATTAATTAATTAACGAATTAAAACGAAACGAAACGAATTTTTTCCTTTTACACATGTCTAACGTACATCATGTACGACGGCACTATAAAAGGGGAAGTTCCATTCTGATGGCGCCACCCTTTTGGCTGCTTTTGCGGATTTTGTTTTACTGCGTGTTAGTAAAAGTTTGGGAAGAGACGATTCGCGCTTTTCAGTCTTCGTGCTTTAAAGATCGTTTTCTGGTGTTCAGTTTGTGCTTGTGAGTTCGTATCTGTCTTTCAGTGCTTGTAGTCAGTTCGTATCTGTTTTTGCAGTGCGTTCTTGTCCGCTCGTTACTGTTTTTCAGGTCGTTCTTCAGAGGCCTTGCTGTTCTTCAGTGCGTTCTTTTAGTTCGTTCTGATTAGACAAACGTTTTATAGCCATGTTGCGGGTACGTTCTTGTCGCCGAGATCGTGCTGTGCTTGGTGCTGGGCTTGTTGCTTTATCCCAGCTCAGGTCCATGAACAGGGTGAGGAGGAGTTCATGGACCAAGAATTGGTTGCTCCAGCGGGACCAATTCTGTCACATGCCTCTGCTGTGGGAGATCCAGGAGAATAACCCTGATGACTACAGGAATTTTCTTAGGATGTCTGACCCCGTTTTTCAGCAGCTGTTGGCTTTGGTGTCCCCCTATATCACCAGGCAGGACACCACTATGCGGGAAGCCATCACTGCTGAGCAGAGGCTAGTTGCTACGTTGCGCTACCTGGCAACAGGGAGAAGCTTGCAGGACCTCCAGTTCTCGACAGGCATCTCCCCCCAGGCTCTGGGCGTAATTATCCCAGAAATCTGTTCTGCCATAATCCAAGTCCTGCAGGAGGACTATATTAAGGTAAGTTTTGTCCTTTAACCTCACATTCTATGTATTTAATGCTTGCTAATGTATAGTATTTTTTTAAACAGTCCCTAATTACCATGATTGTAATATGCTGTGAATGTCCCCTTTGTCCCCATGCATGTTGTAAGCTTTTTTTTATCAAACAGAGTTTTATTTAGATAGAAAACATAGTTACACGTTCAAATTTGTACATGGCAGGTATACAACTTACAGTCATTGACAATAAAGATAACTTGGCATGACTTTCTTATGTAACGTACTTGGGGTCAAGGGGCCCTCTAGTGGCCCACATGTATATTGCAGCACATAGAAAAATAAAAAAATAAATAAAAATACGGTCAGTATCATGAACATCGTTGACAAACCATAATCGTGTGGTCCCACATTATTCAATGGTTTCAGAAGCCCGAAGCCACCTATCCCAAATTTGTTCATATTTTGCGGGGCAGCCTCTATGAGAGTATACCAGTTTTTTATAAGGAAGAGTAGCATTGACCTCCGCCATCCAATGCAAAAGCCTCGTGGTTCAGCCCTCATCCACACCCTAGCAATAACCTTCCTTGCGGAGAACAATGTTTCGTGGAGAAATATTTTCGTGAATTTATTTAAGTCCGGATCAGGGAAAATCCCCAATAGGCATAATTTAGGTTCCAATGTGACAGGTGATCCCATGACATCATGTAGGAACTTGACGACCTGTGACCAGTATGCCTGTATTTTGGGGCAGCGCCAGAGAAGATGGAAAAAGGTGCCCGGGGCCAGGCCACACATGGGGCACATACTGGACCGCTCCGGCCTATATCTGGAGACCACGAGCGGAGTGAGGTATGCCCTATTGACTACAAAAATGTGTTAGGCGATCTGACAGTTTAGGGGAAACTAACTTGCAGGTGTCCAGAGCATCACTCCACTCGTCGTCCCCCACCGGTCCCAGGTCCTCCTCCCATCTGGCCTTTACCGCGTAGGCAGAAACACTTGCCTGCGGGAGTGTAAGCATACAGTAAAATTGCGAGATCAACCTTTTAGGGTCCGGACATTTCACTGCCGCCATCAGTGGGTTACCAGTCATGGGTGTAGCAGCCGGCCAGAATTGCGCACGATAGGCGTGGCGAAGCTGTAGATATCTAAACGACATGTGGTTTGGGAGATCAAACTCAGTTTTGAGCCCATTGAAGGTTTTGAGCGACCCATTGTGCACTATATGTTTCAGGTAGAGTATCCCCCTAGAGCTCCAGAGTTCACAGTCAGGAATGGAGAGAAACTCCGGCAAGGCCACATTATGCCACAGGGGAGTGTAGTCATTTATTGTAGGTATGTTAAGCCTAGTGGAGGCTATATCCCATATCTTTCTATAGTGGTAAATCAGGGATTTGCGTTCAGTAGGGCCTTTAATGTCCCCCCCCCCCGCCTGCGATAATCGTCATAGGGTCTCCCTGAATCTGGGCCCACCCTGGACATAACAAGCAGAGAAACCTCCCCATATCCGACTTGTCTATATGAAATAGTTGTGACAATTGGGCTGCCAGGTAGTAAAGATTAAAGTCTGGTAGGGCTGCACCAGCTAGATCGGTGGGATTTTTAAGCCTCTGCCAGGGGAGTTTGTGTCTACTTCTACCCCAAACAAATGACTTCAGCAGTGATTCCATCTGTTTAAAGTGTCTGAGTATCAGGTAGATAGGAGTATGCCATAGTATACAGAGGATTTTGGGTAGAAGTACCATCTTTACCAGGTTTATCCGGCCCATCACTCCCAAGGGGAGTCTCGCCCAGATCTGAGTCTTGTGCTTAAGCATGTTGTAAATGGGAACTATATTGAGCTGGATATAGTCTGCCGGGTCTCGGGTGGTCTGTATACCTAGGTATTTGATAGTGTCTACTCTCTGAAGGGGGAGCAGGGCTCTGTCTGCGGGTGGCGGGAAGCTGTCCAAAGGTAGTATTTGGGATTTATCCCAGTTAATGCGAAGTCCTGAGAACACGCCAAACTGATCTATCAGGTTCAGAGCTGTCGGGAGAGAATTAATTGAGTCGTCCAAATATAAGAGGGTATCATCGGCATAAGTGCTGATGGTTTCTGTCACGCCCCCCTTACTGAGCCCCACTATCCCAGGATGGGCGCGTATAGCGATTGCCAGTGGTTCCGCCGCCAGCGCATATAGCAGTGGCGACAGAGGACATCCCTGCCTGGTGCCTCTGAAGAGCTGAAAACGCTCCGAGGACCACCCATTAGCCACTACCCGCGCCACCGGGGCTTGGTATAGGAGTTGCACCCACTTTACAAAGTTTGGGCCTAGACCGAATTTTCCCAGGCATGTCCATAGATACCCCCATTCGACGGAGTCGAAGGCCTTAGCCGTATCCAAGGCTACTATTATTCTAGATCCCGTGGTATCGTGCGTAGTCTGAAGGTTCATAAATAGGCGACGTAAGTTGAAGGACGTATTTTTACCCAGCATGAAGCCTGTCTGGTCCCCATGGATTAGGGAAAGTATAACTTTGTTTAGGCGGATGGCAAGCACTTTTGCAAGGATCTTGACATCCACCTTCAACAGGGAGATGGGACGGTACGACTCAGGAAGATGTGGGTCCTTGCCCGGCTTGGGGATCAGCACTATGGTGGCTTCACGCATAGTCGCTGGGAGCTCGGAGGTCTCAAAGATGGAGTTGTAGAGTGACAACAGTCTAGGAACCAGGAGGTCCACATAGGTGGAGTATAATTCCGCTGGCAGGCCATCCGAACCCGGGGCCTTGGAGGCAGGGAGCTCCGCTATAGCCTCAGAAATCTCGTCCGCCGTCAGCGGTGCGTCTAACTCCCCTGCTTGGTCTTCAGTCAGTCTGGGCATAGGTAGGTCTGAGAGAAACAGATCCATTGTGGATGTGTCCTCCGGGGCCCGTGTGGCGTACAGGGAGGCGAAAAAGTCTCTCAATTGTGACGTTACGCTTCTAGGGTCTGTAATCAACACACCTCCAGGGGAGCGAAGTGATATCACCACCGGCGGTCTCTCCTCGCAATGCACCATATAAGCCAGAAGTTTACCAGCCTGCTCCCCATGCTCAAAGGAGTTTTGTCTGTGGAAGAACATTTTACGTTTAGATTTCTCATATTGTATGATGTCTACTGTCCTAGATCTAAGCTTAACAGCTGCTGCTTTGTCTACCGTAGGATCCCTTATAAATTCCCTTTCTGCCGTGCGCAGGTCCTCCAACGCCCTGTCCATGACCGTGGCTGAGGTGTGTTTAATTAGATTGATGCGCTTGGTGAGTGTCATACGTACGTGCAATTTAAATGTGTCCCAGACTATCTGAGGTGTGGATGTGCCCTCATTTCTAGCTAAGTGTTGTTCCCAATCAGTTATAATATCATCGTCTTCTGGGATTAGGGTAAGCCAGAATGGGTTCAATCGCCATGCAGCTGGTGGTTTGTCGTGTGGTAGGGATATCGTGATCCAGTATGGGCAGTGGTCTGAGAGTGACCTAGGGGAAAAGCCCGCCCCAACCAGCCGTGGCCGCAGGGGTTGGGATAGGAGAATGAGATCTATGCGGGACATGGAGTGGTGGGTAGGAGAGAAGCAGGAGTATGCCTTGGCGGTGGGGTGCATGGACCTCCATGTATCTATGAGGTTAAAGTCAGTCAGTAGTCTTGCGAACCTTGTAGGATGCGCAGGCGATGGGGCAGTCACGGATTGACTCAGCCTGTCAAGGCTGGGATCAAGGACATTGTTGAAGTCTCCTAGCCAAACTGCCGGGACAGAGGGGTGTAGTGCCATGAAATCAAACCCAGCAGACAGTATACCTGAGCTAAACGGAGGCGGTACATAAAAGGCTAACAATAGGAACAACTCTCCCTGCAATTTAACCTGCAAGAACACATATCTACCTGCGGGGTCAACTTCCAAATCTATGAGTTCGAAGTGGGTGGACTTTGACACCAGGACAGACACTCCCCTGGAATGAGAGGTGTGTACTGAGTGGTATGCCCATCCAACCCACGGGCGTTTAAGCGCCCTCTGCACCCGTCCCTCTGCATGTGTCTCTACCAAGACAATCACATTGGCATACTGTTTTTTTACTATGGAGAACACTGCCGATCGTTTAACCGGGTCTCCCATGCCTCGGACATTCCACAAGAGGAACTTCAGGGTGGCCATGTGGGTGGGAAGAAATCAGTGTGCGGAGTATCTGACCCCATTGACCCCTGGGCATCAAACGTGCCCATGTACATATAGGAAGAATAATAAAACTGTAGCGGTACTGTAAGCTGATCATAGCAATATGCATAGATAATTTCAACATGCAACATGAACTTTTCACTCAGAAATGCAAACCACCCCCCCCCCACCCTGCCCTGCACTGACCCAAACTTGTGCGGGCATAATCCCTAACTTGCCAACATGGCATCAAAGTTGTCCACCCTGTAGGGGAAAAGCAAAATTCAAACAATACAGATTCTGCATTTCCTAATAGAAAGCTGAGGAGAGCAACCACAGGTGCACATACTCGTGGTGGCGGGCCATTCCCCCGCAGGGTGCACGCGTAGTGAAAGGGGGCGAAACTACGCTGTGTAGCGTTAGTCATTGAAGGACGATGCTCACTAAATACAGTGAGATCAGTAGGGCAAAGTTATCTTCCGCCGGGCAAAGCAGAATGTCCTGATGAAAGAAGTAGAACTGTTCCACTCAGTATATTATACACAGGGGCGTATTTGACCCATGTGTATGATTAGGGCCGGGGGGCTGTTAGGCTGTTCATGGTTTAGGGAAGGATAGAAAAGGTAGGCAAGTAATACAGTCTTGAGTGCCCTCCAAATCCAGAAGGGGGGGTGGGAAGAGGACAAGGGGAAAAATGGGCTGAGATGTTGCATAGGGAGCAGTTATACAGGGCAGTTCTCCATGTATAGAGGGAATACACTCAGGGGAATCAGGGGAGCTGTTAACAGGCCCCATGCCGCGTACACACGATCATTTTTCCCGTCGGGAAAAATGACATTTTTTCCTTTGGACGAGAAAAACGATCGTCTGTGGGCTTTTTGCCGTTTTTCCCGACGGGAAAAACGGCATTAATCACGATGAGAAAAATTAGAACATGTTCTAATTTTTCTCATCGTTTTTTTCCAGCATTTTTTGCCGCGGCAGTTTTCCCATAGGGAAACACTGCCACGGAGCCCACACACGGTCGTTTTTCTCGACAAAGAAAAAAATGACGGGAAAAACGGTCGTGTGTGGGGGAACATGCCGTTCCCTAGTTTTTCATTTTTTTTCATGTTGTGATTCACGGCGGTGTTTTCACCGCCGTGAATCACGATCGTGTGTACGCAGCATCAGTTGTGGAGAAAGATTGGGGACAGAGCCATGTCAAGAATAAAAGAACAGGGGACTGAAAGTGGCATAACTCACATTTCCTCAGCGGTGTGCCTCTTTGTTCCAACCATGTTATAGCTGCTTCTGGATCCTCAAAAAAGTACACTCTGTCTTCTCCCTCCACACGCAGGCGAGCTGGGAACAGCATTGCATATTTGATGTTCTTAATGCGGAGGCGTTTTTTGGCTTCTGTGAATGATTTCCTCCTGCGCTGAACTTCTGCTGAGAAATCCGGGAAGACGGCCACCATCTTCTTTCCCAGGGGGATGTTTCCTTTTTCTCTGCTGAGACGGAGGATGGTGTCTCTATCCTTGAAATTCAGGAATTTGGCAATAAAGGTGCGGGGGGGTGCCCCAGCCGGCGGCAATCTCCCTGACATGCGATGTGCGCGCTCGACAACAAACATGGGAGAAAATGCCTCTCTGCCATACGTATCACACAACAGACCCTCTAGGAATGTAGGGGGGTCCTTCCCCTCCACCCCCTCCAGCAAACCGATGAACCGCAGATTGCATCGGCGGAGTCTGTTCTCGAGGTCATCCTGCTTTTGCAGGAGCTGATTGACCTGCAACTGCATAGCATCTGAGGAGTTCTGAAGGGGGGGGGGGGAGGGAATCCTCCACGCTGCTGATTCGATTCTCAGCCTCTGTCACTCTCTCTTAGCTTCTGAAAGTCCTGCCGCACCAGGGAGATATCCATCTTCACCTCGTCAATCTTGGCCGTGAGGTTAGTTTGGCAGGCTGTGACTGCTTCCTGACAGGCGGTGATTGCCTCCAGCACCTTTGCTGTGTCTCCCCGCATGGAGGGCTCCCCTCCCGGCGAGGCGCCATCTTGGATCTGAGGGTCCGGATCTGTTCGGCGGTATTTACCTAACCTGGCCACTGCTTCTGCCGCTTTTTTTGGTGGGGACATGATCCCTACAGGTTCCCCCGGCTGTATGGTCCAACTGGTGATCTCTATCTGCGCTGTGGGTCCCAGGATGTGCGGGTCAGGATTTTCGGCCGGCGGAGCTCAGTGCCCTAACGTCCTATCTCATGCTGCTCCAGGCCACGCCCCCCCATGTTGTAAGCTTTTAATGCTACTTTTTTTGGCCTACATGCATATTTCCAAACACCAACCTCTCCAGCATTCTATCCTGGGCCCAAACACA
Organism: Rana muscosa; assembly: GCA_029206835.1. Classification (NCBI taxonomy): domain Eukaryota; kingdom Metazoa; phylum Chordata; class Amphibia; order Anura; family Ranidae; genus Rana; species Rana muscosa. The sequence goes on along the minus strand of CM055122.1, from coordinate 382,002,119 downwards.
CCTAGCCTAGTCACTTCCCAATGTTTTTTGTCAGCTCCATTGTAGTGCTTGACCATAGGCGTGCGCACAGGGTGTGCCAGGTGTGCCCAGGCACACCCTAATCACTGTGCAACACAGATTCCCCCTACTGCCCTGGCTCCCCCTCCTTCCCCTTGCAGCACTTCCAGCTTCCCTACTCTCCTCTCCCACCGGCTGTTGCTGCTGGGGATGTTTTAGGATGAGTGGGGGAAGGGCAGGTAAATATGTAACTTACCGTTCCCTTCCCTTTCATTGTGAGTGATCGGTAGTATATGTAGAGCTTTGGGGTGCACACCCTAATGTATGGGTGCTCAACCTGTGGCCCTCCAGCTGTTGCAGAACTACAAGTCCCATGAGGCATTGCAAGCCTCTGACAGTTACAAGCTTGACTCCCAAAGGCAGAGGCATGATGGGAATTGTAGTTTCGCAACAGCTGGAGGGCCACTGGTTGAGCACCCATGCCCTAATGCAATAGGCTGTGCACGCCTATGTGCTTGACCCCCCCAATTTTTTTTTGAGTTTATATTATTTTTAAAAATTCTGACAGAGTGCTAGAGCCTTTATTTATGATGTCCCCAACTCATCTCAACCCCCCCCCATAAAATAATTTAATTGGTTCATCAGAGGGGGTGCTGAATCAGATTCTTGCTGATTTTTAGCTCTTATTAAAATACTCCTTAAAAATTAATGTTATACTGATGTTTTTCCAAGAATGTTTTGTGATAATCTGCTTGCACTGTTTAGGTATCAAAGTATTCATTTTATTTTTTGGTTTGACTCCACAGTTCCCTTCTACGCCACAGGAATGGCAGAATGTGGCATCTGAGTTTTCTCAGCGTTGGAACTTTCCCAACTGTGGAGGAGCCATTGATGGCAAGCACGTCCGCATCGCGCCACCACCCCGTTCGGGATCCTTTTATTTTAATTACAAAGGGTTCCACAGTATTGTGCTGATGGCGGTGGTGTCTGCCAATTATGAGTTCCTTTATGTGGATGTTGGGAAAAACGGGCGGATGTCTGACGGTTGAGTTTTGCCCAGACAGATTTCGCCGACTGGTTTCAATCAGAAAACCTGGCATTGCCACCTGCGGCAGAGAATGAAGATGGACTACCCTTCGTTTTCATCGCAGATGAGGCATTTGCACTAGGTCCAAATCTGATGAGGCCTTTTCCACAAAGGACCCTCACCCCTGAGAGGAGGGTCTTTAATTATAGGCTGGCCAGAGCCAGAAGGGTGGTTGAAAATGCCTTTGGCATCATGGCCAGCCATTTCCGCCTCTTTCATACCTCTCTAAATATGGCGGAGTACAAGTGGAACCACATAGTAATGTGCTGTTGCATCCTCCACAATTTTTTAAAAAGACACTCAACGAATTATCTATCTTCAGTTGGCCTTCAGGCCACACGCTACTCTAATGTAGCATTGCCAGCCCAGGAAGCTGGCCCTACAGGCTTGGCCCCCCAAAGCGGGCGTGATGTGCGCCAACGTTACCTTGATTATTTTATGGGTAGGGGGGCCATTGCAATGCCTAACGACCTTGAAAACGTTTTTAATAAAAATATTCTTTATAATGAAAACATCTTGTTTTGTTTTATTTGGGTTGATTTGATCTTTCTCCTAGGTCAGTGATGGTGAACCTTGGCACTCCAGATGTTTTGAAAATACATTTCCCATGATGCTCAACTACACTGCAAAGTGCCTGAGCAACATGGGAAATGTAGTTCCAAAACATCTGGGGTGTCAAGGTTCACCATCACTGTCCTAGGTTATCCTAGTGCACTTGTAGTGCCATGTGTATTTTTCATAAGTAAATAACCATCATTGTCAGTGTAAACACCCCCATTTTTTTATGTTTTTGCCAATATTGATATAAGAAGCCACACATTGTTGATTATAAAATATTTTTAATTGTAGCACATTTAAAAATTTTAGATTTTTAGAAAATGGTATACTTTTTGGATTTTTGGGTATTTTTCTTGCTAAAACGCATGAACCATATGTAACTTGTAAAGTTCAACATGTACAATAGTACTAAAAACAATTAAAACTTTACAAAACAAAACACCAAAACAACAAACAAAAATCAAACTAACATTTTTGGACATATTAAAGATTTAAACCCTCCCAAGAACATCTCTTATTTTTTTAATTCTTTGCTCCAGCTGCTTGGTCTTTTGCCTGATCTGGAGCAAGTTTTGGTTCATATGATCCAGGTCAAGAGAGCAGACCAAGAGTTCTTGGATCACCATCTGGGCACTGTGACTGGTGAATCTTTCTTGGGCCACACGCAGAAAGGCACCTAAAATTTTGAAACACACAATGGGGGTGATTTACTAATAACAGTGTGCTGCGCTGGTTGATACCTTAATTGCTGCGCCGGATAAATCCTTCACTGGGCGCAGGAACCAGTGGCGCACTGTTATAGTAAATAAAAATGTCAGCGGCGCTTTATTGAAAATTAATGGTTCCCTATAGACATGTGCACACTGAAATATTTCGTTTCGGAATTTCGTTTTCGTCCGAAAAATGTATTTATTTAGTTACTCCCGAAATTAGTTTTTATTTATTTCGTTTTTCGTTAGAAATTGCATTAGTCCGAAAATCGTAATTAATTAAGGTCGAATCTGTCATTGAAGGCTTATGGTGTCTGTCGAATGTTCAAAGAAGATTCGACGGAGCAGCGAAACTGTACGACGCTGCAATCATACATTTCCGGTCGAATGTTCCGCCTACAAGCTATAGTAGAATTCTAATGTTGTATGACTAGTAATAATTATATTTATTAATTACTATTACTAGTCAACCAACATTAGAATTCTTCTATAGCCTATGGGCCGATGCATTTGACCGGAAATGTACGATTGCAGCGTCGGAAAGTTTAGCTGCACCGTCGAATCTTCTAATTTTCGATAGACACCATAAGCCTTCAATGACAGATTCGACGTTTGTATGTTTTTCGATGCTTTGTCGAATCTTCGTCGTTCATGTTGAATTGTCAAGTTAGTTCTAGCTATTTTACTGATTGGTTACAATCAGCCAATTACATTCATCAACATCATATTTTTATTTTACTTCCCCCCACCCAATTCCAGCAGCGATCTTTTCTCTCTATGTCGAATCTATTCTCTCTATAACGTTGAATCTTTTCTCTCTATAATGTTGAATCTTTTATCTCTATGTCGAATCTTTTCTCTCTGTGTAGAATAATCTTGGGACTAATAGAGTTAAGGTTAGGCACATTCGACCACAGGTTCGATAGACACAGATTTATTGTCAGCGTCACGTCGAATCTCCTATCTATATCGAACTGTTGTCGCAACGAAAACGAAAATAAAGCATTTGTTTATGTCAGATCTTTCGGTTTTCGGATTCTGTGCTTTCGTTTTAGTTTGTTAAAACGATAACGAAAATACCTGAAATTCGGACGAAAATGCATTCGGACGAAAACGAATGCACATGTCTAGTTCCCTATGGGAGCCCATTGATTTGAATAGAGGTCACCCGGGAAGTCGGATGAAGCCGATCCGACTCGCGGGGCGACTCGTGTGCCGGCTGACACAGGGACAGCCCGACTTTGCGAGGCAACTTGGACACGACCTGAGCGTGAAGCAGCCGCTCAAGTCGTGTCCTAGAGGTGACTACCTGGCCGAGAATGTCTCCAGCGCGATGGCATCACGCTGGTTCTCTGCAGCCTCGCGCTCGCTGTCCCGTGTTTGGTATGAATCATAAAGGGGAACTCCACGCCAAATTTTAATTAAAAAACCGGCATGGATTCCCCTCCAGGAGCATACCAGGCCCTTAGGTCTGGTATGGATTTTAAGAGGAACCCCCTAAGCCGAAAAAACGGCGTGGGGGTCCCCCCAAAATCCAAACCAGACCCTTATCCGAAACACGCAACCTGGCAGGCCGCAGGAAAAGTGGGGGGGACGAGAGCGGCCCCCCTCCCTCCTGAACCGTACCAGGCCGCATGCCCTCAACATGGGGGGTTTGGTGCTTTGGGGCAGGGGGGAGACCTGTGGCCCCCCACCCCAAAGCACCCTGCCCCCATGTTGATGGGGACAAGGGCCTCGTCCCGACAACCCTGGCCGTTGGTTGTCGGGGTCTGCGGGCGGGGGACTTTTCGGAATCCGGGAGCCCCCTTTAATAAGGGGGCCCCCAGATGCCGGCCCCCCACCCTATGTGAATGAGTATGGGGTACATCGTACCCCTACCCATTCACCTGGTGGCAAAAAAGTCAATAAAAAACACAACACAGGTTATTAAAGTAATTTTATTAGGCAGCTCCGGGGGTCTTCTTCTGACTTCGGGGGTCTTTCTGCCGGGCGCCCCGCTATCTTCTTCCAGCTCTTTTGCTAGCGGGGTCCCGGTCTTCCTCATCATCTTCTTCCGACTTCGGGGGTCTCTTGTTCTGTTCTCCGGTGTCGTCTACGCGCTCTCCGGTTCTTCTCCCGCTCTCCGGTTCTTTCTGCCTTCTGCCGGGTGCCCCGCTATCTTCTTCCAGCTCTTTTGCTAGCGGGGTCCCAGTCTTCATCGTCGTCTTCTTCCCTCTTCTCTCCGCCTAATGTTGCCTCGTCGCTGTCTGCCGCTACAATGCTCTGTCTGCGGAGCGTACCCACTTATATTGGCATGGGGCGTGGTCACCGGGTGATGCCACCGCTGACCCCGCCCCCGTATGATGTCACAGTCCCGGGGAATGATGGGACTGTGACGTGATACGGTTCAGGAGGGAGGGGGGCGGCCTGCCAGGTTGCGTGCTCAGATAAAGGGTCTGGTGTGGATTTTTAGGGGGACCCCACTCTATTTTTTTTGTTTGGAGCGGGGTTCCCCTTAAAATCCATACCAGACCTGAAGGGCCTGGTATGGATTTTTAGGGGGACCCCATGCTATTTTTTTTTAGTTTGGCGCGGGGTTCCCCTTAATTTTGGTGTGGGGGGGTCCCCTTTGAATCCATACTAGACCCAAGGGCCTGGTATGGACCTGGGGGGGGAACCCACACTGTTTTTTTTCAAGTTTTTTTTTTTTAGAGCCGGCAATGTTTATTTTTTTTACATTTCCTTTAACAACCAGCTATAAACAGGTTAAAAAATAAATAAATAGCCGCAAAATCGCGGTACTTGCGTTTTGGATGCGGGTCCATTGAATTCTATTACATCCAAAACACTGTTTTTGGCCTGGAAAAAAAATCTGCAGTTGCGTTTAACCTCGTTTTTCACAAAGCCTAAAAATGCCTTCAGACGCCAAAGATTTCCAAGTTTCAGACGCGGTACCGGCGTTTAGCCGCATTTTAGTTTAGAAGCGTTTTTAAAGGTGACCTATTTTTTTTACATTGATAAACTCAAAAATTATGGCAAATGAGGAAAAATCACTATATATATATATATATATATATAAAAATATGAAATTGCTTCCATTCCACAACTTGGGGCAGGTGACGTGGCAAGTGGACAATCCACAACTTGGGGCAGGTGACGTGGCAGGTGGACAATCCACAACTTGTGGAAAGTGATGTGGCAAGTGACAGGCTAAATACAACTACACTGCTGCCCTCTCAGCTGCTGATACTCACTCTGGTCTCACAAAATAGCTGCAATGGTTAATACTGTTTTTGGAGCTTAGGGCGGCTCCTTATGGTGTTTCCTAACTAAACGCATATAGACGCAAATGTGGTAAAACGCGGCATGCAAACGCCACAAAGCGCGCCTTTCTAAACGCCGCTTTCAACCTTAGTTCTGAACACTTTGCACCAGCGTCCCGTGTACATGGGGCCTAAAAAAGCCTATGCCATTTACAGCTCAAAAACGCCATGGTGGCCATGAGGCCATAGGCCAACATGGAGAGACGTTTTTAAGCTGCAAAAAACGCTCAAACAAGCGGCTGGAAAAACGTCCGTGTGCATGTAGCCTTATATTAACCACTTGTGCACTGGCCACTTAAACCCCCTTCCTGCCCAGACCAATTTTCAAATTTCAGCGCTGATGCACTTTGAATGACAATTGCGCGCTCATACAACACTAACCCAATGAAAATGTATTATTTTGTGGCACACAAATAGAGCTTTCTTTTGGTGCTATTTGATCACCTCTGCGTTTTTTTTTTCCAATAAATACAAAAGACCGACTTAAAAAAAAAAAAAAAATTTGGATATTTTAACCACTTCAGCACTGGGCCTATTCTGGCACTTCTCTCCTTCATGTAAAAATCATAAATTTATGGCTATAAAATTACTTCAAAACCCCAAACATTATATATGTTTTTTTGCAGATACCCTAGGGAATAAAATAGCGGTCATTGCAAATTTTTATCTTGCTCGGTATTTGCGCAATAAATTTGCAAACGCCTTTTTTTTGGAAAAAAATGGTTTCATGAATTTAAAAAAAATTACAAAACAGTAAAGTTAGCCCAATTTTTTGGGATAATGTGAAAGATGTTGTTATGCTGAGTAAATAGATACCTAACATGTCACGCTTTAAAATTGCACACACTCATGGAATGACACCAAACTTCAGTACTTAAAAATCTCCCTAGGCGATGCTTGAATTTTTTTTACACGTTACCATTTTCGCATTACAGAGGAGGTCTAGTGCTAGAATTGTTGCACTCGTTCTAACGCACGCAGCAATAGCTCACATGTGTGGTTTGAACGGCGTTTACATATCTGGGCGGCACTTACATGTGTGTTCGCTTCTGAGCGTGAGCTACCGGGGACATGGGCGTATTTCTTTTTTTTTTTTTTATTATAATTTTTTTTGTTTTTTACTTTTTTTAGGGAGGCCCCACTCTATTTTTTTTTTGTTTGGAGCGGGGTTCCCCTTAAAACCCATACCAGACCTGAAGGGCCTGGTATGGATTTTTAGGGGGACCCCTATGCTATTTTTTTTAGTTTGGCGCGGGGTTCCCCTTAATTTTGGTGGGGGGGGTCCCCTTTGAATCCATACTAGACCCAAGGGCCTGGTATGGACCTGGGGGGGAACCCACACTGTTTTTTTTTCCAAGTTTTTTTTTTTTAGAGCCGGCAATGTTTATTTTTTTTACATTTCCTTTAACAACCAGCTATAAACAGGTTAAAAAATAAATAAAAAATAGCCGCAAAATCGCGGTACTTGCGTTTTGGATGCGGGTCCATTGAATTCTATTACATCCAAAACAATGTTTTTGGCCTGGAAAAAAAATCTGCAGTTGCGTTTAACCTCGTTTTTCACAAAACCTAAAAATGCCTTCAGACGCCAAAGATTTCCAAGTTTCAGACGCGGGTACCGGCGTTTAGCCGCATTTTAGTTTAGAAGCGTTTTTAAAGGTGACTTTTTTTTTTACATTGATAAACTCAAAAATTATAGCAAATGAGGAAAAATCATAATATATATATATATATATATATATATATAAAAAATATGAAATTGCTTCCATTCCACAACTTGGGGCAGGTGACGTGGCAAGTGGACAATCCACAACTTGGGGTAGGTGACGTGGCAGGTGGACAATCCACAACTTGTGGAAAGTGATGTGGCAAGTGACACGCTAAATACAACTACACTGCTGCTCTCAGCTGCTGATACACACTCTGGTCTCACAAAATAGCTGAAATGGTTAATACTGTTTTTTGGAGCTTAGGGCGGCTCCTTATGTTGTTTCCTAACTAAACGCATATAGATGCAAATGTGGTTAAACGCGGCATGCAAACGCCACAAAGCGCGCCTTTCTAAACGCCGCTTTCCACCTTAGTTCTGAACACTTTGCACCAGCGTCCCGTGTACATGGGGCCTAAAAACGCCTATGCCATTTACAGCTCAAAAACACCATGGTGGCCATGAGACCATAGGCCAACATGGAGAGATGTTTTTAAGCTGCAAAAAACGCTCAAACAAGCGGCTGGAAAAATGTCCGTGTGCATGTAGCCTTATATTAACCACTTGCGCACTGGCCACTTAAACCCCCTTACTGCCCAGACCAATTTTCAAATTTCAGCGCTGATGCACTTTGAATGACAATTGCGCGCTCATACAACACTGTAACCCAATGAAAATGTATTATTTTTTGGCACACAAATAGAGCTTTCTTTTGGTGCTATTTGATCACCTCATTGGTTTCATGAATTTAAAAAAATTACAAAACAGTAAAGTTAACCCAATTTTTTGGGATAATGTGAAAGATGTTGTTATGCTGAGTAAATAGATACCTAACACGTCACGCTTTAAAATTGCACACACTCATGGAATGACACCAAACTTCAGTACTTAAAAATCTCCCTAGGCGATGCTTTAATTTTTTTTACACGTTACCATTTTCGCATTACAGAGGAGGTCTAGTGCTAGAATTGTTGCACTCGTTCTAACGCATGGAGCAATAGCTCACATGTGTGGTTTGAACGGCGTTTACATATGTGGGCGGCACTTACATGTGTGTTCGCTTCTGAGCGTGAGCTACCGGGGACATGGGCGTATTGTTTTTTTTTTTTTATTATTATAATTTTTTTTGTTTTTTACTTTTTTGTATTTAATACTCTTTTTTTTTACTTTTTTGTTTTTTTGATCACTTTTATTCCTATTTCAAGGAATGTAAACATCCCTTGTAATAGGAATCTATTGTGACAGGTCCTCTTTATGGAGAGATGCAGGGTCAATAAGACCCCACATCTCTCCTCCAGGCTGGAAAGCATGAGATCGGTAAAAAAAAATCACGATCTCATGCTGACAGCCGAGATCACGGCTTTGTTTACATACGGGAACCCGGCGTGATGTCTTAACGTCACGCCCGGGGCTCTGACGGTCATAGAGATGACTGGTGACCATCTGGTCACCAGTCATCTCTATGCTTCCCATCATGGGAGAGGGAGAGCCCGGAGAAGCACCGGATGGCGGCGGGAGGGACGTCCCCTCCCGCCGCCTATAAGAACGATCAAGCGGCGGAACTGCCGCTATGATAATTTTTATCGTGCACAGAATCGCCGGCTGAAAAGAATGATATCTGAATGATGCCTGCAACTGCAGGCATCATTCAGATGTCACCGCACAAATCCAAGGACGTCATTTGACGGTGGGCGGTAGGAAAGTGGTTAATATTTCGAAAATTTTGAAACAAGGTAATTTTTCTCCTTCATTGATGTACACTGATGAGACTGCACTGATGGGCACCGATAAGGTGGCAAAGGTGGGCACTGAGAGGTGGCATTGCTAGTTGGGACTGGTGGGCATTGAGAAGTGGCACTGCTAGGTGGCAATGATAGTTGGCAGTGATGGGCACTGATAGGCAGCACTGCTAGGTGGCACTGATTGGCACCAATGGTGGGCATTGATAGGTGGCACTGGCAGGGGCTACTGATTGTCACAGATGCAGAATTGCCTCTTCCTCTTTGGGCCCGATGTTCCTTGCACATAAGCCGGTGATTGCCTTTTTTACGCTCACGCTGTCAGCACAAGGAGAAAACAAAAACCATTACCCAGCTTTTGGTTACATCACGTGATCAGCTGTCATTGGCTGACAGCTGATCACATGGTAAAGGGCAGGGATCGGCCCCTTACTCGGATCTGTCATCACCCGAGTCTCAGTGACTCGGTGACCACAGCGCGCGCGCGAAGGGGAGGATGTCTATTGACGGACTCCCGGCAATTGAGGACCGTGCTGTGGCCGTCCATGAGTTATAGCGCTGATCTCAAGTGGTTAAAGAGGGTCTATGGCTGCATTCACACCTGAGCGTTTTGTAGCCTGAAGCCTGAAGCTACAAAACGCTAGAGGGGAAAAAATCCATTATTCTCTATGGAGATGGTTCACATCTCCACTCCAAAACGCCTGAAGCCGTACGCCTGAAGCTCAAACAAGTCCTGGACCCTTTTTTGTCGCGCGAATCGGGCAGATTTGGGCGTTTTAGGAGTCATAGAATGTAATGGAAACGCTCGATTCAAGCATCTAGCGCGACAACGAGCGTTTTCACGGGCACAAATTCGCGCGACAAAACGCCGGTAAAAACGCTCGAAGCGCTACGCTCAGGTGTGAATGCAGTCTAAATGGGCCATTGACATGCATCACAATTCAACTTAGGAATGTGTCTTTGCAAAGTTAAACTAAATGAAATCCTCTTATTTTTGCTTGGGGATAGAGTTCTGATAGGGTGAAGACAACTCCCAAATTTGGCCACTTTATCCTTCCAAATAATTCACTTCCTGCCACACAGGAAGTGAGGGGAAATCCCTACCAATGTCTTTCCTTGGGGACACACAGGTCAATCTAAATACTTTCCCCATTATGTACATTGCACTCCAGCATTTTGCGGGGTACACCCCAAATTATTAGGTATTTTGGACTGGTTTATTTAATAAAGGCAAATCTACTTTGCACTACAAGTGCACTTGCTGGATATCCGAGGGGGACATGCAACACAAACAAAAAAAACACCATCTATGCTTTTACATGATTGGATGTTACAATCACCAGTGCTTTCCCTCAGATTTTCAGCAGCTACACTTTAACTGCAGAGTTGATTTGTCTTTACTAAACCCCAAACTATCCAATGATTTGGGGTGTACACAACAAAGTGCAAGAGTGCAATTTGTTTAATGGGGACACTAGTTAGCTTGATCTGTGTGTCCCCAAGAAAAGACATTGGTAGGGTTTTACCTTCACTTCCTGTTTAGCTGTGTGACAGGAAGTGAAGCCAATTTTACTAAAAGGGGACACAAAGCCCAACCTAAACAAAACAAAACAAGCAGGGGTTCTAACACTTACTTTGTTTCCCTCAAAATGCTCACAATTAGAATCGTATTGCCTTGAACTATTTTTAAGTGCAGTGCTCTAAATCAGTGCTTCTCAAGTACCCCCAACAGGCCATGTTTGCAGGTTTTCCTTCATCTTGCACATGTGCTTTAAATCACAGTCAATGGTTTTGTATTTTGGACAGCAATTCTCGATAAGATAAATTCACAAAACATGTCCTGTTGGGGGTACTTGAGGACTGAGGCTGAGAACCACAGCAGTAAAAAGGAAAGTTGAATACTTACCGCTCTGTAGTTTTCTTTTCCTGGTGACCATCCATGGCAGCACACAATACATGCATATGCTAGCATGAAAGCACCAGGGTAGACAAATCACACCTGTTTTGTTTTGACATGCCAATCAGCTGTCACATTTGTTGCAAAGAAAACGCAAAACAAACCTCAAAACTTTGCATCACATTTTATTGGTCAACAGAACAAAGGGAAGCCAAAATAAAAAACAGGGTCAATTTGAAACAGTCACAGACTCACAACATCTTGAGAAAGTTTTGGCAAAATAATGCAGACAATTAAATCAAAGTGAACAAACAACACACATTAACCACATCAAAATTATTTCAGGGGAACATTTCCCCCACACAAAAAAATACAACCCACAAAAGTAAAACAAACACCTGTTTTGCAAAGACATAACAAATAAAACACATGTGGTACAAAATCGATAAGTACACCAAAATTTATTTTTTGCCGGACACGCGCGCGCACACGCACGCACACACACACACACACACACACACACACACTTTCCTCTTTTCAGGGCAAGGGAGAGAATGCTATCTGCAAGCTTTACATAACATAGGTTTGTGTGCTAATGAGGCAATTGAAAACACATGCACAGTTCATGAAACACCCAAAATGCAAGTTCACCCAATGTAGAGACTGAACTTCAAAGTGGCCACACCTGTTAAGGATGTCCTTCAATTACTAACCCATAAAAACACTCTGAGCATGCCCAGAAATATCCAGGTGCTATTCACACACAAAAAGCAGCAAAAAAAAAAAATCTAACTGCTTGGGCATGCTCAGAACAACACAAATGCAGCTAGCAGAAAATAACCCCCCCCTCATCCAAAATTAAGCACATCATCCAGCATGCTACAAAATTAGAGATGGGACAATCACCCCCCCCCCCCGCCCCCTAGCAACAAATACCATTTCAGTCTATGGGAACTGACTTGTTAATTTTGCTAGTCCCCACTTGGCTGGCTTATCTTCTAGTTATTGGCCTTAAAATGGGGGCCCAGGTCCCACCCTAAGGGACATATATCAATGTCACCAATTTGGACAACACCAAAAGCAAAACAAGGAGAAGTGCCTTTAAATATGCCAAATTGCTTAAGGGCCATTTCACACCACATGCAGTCCATTGCGTTTTTTATGCATCAAAAATGCATGGAAAGTTGGTTATATGGTTCTAAATTGCAGTGTTTGTTCCAGTGCGTTCCTGTTCCACAAAAAAAGTAGAACATGCTGCATTTTACCTGCACTGGACTGTACTGGAACGCAGCAAAACGCATCATAAACGCACAGGAACGCACAGGAACACACCTAAATGCACCAAAAACGCACTGGAACACAATTGTCCTTATCTATGGTTAATAAAAAAGAGTTAAAAAAAAAGCACTGGACTGCATCAAAAACGTACCAAAAATGCGCATGCAAAAAAGCACCTGGAACGCATCCGGATTGCGTTTCTATGGTGTGAACTGGCCCTAGTTCACACCATAGAAACGCAGTCTGGATGCGTTCCAGGTGCTTTTCTGCATGCGCGTTTTTGACACGTTCCAGTGCATTTTTGATGCGTTTTTGATGCAGTCCAGTGTTTTTTTCCCCCCTCTTTTCACTTAGGACAAGTGTGTTGCAGTGCATCTTTGGTGCATTTAAGTGCGTTCCGGTGCATTCCAGTGCGTTTTTAGTACGTTTCGTTGAGTTTTTGATGTGTTTTACTGCGGTCCAGTACAGTTCTGTACCTAAAAAATGCAGCATGACCAATTTTTTTTTTCCTTTCTGAAACGCACTGGAACGGACTGCAGTGGTGTGAACTATGCCATTGGCATTAATGTGATCAACTTTCTTTGCGTTTTTCATGCATCAAAAAAACGCACTGCACTGCATCCGGTGTGAACTGGCCCTAAATAGTCTATAGTATGCCTGTAAAGTAGCACATGTTTTCCATGTTTATAACAGTTCGAGAGCAAAATTACATTTCTAAAGTAAAATAGTAATTTAAAAGTACTCGCGGCTGTAATGAATTGCTGGTTCCCGTCAATACAGATAAAAGTCATTGAAAGTCTTTGAAAAAAAAAAACATGCGTGGGGGTCCCCCAAATTCCATTACCAGGCCCTTCACGTCTGGTATGGATATTAAGGGGAACTCCGCGGCAAGTTTTAAAAAAAAATGGCATGGGGGTTCCCCCAATATCTGTACCAGGCCCTTCAGGTCTGGTCTGGATTTTAAGGGGACCCCCGCGCCAAACTTGAAAAAAAAATAGTGTGGGGGTCCCCCTAAAAATCCACACCAGACCCTTATCTGAGCACGCAACCTGGCAGGCCGCAGGAAAAGAGGGGGGACGAGAGAGCTGCCCCCCTCCCTCCTGAACCGTACCAGGCCACATGCCCACAACATGGGGAGGATGTCCCCATGTTGATGGGGACAAGGGCCTCATCCCCACAAACCTTGCCCGGTGGTTGTGGGGGTCTGCGGGCGGGGGGCTTATCAGAATCTTGAAGACCCCTTTAACAAAGGGGACCCCCAGATCCCGCCCCCCCTGTGTGAAATGGTAATGGTGTACAAATGTACCCCTACCATTTCACAAAGGAAGTGTCAAAAATTACAATAGCCGGTTTTTGACAATTCCTTTCGCTGCGCTACCGGCGCTAATGTTTTGTAAATACCAAAACGGCCGTTGCGCGTGCAGATGTGCCGATACTCATGGCGCAAACGTTTCGTAAATCAGCCCCACTGTTTTATAAATATGCAGGCCTACATCTATTACCTGAGGCTGTGGTGTATGACACTGACTTGTTGTGTTGCCATTATCCACTTCTTCCTCCACATCCTGCGGTTGTGGGTCTTGGGTTGGTGGTGTGGGGTTCCTAGCCTCCTGTCTCAAAGCTCTTTGAAGCCCTATGAGATTGAACCAAAAGGTATACTTGAGTAAATAAATATATTTAGGCCTGAAAGAGGAATATTAATCATTCTTTGGAAGTGTGGTACAATTGTCTGTTTTGTCAATAGTTCTAAGCTAGGGTTGCCACCTTTTCTTCAAGTCAAACCCGAACACTTTAGCGGCACACAGCACTTTTTTGTTTAAGTATAAACTATTCATATATTTTGCTATTAAATAACATTTCTAATCATATGAAGTTAATAACAAGAGTCCCCCTTTACATCAGAGTCCACAGAGTTCCACTTTTAAATCTGAACTCGCAGAGATCCCTTTTACTGTAAGGAGAGACTCTGCAGACTCTGATTTAAGGGAGAACTCTAACATAGGGGATACTCTGGGAACCCTTATTTAAGGGGGAACACTGGGAACTCTGATGTATGGAGAGGACTCTGATGTAAGGGGTGACACTGTGGCCTCTGGTGTAAAGGGGAACTCTGATGTAAGGGGTGCTCTGAGAACCCTGAATTACCTTAGTGTACTTACTAAGAGGCAGGAGAGAAGGGGGGAGAGGGTGAATCCCGGACAGGTGGCAACCCTATTCTAAGCTGAACACATGATTGTATCCATTACCAAAGCTGGTAGATTGATCTATTTTGGTCAAGTTTCACACATGGAAACACACCAAGTATCCACTTGATCACCTGTGTGTGACACCATAAAAAGAAAAAATGGGGATCATATCCACCCAGAGTGGTACTGGGGATACAATGTGATAGAAAAATGCCACGTCCCGAAAATCATAGATTGAATAAGTTAGGATGAAAAGATGGACTTTATGGGCATGACAAAAGTGATTAAAATTACTCAAGTTTTATTAAAAATAACAAAAGAGAATAGCAGAACATACAATAAAAATTGAATAGTATATATAACCATTCATCAATCTAGTGTTAACACACTTGAACACATCACCCAATGACCAAGATTCGATAAGAAAATTGAATTATACTAAATAGGATGACAGCAGGGTCATTTCCTTCTGTCACGTACCTGGTAGGTGAGCCCGACGTGCAGGGAGTGGCCTCTCGTAGACCTCTGGCTCGAGAACCCCTGATAGAGCAGACAGGGGCTCAGGAGGGCAAAGGAGCACAAGTGCCTGGCAGGAACTGAGGCAGGTGGAAGTAGAAGCAGCAGACTGCAGCGGTGGATAACTGATGGGAGACGTGCAGCGGTCCGCAGCAGGCACTAGAGGATCAGGAAGCAGACTTGGTGAAGACAGGCCGGGTCAGACACAAGCGGGCAGATGAGTACAAAGCAGGATCCAAGAATAGTTAAAGTCCAGGCCGGGTCAGTGTATCAGGCGGGCAGCAAACTGGTTAGAGGAGAAGGCAGAAGAGAAGTCGGGACGAGCCGTGGTCAGAGGCGGGCAGCAGACAGGAGAAGCCAGGGGAAGCCGGGTCAGGTACCAGACCAATTAGATCAGAGGTTCAGGTAACAAGGGTCTTCAGGAAACGCTGTAGGCCGGACAGCAAGGATGCAGAGTGACAGCTCTCTTTAAATAGGCAGTCTTTGGCGCCAAACTGCGTCATAGGCGCGCGCGCACTACCGCGCGCGCCCGCTCGCCACTATCGCGTGCCCGCTCGTTTGCCGCTATCGCGCATGCGCCGAACGGGTCTGCCTGTGCATAGAGATTCTGAGACCCCGATTGCTGGGATGAGTGAGAGAACGTCTTTCCTGACATTGCCCCCCTCCTACGGGCAGCCTCCGGATGCCCAACTGAGCCAGCCTACCTGGGTGAGACCTTTTGAAGGCCGTGATCAATCTTTTGGCATGAATGTTGGTTTCCGGTTCCCAGGAATTTTCCTCTGGGCCATAGCCCTTCCATTTAACCAGATATTGGGTTTGGTTGCGTCTCTTCCTGCAGTCCAGGATAGACTCGATTTCGAACTCTTCCTCACCATTGATGAGCACGGGCTCAGGAGGGCCAATACCTCGATTGGGAAAGGGATCTGGGACTGCAGATTTGAGTAGCGACACATGGAATATCGGGTGTATCCGAAAAGATTCCGGTAATTTCAGCTCGTATGCCACGTCATTAATTTTCCTTGTTACAGGGAAGGGACCCACAAATTTGGGGCCCAGTTTCTTAGAGGGGCATGTCATCTTTAGATTCACTGTGGACAGCCAGACTAGATCTCCGGGTGTAAGGTTAAGTTCCCCCCTCCTCTTTTTGTCGAACACCTCCTTATTATGCGCCTGAGTCCTTGCCATTGTCTCCTGAAGCAACTTACTGTTGGTACTGAGGAAGTTCAGGGTATCCTGGGCGGCTGGGACCGCACACTCTGGAATATTATTAGACAGGAACAGAGGGTGGAAGCCGTAGTTCGCAAAGAACGGTGACTGCTTGGTCGCTGAATGAACGGAATTGTTGTAGGTGAACTCGGCGAGGGGTAATAGTGGTACCCAGTCGTCTTGAGAGAAGGAAGAGAAACAGCGCAAATATTGCTCCAGGGTCTGATTTGTGCGTTCCGTCTGACCATTGGTCTGGGGATGATAAGCTGAAGAGAAGGAAAGGTCAATCTTTAAAGATTCGCAGAGCGCCCTCCAGAATCTGGATGTAAACTGCACCCCCCGATCAGATACAATGTTCACAGGAATGCCGTGCAGTCTTACGATTTCTTTGATTAATAGTTTTGCGGTCTCGGGGGCAGAAGGTGTACACCTCATGGGCAGAAAGTGGGCCATCTTGGAAAGTCTGTCCACTACCACGAAAATGGTAGTGCAATTTTCTGACGATGGTAGTTCCACAATAAAGTCCATCGAAATCATTCTCCAAGGTCTGTCTGGAATGGGTAAAGGCCTCAACAGACCCCAAGCTCTGGTCTTGCTGCCCTTGTTCTGAATGCACGTAATGCATGATTCCACATAGTCCTTGCAGTCCTTAGACAGTTGAGGCCACCAAAACGTGCGCTGGAGAAGTTCAGATGTTTTGTGCACCCCAAAGTGGCCAGCCAGTTCATGATCGTGACAAGATTTGAGAACGTTAATCCGTAATTGTGGAGGCACGAAGATCTTGTCCTTGAACCACAGCAGGTCGTCTTTCAACTGTAGGGTAACATCCGGTGGGTAGGCCTCATTGGTAGAAGCCTGCTTAATCTGAGAAAGTAGGTCTCCTTGCAGCAGAAGGAAATTTCCGGGAGTCAGGATGGTGTCTGGGGGTGAGAGAGCTTCAGCTCTGCTAAACATCCGTGAAAGCGCATCTGGCTTAGTGTTCTTGGACCCGGGCCTGTAGGTTATATGGAATGAAAATCTGGTGAAAAAAAGTGCCCATCGGGCTTGACGTGGTTTCAATCTTTTGGCTACTTTCAAGTACTCCAGATTTTTGTGGTCTGTGTAGATCAAAATAGGATGTGCTGCCCCCTCTAGTAAGTAGCGCCACTCTTCCAACGCGGCCTTAATTGCGAGTAGCTCTCTGTCCCCCACATCATAGTTCCTCTCAGCTTCGGACAACTTCCGAGAGAAGAATGCGACTGGATGCAACTGCGACTTGGGACCCTGTCTCTGGGAGAGCACCGCCCCCACTGCGATCTCAGAGGCATCTACTTCCAAAATGTAAGGCAGAGCGGGGTCTGGATGTTTTAGGACCGCGGCCGAGACAAACTGATCCTTTAAGGTGGAGAAGGCAACTTGGGCTTCCGGGGTCCAATGGAATCGTATGCCTTGCTTCGTCAAACTGGTGATGGGCGAGATGATGGTAGAAAATCCCCGGATAAACTTGCGATAAAAGTTTGCAAATCCTACAAAGCGTTGGATCCCTTTCTTGTCTGCTGGAATTGGCCAATCCAAGATGGCGGAAACTTTTTGTGGGTCCATTTTGACACCTTCTATGGAGATAATTAGTCCCAAAAACTGAATGCTCTGTTGTTCAAACTCACATTTCTCGGGTTTCGCGTAAAGGCCATGCTGACGGAGTCGGGTTAACACTTTCCTGACATGCTCTCGGTGAATGGACAAGGACGAGGAGAAAATCAGGATATCGTCCAGGTAAATTATCACAAACAAGTCTAGGTAGTCTCTGAAAATGTCATTCACAAAGTGTTGGAATGTGGCAGGAGCGTTACACAAACCGAAGGGCATCACGAGATATTCAAAATGCCCGAATCGGGTACGGAAGGCAGTCTTCCATTCGTCCCCATTACGAATCCGGACCAGATTGTAGGCCCCACGAAGATCCAATTTAGTGAATATGGCTGCAGCCCCGAGTCTCTGGAATAGTTCTGGCACCAAAGGGAGAGGGTACCAGTTTTTAATTGTAATCTTATTTAGCGCACGGTAGTCTACGCAAGGGCGTAGGGAATGGTCTTTTTTTTTCGACAAAAAAGATTCCTGCTCCTGCTGGTGAAGTAGAAGGGCGGATGAACCCCTTCTCCAGGTTGTCGTCGATATAGGTCTTGAGGGTCCCGAGCTCTAGTTCGGTTAGAGGGAAGATCCTCCCGAATGGCACCTCTGCCCCGGGGAGGAGCTCAATCGGACAGTCATAGGATCGGTGCGGGGGAAGTGTTTCTGCACCTTTTTTGCTGAATACATCCAAAAAATGATGGTAAACTTCGGGAACGGACTGGCGGGTTTCAGAGTCAGCGTCTAAGCAGAGCAGTGAGGAGGGAGCGTCAGCGACTTCTGGCACACAGTGCTGACGACAGTAAGGAGAAGGGAAGCTGATCTTACTCGTGGTCCAGTCAATTTGTGGGTTGTGTGCCCTCAGCCAGGGCATACCCAGTATGATGGGAAACAGGGGGGATTCAATGATGTCCAGGCGAAGTAACTCCCGGTGATTACCGGAGATGGTTGCACTTAAAGGGACGGTTTCCAGTATGACTGGCCCTGACTTAATAGCTGATCCATCGGCCAGGTGTACAGAAAGTTCCTTAGCTCGGGGTTGCAAGGGGACCTGGAATCTGTTGGCAAAGGAAGCGTCCATAAAACCGCTGCGTGCTCCGGAATCAATTATTGCGGTAGTTAGTATATTCCTTCCTGGAAGCTGTAAGGAGACAGAGACAGCCAGATGAGTTGAGTTGTCAAACGAAGTAGGTGAGTAGGTAGAAAAGATAGAGGAACACTTACGGGTCTTAGCAGGACAGGTCCTCACGAAATGACCTGGTTCCCCACAGTAGAGGCAGAGATTGTTGAATCGCCGCCGTTGGCGCTCTTCGGGGGTGAGCGAGGGGCGAAGCAGGCCAAGTTGCATGGGTTCCGAAGTATCAGCGGACGGGGGAGCGGGAGACAGATGGGCGGAGTGAGCAGGGTTGAACACACGAGGTAGCATCCATACAGGACGAGAGGGACCAGCGGTACGTTCAGCTCTTCGTTCCCTTAACCGCCTGTCAATTAAGGTAGACTGAAGAATTAGAGCGTCCAGTGTTGCTGGGATGCCAACTCGAGCCAGTTCATCCTTAAGGGGCTCGGAGAGGCCCATACGGAACTGGTGGCGCAGGGCGGCATCGTTCCAATTTGTGTCCGAACTCCAACGTCTGAATTCGGACACGTAGTCCTCCACGGGCCTGCGACCCTGCTGCAGGGAACATAATGCTGCTTCCGCGGTGGCTGCTTGTTGGGGATCCTCGTAGAGAAGATCCATGGCTTCAAAGAACGTGCGCAGGAGGTTGAGGCAGGTGTCTTTATGCTCCAGAAGGCGGTGGGCCCAAGACTGAGGTTCGCCTGATAGTAGGGCGATGACGAAGCCCACCTTGGTGGTTTCAAGGGAAAAGGTCCTGGGTTGAAGAGCGAAAAAGAGCTCACAGGCGTTACGAAAAGCTCTGTATTTACTACGATCTCCAGAAAACCTCTCGGGAGGAGGAACCCGGGGTTCAGGTGGTAACATGACAACCGAGGGTGCGGGAGAAGCTCCAGATGTGGCAGGTGCCGTGTTAGACAGGGTCTGGACACGCTCCTCTAGGCGGGTATAGCCTTCCTGTAAGTTCCTGACTGCCGTAGTAAGTCCATCTAGGTGACGGCAGAGTTCCTCCATGGGAGAGGCTCCCTGCGTGGGCTCAGACATGGCTGTCCGGTACTGTCACGTACCTGGTAGGTGAGCCCGACGTGCAGGGAGTGACCTCTCGTAGACCTCTGGCTCGAGAACCCCTGATAGAGCAGACAGGGGCTCAGGAGGGCAAAGGAGCACAAGTGCCTGGCAGAAACTGAGGCAGGTGGAAGTAGAAGCAGCAGACTGCAGCGGTGGATAACTGATGGGAGACGTGCAGCAGTCCGCAGCAGGCACTAGAGGATCAGGAAGCAGACTTGGTGAAGACAGGCCGGGTCAGACACAAGCGGGCAGATGAGTACAAAGCAGGATCCAAGAATAGTTAAAGTCCAGGCCGGGTCAGTGTATCAGACGGGCAGCAAACTGGTTAGAGGAGAAGGCAGAAGAGAAGTCGGGACGAGCCGTGGTCAGAGGCGGGCAGCAGACAGGAGAAGCCAGGGGAAGCCGGGTCAGGTACCAGAGCAATTAGATCAGAGGTTCAGGTAACAAGGGTCTTCAGGAAACGCTGTAGACCGGACAGCAAGGATGCAGAGTGACAGCTCTCTTTAAATAGGCAGTCTTTGGCGCCAAACTGCGTCATAGGCGCGCACGCTACCGTGCATCCGCGCGCGCCCGCGCTACCGCGCATGCGCGCGCTCCCGCTCGCCACTATCGCGTGCCCGCGCACGCTCGTTTGCCGCTATCGCGCATGCGCCGAACGGGTCTGCCTGTGCATAGAGATTCTGAGACCCCGATTGCTGGGATGAGTGAGAGAACGTCTTTCCTGACACCTTCAGTATAGTGAATACCAGTAGACACTAATGGCATTGATTGGTGGTGTGTCGTCAAAGATTCATTCCTAAACCCGACATGTTGCGCGAAATTGATTGCTTCTTCAGGAGTTTTTTGAATGTATGAGTTCAAAGGTTTTCAGGGTACAAGTCTTGGAGTTAGAGTGGGTGAGTATACCTCCGTTTGCAGGTTGCAGCCCTAAATAGTCGGGGATTATCGTGCAGATAATCCCTGACTATTTAGGGCTGCAACCTGCAAACGGAGGTATACTCACCCACTCTAACTCCAAGACTGGGCATAACTGCAAGTTATGACATTACGGAATTCTTGCTAGCATTTAACACTAGATTGATGAATGGTTATATATACACACTATTCAATTTTTATTGTATGTTCTGCTATTCTTTTGTGTTATTTTTAATAAAACTTGAGTAATTTTAATCAATTTTGTCGTGCCCATAAAGTCCATCTTTTCATCCTAACTTATTCAATCTATGACACCATAAAAAGGTTGTTCTTGTGGCCCACACTTGTGCGGAGTCCTGATGTGTAACCAGCTGCTGAGCATACTCTCCTAACCGTACACTGAATCCAGTTAGATTAGTTAAATATAGTTACCAACACATCTACACAACCATGTTTCAAAAATATTCTCACATAAACAGTTCAAGATGTCAAGTTTCATGTTCTTGGGCACAATAATCAGTCGTAGGAATCATCGTTCAATAATTAAATTACAATGTTTTGGTCTGATACAGTGTTAACTAAATCTGAATATTCCTAAATAGGCATGTTCAAATTTAGTTAACACTGTATCCAAAAAAAAACATTGTATTATTGCAAATGAACGATGATTTCTACGATCGATTCTTGTGCCCAAGAACATGAAACTTGACATCTTGAACTGTACTACATTAAAGAAAAAGCACATGCAGCACCATGCTAGTAATAATTATCTGAGTAACTGTAAATGTACTTACTTTTTCGAATAACTTTTTTGATTTTCCTGTATTGCTCCGGCTCCCTCAACTTGATGTCAGACCATCTTTTGCGGAGCTGTTCTTTTGATCTGCGAACCCCAAATTTTCTGTGCAGAGTTTTCACCACTTTGTCCATTATTTTTGCCTTGACCTGATTATGCTTTTTGTATGGGCCATGTTTAGCATCATAATCCTCCCTCCTCAATATTGCCACCATTTCAACCATCTCCTCGAACGCCATGTTTGTGGCCTTGTATCTCCGGGATCTGGTCTGTGGTTCTTCCAGACTTTCCTCCTCAATTTGCAGAGTCTCCGCCATGTTGTGTAGCATTAGGACGAGCGAGAAGGGGCGGGGAAAGTAGTATAACGAACGTCAGGGGCGGGGAAAGCGTGCGGAGCTTCACGCATGCGCAGTGTATATAACGGAAATACGCATCGTTAAAAATGACGTTCAGTGAGTGGAAGAAGGTCGGAAGCAATGAACGTGTAGATCGAGGGTACGTAACATTTTTTATACTTGATGACTGATCAATTGATGAGTTTGTGGCCTATATATGGTGAGAAAGATTAGTAGTGGTCTTGACTGACATTAGTATTTTTGTCTGGTTTTTGACTTGCAGCAATCATGCAGGTATTTAAAGACCCTGATTTTATGGCAGAGTTCCTGCAAAGGTGGAAAAATCTACCAGTTTTATGGGAGACGAAAAATAAAAAAATAAAAATAAAGAAGCCAGGAAGATAGCACTGGAAACCATGATTGAATTTGGAAAAACACAGATCCCCACAGCAACAATAGAGGATGTCAAGAAGAAAATTGGGACCATTAGGGGCACATATCGGACTGAACGCAACAGAGTCCTAACATCTATGAGGTCAGGAGCAGCTGCAGATAAAATATACAAGCAGAATCTGTGGTACTGCAGTCAGCTGAACTTCCTGGATGACCATCTTGAATCAAGGGAATCCCTTTCAAGCCTTCCCCCCAGAAGTAGCTCCAGCCTTCCCTGCAGCCAACCCTCCAGCCTTCCCTGCAGCCAACCCTCCAGCCTTCCCTGCAGCCAAGTTCAACCTTCTTTGGAGGAACAAGCTGAATTCCTGGAGGAGCCTGATTTGACCATTGGGAGCCAGGTATAGTATTTAGATAAAGATTTCTTGTACTAAAAGTATAATGATGTCAAAGAGATGTTAAACTTGTGTGAAAAATTTGAGCATTTACCAAAAGGGTTTGACATATCAATAGACACTAGTGGCCAAAAATGATGGGGACAAGAATGAAAAATGCTGGGGTCAGAATGATTGTGTAAGGTATGAACCAATATGAACTAATAATCATGATTAAAATTCTTCTTAAATATATATGTTGAAATATATGTATTAGTACAGAATATGTTTTTCTGAAGTGTAAAGCAGGATGTGACTTTGTGGTCAAGCCTATCTTTCTTCTGATTTAACTGACAGGCATATATATTTAGGTTGACATGTGACTTTGTGGTTAAGCTTACTCTGAGAAAAAGTTCTTATCTCTCTTCTGCTTTAACTGCCAGGTTGACCGCATTGACATATGTTCTTATCTTCCTGTTTCAAATGTCAGGACTAAGTGTAGCAGAAATACAGTGTCTGGTTGTATTTAAAAAAGGAGAACACTGGGTTCCTTGTCACAAATCTATAAATTGTCATAAGGTTGAGGACATTTTCCGCCCCTGGAATGAAATAGAGAAAGCAAGACAGAATTTTTTTAATTTTAAAGTATAGGAATAAAATATTATTGTTTGTTAAAATGGGTAATCAAGCAGGAAAGGAAGCTGAAGGTAAGCAGCACCAACCCTCTCCGATTGATTACATTAAAGTCAATTATGGGAAAAATTATACTGATCCTTTTTGGTCACTAGTTCTAAAAAGAGCACACCAATTTGAGGTGTCGGGGTTAAGTGAATACGGACCATGTTCCGAGGAAGAGTGGGAGGAAGTGACCAGACTATGTGGCCAACATAAACAGTATAATTATCCCATAAAAGACTTTGACAAAGATTACATGACTAAATGTTGTAAGATTTGGGCAAAAGGTATGAAGGAATATAGAAAGAAATATACAAGTGTAAAAATGGAAAAGAGAGAGCAATTAGAAGACGCAATAGGAAGTCCATCAGCTCCCCCAAATTTTAATCAAGAAAAACCACCTCCATATGCTATGGTAAAAGATGAATCCCTTGTCCCAAAGAAAATATACCCCTCGTTAGATCCAAATGTTATAGCAGGAGTATTAACCATAGCTAAACAAAAGGGAACTAATTGGTTACGAGAGGGGGAAGATAGAAGAATACAGGAACGTTTAAGTCAATTAGTAAAGGAGGAAGAACAGTGTATTAAAAAAAGAGGAAGATGAAGAAAAAGTGATAGAAGGAGATAGAAGAGAGTTACAGGAACGTAGAGATAGATTAGGAGAAATAAAGGGGATAATACGTGGATTTAGAAACTCGGGCTACCCAGAAACCAATCTAGTGAAGAAGGCTGATTATATATCTGGCGATGGGTTAAGTAAGGATTTTCAGAGTAGCTTCAGTAGGACCCCTCAACACCAGGCACCCACATCAGATGATGAAAATGATCTGACAGCTCCAATTAGTCAGGCTTTTCCTTTCATTACAATAGGAGATACACAGGTACAAATACCATTACCATTGGGTACGGTCAAGGAAATTAGAGACACATGTCCCAAACCAAGAAAGGACCCCAGACAGGCGGTGACCTTTCTGTAAAGATACTGTTCAGGAACAAGAATGTCTCCTGAAGATCTTAATACCATACTTCAAAATGTAGACCCCGATTCCCAAGCTGACATAAATATAGGTCAATGGGCCAAGGACGCAAAGTTATATGAGGATGGGGAGGATTGGAATGTTTTTTCGGGACCCATTGTTACAGGCTTGGCTCAAGGCATATAAAAACACCACTATGTTGCATGATTTGATATCTTGCAAACAACAGTCAGGAGAGGATTTATACACTTTTGTCAGTAGATTACATAAATTATATAAAAGTTGTGGAATAGACAATGATCAAGGGCCACCCAAATAATCAAACTGATAAACACAAAATGGGCGGTAATGACCTCAGATTGATTCATAGCTGACATAAAGGAGAGGGCATCCTCAGGGGTATTTAACACCAAAGGAGGATTGTTCACCTCTATTACAGAAGAAAATCCAAACATAGCTATGGTTAGTGGACCAAGTTCATGAGCCATACCTAGAAGGAATTATCCTCCCCATAATCAGGATCAGGGTTGTTTTAATTGTGGGGATCCAAACCACTGGAAATCAGAATGTCACCAGAGAAAGGGAGCCAGGGATAACTTTCCTAGGAGAGATAGGGGAGGCTACAGAGTGAGATCTCAACCAAGATCTCAGTATCCGCCCCAACCAAGATATGACACGCAACAGCAGCCACAACAGAGATTCTAGTCAGTTCCAGTACACCCCCAATATAGGCAACAGGAGGAACCATGAAAGGGTGGATTGATTACCTCCCAGCAGTTTTGTTTCAAATTAGGACAGCCCCTAATTCTAGAACAGGATTGTCACTAGTGATGAGCCGAACACCCCCGGGTTCGGTTCGCACCAGAACCCGCGAACGGACCGAAAGTTCGAACGAATATTAGAACCCTATTAAATACAATGGATGCGAACGTTCGAATTCTAAAGTGCTAATTATAACAACTATTATGCATGTTATTGTCATAAATAGGGTTTGGGAACCCGGGTTCTGCACCAGGGGACATGTATCAATGCAAAAAGAAGTTTTAAAAACGGTCGTTTTTCGGGAGCAGTCATTTTAATGATGCATAAAGTGAAAAAAAAAAAGTCAAATATTCCTTTAAATATCGTACCTGGGGGGTGTCTAAAGTATGCCTGTGAAGTGCCACGTGTTTCCCGTGTTTAGAACTGTCCCTGCACAAAATGACACTTCTAAAGGAAAAAAAAGCCATTTAAAACTGCTTGCGGCTTTAATGTAATGTCTGGTCCCGGTAATATGGATGAAATTCTTTAAGAAAAATGGCATAGCTACCCCATGACCCCCCCCCTACCCCAGCCCATTACCAGCCCCTTTGGGTCTTGTATGGATATTAAGGGGAACCCCGCACATAAAATAAAAAAGGCCCTATATACTCTGAACAGCCGTATACAGGCGGTGCATACAAGACAGGGACTGTAGGTTTGTTCTTATGTAGAATCTGTTTGTAATTTTGAACAGGTACATTGTTGAAGTGTAGCTCCAGCCCAAAAATCTATTTTTAAACTTTTTGGGAAACATAGGTAAGGGTTATCACCCCTGTAACATTTGTTTTGCTGTCTGTGCCCCTGTTCAGAACATTTCACCTCACTTTCCGTCCCAATGACAACTGTTTTTGAAATGTGGTGTTTTTCTTGAAACAAGGATTGCTGATAAAGCATCAGTACAGATGAGACCCCTTTCTCCCATATTTATTCTTACAGGAGAGAATTTTCCTTTCTAGGGGTAGATTTCCTCTCACTTCCTGTTGTCTTCTTTCGTTTGCAAGTAGGAGTCGTTTGTAAGTTGGATGTTTGAAAGTAGGGACCTGCCGTATATACTCTGCAGAAATAGGCCCCTTAGTTGTTGGTGTTGGCACAACACTGTAAGCACTCAGTTACTCTTGGTTGGTGCTGGAACGCCCTGCTGTCAACTATTATATCAGGAATTTTAATTACATATAATTGTTGAACAGTGGTAGTAAAAATTGGGGCTTTGATGGTGGTGCTGGTGCCACAACACTGTAAGCCCTGACAGTTACTCTTGGTGGGTGCAGCAATGGGCCCTGCTGTGAATTATTAGATCAAGAATTGTAATTACATGCCCCTTTTGAACAGGGGCTGAAAAATTGGGCCTTTCGTGGTGGTGGTGGTGGTGGCGTTGCCACAAGACTGTAAGCCCTCAGAGTTACTCTTGGTGGGTGCAGCAATGGACCCTGCTGTGAATTATTAGATCAGGAATTGTAATTGCATGCCCCTGTTGAACAGGGGCTGAAAAATTGGGCCTTAGGCACTGGTGGCACAACACTACAACCCCTCACAGATACTGTACTTGGAGCACAGCAATGAGCCCTGTTGCAAAGTATTGCTTCAAAAATTGTAATGACACGCCCCTGTTAAACAGGGGCTGAAAAATTGGGCCTTAGGCACTGGTGCCACAACACTCCAACCCCTCACAGATACTGTACTTGGAGCACAGCAATGAGCCCTATGGCAAATTATTGCTAAAAAAATTGTAATTACACGCCCCTGTAAAACAGGGGCTGAAAAATTGGGCCTTAGCCACTGGTGGCGGCACCCATAAACAAAAATGATCTTCCAAGCTATCATCATCAATCGTATCATTGAGGACTCGGAGGAGGAGGATAGCCAGTCAACATAACAGCACAGGCACTCAGCATCAGCATCAGTCTTGAAGGGATGTGACATGTTAAAATCAATTAGTCTGTTATATCAGCATCAGGTGTGTGGTAGCTGGTGGTGATCCAAGACTGGTTCATCTTGATGAAAGTCAGTCGATCAACCGAGTCGGTGGACAGGCGCACCCTGTGATCCGTGACAAATCCTCCAGCAGCACTGAATGTGCGTTCCGAAAGAACGCTGGATGCAGGACAGGCCAGTAGCTCAATTGCATACTGTGCAAGCTCTGGCCAGTGATCCATCCTCAAGACCCAGTAAGCCAGAGGATTTTCGGTGGGGAAGGTGTCCAAGTCTGACCTTGCCCCTAGATATTCCTGCACCATGTTTATCAGACGCTGGCGATGGTTGCTGGAACCGATCATACTTTGGGGCTGCGGACTAAAGAATTGTCTGAACGCATCGGTCAGACGGCCACCTTCCCCACCGCTCCTTCTTTGACTGGCCGAAGCCTCAGCAACTCGTTGTCCAGGACCAGGAGTTTGTAACCTCCCAGTCTCTGGGAACGCGTTGCACAGACCTTTCTGCAAGGCCTCCCGGAGTTGTCTCATCCTCTGCTCCCTCTGCGACGGTAACATAAGGTCCGCAACCTTACCCTTGTACCGTGGATCAAGGAGAGTGGCCAGCCAGTAATGGTCCCTCTCCTTGATCCGAAGAATACGAGGATCCTTCCGCAGACTTTGCAGGATCAGGGAGGCCATGCAGCGTAGGTTTGCTGAGGCATTCGCTCCGGAGTCCTCTGGGTCACTAAGGACGACATGATCCGCAGCCACCTCCTCCCAGCCACGTACAAGTCCACTGGTTTCTTGGGACTGTAAATCATCCCTAAAAGACTGCTGCTGATGATGCTGAGTGCCAGCCTCCACCTCCATGCTGACACAATCCTCCTCCTCCTCCTCCTCCTCCTCCTCCTCTTCCTGTGCGATGGGTGGGACAGAAGGAACACTGTCTGGGTAAAGGGGGCCTTGAGAGGCAAGGAAGTCCTCCTCTTCCTGCCTCTGTTCTGCCTCAAGTGCCCTGTCCATTATTCCACGCAGCGTGTGCTCCAACAGGTGGACAAGAGGTACAGTGTCACTGATGCATGCACTGTCACTGCTCACCATCCTCGTGGCCTCCTCAAATGGTGCCAGGACAGTGCATGCATCCCTGATCATGCCCCACTGTCCTTCCAGGTCCCTGGAAACAAGGACTTTGACAGTGAAAGAAACTGACACACTCTCCCTACCTACAGTTTTCTGTCCCTAGAAAAAATGTTTTTTTTAAGCACAATATAGCACAAGCACAAAACACACTGACACTCTCCCTACCTATCCTTCTCTTTCCCTAAACTAAAGGAATCCAGGTTAAGCAAGAAAGAAATAAAAGTCACTGTCCCTGCCTATGCTGCTCTATCCCTGCTCTGGAACACACTACACTAGGCCGCCGTGCTGGCGGCCTTTTATAGTGTGGGGCGTGTACTAAACACCCTCAGCAATAATTGGCCACAGGCATCCTGCCTGTGGCCAATCATTGCTCTCCTCGCTGCCGGCGCTGTGATTGGCCAAGCATGCGGGGTCACAGTGCATGCTTGGCCAATCACAGCGCCTGGATGACACTGCGATGGCGTAGTGCATTGTGGGCCGTTCGCGTCACTCGAATTTGGCGCGAACGGCCCAAATCGTTCGATCTTCGTCGAACGATCGAACAGCCGATGTTCGAGTCGAACGTATGTTCGACTCGAACACGAAGCTCATCCCTAATTGTCACCATTTGAAATACTTATGGGTAGGCCAGCACAGAGGAAACCTGATGAGGGAGAGGAGGTTAATCTTTATTCTTTACAGGAAGAGTACGTGAAACATCTGGTAAGTAGCCTTAGTGAAACAGAGGACAAAGTTGCTGTCACTTTCCCTCCTCTCTCCACAGAGCCTACACATCCATATATCCCAGGAGACAAAGTACTGATAAAACACCTTGCTGTCCGGAAACAACCAGGCCCTATCTTCCAAGGACCATTTGAAATTCTGAAGGTTGCCAGAACAGCTGTTCTTACAGATCAAGGACCACAATGGATCCATGCATCCAGACTAAAGACATTTCCGAAGGGAAACTGTAAGAAGGTGAAGGAGAAGACAAAGACCTCTGTTTTGGAGAGTATTCCAGAAAAGGATCCGGAAAATACTCCCTAGTGGACCATAAAAAACAAGAAACTCAGAGTTCCATATCCATAGACACTAATGGTGCAAAAAGAAGGGATCACTTCGGGGAAACCTTAATGACCACATTGTTTATTTTAATGCTCATAATCATAGGACACTGTTGGTCAGATAATTCTAACAGACCAAAAAGAAGTATGGAAGACAATTTTAGTGGTAAAATGCTGCTGCTTAAATTTAAATATGCTTATGCTCAAAAATCAGGATATGAAAAATGTTGGATATGTAGTAAACTCCATCCTAGCACTGCTAGGATCCCCCTAATGGCAGTACCTCTAAACTTCACCCCTCTCCTAAACGGCACACCACCTGTCATCCTTACAAATGTCACAAGAACGCTTTCAGATAATAACCTTACTTTCCAAATTATTGGTAGGAGTCATTCCCCAGACTGGTGTTTTAGGTTGGGAAACTCCACAAAAGGAGCTGAAGTGTGCCAACAAGCTACAATTAACTTTTCAATTACTTCAATTGAAAGCCCTTTCTTTCACACTTCAGAACCTGCCCTAAACACCACTCTAATAAACTTTAACTCCAGTTCCACTTCCACAGTAGGAAAATTATTGTCAAGTTTAACCTTTTCTGTTTTTTCTGATGAAATGATGAAAATATTCAACAAACGACCTTTAGCTCTAGGAGACAGTATTTATATTTGTTGTGGAAAAAGTTGTCACCCTTGTATCCCCACTGAACCCCAAGGATGGTGTTATCTTGCATCCCTAGTCCCCATTATGGACATAGTAGGAGATAGCAAGGGAACACACCTCCTTGAAGCTAGCATGCATCCTAGGTACCCCCTCAAACACCGAAATAAAAGGGAGTTATTTCTCGAAAAAGATATGGCTTGGGCCTGGTTCCCTTCCTGGAAAGGTTGGGGGATAGATTTAATGAAAAGGCTTAATAATTATACAAATATTATAGATGATATCCACGGTACATACTAAACAAAAATGGTATAATGAATAATCTAATGATCTATGGGCTTCAATTCTTGAAGCCATGATCAAAAGGAGGGGTTGTAAGGTATGGACCAATATGAACTAATAATCATGATTAAAATTCTTCTTAAATATATATGTTGAAATATATGTATTAGTACAGAATATGTTTTTCTGAAGTGTAAAGCAGGATGTGACTTTGTGGTCAAGCCTATCTTTCTTCTGCTTTAACTGACAGGCATATATATTTAGGTTGACATGTGACTTTGTGGTTAAGCTTACTCCGAGAAAAAGTTCTTATCTCTCTTCTGCTTTAACTGCCAGGTTGACCGCATTGACGTATAATGTTCTTATCTTCCTGTTTCAAATGTCAGACACATGTTTAGACTGACCGCAATGACGTATGTTAAATGACCACTTCTGCAAAAAAACTAAAACCTGTTAGAATCTATTTTTCTTTAACTCATGATGTATTTGCTTATTGCTGATTGGTCCATACGAGGGAGGCAACTTTCCTTGTTATGCATAAAAAGACATGTTGCCAATAAACCAATATATTCTTGTATATCCATTCACTGTGTAATGGTATCTTGAATATCCGACCGGTCAGAGAGTCACTTCCACAGATCCTGAGTCCAGCTCGAGCCAAGAGGATCCAACAGAACCAAACAGAACCAGTACCTTTCAGATTGTCTTTAAGATTTATTAGCATTCAATTTGCAACTGTCATAAGGTGACAAATGTGTGTGATAGATGAAGCCAAAAATTAAAATATGTACCTTTTTTATACAGGATGAGGAGGGAGCAAATTTGAGCCAGGAGGAGGCAGGCCCCAGTGGGACCCAGGAGGAGGCAGGCCCCAGTGGGACCCAGGAGGAGGCAGGCTCCAGGAGGGGGCATAACACCAGGCCCCAGATACCTCCTCTGCGTATTCCCCAAAAAAGGGCCAGGAGGATTATCCAGATGGAGGAGGAGACCCAGGCCCTAATTAGGGAGGCTACTGCGGCCCTCAGAGAGCCCCCCACAGCTGCAGAGGGATTTGCTGCTCTTATTGGGCACAAACTGCCACAAATGGACATGGGCCAGAGTCTCCAATGTGAGACCATCATCTTGAAGGCAGTCAATATGGGCATGATGGGTAAGCTGAACGATTTCACTGACCTTGTGGCTATTAGGTATGTTCATGCTCCTGCTCCAGTTCCTGCTCCAGTTTCTGCTCCTGCTCCAGTTTCTGCTCCTGCCACAAGATCATCTCCACGGACACAGCCTCCAAAGAAGAGCAAAAAATAAGTACATGATATGTCCTTCTGATGGTCCCAATTTTCTTCTTGACATCCTTTGTTGTTTGCTGTGGTGATCTGTGTCTGCACTAATTCAAGCAGGGTCTCCAGTGCTGTCTTCCTGGCTTCTTTATTTTTTGTTTACCTGTGGTTTTGTTTTGCCTTAACCTTTAATTCGTTTTTATGCCAGAATAAATAGATTTTTTGTTTACTGCCAAAAATTGAACATGTGTTTTTATTCAAAATAGAGAGTTTGCTAGTGAGTAGGCAGGGACATTTAAAAAAAAAACATTTTGAAATTACCAAGGGACACTAACCTCCATGAGGGTAAATTATAATAAATAATAATGTTGTTGTGGTAACTTGACACACTCAAAAATATCAAAAAAATTATGGAAAGCAGTCTAAAATATTATCCAAATACTAACCAAAAAGAACATCTTCAATAAAAGATGGTAAAAAAAATAATTTTGTTCTTTAGACCCCATTCACACAGGGGCGACTCGTCAGGCGTCTCAGCCGCCTGACGAGTCGCATCCCATTCTGTACAATGGAACCGTTCTAAGCGGAGCGACTGAAGTCGCTCCGACTTAGAAAAAGGTTCCTGTACTACTTCAAGACGACTTCAAGGCGACTTCCATTGACTTCAATACAGAAGTCATTTTGGAAGTCTCCTTTGAAGTTGTCTGCAGATCGCCCAGCACAGTCGCGGCACAAGTCGTGCCGCCCCTGTGTGAATGGGCTCTTAGGGAGATCTGGCTTACAAAAAATATCGATTAATCATGAGATCACAATAAATAATAAAGAAAAAAGTTTGTCATAACTCTGAGAATATCAGCAGCAAAATAATTGGATTATTGCAGCATTATAACGAAGAAAAGAATGCGCTGCATTAAACGATGCAATAATTTACAGCATGATGAATGTGCAATAATTTACAGCATGATGAATGTGCTAACGAACGCTAGTTTTACCAGAACGAGCGCTACCGTCTCATCACTTGCTTCTGAGCATGCACGCTTTTTTCACGTCGTTAAAGCCTACACACGGCCGTTTTTCATGACGAGAAAAACGACGACGTGAAAAACGACGACAAAAATTAGAGCATGTTCCAATTTTTTCATGGCCATTTTTCACGTCGTGAAAAATGCTCTGAAGCCCACACACGATCATTTTTAATGACCATTTTAAACATTTGCATTTTACTCGTCATTAAAAACGGTCGTGTGTACGCGGCATTAGGGTACTTTCACACCTAAGCATCGGCGACAAAGCGCCGATATTTTTAGCGGCGCTTTACCATCGTATTTGCAGAGGTTTTCAGCCGCTAGGGGCACTTTAGGAGCGGTGAAGGAGCGGTGTATACACTGCTGCAAAGATGCTGCTTGAAGGAGTTTAACGTCCTGCCAGCGCTTTGCCTCAGTGTGAAAGCACTCGGGCTTTCACACTGAGACGGCAGGGGAGGTGTTTTTCAGGCGCTTTACATACGCTATTTTTAGCCCAAAAGCACCTAAAAAATGCTCCAGTGTGAAAGGGGTCTTATGCCGCGTACACACGACTGTTTTTAATGTCATTGAAAAAATTCAAGTTCTGGTCCAAGCTAATACTCTATATGGTAGCATTATTTCAATCGTAGTTAATTATTCTTAGTTATATTAACTAATATACTTTTCTTTTCTGTAATGGTCAAATAACCTACCTAACAGTAGCTACTTAGTGGACCTTAAAATTATACCATTTATGTTAAACATGATTTGTTTACTGTTGTATTATTTATTACAACTGCTTGTATTTACTTGTTGATCCAATCAATAAAATATTTTGACAAGGAAAAAATTCAAGTTAGACTTACCGGTAACTTGTTTTCCAGGAGTCTTTCAGGACAGCACATGAGAGAGTGGCTCCACCCACTAGGAAACAGGAAACACAATCTCCACCATTTTAAAAGGAGGCGACTCCCCACATCTCGTCAGTTGTAGTAGAGTACCTCCGGCCCAAGCTGGAACACATAATCAGAATATGGTTAATCACAGCATGTATGTACACATTATATATATATATATATATATATATATATATATAATCTCAATATATACAAACCAAGAAGGGCGGGTAGTTTGCTGTCCTGAAAGACTCCTGGAAAACAAGTTACCGGTAAGTCTAACTTGAATTTTCCCTTATCGTCTTTCAGGACAGCACATGAGAGGATAATCGAGACTTACCAACTAGGGAGGGACAACAGCCTGCAGGACCTTTCTACCAAATGCCTGATCATCGGCTGACAGCAGGTCCAGTCTGTAATGATGTACAAATGCCCAATAGCTTGACCACATAGCCGCCTTACAGATCTGATGTGGGGTGGCACCAGCTTTTTCTGCCCATGTAGTAGCTAGAGCTCTAGTAGAGTGTGCTCGTATTCCCTGTGGAGGAGACAAACCCGTCTGGGAATAAGCCTCATAAATAGCCAGTCGTAGCCATCTAGCAATTGACCCCTTCGATGCTTGGCGTCCCTTTCTGTAGCCAGAAAAAAGAACAAATAAAGAGTCCGATGACCTAAAGTCCTTTGTTATTTCCAAGTAGTGTAATAAAATTCTTCTTACATCTAAGTTGTGGAATGAAGTCTCCCTTCTTCCTGAAGGATTTGAACAAAAAGTTGGCAGGATAATTTCCTGCGATCTGTTATGAACTGATGCCACTTTTGGCAAAAACCCCGGATCTGTTTTAAGTACAATCCTGTCTGGGTAAATCAACATAAAAGGTTATTTTATTGAAAGAGCTTGTAGTTCACTGATTCGTCTCGCAGTCGTAACTGCAACTAAGAATACTGTTTTAAGAGTCAAATCTTTCAACGAGATTGTCTGTAACGGTTCGAAAGGTTCTTTCGTAAAGGCTTGCAAAACTACTGACAGGTCCCATTTAGGAAAATGTTTAGTAGGCACTGGCCTGGCTCTAGTAAGTGGCCTAAAGAATCTTGTGATCAAAGGAACTGAGGAAATTGTTTTTTCTAGGTATACTCCCAGGGCAGCCACTTGCACTTGGGAGTGCTAATTGCAAGACCTTTGTCCACACCATTTTGTAGAAACTACAGAATCGACACAATGGGGCTGATTTACTAATAACAGTGCGCTGTGCTGCTTCTAACCTTAATTGGTGCGCCGGATAACTCCTTCACTGGGCGCAGGAAGCAGCGCCGCACTGTTATAGTAAATAGAAATGTCAGCGGCGCTCTATTGAAAATGAATGGTTCCCTATGGGAGCCCATTGATTTGAATAGAGGTCGCCTGGGAAGTCGGATCCGACTTGCGGGCGACTCGTGTGCCGGCTGACACAGGGACAGTGCGACTCTGCGAGGCGACCTGGACACGACCTGAGCGTGAAGCAGCCGCTCAAGTCGTGTCCTAGAGGCGACTAGCCGGCCGAGAATGTGTCCAGCGTGATGTCATCGCGCTGGTCCTCGGCAGCCTCGCTGTCCCATGTTTAGTATGAATCATGAAAGGGAACTCCAGGCCAAATTTTAATGAAAAAACCGGCATAGGTTCCCCTCCAGGAGCATACCAGGCCCTTAGGTCTGGTTTGGATTTTAAGGTGAACCCCCTAAGCCGAAAAACGGCGTGGGGGTCCCCCCAAAATCAAAACCAGACCCTTATCTGAGCTCGCAACCTGGCAGGCCGCAGGGGAAAAGGGGGGACGAGAGAGCGGCCCCCCCTCCCTCCTGAACCGTACCAGGCCGCATGCCCTCAACATGGGGGGTTTGGTGCTTCGGGGCAGGGGGGCGACCTGCGGCCCCCCCCACCCCAAAGCACCCTGCCCCTATGTTGATGGGGACAAGGGCCTCTTCCCGACAACCCTGGCCGTTGGTTGTCGGGGTATGCGGGCGGGGGGCTTTTCGGAATCAGGGCGCCCCCTTTAAAAAGGGGGCCCCCAGATGCCGGCCCCCACCCTATGTGAATGAGTATGGGGTACATCTTACCCCTACCCATTCACCTGGTGGAAAAATAAGTCAATAAAAAAAAGACAACACAGGTTTGAAAAGTAATTTATTGGGCAGCTCCGGGGGTCTTTCTTCCGCGCCCCCCGCTATCTTCTGCTAGCTCTTTTGCTAGCGGGGGTCCCGGGCTTCCTCGCCGTCTTCTTCCGACTTCGGGGGTCTCTTGTTCTGTTCTCCGGTTCTTCTCCCGCTTTCCGACGTCTTCTCCACGATCTCCGGTTCTTTCTGCCTTCTGCCGGGCCCCCGCTATCTTCTTCCAGGTGGCAAAATAAGTCAATAAAAAAAACACAACACAGGTTTGAAAAGTAATTTATTGGGCAGCTCCGGGGGTCTTTCTGCCGGTCCCCCGCTATCTTCTGCTAGCTCTTTTGCTAGCGGGGGTCCCGGGCTTCCTCGCCGTCTTCTGGGGTCTTTCTGCCGGGCCCCCGCTATCTTCTGCTAGCTCTTTTGCTAGCGGGGGTCCCGGGCTTCCTTGTCATCTTCGGGGGTCTTTCTGCCGGGCCCCCGCTATCTTCTGCTAGCTCTTTTGCTAGCGGGGGTCCCGCATCTTCTTCCGACTTCGGGGATCTCTTGTTCTGTTCTCCGGTTCTTCTCCCGCTCTCTGACGTCTTCTCCACGATCTCCGGTTCTTTCTGCCTTCTGCCGGGCCCCCGCTATCTTCTTCCAGCTCTTTTGCTAGCGGGGGCCGGTCTTCTACGTCGCCTTCTTCCCTTTTCTCTTCGCCCGATGTTGCCTCGCCGCTGTCCACCGCCGCAATGATCTGTCCGAGCACTTTTATTGGCATGGGGCGTGGTCACCGGATGATGCCACCGCTGACCCCGCCCCTGTATGATGTCACAGTCCCGGGGAATGATGGGACTGTGACGTGAAACGGGGGCGGGGTCAGCGGTGGCATCATCCGGTGACCACGCCCCATGCCAATAAAAGTGGCACCGCTGCTCGGACAGATCATTGTGGCGGTGGACAGCGACGAGGCAACATCGGGCGAAGAGAAGAGGGAAGATGGCGAAGTAGAAGACCGGCCCCCGCTAGCAAAAGAGCTGGAAGAAGATAGCGGGGGCCCGGCAGAAGGCAGAAAGAACCGGAGATCGTGGAGAAGAACCGGAGAACAGAACAAGAGATCCCCGAAGTCGGAAGAAGATGCCGGGAACCCCGCTAGCAAAAGAGCTAGCAGAAGATAGCGGGGGACCGGCAGAAAGACCCCCGGAGCTGCCCAATAAATTACTTTTCAAACCTGTGTTGTCTTTTTTTATTGACTTATTTTGCCACCAGGTGAATGGGTAGGGGTACGATGTACCCCATACTCATTCACATAGGGTGGGGGACAGGTATCTGGGGTCCCCCTTATTAAAAGGGGGCTCCCGGATTCCGATAAGCCCCCCGCCCGCAGACCCCGACAACCAACGGCCAGGGTTGTTGGGAAGAGGCCCTTGTCCCCATCAACATGGGGGCAGGGTGCTTTGGGGTGGGGAGGGCCGCAGGTCGCCCCCCTGCCCCGAAGCACCAAACCCCCCATGTTGAGGGCACGCGGCCTGGTACGGTTCAGGAGGGAGGGGGGCCACTCTCTCGTCCCCCCTTTTCCCCTGCGGCCTGCCAGGTTGAGTGCTCAGATAAAGGGTCTGGTGTGTATTTTTAGGGGACCCCCACGCAAATTTTTTTTGTTTTTGGTGCGGGGTTCCTCTTAAAATAAATGCCAGACCTGAAGGGCCTGGTATGGATTCCGGGGGGACCCCCACGTCAGTTTTTTTTCATTTTTGGGGGGATCCCCTTTGAATCCATACTAGACCCAAGGGCCTGGTATGGACCTGGGGGGGGGGGACCCCACGCTGTTTTTTTTTGGTTTTTTTTATATATTTTTTTTAACCTTTTTTTTTTTTTTTTTACATTTCCTTTAACAACCAGCTATAAACAGGTAAAACAAAAAAACGCCGCAAAATTGCGGTACTTACGTTTTGGATGCGGGTCCATTGAATTCTATTACATCCAAAATAATGTTTCCTGGTGCCTCCATGGCAGCATACCTGTGACAAGCTCCGCCTTGGCTCCTCCCTCAGGACTAGTGAATATTATAAAAGAGTTGGTTAGCACAGTCCCAGCATTCCTTTTTTTTCTCATACCTCATGGCAGTGAATTCTGGTCAGACGTCCTTACCTTCTGCATTCGGCAGCTTCCGTCCAGGTTCAAGCCTCTCCCGGACGCGGTCCCTTCTCTTGGGCAGCTAAATGCGCTTATAAGGTTGGGAGT
This sequence comes from Rana muscosa, assembly GCA_029206835.1. Lineage (NCBI taxonomy): Eukaryota > Metazoa > Chordata > Amphibia > Anura > Ranidae > Rana > Rana muscosa. The sequence continues at coordinate 381,964,329 of CM055122.1, read as the reverse complement.
CCCTTCTGTAGGATCTTTTGGGAAAAGCAGTTGTCTCTTAACTAAGAGCGTTATCTGCAAGATTGTTTTTCAGGCATTAGCTCAATTCTGGCAACAAAGGCAGCAGCTTTTTCTGTATCTTTTTTTTTCCCTTCCTAGGTTTTTTTCACCCCCAAACTCTTGTCTTCTTTGATTTATGTTTCCATTTAAATTCTTTAGCTCCCCGTCACCTCTCCAGCTCCTTAGGAGCCGCGTGCGCTCAGCGCCGGCATTTTATTTACTTGCGGCGTCTTCCGCATCATTCTGCAGCTGCGTCGGCGGTGCGGGTCTTCCGGGTTCTCGTCTCGGCGGTCGGCGCATGCGCGGTGGATCCGGAGGCCGCGGTGGCCATTTTGGATCAGGGCACAAAGACGTCTTTTGCCCACAAAACGTTAGGCACAGGACAGAGGCGTTCCCTGCCTTTCCTGTTTCAATATGGATCTCTCTAGTGGCCTCAGTGAGACACCTGAGGCCGCAGGAAGAACTACACCGAGAGCTCCAGGGAGGAAATACTGTTTTTTCTTCAGGTAAGAAATTTCTTAAAATTAAGGGGAAATGTATACTAGATGTTTGTTTAGGGTTTTTTTTATTTTAAAGTATATATTTGGAGTTAAGAGTTTTAAAAAAAATAATATATATTTTTTTTTTTAATAATAAAAAATAAATGAATACATATATAAAATAAAATAGATATTCGTATTTTTCGAGGACTTAAAAAAAAAAAAAAAAAAACACACACACCCTTTGTTTAGAGGTAAGATCCCCTTAGCCAAATTAGGATCCAGCCAGTTGTGTCTTCTCTATTCTTTTACCTGCTGCCTCTGCTAAGCCACTCAGCATGAGCCATTCGCCGCCCGTACAAGATCCTACTCTACTTCTGAGGTAAGGACCTACGTCCAGGTAAGCTTACAAAAAGAAAAAAAAAAAAAAAAGAGTGCACCGAAGCTGGTACTTTTATGTATTTCAGCGCTATATGCCAGAAGACGTCTAAAAAGACCTCAAGGCGAAATGAGGACTATGATGATTCTAGTCCCAGTAGAGACAGGTTGTCCAGGCATCGGGATCATAGAAGTGGCAGGAAGTCATCGCTGAGGCGCTTTTCATGTGATTTCACGCAAAAAAAAAAAAAAAAGGGCGCATGAAAACTTATTTCCATTAAAATCAATGGATGCTTTCACACTGGGGCACACTGAAAAAAAATAAAAAAAAATAAAAAACGCCCATCTCCATTGAAAGCCCTTCAAAAGCGCCTGAAAAGCACTTCAAAAGCGCTCAGTGTTTTTCTGGCAGTTTTTCAAGTGCCTCAGTGTGAAAGTGGCCTAACGCTCCTGAAGCCGAGATCTCCAGGATGTCAGTCCTGTGGAGACACCCCACTTCCAGACAAAGTGATCTGTCGAAATTGCCCAGCGGACAGAAAGTCCGAAAGCCTGCAAGTGGCGGACCTACTTAAGAAAGCAGTAAAGAATTTCCTTGTGGAATTGGTAGCCACAATGCCGCCGCAACATCTGGCATCTCCTACTCAGGAGCAAACAACTGAGGCATCCATTCCCGGGCCGTCCTCAAGTGAAATCTCACGCCGGACGCCTGCTTCTTCCTCTAAACATCAGGAAGAGAATGCCATCTCAGGGGGTCTCTCTGATGACCTAGATACCTCTGGTTTTGCTTTTGCCATGGTCCAGCCTTTTGTGCAGGTGGTAAAACAAGCGATCGGCTGGGAAGAGACTGAGACAGAAGTCAAGAAGTCTAAGGCGTTCTTCCCCTTTCTCAAACACTAGGTTTCCTTTTTTCCCCTCATGGACGAGATTAAAGGTGTGATTGAGGAAGAGTGGGAAAAGACAGAGAAAAGATTCTCCCTTAATCGCCTGGGAAAACTATACCCCCTCTCAGAGGCCGACTCAGCAATGCTTGAGGGCCCTCCAGCAGTCAATGCAGTCGTGGTAAGGTTAGCGAAGAATGTCACACTGCCTATGGAAGACTCAACTTCGTTTAAGGATCCACTCAACAGAAGGATGGATCTCGATCCCAAGAAAGCTTACCAGATGGCAGGCAACGCCTGTAAACCTGCGATAGCCCTGACATCCGTGTCCAGCGCCCTACATGTCTGGATAGATAATATAGAGTCGGCAATCCAACAGGATATCCCAAAGGAGGACATCATTAAGGCCTTAGATGAATTAAAGCTCTCAGCAGACTTTGTTGGTGAGGCCGCTATAGATTCAGTTCGATGCTCCGCAAGGTCAATGCTCCACACAGTTATGGCCAAACGGGCCTTGTGGCTGAAGCCATGGTCGGCAGATATTGCCTCAAAGCAGAATTGGTGCAAAATACCTTTTGATGGGAAAGCCCTGTTTGGGGAGAAGCCATCTCCCGCATCACTGGCGGGAAATCGGGCCTGTTACCCCAAGACAGACGACTCAGGCGCGCCAGGACATTCGCATCCAGATTCCAATATTCCAAATACAAGGACTACAGACAGTCCAAGCAGGGGAGAGGCTTCAGGCCAAATTGGAGGAGCACGCAGTCCACCTTCCTCAAGAACCGTAGACAGAGACCTGTGCCTACCCCACAGGATCCTGCTAAATCTTTTTGACGCCAAGCCATCCCAAGTGATCCCTGTAGGAGCCAGACTCAAACATTTCTCGAAGATCTGGGAACAAAAGTGCAGTGATCCGTGGGTAGTCTCCACAGTTAAATACGGTCACTTCTGGTCGTTTCTAGACAAACTCTCCCAAGACTTCTTCTCTTCGACAAGGGTGTCAAGGTTCCCCCAAAAAGACGGAAGCACTACAACGATTTCTTCTCTCCTTGCAGGAACACCAAGCAGTGATTCCAGTGTCTCCATCAGAAAGATTTTCGGTTCTTATTCCACCCTGTTTCTAGTCCCCAAGAGAAACAGAGGTTGGAGACCCGTGTTAGACCTGAAGAGGCTAAATCGCTATATCTTCCTAAATTCAAAGGGAGTCGCTATAATCGATTATACGTGTAATCGAAACAGGGATCGGATGTTATCAATAGACTTGCAGGATGTTTACCTGCATATACCGACACACCCTCATTTCCAGAAATATCCGAGGTTTGCAGTGGTGCATGTACATCTTAAATTTTGGAGTCTCCCCTTCGGCCTCTGCACGTCACCAAGAGTCTTTACGAAGACCCTAATGGCCATCATAGCCTCTCTAAGAGAATTAGGGCTTCGGGTATACCATTACTTGGATGACCATCTCCGGGCGAAGGTTCCAGCCCAGTTAGTGGAACAGAACGGTACAGTATCCCTCCCACCTCAAAAGGTGACATCAACTATTCGACAGATGAAGAAAGTCAGTGTGAGATCCTACCTGTCATACTCGAACTGTCAGAGCCTGATAGGCCGGATGTCGTTATGCATCCCTATGGTCCTTTGGGCCCATTGGCATTTGAGACATTTCCAGCTGGAGTTCTTGAGGCTGTGGAACAGACGGTATTTATCCCAACCCATACACCTGATGACCCTGATGCTCAGGAGTCTACATTGGTGGATGAAGAAACACACGCCTATGAAATCACATCCATTAGGACATGTCAACTGGATCACAATTGTTACCGATGCCAGTTGTCACGTACCTGACAGTGATGAGCCCGGTTTAGCAGAGGGAGGCCTCCCTCACGGCTCCCACCAGCGGCCCCTGGTAGTGAAACAGGAGGCACGGAGGTAGAAGGGGTACGAGTGCCTGGCAGGATCAACACAGAGCAAGTGGCTGGGTGGTCCGGGCTGGATCCGGGTACACCGAGGTGAGGCGAGTTGACAGGAACCAGGAAGCACAGCAGGTTGACAGGAACCAGGAAGCCAGGAAGCACAGCAGGTTGACAGGAACCAGGAAGCCAGGAAGCACAGCAGGTTCTGGAACCAGGAAGCCAGGAAGCACAGCAGGTTGACAGGAACCAGGAAGCCAGGAAGCACAGCAGGTTGACAGGAACCAGGAAGCCAGGAAGCACAGCAGGTTGACAGGAACCAGGAAGCACAGCAGGTTCTGGAACCAGGAAGCCAGGAAGCACAGCAGGTTCTGGAACCAGGAAGCAAGGAAGCACAGCAGGTTCTGGAACAGCTGAACGGACCGGACCGGAGCCTGGGTCAGGCAGGGTAGTCGGACAAGCCGGGTTGGATACACTGGCAGACAGCGAGGTACAAAAGGACAAAGCAGAGCGGTGGTCAGAAACAAGCCAGAGATCAGCTGCAGGCGGATAACAGGAAGGTCACAGGAAAGCCGGGTCAGATGCAGATGGGTTTCTCAGATCGGGTTACACAGGTACTACGCTGTAGAGCAGACAGCAGGGACTGTCTGTAAATGGTAGGTTTAAATAGTCTCTCTGGCGCCACCCGCTGGACGCATGCGCGAACGGAGACCAGGAAGTCCGGGCGCCTGTTTCTGGCAGGATCTCCATGACACCAGTGAAGCAGGTGGGGATCACACTGCAACCAGATCTCAGGGCAAGGAAGATGGTCCTTCCATACAACAGGCCTGGTATCAAATATCCTACAGGTCCGGGCAACCTACCTTTTGCATTAATAGCCCTAGAATTCAAGATTACAGGCAAACCAGTTCTTCTCCAAATGGACAACAGAGGCTGCGGTGTCTTATATACACTGACAAGGAGGAACGCGCAGCAGGTCCCTGCTGAGGGAAGTGAAACAATAATCCTTTGGGCAGAAAGGAATCTAAAAGACCTAAGGGCAGTCTATCTGCCCGGTCTTCTCAACTCAAGAGCAGACCTCCTACCTCGCAGGTTCGTAGATTCCAACGAATGGTCTCTGCACCCGTAAGTTTTCGACTGGTCGGTGGACCAGTAGGGTCCCCTCGGGCGGGGCCTATTTGCAACAGCATTAAATACCAAGTTTAAGGTTCATCTCGAGACTTCCTCATCCCCAGGCGGAGGCAGTAGATGCCCTCTCAGCCCCTGGGCATGTAATCTGGCCTATACCTTCTCTCCATGGCCTCTCATTCCAAAAAAAAAAAACTCCTGTTGAAGCTTATGATAGAAACCACAACGGTGATAGCGGTCCTACCGTACTGGCCAAGACGTCCCTGGTTTCCCCCAGAAATGTACCTGAATACACAGTCTTCAGTCAAGGTTCCAATAATACCTTTTCTCCTGTCACAGGGATGTCACACCCATCCAGATTCCCGCAGGTTAAATCTTCACATCTGGCAGCTGAAAGGGAAAGGTTCCAATCCCTAGGGTGTCCCAACAAAGTTATCGCAACTCGGCTCAGCGCAAGAAAGCCATCCACAAACAGTATATACGATAGGGTGTGGAACAAATTCAGGGTCTTCATGATTAGCAGAAACTGCGATCCAGATTCTCCATCATCCTCTCAAATTCTAAAATTCTTGCAGGCAGGCTTAGGCCTAGGTCTTGCTTAAGTACACTAAAGGTGCTGGTAGCAGCAATTTCAGTGGCAACCAGTGAAAGATAGGCCGAGGATTCATTAATAATCCAATTTTTCAAAGCTGTCAAAGATCCGACCGCCAACTAAACAATCTTTTCCCACTTGGGACCTTGCTATCATCCTAGAGTCCTTAGCCAATCCACCTCTTGCCTCTTCGGAGTCAGCATCACTTTGGAATCTAATCATGAAGCTATCTTGATAGCCAGAACCTCCGGCAGATGGGTTTCAGAGCTCCAAGCTTTAGGAGCGGATCTTCATCATATATTCTATCCTGACAGAGTAGAACTCGGAACGGTGCGAGGATTTAGCCCCAAGGTCACATCATCCTCGAACATGTCGGAGCCTTGGGCACTTCCATATTTTCGGAACAAGACTCAGGTTCTCTTCACGAGCTGGACATTGCCTCCACTTTGAGATGCTATCTGCAGGCTACAGCATCCTTCAGGGACACTATCAGGTTGTTCATAAACAAAGGCAAGGAGGCGTCGGCAAGAACGATTGCCTCATGGTTCGTTAAACTCATCCACAAGGTGTACAGGGCAAAAGGACTGGGATCCCCTTCGATAGTCAGGGCACACTCCACTAGAACGGTTTCTGCCTCTTGAGTGGCAAGAGCGAATGTGTCAATTGAAACTATTTGCAGGGCAGTGACTTGGTTGTTCAAACATATGTTTCTGAAACATTACCGAGTAGACCCAGGAGCTCTCTCATCGGTGGAGTTTGGCAGACAGGCGGTCAAATCGGTCTTTGCTTATTCCTCTAAATGATGATAATAATCTCTTTAAAAATAAACCTCTGAGCATCATCCCACCCATATCAGCTAGTTATTTGTCACAGGTATGCTGCCATGGAGGCACCAGGAAAACGGAAAATTGTATCATACTTACCAGTAATTTTCCTTTCCTGGTGCCTATCCATGGCAGCATACAATCCCACCCTCGATATTCTATATTACGGAGAATGCTGGGACTGTGCTAACCAACTCTTTTATAATATTCACTAGTCCTGAGGGAGGAGCCAAGGTGGAGCTTGTCACAGGTATGCTGCCATGGATAGGCACCAGGAAAGGAAAATTACTGGTAAGTATGATACAATTTTCAGTTTTTTGGCCTGGCAAAAAAAAATCTGCAGTTGCGTTTAAAATCGTTTTTCACAAACCAAGCCCTCAAAATGCCTTCAGACGCCAAAGATTTCCACGTTTCAGACGCGGTACCGGCGTTTAGCCGCATTTTAGTTTAGAAGCGTTTTTAAAGGTGACCTATTTTTTTACATTGATAAACTCCAAATTTATGGCAAATGAGGAAAAAACCATAATATATATATATATATATATATATATATATATATATATATATATATATATATATATAAGAAATTGCTTCCATTGCATTGTGGACAATCCACAACTTGGGGCAGCTGACGTGGCAAGTGGACAATCCACAACTTGTGGCAAGTGATGTGGCAAGTGACACGCTAAATACAACTACACTGCTGCTCTCAGCTGCTGATATCACTCTGGTCTCACTAAATAGCTAAAATCGTAAATAATACTGTTTTTGGAGCTTAGGGCGGCTCCTTATCATATACACGCAAATGTGGTAAAACACGGCATGCAAATGCCACAAAGCGCGCCTTTCTAAACGCCACTTTCAACCTTAGTTCTGAACACTTTGGAACCATCAGTATGGATCTGGGAGGAAGGATGATCATGACTATGGCCCACAACAGTACAATAATATCCAATATCAAACTTATAGAGATGCTGCGGGGCCCAGGAGAGTGATGGATAAAGGCCCATACGACAACTATGGTTATGATAGGCCACCCTATCAAGGTCCTCGACAGGAAGAGTGGACCTATCATGACAGAAGTAGGGAAGAGTGGGAGTTCAACAATAGAGGAGAATCCCAGAACCGTTTTTTTCCCCTGAGGGATAGGGATGGTCCAGCATATCAGAACCAGATGGATTATGACCCTGAGGAACAAGAATTCACATGGTCCACGAGGGATCGATCAAGAAGACCGAGTGGAAAAAAAACAGGATCAACATCATTGGGGTTTTCCCAAAGCCAATCAGGGCATAAAGAGGCCCATAGAAAACAAAGAGGAACAAGGAGGGGGGAGGAGAGCACAATCAAAAAAAAATCAAGAGCGTGACAGGGGACGGGATTTTCAACCTAAGTTCCCAAACCCTGACGAAATCTGAAACATGGCTTCTAAATAAGGGTTTAAAATTTGCCCCCCCCCCCGAAAACTCAATAAGTTTGAAACGTATATGGACGTACATAAGTACGTAAGAAAAATTAACATCAAGAGACATTTTGCGAGCATTCCAATACGTCAAGGTGGCTTAGTGTTATCCAAACATCAATATACGGGATTATCCAATGCCTCCACTTTTAATCCTCCGGGAAGTTTGGCACCACCATTGAGGGTTTTTCGCGATGTTGTTCTGCGAGATTTGGAATCTGTGAAAACCATCAATAGGAAGATGGAAAAGGATCTGGAACAGGGCTTGGATACTTTGTGCAACAACAAACAACTAGTTATACGCCCTGCTGACAAGGGTGGAGGGATAGTTGTCCTAGATAGAGATGACTATCTCCGTGAATTATCTAGGATTGTGGGAGATCAGGAAATCTACACCCTCTTAATGGGAAACCCAATCATAAAATACAAAAAGACCTTGGAAGATCTTGTGTCGAGGGGTGCTGAACTGGGAATCTTGAGTGAGAAGGAACAGCTCTTTTTGGTTCCAAAGGCACCAAGGGTTCCCATTTTGTACTGTTTGCCCAAGATCCATAAAAGTCTAACTTGCCCCCCGGGACGTCCTATCATCAGTGGAATTGATTCCATCACGTCCCGGGTGGGCAAGTATATAGATTTTTTTCTACAACCGCTTGTAATGAAAATGCCATCCTATTTGAAAGACACCAGACACATTATTAATCTGCTAGCTGATCAAGAAACAAGTGAGCATATGTGGATGGTTACAGCTGACATGACATCTCTTTATACTATAATCCCACATTCCTTGGGATTATCAGCTGTCAGGTACTATTTAAATCTCCTTTCAACAACCTCCGAGGAACATCAAAATTTCATCATGGAACTTTTAGATTATGCGGCAAAACACAATTATTTTTGGTTTAGTCATAATTTTTACAAGCAGGAACGCGGCGTAGCCATGGGGGCGAAATACGCCCCCAGTTTGGCTAATCTTTTTATGACCAAATGGGAGGAGGACGTCATCTATAAGGACCGACACCCACACCTCAAATTTTGGGCTAGGTACATAGATGACGTCCTCCTCCTATGGGATGGCACAGCATCTCAGTTGGACGATTTCTTTCTGGACATCAACAACGAAAGGGGTATACGTTTTGTCCATGAGGCAAGCCAGACTCAAATTAATTTTTTGGACCTCACAATCACTAAGGGAGAAACCGGTTTCAAAACTATATCTTATTTCAAACAAACAGATCGCAATGCCTACATTCCCAATGATAGTTGTCATAAAGATTCTTGGCTTAATTCTGTGCCAAAGAGCCAATTCAACAGAATACGGAGGAATTGTTCTGATTTATCTGATTACTGGCTTCAAGCCAATATTTTAAAGGATAGGCTGATTGAAAAGGGCTATGATGACAATTCCTTGGAGGATACACTGAAGGAAGTGGGAAATATGGAAAGATCATCTCTGTTGAAGAATGGTCTTAAAAAGAAACAGGAACAACCATGTATACCATTCATCACAACATACTCTACTCAGCATTACATGATAAGGAAAATCATACGGAAACACTGGCACCTGTTGGAGAGTGACCGTAGTATCAGTAAGTTCCTTCCAAAGGTTCCACAAATTGTTTTTAGGGGTGCACCTTCTCTTAGAGATAGAGTAGCACTTAATGTGGTTGACCCACCACCTAAGAAAGTTTCCTTCTTTCAAAAATTATCTGGATATCATCAATGCCGACGATGTCAGGTATGCTCCTTAAATAAAATCAGGTCGAAAAAAACGGAGTCTTTCATATCTAGTAGCACTCTAATAAATCACAAGATTGATACTTTCGTTACATGCAGCTCCATGGGCGTTGTTTACCTCCTACAATGTCCCTGTGGGATGCAGTATATAGGGAGAACCAAGCGTACCATGCAAATAAGACTTGGAGAGCATATAGCCAATATCAAAAGTGGTTTTCAATATCATTCGGTTTCCAAGCACTATGATCTATACCACCAGCGTAACCCAGCTGGTACCTCCTTTATTGGAATAGATAGATATAGCCCACACTGGAGGGGGGGTTCTCTTGTTAGGGAAATATCGCGTATGGAAATGGGCTGGATCCATTGGGTCCGTTGTTACACCCCATATGGCCTTAACGTTGACATCGATGTCAACGCATTTATTGACAACAGCTAGGGAGGCATATTTCTGCATGGTATGATCTTAATGTAAACTAGATCTGAGTTCTCGGGACATCTTTAGCCCTTTTTTTCTTTTTTTCATTTATTCCAAATCAATTTGGAGTAAGTTTAGATGCTATTTTCATAGGTGTTTAATCATGATGTTTTCTTTAACACACATAAAAATTCGTTTTTGAACTTTAGGGCTTCTTATAGCTGTTGTCTTTTGAAACAGCTACAGATAAAAATATATACATAATAAAACGGTAAAATACAATTTTCGCCTTTTTGGTTTTTTCTATTAAGCGTCTTTTTTATATATTTTTTATATTTTTTTTTATTTTATTTTTTTCTGCATAACAGTATGGTATACACATATTTGTTTAATAATCTGCCCAGATAGGCATTGTGATTCTCTGGAGGTAATTTTCTCCACAATGATTTCTCATAGTTCCTTCTCTTACAAAAATATATTTTATTATATGTCAGCTGCTGCAATTTTCCACATCCTGTGATGCTCACATAGGGTCTGTGATTGCAATACTGAAGTTGTCCACAGGTGGCCACTGCTTTTCAATCACAAGATAAAGTGATGGTCATTTTTTTAATTGTATAGTCATAAAATAATTTAGACATTGTATTGTGTGCCTTACATGCAGTATATGTGTGGAAGCGTTTAATTAATTTTTTTTAGTATTTTATCATGTTATTTTTTCTCGTTTATACAGTAAAAGAGCTTAACGAACTGGCAGTATGCATGCTTGTATAGGTTAGCGGCATACATGCAGGTTGGGACTGTCTCTTATGAAGTCAGTTCTACTCACAGCTGAATGATTTTTTAATCTATTACTCTGTGTCTACACATCGAAATAACATTCGTTCTCTGACCAGAGAAATGTTCGTTCTTGGAAAGAGGGCAGTTTGCCCATATCCAAGATGGCGACACACACAGCGTGGATGCTGAGAGCTCAGATCTGGGCGGACCTCGTTTGTGTACATTCAATATAAATTGGTGGTGAGTCAGCACGCCGCCTGTGCCCCTGGAAGACGACAGCTTGTGTCGAAACGACGTAGGGAGGAGCGGCGTGCTGACGTCACCACATACGTATCCCGGAAGCAACGGGTAGCGAGAGCCGGCCGGCTTTACATATAACCACTGCCAATTTTTTCTTCATATGCTGTTAGTGCAATTTTTTACTTTCAAATAAACGTTTTAAATTGGATTACGCTATGGGGCTTTCTTTCTCACCCTAATATGGTTTGCTGAGACTTTGGGGAAACACTGATTCGGATGTGGAGGAAACCAGGACGACATAGGAAGCTAATCAGAGACCCTAGCAGGGATAACAGCTAACAGCTTTGTCTGATCTCTCTCAGGGATCAGTTTTTCTGGTAAGCGGCTTGTGAATACTGCGGTGGTGGATTCCCTTTCTAGTACACTGGCACCCTTCTATGATGGTTTATGCCTAAAGTCACGATCATTTGGAGAAATTTAACCTCTTCACTTCACTTTTTTTCTGAGGATCGTTTTTGGTGTTTCTTTGAAAACTGTCATTTGAGTTTTTTATACACTGATCAGGACAATGGGTGATATTATTTAAAGTCAGTGTTGAGAGCATATGATTTTTGTCAATTTTCACTACATTTCATGTTTTCATGTTGTATACACTAATGCACTGAGATTGGAAGTTTATGGTCTTATAACATTTCATGTTTTTATGCTGTATGCGATAATACACTGAGACTAGATACTTTGATCATCGAAATAGTTCTTCAATAATTTATATATTTTAGACACATTGTTGCACAGCTTTATAGTTCTTTATATATATATATATATATATATATATATATATATATATATATATATATATATAAGAAATTGCTTCCATTGCATTGTGGACAATCCACAACTTGGGGCAGCTGACGTGGCAAGTGGACAATCCACAACTTGTGGCAAGTGATGTGGCAAGTGACATGCTAAATACAACTACACTGCTGCTCTCAGCTGCTGATATCACTCTGGTCTCACTAAATAGCTAAAATCGTAAATAATACTGTTTTTGGAGCTTAGGGCGGCTCCTTATCATATACACGCAAATGTGGTAAAACACGGCATGCAAACGCCACAAAGCGCACCTTTCTAAACGCCACTTTCAACCTTAGTTCTGAACACTTTGCACCAGCGTCCCGTCTACATGGGGCCTAAAAATGCCTATGCCATTTACAGCTCAAAAACGCCATGGTGGCCATGAGGCCATAGGCTAACATGGAGAGATGTTTTTAAGTTGCAAAAAACGCTCAAACAAGCGGCTTGAAAAACGTCCGTGTGCATGTAGCCTTATATTAACCACTTGCGCACTGCCCAGACCAAGTTTCACATTTCAGCGCTGATGCACTTTTAATGACAATTGCGCGCTCATACAACACTGTAACCCAATGAAAATGTTTTATTTGTTGGCACACAAATAGAGCTTGCTTTTGGTGCTATTTGATCACCTTTGTGTTTTATTTTTATTTTTTTTTGATAAATACAAAAGACCGAGTTTAAAAAAAAAAATGGATATTTTACCCACTTCAGCACTGGGCCTATTCTGGCACTTCTCTCCTTCATGTAAAAATCATAAATTTATGGCTATAAAATTACTTCAAAACACCAAACATTATATATGTTTTTGGAGCAGACACCCTCCTAGGGAATAAGATGGCGGTCATTGCAAATTTTTATCTCGCTCGGTATTTGCGCAATAAATTTTCAAACGCCTTTTGTTTGCTAAAAATATTACAAAACAGTAAAGTTACGGCCAATTTTTTGGTATAATGTGAAAGATGTTGTTATGCTGAGTAAATAGATACCTAACACGTCGCGCTTTAAAATTGCGCACACACATGGCATGACACCAAACTTCAGTAATGAAAAATCTCCCTAGGCGATGCTTTACATTTTTTTACAGGTTACCATTTTGGCATTACAGAGGAGGTCTAGTGCTAGAATTGTTGCACTCGTTCTAACGCACGCAGCAATAACTCACATGTGTTGTTTGAACGGCGTTTACATATGTGGGTGGCACTTGCGTGTGTGTTCGCTTCTGAGCGCGAGCTACCGGGGACATGGGCGTTTTTTCTTATTTTTGCTTATTTTTTTTTATTTTGTTTTTTTACTTTTTTGTATTTCTTACTCTTTTTTTGGATCACTTTTATTCCTATTACAAGGAATGTAAACATCCCTTTTAATAGGAATGTGTGTGACAGGTCCTCTTTATGGAGAGATGCGGGGTCAATAAGACCCCGCATCTCTCCTCCAGGCTGGAAAGCATGATATTGGTCCAAAAAAAACACCAATCTCATGCTGACAGCCGAGATCACGGCTTGGTTAACATACGGGAACACGGCGTGATGTCATAACATCGTGCCCGCGCCTCAGAGGGTCATAGAGTCTCCAAATCGTTCTCCGAGCCCCAGATGGCACGGGAGAGCCCAGAGAAGCACCGGATGGCGGCAAGAGAGGGGGGGGGGGAACGTCCCCTCCCCCCGCCTATAAGAACGATCAAGCGGCAGAACTGCCACTATGATCGTTTTTATTGTGCACAGAATCGCCGGCTGAAAAGAATGATATCTGAATGATGTCACCGCACAAAGCCAAGGATGTCATTTGACGGTGGGCGGTAGGAAACTGGTTAATATTTTTAAAAAGGGTAATTTTTCTTCTTCATTGATGTACACTGATGAGACTGCACTGATGGGCACTGATAAGGTGGCAAGGGTGGGCACTGAGAGGTGGCATTGCTATTTGGCACTGGTGGGCAGTGAGAAGTGGCACTGCTAGGTGGCAATGATAGTTGGCAGTGATGGGCACTGATAGGCAGCACTGCTATGTGCCACTGATTGGCACCAGTGGTGGGCATTGATAGGTGGCACTGGCAGGGGCTACTAATTGTCACAGATGATGCAGAATTGCCTCTTCCTCTTCGGGCCCCATGTCCCTTGCACATAAGCCGGTGATTGCCTTTTTTTATGCTCACACTGTCGGCACAAGGAGAAAACAAAAACCATTACCCAGCTTTTGTTTACATCACGTGATCAGCTGTCATTTGCTGACAGCTGATCACATGGTAAAGGGCAGGGATCGGCCCCTTACTCGGATCTGTCATCACCCGAGTCTCAGCGACTCTGTGACCACAGCGCGCGCAAAGGGGAGGACGTTTATTGACAGACTCCCGGAAATTGAGGACCATGCTGTGGCCGTCGATCAGTTATAGTGCTGATCTCAAGTGATTAAAGAGGGTCTAAATGGGCCATTGACATGCATCACAATTCAACTTAGGAATGAGTCTTTGAAAAGTTAAACTAAATAATTTGGCCACTTTATCCTTCCAAATAATTCACATCCTGTCACATAGCCACACAGGAAGTGAGGGAAAATCCCTAACAATGTCTTTCCTTGGGGACACACAGGTCAGTCTAAATACTTTCCCATTATGCACATTGCACTCCAGCATATTGCGGGGTACACCACAATTTATTAGGTAGTTTGGACTGTGGGGTTTATTTACTAAAGGCAAATCTACTTTGCACTACAAGTGCACTTGCTGTATATCTGAGGGGGACATGCAAGCCCAAAAAAAAAAACATCTTTGCTTTTACATGATTGTAACATCCAATCACCAGTACTTTCCCTCAGATTTTCAGCAGCTACACTTTTACTGCAGAGTGGATTTGTCTTTACTAAACCCCAAACTACCCAATGATTTGGGGTGTACACAACAAAGTGCTAGAGTGCAATTTGCTTAATGGGGACACTAGTTAGATTTCTTGGGGACACACAGATCAAAGACATTGGTAGGGTTTTACCTTCACTTCCTGTTTAGCTGTGTGACAGGAAGTGAAGCCAATGTTAAGAAAAGGAGACACAAAAGCCAAACTACAAAAAAAAAAAATCTAAAAAAAAAAAAAAAACACACGCAGGGGTTCTAACACTTACTGCGTTTCCCTCAAAATGCCCACAATTAGAATTGTATGGCCTTGAGCTATTTTTAACTGCAGTGCTCTAAATCAGTGCTTCTCAAGTTGTAAGGTACCTGTGATAGGTAGTGTCCGAAGTGGAACTTGTGTGCTGAGGATTCAGGCGAAAACGTAGTCAGGCAGATTAGGTTGGCAACAGATCAGGCAAAATGGTACACGATCGAAATCCAGAGAGTGGTCAGGCAGGCAAAGGTCATACACGAGCTGGCAGTGAAGTACAAAATCAGCAGGCTGGAGAGTAGTCAGGAATTCAGGCAGAAGTTCAACACGAAAATCAGGCTCAAAAAGCAGTCACAACACCCAGGGAGCTATTCCACACAAACGGGCGCTGAGAGATAGCATAACTTCCTTTTTAAGGACTGCTTTGATTGAAAATTGTCCACAGCTGGCAGTAGGTGGGGCTGGTGAGTCCAAGGTAATGTTTAATACTGAGAGGACATTTCCAAAAGTCTAGATTTGCTCAGTAGCGCAACAGGTAAGGCTGCAGCTTTGGGACCAGGAAGATCCCGGTTCAAATACACCCAGGTACATGACAGGGCCCCCTCCCCAGTGGACCCCTCCGGGGGCCTAGCGGGGCTTAGTGGGAAAGGAGGCATGGAAGTCTCGAATAAGAGAAGGGGCATGCAGATCTTTGGCTGGAACCCAGGAATGGTCTGTGACAGGATATCCCTTCCAATGAACCAGATACCGAAGGCCACGACCCTGTCTTCTAGAATCAAGAATCTTGGAGACTTCAAACTCATTTTGTCCATCAACAAGAACAGGAGGAGGTAGCTGTTGCGTTCTGGAGTAGCGATTGAAAATTGCTTTTTTGAGGAGGGAAACGTGGAACACAGGATGAATCCGGAGAGAGGAGGGTAATTTCAACCGATAGGAGACTGGCCCGACTCGAGCAATAATTCTGTAAGGACCAATGAATCGAGGGCCCAATTTGGTAGAAGGTTGTTTCAGTCTCACATATTTGGTTGATAGCCAAACTCTGTCCCCCACCACATATGGAGGTATATGGCGTCTTCGTTTGTTGGAAAAAAGTGCATACTTGCCTGCTGACTTCCGTAGTAATAAGCAAATCTTTTTCCAATGTAGCAGAATATTTTTAACCCGCTGATCTGCTGCTGGTACACCAGAAGAAGGCTGAAGTAAGGGAAAAGTCTGAGGGTGATAGCCTAGGGCTGCGTAGAATGGTGTGGTATGAAGAGCACTGTGCCAACGGGAATTAATGGCGAACTCAGCTAAAGGCAAATACTCAGACCAGTTGGAGTGTAAGGCATTGACATAATGTCGAAGATAGGTTTCTAGGGTCTGGTTCATGCATTCGGTTTGACCATCTGTTTGAGGGTGATGTGAAGTAGAGAGTGAAAGCGTTACTCCCAGTTTCTTGCAGAACGCTCTCCAGAATCGGGAAACAAACTGGGATCCGCGGTCTGAGACGACATTGGTAGGTATGCCATGATATCTCACAATATGGGAAAGGAAGAGAGTAGACAGTGCTTCCGCTGTAGGTAATCCCGGGAGCGGCACAAAATGAGACATTTTTGAAAAGCGATCCACTATGACCCATATAGCAGTCATGCCCTCGGACTTGGGTAAGTCTGTAATGAAGTCCATAGTCAAATGGGTCCAAGGCTGACGAGGTGCTGAAAGTGGTTGTAACAGTCCAGTAGGCAATGTACGGGGTACTTTATTAGCAGCACAAGTTGGACAGGCGGCCACATAGTCAGTAACATCCCTTTTCATATGAGGCCACCAGACATGACGCTGCAAGGTCTTAAGAGTGATGGTGACACCAGGATGACCAGATAAAACACCATCATGTGCCCAGAGGAGTACAGGTTTTCTGAGGCTAGGGGCTACGAACAGGCGACCTGGTGGTATCTTCAAGCCTTGGGGAACACAATTCTGGGTTTCTTGTAACTGTTGGGAAAGAGCCGTAGAGATCTGTGCGACAATTTTGTGAGGTGGGATTATATACTGCTCGGTAGGTTGGTCTTCTTCAGAGGTAGCAAACTGTCTGGAAAGAGCATCGGCTTTCTTGTTTTTATGCCCAGGAACATAAGAAAGAACAAAATTAAAACGGGAGAAAAACAGAGCCCATCGAGCCTGACGTGAGTTCAAACGTCTTGCAGTCTGAAGGTACAGTAGGTTTTTATGGTCAGTGAGGATAGAAAAAGGTTTGGGAGCCCCTTCCAGAAGATGTCGCCATTCAGACAATGCCAATTTGATGGCCAGTAGTTCTCGATTCCCAACATCGTAATTCATCTCCGCTGGAGAAAACTTTCTAGAAAAAAATGCTACTGGATGGATTCTACCAGACTTAGGCTGTCTCTGGGAGAGCACGGCACCTGCTCCTACCTCAGAGGCATCAACCTCAACTATGTACTGGAGATCGGGATTTGGATGCTGAAGAATTGGAGCTTTGCTGAACATGTCTTTTAATTGCTGGAAAGCCGATTCTGCTTCTGAGGACCATACCTTGCAATTTGTACCTTTCTTAGTCATAGCAGTAAGGGGGCCCGCAATGGAGGCAAAACCTTTGATGAAGCGTCTGTAGTAATTTGCGAACCCTAGAAAGCTTTGGAGCCCTCTTAAAGTGGTCGGTTGGGGCTATTGCAAGACAGCGGAAAGTTTTTGAGGGTCCATTTGGAAACCGGCAGCACTTATAATGTATCCAAGGAAAGGAATACGGCTTTGATGGAAACTGCATTTCTCAATCTTCGCGTAAAGATGGTTTTCTCTCAGTCGTTGCAATACCTGCTTTACATGCGAGATGTGCTCTAGATGAGTCTTGGAAAAGATTAAAATGTCGTCCAAGTAGATGATCACAAAACTGTTGCTGAAATCATGAAAAATTTCATTCATGAAACGTTGGAAGACAGCAGGGGCGTTACACAACCCAAATGGCATAACCAGATATTCAAAATGTCCATTACGAGTGTTGAATGCTGTCTTCCACTCGTCCCCGTCTTTAATTCGAATTAGATTATAAGCCCCTCGTAGGTCTAGCTTGGAGAAGATAACAGCCCCCTTAAGTACATCAAACAGTTCAAGAATGAGAGGCAAAGGGTAGGAGTCTTTTACAGTGATTTGATTTAACCCTCGATAGTCTATGCATGGTTGAAGACCCCCATCTTTTTTTTCAACAAAGAAAAAACCTGCCCCTACTGGAGAAGAAGAGGGTCGGATAAAACCTCTTTCCAAGTTGTCTTTTATGTATTCCTCCATGGATTTTTGTTCAGGCAAAGACAGGGGATAGGTCCTTCCTTTGGGAAGAGGTGCTCCAGGAATCAATTTAATTGCACAGTCAAAAGAACGATGTGGAGGTAAAACCTCTGCCTTTTGCTTGAAAAATACGTCTGCAAACGCATGGTATTCATGAGGCAAGGTAGGTGGGACAGCCACGGAAGCCAACATACAAGCAGGAAGTCTTTTGGGTTGAGACAAACAGTTTGAATGACAGAACGACCCCCAAGAGGTTAGTTCTCCATTTTCCCAATCAAAAGAAGGGTTATGTTGTTGTAACCATGGGTAACCAAGGATAACAGGCAGAAGTGGAGAATCAATAAGAGACAAGACAACTTCCTCTTTGTGGAGTACGCCTACCTGAAGGGTGATTGTCATAGTCTCAAATTTTACAATGCCATCTCCCAAGGGTTGTCCATTCACGGTGGTAATGTTCAGGGGTCTAGATTTTGGAACAAATGGGATATTATTTTTTTTTGCAAAAGTGTAGTCCAATAATATGCCAGCAGCTCCAGAATCCACAAAAGCCTCACAGGAGACAAGTTTAGAGGGTAAATGGATAATTGCAGGAATGGTAATCTTAGTCTTGGAGGATATACCTGTAAGGTCTAAGCCAGCTCCTCCAACACTGGTTAGACCCTGCCTTTTACTGGACGGGAAGGGCAGACAGATAATAAATGTCCTTTAAGTCCACAGTATAGGCATAGGCCCAATGCACGCCTCCTTTGTTTCTCAGACTCAGTTAGGTGGAGACGGCTTACATCCATGGGTTCCACAGGTGTCTGGGGTTCAACTGAGATTTCAGGTTCTGGCTGAGGTGGTGCTTGGAAGTTAGGGGCCAAACGGTAGACTGGCCGAGGAAACTTGCGAGTTCTAAGTCTCTCTTGGCATCTTTCATGATACCGGACATCCAGACGAACACAGAGCTCTATGAATTTCTCTAGGTCTTCTGGGGAATACTTATAGACTAATTCGTCTTTGATGCGATCTGCAAGACCTTTTCGGAAGGCTGCACGTAATGCCCTTGAGTCCCAAGTAGTCTCAGCAGCAAGGGTACGAAACTCAATAGCATATTGTGCCACAGACCTGGTGCCTTGTTGCATGTCCAAGAGTGAGTACTCAGCTGCAGAAGCTCTATCTGGCTTATCAAATACAGTCTGGAGAGAAGCCAGAAATTTGTCAGCGTCTTGCAGCACAGGATCATTGCGTTCCAGATAAGGAGAGACCCAGGCCAGGGCCTTCCCCTTTAACAAGGAAATTACAAAAGTCACTTTGGCAAAAGAAGTGCTAAAGGTCCCAGGGTTGTTGCGGAAATGCAAACGGCAAACATTTAAAAAGCCTCTGCAGTCCTCAGTATCACCACCAAATTTGTCAGGCATAGGAAGTTTGGGTGGTACAGAAGAGGTGGGTTGGATCATAGCAGGAGTAGGATCCAGAGTCTGGACCATTGCAGAGGAAGCAGGCAAACAAGATTTAAGCATAGTACAAAGTTCATCTAACTTGGCGTCCAGGGAAGAAAGATGCTGTTCATGAGCTCCAATCAATTGTCCCTGACGTGAAATCGCCTTAACAATCTCAGCAGGGTCCACTGTCATTGTGGCCCGTTTGTAATGTAAGGTACCTGTGATAGGTAGTGTCCGAAGTGGAACTTGTGTGCTGAGGATTCAGGCGAAAACGTAGTCAGGCAGATTAGGTTGGCAACAGATCAGGCAAAATGGTACACGATCGAAATCCAGAGAGTGGTCAGGCAGGCAAAGGTCATACACGAGCTGGCAGTGAAGTACAAAATCAGCAGGCTGGAGAGTAGTCAGGAATTCAGGCAGAAGTTCAACACGAAAATCAGGATCAAAAAGCAGTCACAACACCCAGGGAGCTATTCCACACAAACGGGCGCTGAGAGATAGCATCACTTCCTTTTTAAGGACTGCTTTGATTGAAAATTGTCCACAGCTGGCAGTAGGTGGGGCTGGTGAGTCCAAGGTAATGTTTAATACTGAGAGGACATTTCCAAAAGTCTAGATCTGCTCAGGAGCGCAACAGGTAAGGCTGCAGCTTTGGGACCAGGAAGATCCCAGTTCAAATACACCCAGGTACATGACACAAGTACCCCCAACAGGCCATGTTTGCAGGTTTTTCTTCATCTTGCACATGTGCTTTAAATCACAGTCAATGGTTTTGATTTTTGGACAGCAATTCTCGATAAGAAAAATTCACAAAACATGTCCTGTTGGGGGTACTTGAGGACTGAGGCGGAGAACCACTGCAGTAAAAAAAGGAAAATTGAATACTTACCGCTCTGTATTTTTCATTTCCTGGTGACGCTCCATGGCAGCACACAATCCATGCATATGCTAGCATGAAGGCACCAGATTAGACAAATCACACCTGTTTTGTTTTGACATGCCAATCAGCTGTCACATTTGTTGCAAAGAAAACACAAAACAAACATCAAAACTTTGCATCAAATTTTATTGTTCAACAAAACAAAAGGGAAGGCAAAATTAAAAACATGGTCAATTTGAAACAGTTACAGACTCAACATCTTGAGCAATTTTTGGCCAAAAAAATGCAGCACAGACAATTAAATCAAAGTGAACAAACAACACACATTAACAACATCAGAATTATTTCAGGGGAACATATCTCCCCCACACCAAAAAAATACAATCAACAAAAGTTAACCAATCACTTGTTTTGCAAAGACATAAAAAATAAAATACATGTGTTACAAACTCGATAAGGACACCAACATGTACATTTTGACACACACACACACACACACACACACACACACACACACACACACACACACACACACACACACACACACACACACACACACACACACACACACACACACACACACACACACACACACACACACACACACACACACACTTGCCTCTTCTCAGGGCAAGCGAATGAATGCTCTGTGAGCTTTATATAACATAGGTTTGTGTGCTAATGAGGCAATTGAAAACACATGCACAGTCCATGAAACACCCAAAATGCAAGTTCACTCAATGTAGAGACTGAAATTCAAAGTGGGCACACCTGTTAAGGATGTCCTTCAATTACTAACCCATCAAAACACTCTGAGCATGCCCAGAAATACCCAGGTGCTGTTCACACACAAAAAGCACGCAAAAAAAACTAACTGGCTGGGCATGTGCAGAACAACACAATTGCAGCTAGCAGAAAATAACCCCCCCCCCCCCGTCCAAAATTAAGCACATCATCCAGCATGCTACAAAATTAGAGATGGGACAATCACCCCCCCCCCCCTACCAACAAATACCATTGCAGTCTATGGGAACTGACTTGTTAATTTTGCTAGTCCCCACTTGGCTGGCTTATCTTCTAGTTATTGGCCTTAAAATGGGGGCCCAGGTCCCACCCTAAGGGACATATATCAATGTCACCAATTTGGAAAACACCAAAAACAAAACAAGGAGAAGTGCCTTTAAATATGCCAAATTGCTTAAGGGCCATTTCACACCACATGCAGTGCATTGCGTTTTTTATGCATCCAAAATGCATGGAAAGTTGGTTATATGGTTCTAAATGGCAGTGTTTGTTCCAGTGCGTTCCAGTTGCACCAAAAGTAGAACATGCTGCATTTTACCTGCACTGGACTGTACTGGAATGCATCAAAACGCATCATAAACGCACTGGAACGCACAGGAACACACCTAAATGCACCAAAAATGCACTGGAACACACTTGTCCTTATCTATGGTTAATAAAAAAGAGGGGTGAAAAAAAAGCACTGGACTGCATCAAAAACGTAACAAAAATGCACTGCAACGCATGAAAAACGTGCATGCAGAAAAGCACCTGGAACGCATCCGGATTGTGTTTCTATGGTGTGAACTGGCCCTAGTTCACACTATAGAAACGCAGTCTGGGTGCGTTCCAGGTGCTTTTCTGCATGCGCGTTTTTGACACATTCCAGTGCATTTTTGAGGCGTTTTTGATGCAGTCCAGTGTTTTTTTCCCCCTCTTTTCACTTAGGACAAGTGTGTTGCAGTGCGTCTTGGGTGCGTTCCAGTGCATTCCAGTGCATTTTTGGTACGTTCCGTTGCGTTTTTGATGTGTTTTACTGCGGTCCAGTACAGTTCTGTTCCTAAAAATTGCAGCATTAAAAAAACGCACTGCACTGCATTCCGGTGTGAACTGGCCCTAAATATCATACCGGGGGTGTCTATAGTATGCCTGTAAAG
This sequence comes from Rana muscosa, assembly GCA_029206835.1. Taxonomy (NCBI): domain Eukaryota; kingdom Metazoa; phylum Chordata; class Amphibia; order Anura; family Ranidae; genus Rana; species Rana muscosa. Next base: position 381,941,994 of record CM055122.1, on the reverse strand, counting down.
TAGCACATGCTTTCCATGTTTATAACAGTTGGAGAGCAAAATGACATTTCTAAAGTAAAATAATAGTCATTTAAAAGTCCTTGCAGCTGTAATGAATTGCTGGTTCCTATCAATACAGATAAAAGTCATTGAAAGTCTTTGATTACACAAAAAAAAGCGTGGGGGTTCCCCCAGATTCCATAACCAGGCCCTTCAGGTCTGGAATGGATATTAAGGGGAACCCCGCTGCAAATTTTTTAAAAAAATGACGTGGGGTTCCCCCCAAATATCCATACCAGGCCCTTCAGATCTGGCATGGATTTTAAGGGGAACTCCACCCCAAATTTAAAAAAAAATGGCGTGGAGTCCCCCCAAAAATCCACACCAGACCCTTATCCGAGCACATAACCTGGCCGGCCGCAGGGGAAGAGGGGGGGACGAGAGAGCGCCCCCCCTCCCTCCTGAACCGTACCAGGCCATATGCCCTCAACATGGGGAGGATGTCCCCATGTTGATGGGGACAAGGGCCTCATCCCCACAACCCTTGCCCGGTGGTTGTGGGGGTCTGCAGGCAGGGGGCTTATCGGAATCTGGAAGACCCCTTTAACAAAGGGGACCCCCAGATCCCGGCCCCCCCTGTGTGAAATGGTAATGGGGTACAAATGTACCCCTACCATTTCACAAAAAAAGTGTCAAAAATTTAAAAAATGACAAGAGCCGGTTTTTGACAATTCCTTTATTAATGTGTTTTCCTTTCTTCTTCTTCTTCCATCTTCTTCTTCCATCTTCTTCTTCCATCTTCTTCTTTTCTCCATTCGGGTTTCTTCCTCCATCTTCCTCTTCATCTTCATCTTCCTCTTCATCTTCATCTTCATCTTCATCTTCATCTTCATCTTTATCTTTATCTTCATCCTCATCTTCATCTTCATCTTCATCCTCATCTTCATCCTCACCCTCATCTTCATCCTCATCTTCATCCTCATCTTCATCCTCATCTTCATCTTCATCCTCATCTTCATCTTCATCCTCATCCTCATCTTCATCCTCATCTTCATCCTCATCTTCATCCTCATCTTCATCCTCATCCTCATCCTCACCCTCATCCTCATCCTCACCCTCATCCTTATCCTCATCTTCATCTTCATCCTCATCTTCATCCTCATCTTCATCTTCATCCTCACCCTCACCTTCATCTTCATCCTCACCCTCATCTTCATCTTTATCTTCATCCTCATCCTCATCTTCATCCTCATCTTCATCCTCATCTTCATCTTCATCTTCATCCTCATCTTCATCCTCATCTTCATCCTCACCCTCACCTTCATCTTCAACTTCATCCTCATCTTCATCCTCACCCTCATCCTCACCCTCATCTTCATCTTCATCCTCATCCGCATCTTCATCCTCATCTTCATCCTCATCCTCATCTTCATCCTCCATCTTCATCGACATCCTGTTCTTCATCTTCATCGACATCCTGTTCTTCATCTTCATCCTCATCCTCATCTTCATCTTCATCTTCATCCTCATCTCCATCCTCATCTTCATCCTCATCCTCATCCTCATCTTCATCTTCATCTTCATCCTCATCTCCATCCTCATCTTCATCCTCATCCTCATCTTCATCCTCATCTTCATCTTCTTCTTCATCCTCATCCTCACCCTCACCCTCATCTTCATCTTCATCTTCATCTTCTTCTTCATCCTCATCCTCACCCTCACCCTCACCCTCACCCTCATCTTCATCTTCATCTTCAACTTCATCCTCATCCTCACCCTCACCTTCATCTTCATCCTCATCTTCATCCTCATCTTCATCCTCATCTTCATCCTCATCCTCATCTTCATCCTCATCTTCATCCTCATCCTCATCTTCATCTTCATCTTCATCTTCATCCTCATCCTCATCTTCATCCTCATCCTCATCCTCATCTTCGTCCTCATCCTCATCCTCATCCTCATCTTCATCTTTATCTTCATCCTCATCTTCATCCTCCATCTTCATCTTCATCTTCATCGACATCCTGTTCTTCATCGACATCCTGTTCTTCATCCTCATCCTCATCCTCATCCTCATCTTCATCCTCATCTTCATCCTCATCCTCATCTTCATCCTCATCCTCATCTTCATCCTCATCCTCATCCTCATCCTCACCCTCACCCTCATCTTCATCTTCATCTTCATCTTCATCTTCATCCTCATCTTCATCCTCATCTTCATCCTCATCTTCATCTTCTTCTTCATCCTCATCCTCACCCTCACCCTCACCCTCATCTTCATCTTCATCCTCATCCTCATCCTCATCTTTATCTTCATCCTCATCCTCATCTTCATCCTCATCTTCATCCTCATCTTCATCCTCATCTTCATCTTCATCTTCATCTTCATCCTCATCCTCATCTTCATCCTCACCCTCATCTTCATCCTCACCTTCATCTTCATCCTCATCTTCATCCTCATCCTCATCTTCATCTTCATCCTCACCCTCACCTTCATCTTCATCCTCACCCTCATCTTCATCTTCATCCTCATCCTCATCCTCATCTTCATCCTCATCTTCATCTTCATCCTCACCCTCACCTTCATCTTCATCCTCACCCTCACCTTCATCTTCATCTTCATCCTCATCTTCATCTTCACCCTCACCTTCATCTTCATCCTCACCCTCATCTTCATCTTCATCTTCATCCTCATCTTCATCCTCATCCTCATCTTCATCTTCATCCTCATCTTCATCTTCATCTTCATCTTCATCCTCATCCTCATCCTCATCTTCATCCTCACCTTCATCTTCATCCTCACCCTCACCTTCATCTTCATCCTCATCTTCATCTTCATCCTCACCCTCACCTTCATCTTCATCCTCACCCTCACCCTCACCTTCATCCTCATCTTCATCCTCATCTTCATCTTCATCTTCATCCTCATCTTCATCTTCATCCTCATCCTCATCTTCATCCTCATCCTCATCTTCATCTTCATCCTCATCCTCATCTTCATCCTCATCCTTATCTTCATCCTCACCCTCACCTTCATCTTCATCCTCACCCTCACCCTCACCTTCATCCTCATCTTCATCTTCATCTTCATCCTCATCTTCATCTTCATCCTCATCCTCATCTTCATCCTCATCCTCATCTTCATCTTCATCCTCATCCTCATCTTCATCCTCATCCTTATCTTCATCTTCATCTTCATCCTCATCTTCATCTTCATCTTCATCCTCATCTTCATCCTCATCCTCATCTTCATCTTCATCTTCATCTTCATCCTCATCCTCACCCTCACCTTCATCCTCATCTTCATCTTCATCCTCATCTTCATCTTCATCCTCATCTTCATCCTCATCCTCATCTTCATCTTCATCTTCATCTTCATCCTCATCCTCACCCTCACCTTCATCCTCATCTTCATCTTCATCCTCATCTTCATCCTCATCCTCATCCTCATCTTCATCCTCATCTTCATCTTCATCTTCATCCTCATCCTCATCTTCATCTTCATCTTCATCTTCATCCTCATCCTCATCCTCATCCTCACCCTCACCCTCACCCTCACCTTCATCTTCATCCTCATCCTCATCTTCATCCTCATCCTCATCTTCATCCTCATCCTCATCCTCATCTTCATCTTCATCCTCATCCTCATCCTCATCTTCATCCTCATCTTCATCCTCACCCTCACCTTCATCTTCATCCTCACCCTCATCTTCATCCTCATCCTCATCCTCATCTTCATCTTCATCTTCATCTTCATCCTCATCCTCATCTTCATCCTCATCTTCATCCTCATCTTCATCCTCATCCTCATCTTCATCTTCATCCTCATCTTCATCTTCATCCTCATCCTCATCCTCATCCTCATCTTCATCCTCATCTTCATCTTCATCCTCACCCTCACCTTCATCTTCATCCTCACCCTCACCTTCATCTTCATCCTCATCTTCATCCTCATCTTCATCCTCATCTTCATCTTCATCCTCATCTTCATCCTCATCTTCATCTTCATCCTCACCCTCACCTTCATCTTCATCCTCACCCTCACCTTCATCCTCATCTTCATCCTCATCCTCATCCTCATCTTCATCCTCATCCTCATCCTCATCCTCATCTTCATCCTCATCCTCATCTTCATCCTCATCTTCATCCTCACCCTCACCTTCATCTTCATCCTCACCCTCATCTTCATCTTCATCTTCATCTTCATCCTCATCCTCATCTTCATCTTCATCCTCACCTTCATCTTCATCCTCACCCTCACCTTCATCTTCATCCTCATCTTCATCCTCATCTTCATCCTCATCTTCATCCTCATCTTCATCTTCATCCTCACCCTCACCTTCATCCTCACCCTCACCTTCATCCTCATCTTCATCTTCATCCTCATCTTCATCTTCATCTTCATCCTCATCTTCATCTTCATCCTCACCTTCATCTTCATCCTCACCCTCACCTTCATCTTCATCCTCATCTTCATCCTCATCTTCATCCTCATCTTCATCCTCATCTTCATCTTCATCCTCATCTTCATCCTCACCCTCACCTTCATCCTCATCTTCATCTTCATCTTCATCCTCATCTTCATCTTCATCTTCATCTTCATCTTCATCTTCATCTTCATCCTCATCTTCATCCTCATCTTCATCTTCATCTTCATCTTCATCTTCATCCTCATCCTCATCTTCATCCTCATCCTCATCCTCATCTTCATCTTCATCTTCATCTTCATCCTCATCCTCACCCTCACCCTCACCCTCACCTTCACCCTCACCTTCATCCTCATCCTCATCCTCATCCTCATCTTCATCCTCATCTTCATCCTCATCCTCACCCTCATCCTCACCCTCACCTTCACCTTCATCTTCATCCTCATCCTCATCTTCATCTTCATCTTCATCCTCACCCTCACCCTCACCTTCACCTTCACCTTCACCCTCATCCTCATCCTCATCCTCATCTTCATCTTCATCCTCATCCTCATCTTCATCCTCATCTTCATCTTCATCTTCATCCTCATCCTCACCCTCACCCTCACCCTCACCTTCACCTTCATCCTCACCTTCATCCTCATCCTCATCCTCATCCTCATCTTCATCCTCATCTTCATCCTCATCCTCACCCTCATCCTCACCCTCACCTTCATCTTCATCCTCATCCTCATCTTCATCTTCATCTTCATCCTCACCCTCACCCTCACCTTCACCTTCACCTTCACCCTCATCCTCATCCTCATCTTCATCTTCATCTTCATCCTCATCCTCATCCTCATCCTCATCCTCATCCTCATCTTCATCTTCATCCTCATCCTCATCTTCATCCTCATCCTCATCCTCATCTTCATCTTCATCTTCATCCTCACCCTCACCTTCACCTTCACCTTCACCCTCATCCTCATCCTCATCCTCATCTTCATCCTCATCCTCATCCTCATCCTCATCCTCATCTTCATCTTCATCTTCATCTTCATCCTCACCTTCACCTTCACCTTCACCCTCATCCTCATCCTCATCCTCATCCTCATCTTCATCCTCATCTTCATCCTCATCCTTATCCTCATCCTTATCCTCATCCTTATCCTCATCTTCTTCTTTATCTTCTTCTTTATCTTTATCTTTATCTTCATCCTCCTTCTTCCTTCGGTTTTCTCGTCCGCATCTTGCTCCGGCGTCTTCCCTTCTTCTTTCTTTGGCCGCTCCCTTTGAATTGGAGGTTCCCGCTGTGCGACGCTTCAGTTCCCCATCGGGTCCGCTTACACCCGGTGACCCCGCCCCCCTCTGACGCACATGCATTTCACGGGGACTTTCCCCGTGGTGTCAGAGGGGGGCGGAGCCACCGGGGGGCAGCGGACCAAGTGGGGAACTGAACCTCCAATTCAAACGGAGTGGCCGGAGAAGAAAGAAGAAGGGAAGACGCCGGAGCAAGATGCGGACGAGAAGACCGAAAGAAGAAGGAAGATGAAGATAAAGATGAAGAGGAAGAAACCCGAATGGAGAAAAGAAGAAGAAGGAAGAAGAAGAAGATGGAAGAAAGGAGAAGACATTAATAAAGGAATTGTCTAAAACCGGCTCTTGTCATTTTTTACATTTTTGACACTTTCCTTGTGAAATGGTAGGGTTACATTTGTACCCCATTACCATTTCACATACGGGGGGGCGGGATCTGGGGGTCCCCTTTGTTAAAGGGGTCTTCCAGATTCCGATAAGCCCCCCGCCCGCAGACCCCCACAACCACCGGGCTAGGGTTGTGGGGATGAGGCCCTTGTCCCCATCAACATGGGGACATCCTCCCCATGTTGAGGGCATGTGGCCTGGTACGGTTCAGGAGGAAGGGGGGGCCGCTCTCTCGTCCCCCCTCTTCCCCTGCGGCCGGCCAGGTTGCGTGCTCGGATAAGGGTCTGGTATGGATTTTTGGGGTGACTCCACGCCATTTTTTAAAAAAAATTGGGGTGGAGTTCCCCTTAAAATCCATGCCAGATCTGAAGGGCCTGGTTTGGATATTTGGGGCAACCCGCACGTCATTTTTTTTTTCATTTGCAGCGGGGTTCCCCTTAATATCCATTCCAGACCTGAAGGGCCTGGTTATGGAATTTGGGGGGACCCCCACGCTTTTTTTTTTTTGGTTAGCAATGACTTTCTATGACTTTTCTCTATATTGCCGGGAGCCGACAATTCATTATAGCCGCGGCTGCTTTTAAATGCCTTTTTTTTCCTTTAGAAATTTAATTTTGCCGGCGCAATGGAAAGTTCAGAGCTGCGCCTGTTCAACTTATGCAAATTGAGTTATGTGACTTGACATTTACTAAGATTTTGCCGGCGCAGTGTCTTGGCGCATTTGAACCATTAAAATTCCCGCGCTGAGCTCAAAAAAACCTCCCGCAGCTCGAATCAGAATTGCCGGCGCAGCGGGCTGGTTTTGAAAAAGTTACTTTATCACTCAATTTTGGCCATGTTTGTTATTTGGGCAGGTGTCACTACAGTTCCTCACATCACCCCATGTCACCCCCATTATATTCTCACTTCTAGCTTCTTTATATTTAGTGTTTAACATGCCGTGCGCCAGGTCAATAGTGGCGCACTGAGCGCCTCCTCCCGTCCGCCGACAACACTATAGTAAATGGGAAATAGGGCTGCGCTATAGGCGCTAATGTTTTGTAAATACCAAAACAGCCATTGCGCACACAGATGTGCCAATACTCATGGTGCAAACGTTTGGTAAATCAGCCCCAATGTCTTCTAGGGTTCGGTTTGATGAGTAACACCAACAGTTATAAACTTTCCAAACTTTTGCGTAGATATCTCTAGTTACTCTCTTTCTACTGTCGAGTAGAGTGGATACTAGAGGTTCTGACAGTCCTTTATTCCTTAATAACTGCTCCTCAGATACCAAGCGGTGAGGCTTAGTCTGGCTACATCCGGGTGGTATACTGGGCCCTGAAGTAGCAAGTCCTGTCTGAGAGGAAGCTGCCAGAAAGCTTTGATCATCATTTGTAGGATGGAGGAAAACCAGGCTCTTTTCGGCCAGAACGGAGTGATCAGGATTACTGATATCTTTTCCTTCTGTATCTTTCTCAATACAAGAGGGATTAGCTGAAAAGGAGGGAAGGCATAACCTAGATGGAAGTTCCAGGGATGTGCCAAGGCATCTATCCCTATTGATCTGCTGCCTCGGTGCAGAGAGAAGAATTGAGGGAGCTGGGCGTTTTCTTTTGATGCAAACAGATCCACCTGAGGACATCCCCACATCTTGGTGATCAGTGAGAATATCTCCGGATTCAGGCTCCACTCTGCGGCCTCGTACACACGACCGATTTTCTCGGCAAGAACCAGCAAGAAACTTGCTGGCAGAGAGGTCTTGCCGAGTAAATCGGTCGTGTGTACGCTGCTAGCGGGTTTCTCGTCGAGAAAACCGACAAGAAACCTCGACGAGAAAATAGAGAACCTGCTCTCTATTTTCTCGTCGAGATTCTCGTCGGCATGTTTCTCGACGAGAAAAGTGAGTGTGTGTACACTTACCTGTCCTCCCGGAAGCCCGCGCATGTTCGAAATGAATTCGACACATGCGCGGTAGTTTCCTAGGCATACGTAGGGTATACCAAGATGGCGGCGACGGCATCGAATGTGACGAGTGCATGCTCGACGTAGTCGATGACGTCACCGCGTACACTCCTTTCAAAGAACCGCGGGTTCTTTGAAACGAGCGTGTGTACACTCGGCCGGGACAAGTTTCTTTTCCAAGAATCTCGTCGAAAAAAACGACATGTTTTTTTCAACGAGAATCTCGGCCGTGTGTACGAGGCCTGCCTCTTGAATCCTCTGTCTGCTCAAGAAGTCTGCTACTTCATTTAGCGTGCCTTTGAGATGCACTGCTGACAGGGAGAGTAAATGCTTCTCTGCCCACTCTAGGATTTCTGATGACAGCAACAGTAGAGCTTTGCTCCTTGTGCCCCCTTGTTTGTTCAGGTATGCCACTGTGGTGACATTGTCTGAAAGAATCTGCACATGGGACCCTTGGAGGTTTGGAGAGAAGGCAGCTAAGGCTAGAGCAACTGCTTTTAACTCCCTCCAGTTTGAGGACCTTCCTGCTTCGGATTGGGACCAAACTCCCTGTGCTATGTTTTGATCCCAGTGGGCTCCCCATCCCCAACTGCTGGCGTCTGTCGTGACCCTTATGCCGCGTACACACGGCCGTTTTTCTCGTCGAGAAAAACGAAATTTTTCCCATTCGACGAGAAAAACGATCGTCTGTGGGCTTTCTGTCGTTTTTTTCAACGAGAAAAACGGCATTAAAAACGACAAGAAAAATTAGAACATGTTCAAATTTTTCTCGTCGTTTTTTTCGACATGTTTTCCGCGGCAGTGTTTCCCATAGGGAAACACTGCCGCGGAGCCCACACACGGACGTTTTTTTCGACCAAAAAAAAAAATGACATTTAAAACGGCCGTGTGTGGGGGGAACAAGCTGTTCCTCATTTTTAACATCGATTTTCTCGATGGTGTTTTCACCGTCGAAAAAATCGATCGTGTGTACTCGGCATTACTTCTGTCGGAAAGGACCAAAGCAGGCCCCTTGACAGAACTGCCTGATTTCTCCACCACCAAAGAGTCCTCCTGACCCTGGTGGGGAGTTTTACTTTTGTGTCTAAGGTTTCTGGGCTGTGATCCCATACCTGTAGAAGAAAACTCTGGAGGGGCCTGAAATGGAGCCTCGCCCATTGAATGGCCGGCATTGTTGAGGTTAAGGTACCAAGGACTGACATAATCCTCCTGATTGACACCTCCTGGTTTGTCTGAAGACTGGCTACTACACTCAAGACCTTATCTTTCTTCTGGGAGAAAAATCCTTTGCTCTACAGAATCTATCAGATAACCTAGAAACTGAACACTTTGAGCAGGATTGAAATTTGATTTTTGAGTATTTACAATCCAGCCCAAGGCTTCCAGATGACTGCGGGCCTTGGTTAGATCTACCTGCAACCTCTCTCTGGAAGGGGCAAAAATTAGGAGGTCGTCCAGATAAGGGATGACCGAGATTCCCTGTAGACGGAGAGGAGCTAGAGCTTCCGCCATTATCTTGGTGAATATCCGCGGAGCGGATGATAGACCAAACAGGAGGGCGTTGAATTGTAAATGAAGCACCTCCTTCCCCATATTTTTTGCCAACCTTAGGTATTTTTGAGACTGAGGAGCTATGGGCACATGCAGGTATGCGTCTCTTAAGTCGATTGACGCCATGAAGCATCCCTTGACTAAGAGATTTCTCACCGAAAAAATGGAGTCCATGCGGAACCGCCTGTATTGGACTGACCTGTTTAACGGTTTCAGATTGAGAATGAGATGGAAGCTTCCTGATGGTTTCCTTATCAGGAAGATATGGGAATAGAAACCCCGGTAACGTTCCTCTGGAGATACCTGAACCACAACACCCTGTCTCATCAAATCCCCCAACAGGTTTTTCATGGCTAGGGCCTTTGTTGTGTCCCTTGGCAGGTCTGTTACACAGTATCTTTCTGGAGGAAGATCCGAAAGTTCTATTTTGTATCCCTGGGCCAGCGTGTCCAAAATAAATGTGTTTTCCGTCACGCTTGCCCAAAGAGGAAGGAATTTTTGAAGCCTTCCCCCCACAGGCAATGACAAGTCATTGCGTTTTATTGGTTGGCGCAGGAGGATTGAAGAGGACATTCCCTCTGCCTTTACCTTTTTGCGCCGACTAATTCCTTCTTTTTTCTTGGGGTCTGCTTCCCTGATCCTGATTTTTTTGAGGTCGAAAAAAAACGCTTAACTGGTTGTTTTTTCTTTTTAACAGGAAAGGACTTCTTTTTGTCCGCTGTCCTATCTAAAACAGAATCTAGATCAGGACCGAACAAAAGATCTCCAAAAAAAGGAATTCCACATAACTTATTTTTGGAAGCAGCGTCCCCTGGCCATGTCTTAAGCCATAGAGCTCTCCTGGCTGAGTTGGTTAAGGCCCCAGATCTGGCTGACATCCTTATTGATTCTGCAGAAGAATCAGAAATATAAGCTACGGCTGCTGCTAGAGTAGAAAAAGAATCAAGGATCTCCTGCTTAGGTGAGTCTGCTATAATATGGGCTTTAAGCTGATTTAGCCAGAACTCCATGTTCCTGGAGACACAGGTAGTAGCCATAGCTGGTTTAAGGTTACCCATGATGGATTGCCAAGCTTTTTTAAGCTGCTGATCCATCCTTTTGTCCATGGGATCTTTGAGTATACCCATGTCTTCAAATGCCAAGTCGGTTGACCTGGAAACTTGTGAAAACGCTGCGTCTAATTTTGGAATTTTATTCCAAAGCGCATCTGGGTCTTCACTGAAAGGAAAGCGTCTTCTATGCGTTCTTGGGAAAAATGATTTTTTCTCTGGATCAGCCCATTCCTTTTTAATGGCTTCCGAGATTACTGAATGCACAGGGAAAGTGCGACTTTTTGTTTCACTAAGCCCTGCATACATTTCTTCATCTATTCCCAATGTTGCATATATTGCTTTCAACAAACTGTCTACTTGCTCTAAGGACAGTTTGTATCTTGAAGGTGCATCTCCTGCCTCTTCTTCCTCTTTCTCCTCCTCATCTTTCCTGGAGTGAGAGGGGGAATGGTCCCCTTGGGTAGGAGGGCCCGCTTCAGCCTCTACCCCTGGGATTAATTGTGAGCCCTGAGAGGATCCTGAGGTAGTTGGTCGACTCAGGGATGGTGTTGCAAGAGAAGAGCGAAAATATTGTATGGTAGCATCTAGCTCTTTCTTGACTGATGCGATTAAATCGCTGCATGCAGAAGAAGCTTCTTCCTTCTCTAAGGAATCAACACAAATTTGGCATAAAGCTTTCTTCCAGCCCTCTGGTAACTTTGCTTTACATGAGGGACGTCTCTTTTTGATAGGAGGGTTTAGAGCTCTTAGCCTGCCACACAAAAAAGACAAAAAGAAAAAAAACACCAGCATCCCTTTTTAGTGAGTCAAACTTGCCTCCTAACGAGCTCACCCAGGTGCACAGATAGTATAACAGCCAACACCCTGTGCCCAGACAGGCCCCAGTCACCAGGGGAAAAAAAACATATAGAGAGGAGGCACCTACAGTATACAGGGTAGATCCCACATACCCCCTTACCTGGGCCTTACTGGTGCCTGTGCCTGTCCCACTCACTGCTGTCACAGTCTCCATCGTGGAGCAGCGCTCGTTCTGTGGCTTCCAAACCACGGTTCCGGAGTCCAGAGACGCCGCTGCGCCGGACCGGAACTGCAATTATAGGCACCAGGACCTCTCCTCCCCTCCCCTCTTACCCTGTGCGAGTTCCGCCGGAAATGACGCTGCACCTGATCCCAGTGCCGCCCCTTGCAGGATAACTCACTTCCTGCTAGCCGAGTCTCTACTCAGCCACCAAAAAGATGGTGGCGGCCTGTAACGCCGAGATGCGGTTCAAAAAAAAACGCGAACGGCTGCCGCCGCCTAAGAAGCGGCTCCAGGAACAGTCCCTGCTCCTCTGAGCTGAAGAGGGAGAAGGAGCCCACTTACCTACTACCCTGTGGCGTGGTGTGGGAGGATCGGACTCTCTGGAAAAAGAAGGTATGGTGGGGTAGGCAGCCTGGCCTCTCAGGACAGCACCTTAAGAGACCTGAGTCCTACTAGGTGTTCTCTTGCCGGAGGAAACACAAAAACTGATGAGATGTGGGGAGTCGCCTCCTTTTAAAATGGTGGAGATTGTGTTCCCTGTTTCCTAGTGGGTGCAGCCACTCTCTCATGTGCTGTCCTGAAAGACGATAAGGGAAAAACAAAGTTTTTCTCGACGTGATTCTTTTCAAGCCTGCCTTGCCTACACACGATCATGAAAAAAAATGCTAGAGCAAAGCGCGGTGACGTACGAAATGTACGACTGCACTATAAAGGGGAAGTTCCATTCGGATGGCGCCACCCTTTGGGCTGCTTTTGCTGATCCTTGTGTTAGTAAAGTTTTTGGTGAGAGACGATTTGCGCTTTTCAGCCTCGTGCTCTTCAGTCCGTTACAGCGTGACGAATGTGCTATCTCCATTACGAACGCTAGTTTTACCAGCTCCCTTCTCATCACCTGCTTCTGAGCATGCGCGTTTTTTTTCACGACGAGAAAAATTAGAGCATGTTCCAAATTTTTCATGGCCATTTTTCACGTCGTGAAAAATGCTCTGAAGCTCACACACAATCGTTTTTAATGACCATTTTAAAAAATGCAATTTTTCTCGTCATGAAAAACGGTTGTGTGTACGCGGCATTAGAGCTTCAGCATCGTATGATGACAGTTGTAATGCATGTAAGCAGGGGAATTAGCGTGGCTGTATTATAGAGGGAAACACACTGGGGCTGATTTACCAAACGTTTGCGCCATGAGTATTGGCGCATCTGCGTGCGCAATGGCTGTTTTGGTATTTACAAAACATTAGCGCCTGTAGCGCAGCCCTATTTCCCATTTACTATAGTGTTGTCGGCGGGCGGAAGGAGGCGCTCAGTGCGCCACTATGGACCTGGCGCACAGCATGTTAAACTCTAAATATAAAGAAGTTGGAAGTGAGAATATAATGGGGGTGACATGGGGTGATGTGAGGAACTGTAGTGACACCTGCCCAAATAACAAACATGGCCAAAATTGAGTGATAAAGTAACTTTTTCAAAACCAGCCCGCTGCGCCGGCAATTCCGATTCGAGCTGCGGGAGGTTTTTTTGAGCTCAGCGCGGAAATTTCAATGGTTCAAATGTGCCGGGACACTGCGCCGGCAAAATCTTAGTAAATGTCAAGTCACCTAAGTCAATTTGCATAAGTTGAACAGGCGCAGCTCTGAACTTCCCAGTGCGCCAGCAAAATGTCATTTCTAAAGGAAAAAAAAGGCATTTAAAAGCACCCGCGGCTATCATGAATTGTCGGCTCCCGGCAATATAGAGAAAAGTCATTGAAAGTCATTGCTAACCAAAAAAAAAACGTGGGGGTCCCCCCAAATTCCATAACCAGGCCCTTCAGGTCTGGAATGGATATTAAGGGGAACCCCGCGGCAAATAAAAAAAAAAAATGACGTGCGGGTTCCCCCAAATATCCATACCAGACCCTTATCCGAGCACGCAACCTGGCCGGCCGCTGGGGAAGAGGGGGGGGACAAGAGAGCGGCCCCTCCTCCCTCCTGAACCGTACCAGGCCACATGCCCTCAACATGGGGAGGATGTCCCCATGTTGATGGGGACAAGGGCCTCATCCCCACAACCCTTGCCCGGTGGTTGTGGGGGTCTGCGGGCGGGGGGCTTATCGGAATCTGGAAGACCCCTTTAACAAAGGGGACCCCCAGATCCTGCCCCCCCCTGTGTGAAATGGTAATGGGGTACAAATGTACCCCTACCATTTCACAAAGAAAGTGTAAAAAATGTAAATAATGACAAGAGCCGGTTTTAGACAATTCCTTTATTAATGTCTTCTCTTTTCTTCCATCTTCTTCTTTTCTCCATTCGGGTTTCTTCATCTTCATCTTCATCTTCATCTTCATCTTCATCTTTCTTCTTCCTTCTTCCTTCGGTCTTCTCGTCCGCATCTTGCTCCTGCGTCTTCCCTTCTTCTTTCTTCTCCGGCCGCTCCGTTTGAATTGGAGGTTCCCGATGAGCGACGCCTCAGTTCCCCACTTGGTCCGCTGCCCCCGGTGGCTCCGCCCCCTCTGACACCACGGGGAAAGTCCCCGTGAAATGCATGTGCGTCAGAGGGGGCGGGGTCACCGGGTGTAAGCAGACCCGATGGGGAACTGAAGAACTGAAGCGTCGCACAGCAGGAACCTCCAATTCAAACGGAGCGGCCGAAGAAAGAAGGGAAGACGCCGGAGCAAGATGCGGACGAGAAGACCGAAGGAAGAAGGAAGATGAGGATGAAGATAAAGATGAAGAGGAAGATGAAGATGGAGGAAGAAACCCGAATGGAGAAAAGAAGAAGATGGAAGAAGAAGAAGATGGAAGAAAGGAGAAGACATTAATAAAGGAATTGTCAAAAACCGGCTCTTGTCATTTTTTACATTTTTTACACTTTCTTCGTGAAATGGTAGGGGTACATTTGTACCCCATTACCATTTCACACAGGGGGGGGCGGGATCTGGGGGTCCCCTTTGTTAAAGGGGTCTTCCAGATTCCGATAAGCCCCCTGCCCGCAGACCCCCACAACCACCGGGCAAGGGTTGTGGGGATGAGGCCCTTGTCCCCATCAACATGGGGACATCCTCCCCATGTTGAGGGCATGTGGCCTGGTACGGTTCAGGAGGGAGGGGGGCCGCTCTCGTCCCCCCCTTTTCCCCTGCGGCCGGCCAGGTTATGTGCTCGGATAAGGGTCTGGTGTGGATTTTTGGGGGGACTCCACGCCATTTTTTTTTTAAATTTGGGGTGGAGTTCCCCTTAAAATCCATGCCAGATCTGAAGGGACTGGTATGGATATTTGGGGGGAACCCCACGTCATTTTTTTTTTAAATTTGCAGCGGGGTTCCCCTTAATATCCAGTCCAGACCTGAAGGGCCTGGTTATGGAAATTGGGGGAACCCCCACGCTTTTTTTTTGTGTAATCAAAGACTTTCAATGACTTTTATCTGTATTGATAGGAACCAGCAATTCATTACAGCCGCAAGGCCTTTTAAATTACTATTATTTTACTTTAGAAATGTCATTTTGCTCTCCAACTGTTATAAACATGGAAAGCATGTGCTACTTTACAGGCATACTATAGACACCCCCGGTATGATATTTAGGGCCAGTTCACACCGGATGCAGTGCAGTGCGTTTTTTTGATGCCTGAAAAACGCAAAGAAAGTTGATCACATTAATGCCAATGGCATAGTTCACACCACTGCAGTCCGTTCCAGTGCGTTTCAGAAAGCAAAAAAAAAATTGGTCATGCTGCATTTTTTAGGAACAGAACTGTACTGGACCGCAGTAAAACACATCAAAAACGCAACGGAACGTACCAAAAATGCACTGGAATACACCGGAACGCACCTAAATGCACCCAAGACACACTGCAACACACTTGTCCTAAGTGAAAAGAGGGGGAAAAAAACACTGGACTGCATCAAAAACGCCTCAAAAATGCACTGGAATGTGTCAAAAACGCGCATGCAGAAAAGCACCTGGAACGCACCCAGACTGCGTTTCTATAGTGTGAACTAGGGTCAGTTCACACCATAGAAACACAATCCGGATGCGTTCCAGGTGCTTTTCTGCATGCACGTTTTTCATGCGTTCCAGTGCATTTTTGTTACGTTTTTGATGCAGTCCAGTGCTTTTTTTTCACCCCTCTTTTTTATTAACCATAGATAAGGACAAGTGTGTTCCAGTGCGTTTTTGGTGCATTTAGATGTGTTCCTGTGCGTTCCAGTGCGTTTATGATGCGTTTTGATGCGTTCCAGTACAGTCCAGTGCAGGTAAAATGCAGCATGTTCTACTTTTTTGGTGCAACTGGAACGCACTGGAACAAACACTGCCATTTAGAACCATATAACCAACTTTCCATGCATTTTGGATGCATAAAAAACGCAATGCACTGCATGTGCTGTGAAATGGCCCTTAAGCAATTTGGCATATTTAAAGGCACTTCTCCTTGTTTTTGGTGTTTTCCAAATTGGTGACATTGATATATGTCCCTTTGGGTGGGACCTGGGCCCCCATTTTAAGGCCAATAACTAGAAGATAAGCCAGCCAAGTGGGGACTAGCAAAATTAACAGTCAGTTCCCATAGACTGCAATGGTATTTGTTGGTGGGGGGGGGGGGTGATTGTCCCATCTCTAATTTTGTAGCATGCTGGATGATGTGCTTAATTTTGGACGGGGGGACGGGGGGTTATTTTTTGCTAGCTGCATTGGTGTTGTTCTGCACATGCCCAGCCAGTTCGGTTTTTTTTTTGCGTGCTTTTTGTGTGTGAACAGCAACTGGGTATTTCTGGGCATGCTCAGAGTGTTTTGATGGGTTAGTAATTGAAGGACATCCTTAACAGGTGTGCCCACTTTGAATTTCAGTCTCTACATTGAGTGAGGCCAGGTTCACACTAGTGCGACACGACATCCGTCCTACTTTGGATCCGACTTTGCCCTGCGACATGAAGCCGACATATGTCCGACTTTCAATGAACGGGGATCCGACTTGGATCCCCACCAATATCAGGCACTGTGTTTGGTATGAATCTTGAGGGGGAACTCCACGCCAAATTTTAAATAAAAAAAAACGGCATGGGTTCCCCTCCAGAGGCATACCAGGCCCTTGGGTCTGGTCTGAATTTGAAGGGGCGCCCCTACGCCGAAAAAACGGCGTGGGGGTCCCACAAAATCCAAACCAGACCCTTATCCGAGCACACAACCTGGCAGGCCGCAGGGGAAGAGGGGGGGAACGAGAGAGCGGCCCCCTCCCTCCTGAACCGTACCAGGCCGCATGCCCTCAACATGGGGGTTTGGTGCTCTGGGGCAAGGGGGCGACCTGCGGCCCCCCCACCCCAGAGCACCCTGCCCCCATGTTGATGAGGACAGGGCCTCTTCCCGACAACCCTGGCCGTTGGTTGTCGGGGTCTGCGGGCGGGGGGCTTATCGGAATCCGGGAGCCCCCTTCAATAAGGGGGCCCCCAGATACCGGCCCCCCACCCTATGTGAATGAGTATGGGGTACATCGTACCCCCACCCATTCACCTGGTGGAAAAATTTGCAATAAAAAACACTACACAGGTTTTTAAAGTAATTTATTACACAGCTCCGGCGCTCTTCTTCCGACTTCCGGGGGTCTTTTCCGACTTCGGGAGTCTCCGGTGTCGTCTCCGCGCTCTCCGGTTCTTTCTTCCGCCGGGCCTCCGCTAACTTCTTTTTAGCTCTCTTGCTAACGGAGGCCCGGTCTTCCCGTTGTCTCGTCCGGCTCTCCGTTGTCCTTCTGCCGGCCCCTCCACTAACTTCTTTTTAGCTCTTTCGCTAGTGGAGGGGCGCGGTCTTCCCGTCGCTGTCGCCGTCGGCTTCTTCCTCCCTCTTCTCCTCCTCGATGTTGACGCGTCGCTTCCTCCCGCTGTAATACTGGCTCTCCACTCCGCTCCACATTAATATAGGCTTCTCATGACGTCACAGTCACATGTTCCGGGGCACATGGCCCCGGAGCATGTGACTGTGACGTCATGGGAACATGTGACTGTGACGTCATGAGAAGCCTATATTAATGCGGAGCGGAGCGGAGAGCCAGTATTACAGCGGGAAGAAGCGACGCGTCAACATCGAGAAGGAGAAGAGGGAAGAAGACGCCGACGGCGACAGCGACGGGAAGACCGACCCCTCCACTAGCGAAAGAGCTAAAAAGAAGTTAGTGGAGGGGCCGGCAGAAGGACAACGGAGAGCCGGACGAGACAACGGGAAGACCGGGCCTCCGTTAGCAAGAGAGCTAAAAAGAAGTTAGCGGAGGCCCGGCGGAAGAAAGAACCGGAGAGTGCGGAGACGACACCGGAGACCCCCGAAGTCGGAAGAAGACCCCCGGAGCTGTGCAATAAATTACTTTGAAAACCTGTGTGTGTTTTTTTATAGCAATTTTTTTCCACCAGGTGAATGGGTAGGGGTACGATGTACCCCATACTCATTCACATAGGGTGGGGGGCCGGGATCCGGGGACCCCCTTATTGAAGGGGGCTCCCGGATTCCGATAAGCCCCCCGCCCGCAGACCCCGACAACCAACGGCCAGGGTTGTCGGGAAGAGGCCCTGTCCTCATCAACATGGGGGCAGGGTGCTCTGGGGTGGGGGGCCGCAGGTCGCCCCCCTGCCCCAGAGCACCAAACCCCCCATGTTGAGGGCATGCGGCCTGGTACGGTTCAGGAGGGAGGGGGGGCCGCTCTCTCGTCCCCCCCTCTTCCCCTGTGGCCTGCCAGGTTGTGTGCTCGGATAAGGGTCTGGTTTGGATTTTGGGGGGGACCCCCACGCCGTTTTTGCGGCGTAGGGGCGCCCCTTCAAATCCAGACCAGACCCAAGGGCCTGGTATGCCTCTGGAGGGGGAACCCATGCCGGTTTTTTATTTAAAATTTGGCCTGGAGTTCCCCCTCAAGAGCAGTACAGCACAAGTCGAATGCCAAAGTCGGATCATACAAGACTGCGGTCTGACTTTGATCCGACTTCAATGATAGTCAATGGGCTGAAGTCGGATCAAAGTCGGACCAAAGTAGTACAGGGAGCATTCTCAAAGTCGGACCGACATCTGTCGGACCAGTTAAGACGGCTCCCATAGGGAAACATTGATTTTCACACGTCATGCGACATGAGCTCCTAATGTCGGAGCGTTTGTCGCCCCAGTGTGAACCAGGCCTGAACTTCCATTTTGGGTGTTTCATGGACTGTGCATGTGTTTTCAATTGCCTCATTAGCACACAAACATATGTTATATAAAGCTCACAGAGCATTTGTTCGCTTGCCCTGAGAAGAGGCGTGTGTGTGTGTGTGTGTGTGTGTGTGTGTGTGTGTGTGTGTGTGTCAAAATGTACATGTTGGTGTCCTTATCGAGTTTGTAACACATGTATTTTATTTTTTATGTCTTTGCAAAACAAGTGATTGGTTAACTTTTGTTGATTGTATTTTTTTGGTGTGGGGGAGATATGTTCCCCTGAAATAATTCTGATGTTGTTAATGTGTGTTGATTTTTAATTGTCTGTGCTGCATTTTTTTGGCCAAAAATTGCTCAAGATGTTGAGTCTGTAACTGTTTCAAATTGACCATGTTTTTAATTTTGCCTTCCCTTTTGTTTTGTTGAACAATAAAATTTGATGCAAAGTTTTGATGTTTGTTTTGTGTTTTCTTTGCAACAAATGTGACAGCTGATTGGCATGTCAAAACAAAACAGGTGTGATTTGTCTAATCTGGTGCCTTCATGCTAGCATATGCATGGATTGTGTGCTGCCATGGAGCGTCACCAGGAAATGAAAAATACAGAGCGGTAAGTATTCAATTTTCCTTTTTTACTGCAGTGGTTCTCAGCCTCAGTCCTCAAGTACCCCCAACAGGACATGTTTTGTGAATTTATCTTATCGAGAATTGCTGTCCAAAAATCAACCATTGACTGTGATTTAAAGCACATGCGCAAGATGAAGAAAAACCTGCAAACATGGCCTGTTGGGGGTACTTGAGAAGCACTGATTTAGAGCACTGCACTTAAAAATAGCTCAAGGCCATACAATTCTAATTGTGGGCATTTTGAGGGAAACGCAGTAAGTGTTAGAACCCCTGCGTGTGTGTTTTTTTTTTTTTAGATTTATTTTTTATTTTTTGTAGTTTGGCTTTTGTGTCTCCTTTTCTTAACATTGGCTTCACTTCCTGTCACACAGCTAAACAGGAAGTGAAGGTAAAACCCTACCAATGTCTTTTCTTGGGGACACACAGATCAATCTAACTAGTGTCCCCATTAAGCAAATTGCACTCTAGCACTTTGTTGTGTACACCCCAAATCATTGGGTAGTTTGGGGTTTAGTAAAGACAAATCCACTCTGCAGTAAAAGTGTAGCTGCTGAAAATCTGAGGGAAAGTACTGGTGATTGGATGTTACAATCATGTAAAAGCAAAGATGTTTTTTTTTTTTGGCTTGCATGTCCCCTTCAGATATACAGCAAGTGCACTTGTAGTGCAAAGTAAATTTGCCTTTAGTAAATAAACCCCACAGTCCAAACTACCTAATAAATTGTGGTGTACCCCGCAATATGCTGGAGTGCAATGTGCATAATGGGGAAAGTATTTAGACTGACCTGTGTGTCCCCAAGGAAAGACATTGTTAGGGATTTTCCCTCACTTCCTGTGTGGCTATGTGACAGGATGTGAATTATTTGGAAGGATAAAGTGGCCAAATTATTTAGTTTAACTTTTCAAAGACTCATTCCTAAGTTGAATTGTGATGCATGTCAATGGCCCATTTAGACCCTCTTTAATCACTTGAGATCAGCGCTATAACTGATCGACGGCCACAGCATGGTCCTCAATTGCCGGGAGTCCGTCAATAAACGTCCTCCCCTTTGCGCGCGCTGTGGTCACAGAGTCACTGAGACTCGGGTGATGACAGATCCGAGTAAGGGGCCGATCCCTGCCCTTTACCATGTGATCAGCTGTCAGCAAATGACAGCTGATCACGTGATGTAAACAAAAGCTGGGTAATAGTTTTTGTTTTCTCCTTGTGCCGACAGCGTGAGCATAAAAAAAGGCAATCACCGGCTTATGTGCAAGGGACATGGGGCCCGAAGAGGAAGAGGCAATTCTGCATCATCTGTGACAATTAGTAGCCCCTGCCAGTGCCACCTATCAATGCCCACCACCAGGGCAGCTGTTAGAAATTATGGGGCCCCGTACAGCCTACCTGACGGGGCCCCCTTCGACCTCACCCATGTCCCCACCCCTAACCCCGGATCAAAACAAAAGGCAGGTTTCTTGCCGTTTACACATGCGTGCGGGGCCAAAATGTGCGTTCGCAATTGCGCATAAGCATTTTGTTAAAAAAATTACATTGTATCTTTAATTTATTTATTTGTTGCTTTCACAAGGAATGAATAACATCCCTCGTGATAGCAGGGCCATGACAGGTCCTCTTTTACTTTGTGCAGAATCACTGGGGCTAAAAAATTATATCCGATCATTGACCATTGCTGCAGTGATGACAGAGATATCACCCTTCCAATCCAGCGACGTGATGGTGTGTCGCTGGACAGAAAGTGTTTTTTTTTTGGGGGGGGGGGGGTAAAATGCAGCTCCACTGCACATGTTTACTGCTCCCCCAACTGAAGTGTAAAGTAGCACCTCATTAGCATTACAATCATCATCACAGGCAGCACAGTAAGCAGGGGCTCTATCATGGCTGTATGTGACATGGCTGTTTGCTGACTTTGTTAACTTATGGCTGTACTGTATATAACAGACTAACACACCACAGCCATAACAAAGTCAGCAGCCATGAGACACAGAGCCCTACTTACTGTGCTGCCTGTGAAGACTGTTGTAATGCTAATGGTAACCTGCTGTGTTGTGAGTTCTATTCTAAGGACACAGTGAGGATTCTTTGCTTTATTCTATCTTTACTCACTGTGTCCATTGCAGCCAGGCTCTCCTTCCTGTTCCCTGTTAGCCTCCTCGCACCTCAGCATCACTCAGTATCACTTCGCCAGCCAGGACTAATTGAGTTGCGGTTGGGCTGGATATACATCCGCCCCCGAAAATGAAGAAATAGTCCCTCCTCTGTGCGCACCTGGGCCCCT
Source organism: Rana muscosa (assembly GCA_029206835.1). NCBI lineage: Eukaryota > Metazoa > Chordata > Amphibia > Anura > Ranidae > Rana > Rana muscosa. The sequence continues at coordinate 381,920,292 of CM055122.1, read as the reverse complement.
CTGTTGACTTGATGGGGCCCAGGAAAATAGTATAACCCCGCTCCATAAAACAAGTAGGAGCGGGGGAGAAGTTTACCAAGCTCGTTTTTTAAATTTTTTATTTAATGCAGCAATGAGCTGTAATGCTGGCCGGGCCCCTCTATGCAGCTGATAGGGCCGGGCCCCGTACAACAGGGCTGGTTGTACTGCCCTATCAGCGGCCCTGCCCACCACTGGTGCCAATCAGTGGCACATAGCAGTGCTGCCTATCAGTGCCCATCACTGCCAACTATCATTGCCACTTCTCACTGCCCACCAGTGCCAAATAGCAATGCCACTTCTCAGTGCCCACCCTTGCCACCTTATCGGTGCCCATCAGTGCAGTCTCATCAGTGTACATCAATGAAGAAGAAAAAATACCTTTTTTAAAAATATTAACCAGTTTCCTACCGCCCACCATCAAATGATGTCCTTGGCTTTGTGCGGTGACATCTAAATGTTGGGTGCAGTTGCAGGCATCATTCAGATATCATTCTTTTCAGCCGGTGATTCTGTGCACAATAAAAATGATCATAGTGGCAGTTCCGCCGCTTGATCGTCCCCCCCCCCCTCTTGCCGCCATCCGGTGCTTCTCCGGGCTCTCCCGTGCTATCTGGGGCTCGGAGAACGATTTGGAGATGACTGATGACCAGATGGTCATCAGTCATCTCTATGACCGTCGGAGGCGCGGGCACGACGTTATGACATCACGCCGTGTTCCCGTATGTTAACCAAGCTGTGATCTCGGCTGTCAGCATGAGATTGGTGTTTTTTTTGGACCAATATCATGCTTTCCAGCCTGGAGAAGAGATGCGGGGTCTTATTGACCCCGCATCTCTCCATAAAGAGGACCTGTCACACACATTCCTATTACAAGGGATGTTTACATTCCTTGTAATAGGAATAAAAGTGATCCAAAAAAATTTAAATAAATAAAAAAAGAGTAAGAAATACAAAAAAGTTAAAAAACGAAATAAAAAAAATAAGCAAAAATAAGAAAAAATGCCCATGTCCCCGGTAGCTCGCGCTCAGAAGCGAACACACACGTAAGTCCCGCCCACATATGTAAACGCCGTTCAAACCACACATGTGAGTTATTGCTGCGTGCGTTAGAACGAGTGCAACAATTCTAGCACTAGACCTCCTCTGTAATGCCAAAATGGTAACCTGTAAAAAAATTTAAAGCATCGCCTAGGGAGATTTTTAATTACTGAAGTTTGGTGTCATGCCATGTGTGTGCGCAATTTTAAAGCGTGACGTGTTAGGTATCTATTTACTCAGCATAACAATATCTTTCACATTATACCAAAAAATTGGCCGTCACTTTACTGTTTTGTAATATTTTTAGCAAACAAAAGGCGTTTGAAAATTTATTGCGCAAATACCGAGCGAGATAAAAATTTGCAATGACCGCCATCTTATTCCCTAGGAGGGTGTCTGCTCCAAAAACATATATAATGTTTGGTGTTTTGAAGTAATTTTATAGCCATAAATTTATGATTTTTACATGAAGGAGAGAAGTGCCAGAATAGGCCCAGTGCTGAAGTGGGTAAAATATCAATTTTTTTTATTTTTTTTAAAACTCGGTCTTTTGTATTTATAGAAAAAAAATTAATATAAAAACACAAAGGTGTTCAAATAGCACCAAAAGCAAGCTCTATTTGTGTGCCAACAAATAAAACATTTGCATTGGGTTACAGTGTTGTATGAGCGCGCAATTGTCATTAAAAGTGCATCAGCGCTGAAATGTGAAACTTGGTCTGGGCAGTGCGCAAGTGGTTAATATAAGGCTACATGCACACGGACGTTTTTCAAGCCGCTTGTTTGAGCGTGTTTTGCAGCTTAAAAACATTTCTCCATGTTAGCCTATGGCCTCATGGCCACCATGGCGTTTTTGAGCTGTAAATGGCATAGGCGTTTTTAGGCCCCATGTAGACGGGACGCTGGTGCAAAGTGTTCAGAACAAAGGTTGAAAGTGGCGTTTAGAAAGGCGCGCTTTGTGGCGTTTGCATGCCATGTTTTACCACATTTGCGTGTATATGATAAGGAGCCGCCCTAAGCTCCAAAAACAGTATTATTTACGATTTTAGCTATTTAGTGAGACCAGAGTGATATCAGCAGCTGAGAGCAGCAGTGTAGTTGTATTTAGCGTGTCACTTGCCACATCACTTGCCACAAGTTGTGGATTGTCCACTTGCCACGTCAGCTGCCCCAAGTTGTGGATTGTCCACAATGCAATGGAAGCAATTTCTTTTATATATATATATATATATATATATATATATATTGTGACAGCAGGAAGGTAAAGTCACCTGGTTGCATCCAGGGGGGTAGGTATATTTCTCCCAGATTCAGGCTTTATGCCGACTTATACAACTAGGGAGAGAGTTGATGAAGCCCAGCTGAGGCTAGTGGGCTCATGGATGATTCATACCTCTAGGGAGAGTGCTGGGCGTCGTGCAGGCAGGGAGTTGATGAGACCAGCTGAAGCTTGTCAGCTCGTTTAAGGCCTCTATAAAAACTCCCAGCTTCATTAGGTGTTTGCTCATGCCTGGAACCAGACCTGTGTGGACTGTCTAGGGAGAGTGAACCCCTGTGCGGTGAGACAAAGCCTGTGTGGCTATTTGTTTGGACATTTACTAAACCAGGGACTTAGGGACTAGGACAGCACCAGGCTGATCCCAGTTGTTAGTTAGGGAAACCTGCATGTTTAGTCAGAGGTCAAGCTGACCAGTATTTATTTTGTTTATGTTTCTTTTTGCTTTGCTGTGTTTTTGTCACTGTAAATAGAGAAATAAACCGCACCTTTTGATCTTGAAAACCACAACCTCCGTCTGCTGGGCCTGTTTTTGTGTGGGGAGCCCATCCAGGGGGTCACACACACCCGCTACCGAGTTAACCCCCTCACAGTTGGTGGAGAATGCAGGCAGTTTTTTTTTTAAGCCAGCATGGAGGAGATACTGAAACAGCTGGCTCTAGCAAATGCCAATCAACAGCAGACAAATGCAGGTTTGCAAAAGAGCTTCGCAGCCCAGCAACAAGCCCAGCAGCAATCTGAGGCCCGCTTCATAGACCTGTTGCAGAAGCAAGAGCAGAGACTACAACAACAGATGGAAGCAGTAATGCAGCAACGTCCGCAGACCAGTGAGGAAAGCCGTCCCACTAATACCGCGTCCTTTGGGGTGAGTCGTTTATTGACAAAAATGACTGGAGAGGATGATCCAGAGGTATTTTTGACCACATTTGAAAGGACTGCTGAAAGAGAAAAGTGGCCTGAGGAGCAGTGGGCTGGACTGGTGGCTCCTCTGTTAACTGGTGAATCGCAGAAAGCTTACTATGACCTAGAGCCTGACCAAGCAAAAGACTATGTGATGCTAAAAGCTGAAATATTGGCAAGGCTGGGTGTCACCCTGGCTGTCCGGGCTCAGCGTGTGCATAACTGGACTTTCCAGCTTGGAAAACCCCCCAGGTCTCAAATGTATGATCTCATTCACCTGAGCAGGAAGTGGCTACAGCCAGAGACTTTGTCCGCACCGGAGATTGTGGAACGTGTTGTGATGGATCGTTTCTTGAGAGCTCTTCCTACCGCCATTCAAAAGTGGGTAAGCCATGGAGACCCAAAAACGGCCGGTAAACTTGTGGATCGTGTAGAGAGATACTTGGCTGCAGAGAACCTGACGGCCTCTTCCAGAGACTCTCGGACTTTCCACCCTAAGACCAGACCATCCCCAGGGGCGGATAAGATGATTCCAAGGGGTGAGGGTGGAGAGAGTGAGAGGGTGGGAGCTCTGCCCAGGGTTTGGCGAGAACAGCCTGGGAAGTCGGGGGCTCAAGAGGCAGCCAAAAGGATTGTTTGCTACCGCTGCCGGCAAGCGGGACATGTTGCAGCAAATTGCCCGGTTGTGGAGGAACCCATGCAATGTGACTTTCTGACGGACAGACGTCAGTCGCTGTGTGCGACAGTCGCATGCACTGCCATTCGGGGAACTGAGAAACATTTATGCAAAATGTGTATTAATGGTAGAAATGTTGTGGTATTACTGGATTCAGGTAGCCTTGTGACCCTGATAAAGGCTGAGTTAGTTAAAACAGAGGTCTCTGGGAATAGCAAGGTAGCTGTTATTTGTGTGCATGGGGACACCCGAGAGTATCCAGTGACTACAGTGTGTTTCAAGACCCCCAAAGGTACCCTCTCTCATCCAGTGGGGTTAGTATCTCAATTACTGCATGATGCCATTGTGGGAAGGGATTTTCCGAAGTTCTGGGAACTGTGGGATGATCCTGAGCCCCCCACTGGTGCCCCTATGTACCAGGAAGGTGATAGCCAGAACTCCTCTGAGAGTGGTGAGGACTCTCCAGAATTTCCCTTGTCAGTATTGGCAGGCGAGACTCAAGAAAATGGAGAGGAGCCCACCTCCTCAGACGAAAACCTACCGTCTGTGGAGTTTTCTGATCTTGAGGTTCACAGGGAAAATTTTGCCACAGAACAGTAAAAAGACCCCGCCCTAATAAAGGCACGGGAAAACGTAGTGGAAATAGATGGCGAGTTAGTGAACCCAGATAATACCTGCACTTACCCATACTTCAGCGTAGAGAAGGACCTACTGTATCGGGTGGCAAAAAGGGCAGAAGAAACCGTTGAGCAGCTTGTGGTGCCCAAACCGTACAGGAAGTTGGTGTTGGAGTTGGCCCATGGGCACATTCTTGGAGGTCATCTGGGGACAGAGAAAACCCGAGAGAGGGTATTACAGAGATTCTATTGGCCTGGGGTGATGAAGGACATAGAAAATTATTGTTCCTCCTGCCCTGTGTGTCAGAGGTCGGCCCCGATGCCACATTTCCGTAGCCCGCTGGTCCCTCTACCCATCATTGAGGTCCCGTTTGAGAGGATCGCAATGGATTTGGTAGGTCCTATAATCAAGTCTGCTAGGGGGCACCAGTACATATTAGTTATAATGGACTATGCCACCCGTTATCCAGAAGCGATCCCTCTCCGAAATACCTCGGCCAAAACCATAGCCAAAGAGCTATCTCTTGTTTTTAGCCGGGTGGGTATTTGTAAAGAACTTCTTACGGACCAAGGTACACCCTTTATGTCCCGGGTTATGAAAGAGCTGTGTAAATTGTTCAAAGTGACGCAATTGCGTACGTCTGTGTATCACCCCCAAACCGATGGGCTGGTTGAAAGATTCAACAAAACCCTAAAACAAATGTTGAAGAAAGTGGTGGATAGAGATGGAAAGGATTGGGACTGTCTACTTCCTTATTTGATGTTTGCTATTAGGGAGGTGCCCCAATCCTCTACGGGATTCTCCCCCTTTGAGTTACTGTATGGGAGACACCCAAGAGGGCTGTTGGATATTGCCAAGGAAACTTGGGAAAGTGAGAGTTCTCCCCACAGGAGTGTGATTGAGCATGTCGCCCTGATGCAAGATCGAATTGCACAGGTAATGCCCATCATGAAGGAACATTTGGCCCAAGCGCAGTTGGCACAGCAGAGAGTGTACAACCGTGGAGCCAAGACCCGTACCTTTTCCCCGGGGGATAGGATATTGGTACTTGTCCCTACGGTTGAAAGTAAATTCCTTGCCAAATGGCAAGACCCCTACGAGATAATGGAAAAAGTGAGCAAAGTGAATTACAAGGTCAGACAACCAGGAAGGCGAAAGCCCGAATAGATCTATCACGTTAATCTGTTGAAAGCCTGGAGGGATAGAGAGTCCCTAGTCGCAGAAACTTGGTCACCAGCTCAAACTGGTTGCGTGATTCCGGAGGTTGGAATAGCAGCCACCTTGTCACAACCCCAACAACAGGAGGTTAAGGAGTTTGTGCTTCGCAACAAGGAGGTGTTCTCTGAGCTGCCGGGACAAACATCTGGGGTAGAGCATGATATTATTACCCCGCCCGGTGAAAGGGTGAAGTTAAAACCCTACCGGATCCCAGAGGCCCGACGGGAGGCAATACGGGAGGAAGTACAGAAAATGCTGAACTTAGGGGTGATAGAGGAGTCCCAAAGTGATTGGTCTAGTCCCATTGTGTTGGTGCCTAAACCGGATGGGAGCTGGCGATTTTGTAACGATTTTCGTCAGTTGAACAAAGTTACAAAATTTGACACCTACCCCATGCCACGTATAGATGAGTTGATCGACCGGCTGGGAACAGCCCGATACATGACGACTCTTGACCTCACAAAAGGGTATTGGCAAATTCCCCTGGCCAAGTCGGCCAAAGAGAAAACCGCATTTGTAACCCCAGACGGGGCGTTCCAATATAAGAGAATGCCGTTCGGGTTACAGAATGCGCCGGCCACATTCCAGCGGAAAATGGACCAGATACTGAGGCCCCATCGGAAGTATGCTGCGGCTTACCTGGATGACGTAATTGTCCATAGCACAGATTGGGCCTCACATCTGCCAAAAGTGCAAGCAGTCCTAGACTCTATCCGGGAAGCGGGGTTTACGGCTAACCCCAAGAAGTGTACCATTGGGCAGGAGGAGGCCAAATATCTTGGGTACACCATTGGCAGGGGAGTAATAAAACCCCAACTCAACAAAGTCGAGGCCATCCAGAGTTGGCCACGTCCCAACAGCAAGAAGCAGGTACGAGCCTTTCTGGGAATCGCGGGTTATTATCGGCGCTTCATTCCCCACTTTGCTTCTAAGGCTGTGCCCCTAACCAACCTGATGAAAGGGAAAGGGTCGGTCATGATTAAATGGACCCCCGAGGCTGAGGCAGCATTCCAATTCTTGAAACAAGCCTTATGTAGCCAGCCAGTGTTGTACTCACCCGACTTCTCTAAAGACTTTGTCGTACAAAGTGATGCGTCAGATGTGGGGTTAGGAGCAGTATTGTCCCAGGTCTGGAACGGGGAAGAGCACCCAGTCATTTACCTCAGCAAGAAGTTGAAGTCCCATGAGGTAAATTACGCCACGGTTGAAAAGGAGTGTTTAGCGGTGAAGTGGGCTCTAGATTCCCTTCGGTACTATCTGCTAGGTAGGCACTTTGACATGGTTACGGATCACGCTCCGTTAAAGTGGATGGCTCAAAACAAGGAGACAAATAGAAGAGTAAATAGGTGGTTCCTGGCCCTACAGGAATTCAACTTCACAGTAAAGCATCGCCCTGGCGTTCAAATGGGGAATGTGGATGCTTTGTCTCGAGTACATGAATGCCTGATTGCTGGTGTTCCAACCCCAAGGTTAAAACAAGAGGGGGGGTATGTGACAGCAGGAAGGTAAAGTCACCTGGTTGCATCCAGGGGGGTAGGTATATTTCTCCCAGATTCAGGCTTTATGCCGACTTATACAACTAGGGAGAGAGTTGATGAAGCCCAGCTGAGGCTAGTGGGCTCATGGATGATTCATACCTCTAGGGAGAGTGCTGGGCGTCGTGCAGGCAGGGAGTTGATGAGACCAGCTGAAGCTTGTCAGCTCGTTTAAGGCCTCTATAAAAACTCCCAGCTTCATTAGGTGTTTGCTCATGCCTGGAACCAGACCTGTGTGGACTGTCTAGGGAGAGTGAACCCCTGTGCGGTGAGACAAAGCCTGTGTGGCTATTTGTTTGGACATTTACTAAACCAGGGACTTAGGGACTAGGACAGCACCAGGCTGATCCCAGTTGTTAGTTAGGGAAACCTGCATGTTTAGTCAGAGGTCAAGCTGACCAGGATTTATTTTGTTTATGTTTCTTTTTGCTTTGCTGTGTTTTTGTCACTGTAAATAGAGAAATAAACCGCACCTTTTGATCTTGAAAACCACAACCTCCGTCTGCTGGGCCTGTTTTTGTGTGGGGAGCCCATCCAGGGGGTCACACACACCCGCTACCGAGTTAACCCCCTCACAGTATATATATATATATATATATATATATTATGGTTTTTCCTCATTTGCCATAAATTTGGAGTTTATCAATGTAAAAAAATAGGTCACCTTAAAAACGCTTCTAAACTAAAATGCGGCTAAACGCCGGTACCGCGTCTGGAACGTGGAAATCTTTGGCGTCTGAAGGCATTTTGAGGGTTTGGTTTGTGAAGAACGATTTTAAACGCAACTGCAGATTTTTTTTGCCAGGCCAAAAACAGTGTTTTGGATGTAATAGAATTCAATGGACCTGCATCCAAAAGGCAAGTACCGCAATTTTGCGGCGGTTTTTTGTTTTACCTGTTTATGGCTGGTTGTTAAAGGAAATGTAAAAAAAAAAAGTAAAAAAAAAAAAACAGCGTGGGGTCCCCCCCCCCAGGTCCATACCAGGCCCTTGGGTCTAGTATGGATTCAAAGGGGACCCCCCCCAAAAAACTGGCATGGGGGTTCCCATCAGAATTCATACCAGGCCCTTCAGGTCTGGCATGTATTTTAAGGGGAACCCTGCGCCAAAAACGAAAAAAATTTGCGTGGGGGTCCCCTAAAAATACACACCAGACCCTTTTTCCGAGCACTCAACCTGGCAGGCCGCAGGGGAAAAGGGGGGGACGAGAGAGCGGCCTCTTCCGGACAACCCTGGCCGTTGGTTGTCGGGGTCTGCGGGCGGGGGGCTTATCGGAATCCGGGAGCCCCCTTTAATAAGGGGGACCCCAGATACCTGCCCCCCACCCTATGTGAATGAGTATGGGGTACCCCTACCCATTCACCTGGTGGCAAAATAAGTCAATAAAAAAAGACAACACAGGTTTGAAAAGTAATTTATTGGGCAGCTCCGGGGGTCTTTCTGCCGGTCCCCGCTATCTTCTGCTAGCTCTTTTGCTAGCGGGGGTCCCGGGCTTCCTCGCCGTCTTCTGGGGTCTTTCTGCCGGGCCCCCGCTATGATGTCACAGTCCCGGGGAATGATGGGACTGTGACGTGAAACGGGGGCGGGGTCAGTGGGGGCATCATCCGGTGACCACGCCCCATGCCAATAAAAGTGGCACCGCTACTCGGACAGATCATTGCGGCGGTGGACAGCGACGAGGCAACATCGGGCGAAGAGAAGAGGGAAGAAGGCGACGTAGAAGACCGGCCCCCGCTAGAAAAAGAGCTGGAAGAAGATAGCGGGGGCCCGGCAGAATTCAGAAAAAACTGGAGATCGTGGAGAAGATGTCGGAGAGCGGGAGAAGAACAGGAGAACAGAACAAGAGACCCCGAAGTCGGAAGAAGACAGCGAGGAAGCCCGGGACCCCCGCTAGCAAAAGAGCTAGCAGAAGATAGCGGGGGCCCGGCAGAAAGACCCCCCAAAGACGGCGAGGAAGCCTGGGACCCCCGCTAGCAAAAGAGCTAGAAGAAGATAGCGGGGGCCCGGCAGAAAGACCCCCGGAGCTGCCCAATAAATTACTTTTCAAACCTGTGTTGTCTTTTTTTATTGACTTATTTTTCCACCAGGTGAATGGGTAGGGGTAAGATGTACCCCATACTCATTCACATAGGGTGGGGGGCCGGCATCTGGGGGCCCCCTTTTTAAAGGGGGCGTCCTGATTCCGAAAAGCCCCCCGCCCGCATACCCCGACAACCAACGGCCAGGGTTGTCGGGAAGAGGCCCTTGTCCCCATCAACATGGGGGCAGGGTGCTTTGGGGTGGGGGGGCCGCAGGTCGCCCCCCTGCCCCGAAGCACCAAACCCCCCATGTTGAGGGCATGCGGCCTGGTACGGTTCAGGAGGGAGGGGGGGCCGCTCTCTCGTACCCCCCTTTTCCCCTGCGGCCTGCCAGGTTGCGTGCTCGGATAAGGGTCTGGTTTGGATTTTGGGGGGACCCCCACGCCGTTTTTCGGCTTAGGGGGTTCACCTTTAAATCCAGACCAGACCTAAGGGCCTGGTATGCTCCTGGAGGGGAACCCATGCGTTTTTTTTCATTAAAATTTGGCCTGGAGTTCCCCTTCATGATTCATACCAAACATGGGACAGCGAGGCTGCCGAGGACCAGCGCGATGACATCGCGCTGGACACATTCTCGGCCGACTAGTCGCCTCTAGGACACTACTTAAGCGGCTGCTTCACGCTCAGGTCGTGTCCAGGTCGCCTCGCAGAGTCGCGCTGTCCCTGTGTCAGTCGGCACACGAGTCGCCCGCAAGTCGGATCCGACTTCCCGGGCAACCTCTATTCAAATCAATGGGCTCCCATAGGGAACCATTCATTTTCAATAGAGCGCCGCTGACATTTCTATTTACTATAATTGCCCATTCACACAGGGGCGTCTTTGGATCCGACTCCAAATCGCCCCAGGTCGCCCCAGGTCGCCCCTAGTCGCCTCAGGTCGTGCTGGCTAAAGAAATCAATGTAAGTTAATGGAGCCGTCCTTATGCACACTACTGCAGTCGCTCCGACTTCAAAAAAGGTCCCTGTACTACTTCAATCCGACTCCTAGGCGACCTGTAACCATTCATTTCAATGGGAGTCGCCTCTCACTGTCTTAATAGGAGCAACTCTCCAGGAAGAAAACATACATTTATCAGGCAAACCTCTCCCTCCCCCCTCCCTCCCACAGAGCTGATTCTTGTTTGATTGGCCACTGGAATGTCTCCTGTCCTGCAGGCAACTTGGAGTTGCCTTGTAAATAGCTCCAGGTCACGCTGTGATTCATTCTCAAGTCGTGTCTGAGTTGCCTCATAAAATCGCGCTGGAAGTCGTGTTGCCCCTGTGTGAATGGGCTCTCACAGTGCGGCGCTGCTTCCTGCGCCCAGTGAGGGAGTTATCAGGCGCACCAATTAAGGTTAGAACCAGCGCAGCGCACTGTTATTAGTAAATCAGCCCCACTGTGTGGTATTGTAAATAAAGTAACTTTAATTGCTGGATAAGCAGCAGTGGAAAATTATATCTACAAAAGTGGAGTAAACAGTTCTCTTCTTAGCATATAAGGCACAGGTTCACAGTCCATTCACCAAAGATACAGAATGTAGCTTAATAAACTGGCACTGTAATTATTATTCCTTTCTTCAGGCAAATCAGTATTAAGGCACACATTGGGGCTGATTTACGAACCGTTTGCGCCATGAGTATCGGCGCATCAGCGGGCGCAACGGCAGTTTTGGTATTTACGAAACATTAGCGCCGGTAACGCATCGCTATTCCCTATTTACTATAGTGTTCTCGGCGCACAGGAGGAGGCGCTCAGTGCGCTACTATGGACCTGGCGCACGGCATCTTCATATTAAAATATGAAGAAGCTGGAAGTGCCAATATAATGGGGTGATGTGAGGAAGTATAGTGACAACTGCCCAAGTAACAATTATGCCCAAAATTGAATGAGAAAGTAACTTTTTCTGAACCAGCCTGCTGCGCCGGCAATTACGATTATAACTGCGAGAGATCTTTTTATGCTCTGCGCGGCAATTTTACTCCTTCAAATGCGCCGATTCACTGCGCCGTCAAAATCTTAGTAAATGTCAAGTCACGTAAATCAATTTGCATAAGTTGAACAGGCGCACTTCCTAAACTTGCCGTTATATAACAGCCCCTGCACCTGCACAAAATGACATTTCTAAAGGAAAAAAAAAAGGCATTTAAAAGCACTCGCGGCTATAATGAATTGTCGGCTCCCGTCAATATAGAGAAAAGTAATTGAAAGTCTTTGAAAAAAAAAAACCTTTGGGAGTCCCCCAAAATTCCATTACCAGGCCCTTCAGGTCTGGTATGATTATTAAGGGGAACTCCGTGACAATTAAAAAAAAAAAATTACGTGCGGGTCCCCCTCAAAATCCATACCAGGCCCTTCAGGTCCCCACAACCCTTGCCGGTGGTTGTGGGGGTCTGCGGGCATGGGGCTTATCGGAATCTGGAAGCCCCCTTTAACAAAGGGGACCCCCAGATCCCGCCCCCCCTGTGTGAAATGGTAATGGGGCACAAACGTACCCCTACCATTTCACAAAGAAAGGGTAAAAAAAAAATTTCAATGAAAAAAGCTGGTTTTTGACAATTCCTTTATTAATGTCTTCTCCTTTCTACCATCTTCTTCCTTCTTTTTCCATCTTCTTCTTTTCTCGATTCGGGTTTCTTCGTCCATCTTGTTCTTCACCATCCTTCTTCTTTCGGTGTTCTCGTCCGCATCTTGCTCCGGCTTCTTGTTCCCCTCTTCTTTCTCCGGCCGATCCGCTTGAATTCTCTGGGTCCGCTGCCCCCCTCATTAATAAAGGAATTGTCAAAAACCGGCTATTGTAATTTTTAACACTTTTTTTGTGAAATGGTAGGGGTACTTTTGTACCCCATTACCATTTCACACAGGGGGGGGCGGGATCTGGGTGTCCCCTTTGTTAAAGGGGGTTTCCAGATTCCGATAAGCCCCCCGCCCGCAGACCCCCACAACCACCGGGCAAGGGTTGTGGGGATGAGGCCCTTGTCCCCATCAACATGAGGACATGGTGCTTTGAGGGGTCACAGACCCCCAAAGCATCCTCCTCATGTTGAGGGCATGTGGCCTGGTACGGTTCAGGAGGGGGGGCGTTCTTTTGTCCCCATCTCTTTTCTTGTGGCCTGCCAGGTTGCGTGCTCGGATAAGGGTCTGGTGTGGATTTTTAGGGGGACCCCCACGCCATTTTTTTTTAAATTTAGCAGAGTTCCCCTTAATAGTCATACCAGACCTGAAGGGCCTGGTAATGGAATTTGGTGGAACCCCCACGCATTTTTTTTTTTCAAAGACTTATAATGACTTTTATCTGTATTGACGGGAACCAGCAATTCATTACAGCCGAGATTACTTTTAAATTACTATTATTTTACTTTAGAAATGTAATTTTGCTCTCGAACTGTTATAAACATGGAAAACATGCGCTACTTTACAGGCATACTATAGACACCCCCCAGGTATGATATTTAGGGCCAGTTCACACCGGATGCAGTGCAGTGCGTTTTTTTGATGCATGAAAAACGCAAAGAAAGTTGATCACATTAATACCAATGGCATAGTTCACACCACTGCAGTCCGTTCCAGTGCGTTTCAGAAAGGAAAAAAAAATTGGTCATGCTGCATTTTTTTTGTACAGAACTGTAATGGACCACAGTAAAACACATCAAAAACGCTACGGAACGTACCAAAAACACACTGGAACGCACCAGAACACACCTAAATGCACCAAAGACGCACTGCAACACACTTGTCCTAAGTGAAAAGAGGGGGGGGAAAGCACTGGACTGCATCAAAAACGCATCAAAAAGGCACTGGAACGCATCAAAAACGCACATGCAGAAAAGCACCTGGAACACATCCAGACTGCGTTTCTATGGTGTGAACTGGCCCTTAAGGCCAGTTCACACCATAGAAACGCAATCCGGATGCGTTCCAGGTGCTTTTTTGCATGCGCGTTTTTAATGCGTTTCAGTGCATTTTTGGTACGTTTTTGATGCAGTCCAGTGCTTTTTTTTCACCCCTCTTTTTTTATTAACCATAGATAAGGACAAGTGTGTTCCAGTGCGTTTTTGGTGCATTTAGGTGTGTTCCAGTGCGTTCCAGCGCGTTTTTGATGCGTTTTGCAGCGTTCTAGTGCAGGTAAAATGCAGCATGTTCTACTTTTTTTGTGGAACTGGAACGCACTGGAACAAACACTGCCATTTAGAACCATATAACCAACTTTCCATGCATTTTTGATACATAAAAAATGCAATGCACTGCATGTAGTGTGAAATGGCCCTTAAGCAATTTGGCATATTTAAAGGCACTTCTCCTTGTTTTGTTTTTGGTGTTGTCCAAATTGGTGACATTGATATATGTCCCTTAGGGTGGGAACTGGGCCCCCATTTTAAGGCCAATAACTAGAAGATAAGCCAGCCAAGTGGGGACTAGCAAAATTAACAAGTCAGCTCCCATAGACTGCAATGGTATTTGTTGTATAACTTTTGCCCATGTTAGGCTCTTTGTTTGCCCCCCAGACCGGGGGGTGTTTGTCCCGTCTCTAATTTTGTAGCATGCTGGATGATGCGCTTAATTTTGGACGGGGGGGGGGGGCTTATTTTCTGCTAGCTGCATTTGTGTTGGTCTGAGCATGCGCAGGAACTTAGGTTGTTTTTTTTGGTGCTTTTTGTGTGTGAGCAGCACCTGGATATTTCTGGCCATGCTCAGAGAGAGTGTGATTTTTGGGTTAGCAATTGAAGGACATCCTTAACAGGTGTACCCACTTTGAAGTTCAGTCTCTACATTGGGTGAACTTGCATTTTGGGTGTTTCATGGACTGTGCATGTGTTTTCAATTGCCTCATTAGCACACAAACCTATGTTATATAAAGCTTGCACATAGCATTTTCTCCTTTGCCCTGAAAAGAGGCAAGATTGTGTGTGTTTGTGTGTGTGTGTGCGTGTGCGTGCGTGCGTGCGTGCGTGCGTGTGTGTGTGCGTGCGTGCGTGCGTGTGCGGCCGGCCGGCAAAAAGTAAATTTTGGTGTCCTTATCGAGTTTGTAACACATGCATTTTATTTGTTATGTCTTTGCAAAACAGATGTTTGTTTTACTTTTGTTGATTGTTTTTTTTTGTGTGGGGGATATGTCTCCCTGAAATATTTTTGATGTTGTTAATGTGTGTCGTTTGTTCACTTTGATTTAATTGTCTGTGCTGCATTATTTTGCTAAATCTTTCTCAAGATGTGACTAATGTTTCAAATTTACCTTCATGTCTTTTTTATTTATTTATTTTTTTGCTTCCCTTTGTGTTTTCCAAGTCCTGTTTTGTTGACCAATAAAATTTGATGCAAAGTTTGATGTTTGTTTTTTTTGTTTTCTATGCAACAAATGTGACAGCTGTAGCTTAACTATGCTTATTGGCACGTCAAAACAAAACAGGTGTGATTTCTCTACGCTGGTGCCTTCATGGTAGCATATGCATGTATTGTGTGCTGCCATGGATAGTCACCAGGAAATAAAAAATACAGAGCGGTAAGTATTCAATTTTCCTTTTTACTGCAGTGGTTCTCAGCCTCAGTCCTCAAATACCCTCAACAGGACCTGTTTTGAGAATTTATCTTATCGAGAATTGCTGTCTAAAATACCAAACCATTGACTGTGATTTAAAGCACGTGTGCAAGATGAAAGATGTAGCGGATCTCCAACGTCCGCTGGGAAATCCTTGAAGCTGAGGAAGTACTAACTTATCCAAGGCAACCTGTTACCCCCCCCAGTAACTGGACGACACACAGTTTTGGGAGTAAATCAACACTTTATTTAGCCACAGCTGGCTTTTTATATCATTCCCCATGCAAGGGGTTTCTTAACTCATTTTCCAGAGGCATTCCCTTCAGCAACTAACAGATGACAGTGATTTAATTACCTGGAACTATTTCTAACAACCTTGGTATGCGTGAGACGTTTGTCTCCACATATTTACCCATAACAATGAAACCGTGCCAGACACATTACTAGGAGTGTAATTACATCCCGTAGCAGATAATAGGTGGGGTCATTAACACACTGAACAATAGATGAATGGAAAGCTACCTCAGACCCCAATTAACCCAATTTACTTATTCAGACATCAGTAGACATTCTGTCTCTACATCTCCTGGAAGGAATATTTACTGTCACATTTGAAGTGATCCCCACCAGATTCTCAGTATTTTTCTACAAAAGGAAAACCTGCAAACATAGCCTGTTGGGGGTACTTGAGAAGCACTGATTTAGAGCACAAAATAGTTTAAGGCAATACGATTCTAATTGTGGGCATTTTGAGGGAAACCAAGAAAGGGGTTAGAACCCCTGCTTGTTTTTTTGTTTTGTTTTTAGGTTGGGCTTTGTGTCCCTTTTAGTAAAATTGGCTTCACTTCCTGTCACACAGCTAAACAGGAAGTGAAGGTAAAATGCTACCAATGTCTTTTCTTGGGGACACACAGATCAATCTAACTAGTGTCCCCATTAAGCAAATTGCACTTTGTTGTGTACACCCCAAATCATTGGGTAGTTTGGGGTTTAGTAAAGGCAAATCCACTCTGCAGTACAAGTGTAGTTGCTGAAAATCTGAGGGGAAGCACTGGTGATTGTAACATCCAATCATATAAAAGCAAAGATGGTGTTTTTTTTGTTTCCTTGCATGTCCCCCTCGGATATCCAGCAAGTGCACTTGTTGTGCAAAGTGGATTTGCCTTTAGTAAATAAACCCCAAAGTACATAATAATTTGGAGTGTACCCAGCAAAATGCTGGAGTGCAATGTACATAATGGGGAAAGTATTTAGATTGACCTGTGTGTCCCCAAGGAAAGACATTGGTAGGGATTTACCCTCACTTCCTGTGTGGCTATGTGACAGGAAGTGAATCATTTGGAAGGATAAAGTGGCCAAATTTGGGAGTTGTCTTCACCCTATCAGGGGTGCAGACATCCCCAAAAACTGTCTAGACTTCTAATCCCTCTGCACTCTATCCCCAAGCAAAAATAAGAAAGGATTTCATTTAGTTTAACTTTGCAAAGACACATTCCTAAGTTTAATTGTGATGCATGTCAATGGCCCATTTAGACCCTCTTTAACCACTTGAGATCAGCGCTATAGCTGAACGATGGCCACAGCACGGTCCTCAATTGCCGGGAGTCCATCAATAGACGTCCTCCCCTTCGCGCACGTGCTGTGGTCACCGAGTCACCGAGACTCGAGTGATGACAGATCCGAGTAAGGGGCCGATCCCTGCCCCTTACCACGTGATCAGCTGTCAGACAATGACAGCTGATCACATGATGTAAACAAAAGCTCGGTAATGGTTTTTGTTTTCTCCTTGTGCTGACAGCGTGAGCATAAAAAAAGGCAATCACCGGCTTATGTGCAAGGGACATCGGGCCCGAAGAGGAAGAGGCAATTCTGTGTCATCTGTGTCAATCAGTAGCCCCTGCCAGTGCCACCTATCAATGCCCACCACTGGTGCCAATCAGTGCCACCTAGCAGTGCCACTTCTCAATGCCCACCAGTGCCAACTAGCAATGCCACCTCTCAGTGCCCACCCTTGCCACATTATCGGTGCCCATCAGTGCAGCCTCATCAGTGTACATCAATGAAGGAGAAAACATTTCGAACTAAATATTAACCACTACCCTACCCTACCGCCCACCGTCAAATGGCGTCCTTGACTTTGTGCGGTGACATCTGAATGATGCCTGATGCTTCTCCGGGCTCTCCCGTGCCATCGGGGGCCCAGAGAACGAATTGGCCGGCGCCGGATGGGAAGCATAGAGATGACTGGTGACCAGATGGTCACCAGTCATCTCTATGACCGTCGGAGGCCTGGGCGCGATGTTCTGACATCACGCCGGGTTCCCGTATGTAAACAAAGCCGTGATCTCGGCTGTCAGCCTGAGATCGGTGATTTTTTTTTAAACTGATCTCATGCTTTCCAGCCTGGAGGAGAGATGTGGGGTCTTAAAGAGGACCTGTCACAATAGATTCATATTACAAGGGATGTTTACATTCTTTGTAATAGGAATAAAAGTGATCAAAAAAACAAAAGAGTAACAAAAAAAAAAAGTGTAAAAAAATAAAAAGTAAAAAACTAAAAAAAAGTAATAATTTTTTTTTTAAACGCCCCTGTCCCCGTTAGCTCGCGCTCAGAAGCGAACACACACGTAAGTCCCGCCCACATATGTAAATGCCGTTCAAACCACACATGTGAGATATTGCTGCGTGCGTTAGAACGAGTGCAACAATTCTAGCACTAGACCTCCTCTGTAATGCGAAAACGGTAACGTGTAAAAAAAATTAAAGCATCGCCTATGGAGATCTTTAAGTACTGAAGTTTGGTGTCATTCCATGAGTGTGCGCAATTTTAAAACGTGACATGTTAGGTATCTATTTACTCAGCATAACAACATCTTTCACATTATACAAAAAAATTGGGCTAACTTTACTGTTTTGTAATTTTTTAATTCATGAAACCATTTTTTTTCCAAATAAAAGGCGTTTGAAAATGTATTGCGCAAATACTAAGCGAGATAAAAATTTGCAATGACCGCCATTTTATTCCCTAGGGTGTCTGCTAAAAAAACATATATAATGTTTGGGGGTTCTAAATAATTTTATAGCCATAAAATTATGATTTTTACATGAAGGAGAGAAGTGCCAGAATAGGCCCGGTGCTGAAGTGGTTAAAATATCCAATTTTTTATTTTATTTAGTCTTTTGTATTTATAGAAAAAAAAAACCGCAGAGGTGATCAAATAGCACCAAAAGAAAGCTCTATTTGCGTGCAAAAAATGATTACATTTTCATTGGGTTACAGTGTTGTATGAGCGCGCAATTGTCATTCAAAGTGCATCAGCGCTGAAAGTTGAAAATTGGTCTGGGCAGGAAGGGGGTTTAAGTGGCCAGTAAGCAAGTGGTTAATATAAGGCTACATGCACACGGACGTTTTTCCATCCGCTTGTTTGAGCGTTTTTTTGCAGCTTAAAAATGCCGCTCCATGTTAGCCTATGATCTCATGGCCACCATGGCGTTTTTGAGCTGTAAATGGCACAGCCGTATTTAGGCCCCATGTACACGGGACGCTGGTGCAAAGTCTTCAGAACTAAGGTTGAAAGCGGCGTTTCTAAACGCGCGTTTTGTCGCGTTTGCATGCTGCGTTTTTCCGCATTTGCGTCTATAAGCGTTTAGTTAGTTAACATCATAACATCATAAGGAGCCCAAAAAACAGTATTATTAACTGTAACAACAGGGGTTAACGTTGTTTAGGATATTCCAATCTCGAACACACGCCAGCTACCAGACTAGGGTGACCACATGTCCTGGATTGCCCAGGACAGTCCCGCATTTTGCAGGTCTGTCCCGGGCACATTCATTCCAGGACAATACAGTGTCCCGGAATGAAACTGACACAGCCACCCCCCCTGGGCCAATCTGATGCCCCCCCCAAAAAGCCGCCACATCACCACTTTACTCACTGACAGTACTTGTCCTGGCCAGGAATGCCTGGAGGAGCACAATCCCGCCCCCTGCTTCTGATTGGAGAAATCATAAATCCCGCCACTTGTGTCCAATCACTGTGCTGTGATTCGTTACAGCACAAGCTAATTTTTGGGAAGAGAGGGTGTCCCTGAATGGTAGTTTGGAAATGTGGTCATCCCTATACCAGACACTCCAACCAGCCGAATAAGACCCCATACAAATATTTCTCCCCGCACAAACGAGACAACGCTCTGGGGCTGATTTACCAAACGTTTGCGCCATGAGTATTGGCACATCTGCGTGCGCAATGGCTGTTTTGGTATTTACAAAACATTAGCGCCAGTATCGCAGCCCTATTTTCCATTTACTATAGTGTTGTCGGCGGACGGGAGGAGGCGCTCAGTGCGCCACTATGGACCTGGCGCAGGGCATGTTAAAATCTAAATATAAAGAAGCTGGAAGTGAGAAAATATTGGGGGTGACATGGGGTGATGTGAGGAAGTGTAGTGACACCTGCCCAAATAACTAATATGCCCAAAATAGAATGGGAAAGTAACTTTTTCAAAACCAGCCCGCTGCGCCGGAAAGTACGATTCTAGCTGCGGGAGGTTTTTTTGAGCTCAGCGCGGGAATTTCAATGGTTTAAATGCGCCGGGACACTGCGCCGGCAAAATCTTAGTAAATGTCAAGTCACCTAAGTCAATTTGCATAAGTTGAACTGGTGCAGCTCTGAACTTCCCAGTGCGCCTGCAAAATGACATTTCTAAAGGAAAAAAAAAAACATTTAAAAGCAGCCGCGGCTATAATGAATTGTCGGCTCCCGGCAATATAGAGAAAAGTCATAGAAAGTGTTTGCTAACCAAAAAAAAAAGTGTGGGGGTTCCCCAAATTCCATAACCAGGCTCTTCAGGTCTGGAATGGATATTAAGGGGAACCCCGCTGCAATTCTTTTTAAAAAATGACGTGCGGGTTCCCCCCAAATATCCAAACCAGGCCCTTCAGATCTGGCATGGATTTTAAGGGGAACTCCACCCCAAATTTTCTAAAAAAAATGGCGTGGAGTTCCCCCAAAAATCCACACCAGACCCTTACCCGAGCACATAACCTGGCCGGCCGCAGGGGAAGAGGGGGGGACGAGAGCGCCCCCCCTCCCTCCTGAACCGTACCAGGCCACATGCCCTCAACATGGGGAGGATGTCCCCATGTTGATGTGGACAAGGGCCTCATCCCCACAACCCTTGCCCGGTGGTTGTGGGGGTCTGCGGGCAGGGGGCTTATCGGAATCTGGAAGACCCCTTTAACAAAGGGGACCCCCAGATCCCGGCCCCCCCTGTGTCAAATGGTAATGGGGTACAAAATGTACCCCTACCATTTTACAAAGAAAGTGAAAAAATGTAAAAAATTACAAGAGCCGGTTTTTGACAATTCCTTTATTAATGTCTTCTCCTTTCTTCCTTCTTCTTCCATCTTCTTCTTTTCTCCATTCGGGTTTCTTCATCTTCATCTTCATCTTCATCTTCATCTTCCTTCTTCCTTCGGTCTTCTCATCCGCATCTTGCTCCGGCGTCTTCCCTTCTTCTTTCTTCTCCGGCCGCTCCGTTTGAATTGGAGGTTCCCGCTGAGCGACGCCTCAGTTCCCCACTTGGTCCGCTACCACCCGGTGGCTCCGCCCCCTCTGTCACCATGGGAAAGTCCCCGTGAAATCCCTGTGCGTCACAGGGGGCGGGGTCACCGGGTGTAAGCGGACCCAGAGGCGAACTGAAGCGTCGCACAGCGGGAACCTCCAATTCAAACGGAGAGGCTGGAGAAGAAAGAAGAAGGGAAGACGCCGGGGCAAGATGCGGACGAGAACACCGAAGGAAGAAGGAAGATAAAGATGAAGAGGAAGATGAAGATGGAGGAAGAAACCCGAATGGAGAAAAGAAGAAGATGGAAGAAGAAGGAAGAAGATGGAAGAAAAGAAAAGACATTAATAAAGGAATTGTCAAAAACCGGCTCTTGTCATTTTTTACATTTTTGACACTTTCCTTGTGAAATGGTAGGGGTACATTTGTACCCCATTACCATTTCACACAGGGCAGGGCCGGGATCTGGGGGTCCCCTTTGTTAAAGGGGTCTTCCAGATTCCGATAAGCCCCCCGCCTGCAGACCCCCACAACCACCGGGCAAGGGTTGTGGGGATGAGGCCATTGTCCCCATCAACATGGGGACATCCTCCCCATGTTGAGGGCATGTGGCCTGGTACGGTTCAAGAGGGAGGGGGGCCGCTCTCGTCCCCCCCTTTTCCCCTGCGGCCGGCCAGGTTGCGTGCTCGGATAAGGGTCTGGTGTGGATTTTTGGGGGGACTCCACGCCATTTTTTTTAAATTTGGGGTGGAGTTCCCCTTAAAATCCATGCCAGATCTGAAGGGCCTGGTATGGATATTTGGGGGGAACCCCACGCCATTTTTTAAAAAAAATTGCAGCGGGGTTCCCCTTAATATCCATTCCAGACCTGAAGGGCCTGGTTATGGAATTTGGGGGACCCCCACGCATTTTTTTTTGGTTAGCAAAGACTTTCAATGACTTTTATCTGTATTGACGGGAACCAGCAATTTATTATAGCCGCAAGGACTTTTAAATGACTATTATTTTACTTTAGAAATGTCATTTTGCTCTTGAACTGTTATAAACATGGAAAACATGTGCTACTTTACAGGCATACTATAGACACCCCCCGGTATGATATTTAGGGCCAGTTCACACCGGATGCAGTGCAGTGCGTTTTTTTGATGCCTGAAAAACGCAAAGAAAGTTGATCACATTAATGCCAATATCATAGTTCACACCACTGCAGTCCGTTCCAGTGCATTTCAAAAAGCAAAAAAATAATTGGTCATGCTGCATTTTTTAGGTACAAAACTGTACTGGACCCCAGTAAAACACATCAAAAACGCAACGGAACGTACCAAAAATGCACTGGAATGCACCGCAATGCACCTAAATGCACCAAAGACGCACTGCAACACACTTGTCCTAAGTGAAAAGAGGGGGAAAAAAACACTGGACTGCATCAAAAACGCCTCAAAAATGCACTGGAATGTGTCAAAGACGCGCATGCAGAAAAGCACCTGGAACACATCCAGACTGCGTTTCTATGGTGTGAACTAGGGCCAGTTCACACCATAGAAACACAATCCGGATGCGTTCCAGGTGCTTTTCTGCATGCACGTTTTTGACACGTTCCAGTGCATTTTTGGTAAGTTTTTGATGCAGTCCAGTGCTTTTTTTTACCCCTTTTTTTTATTAACCATAGATAAGGACAAGTGTGTTCCAGTGCGTTTTTGGTGCATTTAGGTGTGTTCCTGTGCGTTCCAGTGCATTTATGATGCGTTCCAGTACAGTCCAGTGCAGGTAAAATGCAGCATGTTCTACTTATTTGGTGGAACTGGAACGCACTGGAACAAAAACACTGCCATTTAGAACCATATAACCAACTTTCCATGCATTTTGGATGCATAAAAAACGCAATGGACTGCATGTGGTGTGAAATGGCCCTTAAGCAATTTGGCATATTTAAAGGCACTTCTCCTTGTTTTGTTTTTGGTGTTTTCCAAATTGGTGACATTGATATATGTCCCTTAGGGTGGGACCTGGGCCCCCATTTTAAGGCCAATAACTAGAAGATACGCCAGCCAAGTGGGGACTAGCAAAATTAACAAGTCAGTTCCCATAGACTGCAATGGGATTTGTTGGTGGGGGGGAGGGGTGATTGTCCCATCTCTAATTTTGTAGCATGCTGGATGATGTGCTTAATTTTGGACGGGGGGAGGGGGTGGTTATTTTTTGCTAGCTGCATTGGTGTTGTTCTGCACATGCCCAGCCAGTTATTTTTTTTGGCGTGCTTTTTGTGTGTAAACAGCGCTTGGATATTTCTGGGCATGCTCACTCAGAGAGTGTTTTTATGGGTTAGAAATTGAAGGACATCCTTAACAGGTGTGCCCACTTTGAATTTCAGTCTCTACATTGAGTGAACTTGCATTTTGGGTGTTTCATGGACTGTGCATGTGTTTTCCAATTGCCTCATTAGCACACAAACATATGTTATATAAAGCTCACAGAGCATTTGGTCGCTTGCCTTGAGAAGAGGCAAGTGTGTGTGTGTGTGTGTGTGTGTGTGTGTGTGTGTGTGTGTGTGTGTGTGTGTGTGTGTGTGTGTGTGTGTGTGTGTGTGTGTGTGGGGGGGGGGGGGCAAAATGTACATGTTGGTGTCCTTATCGAGTTTGTAACACATGTATTTTATTTGTTATGTCTTTGCAAAACGGGTGATTAGTTAACTTTTGTGGGGGGGGTTTTTGTGTGGGGAAAATGTTCCCCTGAAATAATTCTGATGTTGTTAATGTGTGTTGTTTGTTCACTTTGATTTAATTGTCTGCTGCATTTTTTTGGCTAAAAATTGCTCAAGATGTTGAGTCTGTAACTGTTTCAAATTGACCATGTTTTTTATTTTGCCTTCCCTTTTGTTTTGTTGACCACTAAAATTAGATGCAAAGTTTTGATGTTTGTTTTGTGTTTTCTTTGCAACAAATGTGACAGCTGATTGGCATGTCAAAACAAAACAGGTGGGATTTTGCCTTCCCTTTTGTTTTGTTGACCAATAAAATTAGATGCAAAGTTTTGATGTTTGTTTTGTGTTTTCTTTGCAACAAATGTGACAGCTGATTGGTATGTCAAAACAAAACAGGTGTGATTTGTCTAATCCTGCTAGCATATGCATGGATTGTATTGTGTGCTGCCATGGAGCATCACCAGGAAATGAAAAATACAGAGCGGTAAGTATTCAATTTTCCTTTTTTTACTGCAGTGGTTCTCAGCCTCAGTTCTCAAGTACCCACAACAGGACATGTTTTGTGAATTTAGCTTATCGAGAATTGCTGTCCAAACATCTTAACCATTGACTGTGATTTAAAGCACATGTGCAAGATGAAGGAAAACCTGCAAACATGGCCTGTTGGGGGTACTTGAGAAGCACTGATTTAGAGCACTGCACTTAAAAATAGCTCAAGGCCATACAATTCTAATTGTGGGCATTTTGAGGGAAACAAAGTAACCGTTAGAACCCCTGCATGTGTGTTTTTTTTTTTTTAGATATTTTTTATTTATTTTTTTGTAGTTTGGCCTTTGTCTCCTTTTCTTAACATTGGCTTCACTTCCTGTCACACAGCTAAACAGGAAGTGAAGGTAAAACCCTACCAATGGCTTTTCTTGGGGACACACAGATCAATCTAACTAGTGTCCCCATTAAGCAAATTGCACTCTAGCACTTTGTTGTGTACACCCCAAATCATTGGGTAGTTTGGGGTTTAGTAAAGACAAATCCACTCTGCAGTAAAAGTGTAGCTGCTGAAAATCTGAGGGAAAGTACTGGTGATTGGATGTTACAATCATGTAAAAGCAAAGATGTTTACTCTTTCGTCCATGGACCGACATAGCTTCTCTATTGACAAAGTGGGTATTATCCGTTAATTAGGAGTGACTAGGCAGAAAAACTTGTAAAAAGTGTTGCATCACACCTTCTACAGTACCGTCCAGGGGGCGGACCCTCTGGGTATAACCTCTCAGTCTGCATCTCGCAGATCAGTTTTTTTCTGTCTAGCAAGGAGTAGGACATGGCTCCCTTCGGGCCCATTGGTCCGGGGGAAAAAATATATATATATATATATATATATATATATATATTTTTAAATTTGTTGTTTCCTGCGATCTTCGATCAACTGCCGACTGGGTGACAGGCTGGATCCTCGATCCTTGTAGTCTCCCCAGTTTCGGCCATCGAGCGTGTGCCGACCCTAGCTACGCACTGGGTTTTCCACGACATGCCCGTCGCTCCATGGGTGGCCGGTGAGCCTACGCTCCAGGGCCTGCATCGGACCGCTCAGCTTCGGCTGACCTTACGGCCGAGTCGCAGCAGCCTGGCCGGTGAGCTTACGCTCCAAGGCTTGAATCGGACCGCTCAGCTTCGGCTGACCTTACGGCCGAGTTGCAGCAGCCTGTCCGGTGAGCGTCACGCTCCAGGGCATACATATGATCGTCCCTTTTGGGTCCAATCACAGCATGCCTGGCCAACAGTCACCTTCCGTGCGCGGACGATGATCTGTTTGGAATGTCTTCCAGCATAATACATGCAGGATAGGTAAGTAAAACTCCCCTGCCTCGGCTGGGTGATTTAGCTGGACATTCCTGGAGAGATCAAGTAAGTGGTTGTGGCCCCTTTCTTCCCTCTCTCCCTGCCTTTCCCTCCTCCCTGGGCTTCTAGCTAAAGGTTGCTGGGTGCTGGGGGTCACCTAAGGGGTCCCACTGGAGCAGGGCTGGCTGTAACTAACATTTAAAAGAAATGTCATTTCTGCGTACCTGTGTGTGTGTGTGTGCTTCCTCCTCCATGCTGTCGGCGGCCATTTTGAGGTGGTCCATGCCAAGTTTGGCCTCTTGTGACTGCCCGTCGGCCATCTTCCTGTGGTTCGGCCACACCCACTGGCCCCTATCAGGTGATCGGCGGCCATGTTTGTCCACCCTGTATGTATAGATTGCCATTCGGCGGCCATCTTTTTGTGGGCTACGGCTGCTTGACCTCTATCTTCGGCTCCGCGGCCATTTTCTTGGAGCCCACATTATCTTCCATACAGACGTTTTTGGCAGCCATTTTGCGAGAGCCTCCGGCCTCTAGGGTGCATTACACTGGCGCGAAAATTCACACAGGAAGTGCTGATAAAAGAAGCAGACTGACACAGCAGCAGTGGGACAGCATCACAGGCGCAGCACACGGCAGCATAGAAGTACCTATCCAGGGTGGTGACTCCTCTGGGTGACCCAGCCTCTCTGCAGCACAGATGGGTGGCCTATTGATATCTTGCCTGGAGCCCTGTGGGTGTCAGCGTGTGGTCAGCATGGCATCTGAGCCAGATGTCTTCTCCCCTGAAACACCAGATTTAGCAGCTGGTGTCCCTGAGGTGTCTATGGACGCTATGTCGGCAATCCTAGAGGCGTTTGCTGCCAGGGTGGAAGCAGCACACGGGAATACAGGGGGTAATAAACGCCCCCGTCCCCTGCAATCTTCTGGGGATATTTCTGATGCAGAACCAGGTCCAGCTACGGCTCATGGCCCAGATTCTGATGCATCAGAGACTGCAGACCGTGACCGATCGGACAGTGAGGAGGACTCCAAGTCCAGGTCAGTACGCGAGACGGCTTTGGTATCTGACCTTATTACTGCAGTGCGGGATACGCTAAAGTTGGAAAATACTGCAGAAGTAGCAGATACTGCAGTCCCCTTTGGTTTTCGTGAACCTGCCCACACTGCTAAGGTGTTCCCTTGTGTGTCTTATTTTGACAAACTGTTATACAAGGAATGGAAGAACCCACTGAGGGTCTTTACAGCCCCAAAGAGGTTTGCAGTACGGTACCCCTTTGAGGAGAGTTTTCTGAAAATATGGACCTCTCCCCCTATAGTGGACCCTTCGGTGTCCAGACTTAATAGAGCCACCACTATTCCAGTAGAAGGGGCTCCTGTTTTCAAGGACCCTGTGGATAAGAAGGCTGAAGCACTCGCTCGCTACCTATACTCAGTGGTAGGCTCGGCAGTACACCCGGCATTGGCGGGGGCCCTAGTGTCTCAGACACTTACTGAATGGGCAAAATTGCTACTCCAGGGGTTAAAGGAGCGAGATGCTCCTCCTAATGAGATAACTTTGGCCGACCAGTTGGTCCAGGGCCTTAAGTTTGTCTGCGAGTCAGACATGGATACTATTCCCCTGCTGTCAAGAGCTTCGGTTTATGCAGTAGCAATACGCCGCCTGATCTGGCTAAAGGGCTGGTCTGCGGACCAGACTTCCAAGAAAGCCCTGTTGGATCTGCCTTTTAAGGGCGACAGACTTTTTGGGGCTTCTCTGGATGACATTATCAAGGATGCCACAGGAGGTAAAAGCACTTTGCTTCCCCAAACTAGCAAGGGTAAGGGGCCACGCCAAGGGCAAGGGCCCTCCTTTACTGCACGCAAGTGTTTTTTTCGCCCCCTTAAGGCGACAGGGAAAAGACCCCAGGCCGATAAAGCGCCTGCCCAAGGACAAAAGCGTCCTTGGTCCCGCAGACCCAACAAGCCTGCGGACAAATCTGCGTCCACATGAAGGTCCGCCCCCACCCAGCTCTCGGGTGGGGGGACGTCTTCGCAAATTCGCGACTCAGTGGACTGCTCTAGTCTCCGACAGGTGGGTTTGCGAAGTAATCTCCTCAGGCTACAAGATAGAATTTCTCTCTTGTCCACCGGACAGATTCATCACCTCCAATCTCCAGCTACTACCGACCCGTCGGGAGGCCCTGTATGGGGCGTTCCAGGGTCTACTGGAACGCAGGGTAGTTATTCCATTTCCAGAACAGGAACGGGGTCAGGGTTTTTACTCAAATCTGTTCATTGTGCCGAAGAAGGAGGGGGTTCGGCCAATCTTGGATCTCAGAGCCCTCAATTGCTTTGTGAAAGTACAAAGATTTCAGATGGAGTCGGTTCGATCTGTAGTCACGGCTCTCCATCCGGGGGACTTTCTGGCCTCCTTGGACATCAAGGACGCATACCTGCATGTCCCCATGTACTCCAGACACCAGAGGTTTCTGCGATTTGCTATCGGGAAGAACCACTACCAGTTTGTGGCCCTCCCGTTTGGCCTTGCCTCAGCACCCAGGACTTTCACCAAGGTGCTCGCTCCGATTCTGGCACTCCTAA
Organism: Rana muscosa; assembly: GCA_029206835.1. Classification (NCBI taxonomy): domain Eukaryota; kingdom Metazoa; phylum Chordata; class Amphibia; order Anura; family Ranidae; genus Rana; species Rana muscosa. Next base: position 381,892,730 of record CM055122.1, on the reverse strand, counting down.
GACAGCGGGGTATCACTATCACAGGTTACTTGGATGACATTCTGCTGAAGGCCCCTTCAAGCTCAGAATTAGAGGTAAGCGTGTCCATTACCTGTCAGACTCTTCGAGACTGTGGTTGGATACAAAACAGTCAGTATTGGTGCCCACTCAACGCCTAGTGTACCTGGGGTTGATTCTGGATTCCTCAGAGGCAAAGGTATTCCTCCCTGTGGAGAAGTTGCAGACCCTCCGGGCTGCAGTACGGCAGCTGACTTCCAGGAATTGGTCGTCACTCCGTTTTTGCATGCGAGTGTTGGGCCTCATGGTAGCCTCCTTCGAGGCGGTCCCATATGCTCAATACCACACTCGAGTGTTACAGAAGGAAGTTCTGTCCAGATGGAACAGATGTCCATCATCTCTGGATTATCAAATCCGAGTGAGCCACCTAGTCAGGAGATCCCTGGTATGGTGGCTGACAGCACCGGCTCTAATGGCCGGGAAGTCTTTTCTTCCGGTTTACTGGATAGTGATCATGACGGACGCCAGCCTTACAGGTTGGAGGGGAGTCAGTGTCCAGTCAGCGCAAGATCGCTGGACCCCAGAGGAAGCCCTCCTGCCGATCAATGTCCTGGAGATCCGGGCGATCAAGCTGTGCCTCTTCAAATGGTCTCAGAGGCTGCAAGGGCATCCAGTCAGGATCCAGTCAGACAACGCCACAGCGGTGGCATATGTCAATCATCAAGGAGGAACAAGAAGCTCAGCTGCAGCATCGGAGGTTGCTCGCATCCTGAAGTGGGCAGAGAAGAGCGTACCGGCACTATCGGCCGTGTACATTCCGGGTGTGGAAAACTGGCAGGCGGACTACCTGAGCCGCCAGATGCTGGACCAGGGAGAATGGTCCTTACACCCGGAGGTGTTCCAACTCCTCTGCCAAAGATGGGGCACACCAGACGTAGATCTTCTGGCTTCCCGACTCAATCGGAAGGTATTGAGATTTGTGGCCTGGTCAAGAGACCCATGGGCAGACGCAACGGACGCGTTGGTAGCATCGTGGGGTCAGTATCGGCTAATCTATGCCTTCCATCCCTTAACGCTTCTTCCTCTTCTGCTCCGCAGAGTGGAGGCAGAGGGAATTCCAATGATCCTAATCACTCCAGATTGGCCTCAGCGTCCTTGGTACGCCGATCTAGTACGTCTGGTAGCAGACGTCCCCTGGCGCCTACCACTACGGAATGACCTGCTATCGCAAGGTCCCATATTCCATCCTGCTTTACAGTCATTGGCTTTAACGGCATGGCTGTTGAGAACCAGGTACTGAGAGACCGGGGCCTGTCAGACTCAGTAATCTCTACTATGAGAAGTGCTCGAAAACCGTCCTCTAGGAAGGTTTATCACCGCACTTGGAAGGCCTACATCTCCATGTGTGAGGAAATGGCATCCGCGTACCTATTTGGTTTCCAGAATCCTGCTGTTTTTACAGCATGGGGTGGACCAAAGGCTTGCCCTAAGTGCGATTAAGGGACAGATATCTGCCCTGGCTGTCTTTTTTCAGCGACCCCTGGCGACTCACTCTCTCGTGAGTACATTTGTGCAAGGGGTTCGACATGTGGTCCCTCCGGTCCGTCCCCCGTTACCTCCGTGGGACTTAAACCTGGTCCTCTCGGTGCTTCAGAAGGCACCGTTTGAGAAGATTAGAGATATTCCCCTGTTGACAGTTTCTCAGAAAGTGGTCTTTTTGGTGGCTGTTACGTCAGTTAGACGAGTCTCTGAGCTGGCAGCCTTGTCCTGCAAGGCTCCCTATTTGATTTTCCACAAGGATAAGGTGGTGCTGCGGCCGCAGCCTTCCTTTCTTCCGAAAGTCGTTTTGGCTTTTCATCTCAACAAAGACATTGTACTTCCATCCTTGTGTCCTCAGCCGTCGAATCCTAAGGAGTCGGTGTTGCATTCCTTGGACATTGTCCGAGCTTTGAGAGTATACCTATCTGCTACTTCCCTGTTCCGGAAGTCAGACTCACCGTTTGTTTCGGTGGCTGGTCCCAAGAAGGGCCAAGCAGTCTCATCGGCCACCATCTCTAGGTGGATCCGACAGATAGTAATCCAGGCTTACGCCTTAAAGGGTCAGGCGCCCCCCTTTCCTGTCACGGCGCATTCGACCGGTGCAATAGGTGCCTCTTGGGCTTTCCGACATCAAGCGTCTGTTTCCCAACTATGTAAAGCCGCGACTTGGTCGTCCGCTCACACTTTCACAAAATTCTACAAAGTTGATGTAGGTACATCTTCGGATGCCTCTTTCAGCCGCAAGGTTTTGCAAGCGGCTGTTTAGAGTTGCAACTCCTCCGTTGGAGGAGTGCTGTTTTGTGTTTTGGGGTGAAGTTTGTTTTTATGCTGTTACCACCCCTCGTTTTTTCTCTGACACTGCTTTGGGACGTCCCACTTTGTCAATAGAGAAGCTGTGTCGGTCCATGGACGAAAGAGTAAATAGGATTTTTTACTCACCGTAAAATCCTTTTCTCTGAGTCCATGGACCGACACAGCACCCACCCCGCCTTTTAAGTTTGTACTGCTTTTTGACGAACTGATCTGCGAGATGCAGACTGAGAGGTTATACCCAGAGGGTCCGCCCCCTGGGCGGTACTGTAGAAGGTGTGATGCAACACTTTTTACAAGTTTTTCTGCCTAGTCACTCCTAATTAACGGATAATACCCACTTTGTCAATAGAGAAGCTGTGTCGGTCCATGGACTCAGAGAAAAGGATTTTACGGTGAGTAAAAAATCCTATTTTTTTTTTTGGGCTTGCATGTCCCCCTCAGATATACAGCAAGTGCACTCGTAGTGCAAAGTAGATTTGCCTTTAGTAAATAAACCCCACAGTCCAAACTACCTAATAAATTGTGGTGTACCCCGCAATATGCTGGAGTGCAATGTGCATAATGGGGAAAGTATTTAGACTGACCTATGTGTCCCCAAGGAAAGACATTGTTAGGGATTTTCCCTCACTTCCTGTGTGGCTATGTGACAGGAAGTGAATTATTTGGAAGGATAAAGTGGCCAAATTATTTTGTTTAACTTTTCAAAGACTCATTCCTAAGTTGAATTGTGATGCATGTCAATGGCCCATTTAGACCCTCTTTAATCACTTGAGATCAGCGCTATAACTGATCGACGGCCACAGCATGGTCCTCAATTGCCGGGAGTCCGTCAAACGTCCTCCCCTTTGCGCGCGCTGTGGTCACTGAGACTCGGGTGATGACAGATCCGAGTAAGGGGCCGATCCCTGCTCTTTACCATGTGATCAGCTGTCAGCAAATGACAGCTGATCACGTGATGTAAACAAAAGCTGGGTAATGGTTTTTGTTTTCTCCTTGTGCTGACAGCGTGAGCATTAAAAAAAGGCAATCATCGGCTTATGTGCAAGGGACATCGGGCCCGAAGAGGAAGAGGCAATTCTGCATCATCTGTGACAATTAGTAGCCCCTGCCAGTGCCACCTATCAATGCCCACCACTGGTGCCAATCAGTGGCACCTAGCAGTGCTGCCTATCAGTGCCCATCACTGCCAACTATCATTGCCACCTAGCAGTGCCACTTCTCACTGCCCACCAGTGCCAAATAGCAATGCCACCTCTCAGTGCCCACCCTTGCCACCTTATCGGTGCCCATCAGTGCAGTCTCATCAGTGTACATCAATGAAGAAGAAAAATTACCTTTTTTAAAAATATTAACCAGTTTCCTACCGCCCACCGTCAAATGACATCCTTGGCTTTGGGCGGTGACATCTGAATGATGCCTGCAGTTTCAGGCATCATTCAGATATCATTCTTTTCAGCCGGCGATTCTGTGCACAATAAAAATGATCATAGTGGCAGTTCCGCCGCTTGATCGTTCTTATAGGCGGGGGAGGGGACATTCCCCCCCCCTCTTGCCCCCATCCGGTGCTTCTCCGGGCTCTCCCGTGCCATCTGGGGCTCGGAGAACGATTTGGAGATGACTGGTGACCAGATGGTCATCAGTCATCTCTATGACCGTCGGAGGCGCGGGCACGACGTTATGACATCACGCCGTGTTCCCGTATTGTTAACCAAGCCGTGATCTCGGCTGTCAGCATGAGATTGGTGATTTTTTTGGAACAATATCATGTTTTCCAGCCTGGAGGAGAGATGCGGGGTCTTATTGACCCTGCATCTCTCCATAAAGAGGACCTGTCACACACATTCCTATTACAAGGGATGTTTACATTCCTTGTAATAGGAATAAAAGTGATCCCAAAAAATAAAAAAAAATAAAAAAAGAGTAAGAAATACAAAAAACAAAAAAAACTAAAAAAAGTAAAAAAATTAAAATAAGAAAAAACGCCCATGTCCCCGGTAGCTCGCGCTCAGAAGCGAACACACACGTAAGTCCCGCCCACATATGTAAACGCTGTTCAAACCACACATGTGAGTTATTGCTGCGTGCGTTAGAACAAGTGCAACAATTCTAGCACTAGACCTCCTCTGTAATGCCAAAATGGTAACGTGTAAAAAAAAATTAAGCATCGCCTAGGGAGATTTTTAATTACTGAAGTTTGGTGTCATGCCATGTGTGTGCGCAATTTTAAAGCGTGACGTGTTAGGTATCTATTTACTCAGCATAACAGCATCTTTCACATTATACCAAAAAATTGGCCGTAACTTTACTGTTTTGTAATATTTTTAGAAAACAAAAGGCGTTTGAAAATTTAGTGCGCAAATACAGAGCGAGATAAAAATTTGCAATGACCGCCATCTTATTCCCTAGGGTGTCTGCTCCAAAAAAATATATAATGTTTGGTGTTTTGAAGTAATTTTATAGCCATAAATTTATGATTTTTACATGAAGGAGAGAAGTGCCAGAATAGGCCCAGTGCTGAACTGGGTAAAATATCCATTTATTTTATTTTTAAACTCGGTCTTTTGTATTTATAGAAAAAAAATAAAACTAAAACACAAAGGTGATCAAATAGCACCAAAAGCAAGCTCTATTTGTGTGCCAACAAATAAAACATTTTCATTGGGTTACAGTGTTGTATGAGCGCGCAATTGTCATTAAAAGTGCATCAGCGCTGAAATGTGAAACTTGGTCTGGGCAGTGCGCAAGTGGTTAATATAAGGCTACATGCACACGGACGTTTTTCAAGCCGCTTGTTTGAGTTTTTTTTGCAGCTTAAAAACATCTCTCCATGTTAGCCTATGGCCTCATGGCTACCATGGCGTTTTGGAGCTGTAAATGGCGTTTTTAGGCCCCATGTAGATGGGACGCTGGTGCAAAGTGGCGTTTAGAAAGGAGCGCTTTGTGGCGTTTGCATGCCGTGTTTTACCACATTTGCGTGTATATGATAAGGAGCCGCCCTAAGCTCCAAAAACAGTATTATTTACGATTTTAGCTATTTAGTGAGACCAGAGTGATATGAGCAGCTGAGAGCAGCAGTGTAGTTGTATTTAGCGTGTCACTTGCCACAAGTTGTGGATTGGTCACTTGCCACGTCAGCTGCCCCAAGTTGTGGATTGTCCACAATGCAATGGAAGCAATTTCATTTATATATATATTATGGTTTTTCCTCATTTGCCATAAATTTGGAGTTTATCAATGTAAAAAAATAGGTCACCTTTAACCACTTAACGACCGCCCACTGTAAATATACGTCAGCAGAATGGCACCGACAGGCACAATCACGTATATATACGTGATTGCCTTTGTATAGTTGGGGGGTCCGATCGGACCCCCCTTCTTTACAGTGAGCGGTCGTTTTACCTTCGGGAGCGATCCGGCATGAGGGGACGGCCGTTCGATTCCGGCCACCCCCTCTCGATCGCTCCCGGCGAATGAGAGAGCTTCCCCTGCCTGCCAGGAAGGAGGAAGTGATGTCATCTCTCCTGGGGCGCTCACATATACCGAGCGCCGTACAGGAGAAGATGCCAGGTTAGTACACACAACACTACACTGACACCAGGACACATAGGCACATAAATCGCCCCCCCCAGGCCCCCCCAGGCCCCCCCAGACACCCCCAGATCACCCCCCAGCCCCCAGTCACAGTGTCACTGATTGCAGTGACCATTTATTTAGTGATCACTGCAATCAGTGACATTTGTGACTGTAAAAGTGTCACTACATTTAGTTTTAGGTCCAGTGTAGCCCCCTAACCCCCCCTAATAAAGGTTTAACCCCCTGATCACCCCCCAGATAACCCTTTCACCCCCTATCACCACTGTCACTAAGCAATCATTTTTCTGATCGATGTCTTAGCGTCGGTGATGCTGATCGGTAGCCAGTAATTTTTTTTAGGTTCGCCGCAGGTTTTTATAGCGTCGGGTACCCCCATATATTACCTAATGAAGGTTTAACCCCCTTGATCGCCCCCCAGGTAACCCTTTCACCCCCTATCACCACTGTCACTAAGTTATAATTTTTCTGATCGATGTCTTAGCGTCGGCGATGCTGATCGGTAGCCAGTAATTTTTTTTAGGTTCGCCGCAGGTTTTTATAGCGTCGGGTACCCCCATATATTACCTAATAAAGGTTTAACCCCCTTGATCGCCCCCCAGGTAACCCTTTCACCCCCTAGCACCGCCGTGGCTATGCGATCATTTTTCTGATCGATGTCTTAGCGTCGGTGATGCTGATCGGTAGCCAGTAATTTTTTTTAGGTTCGCCGCAGGTTTTTATAGCGTCGGGTACCCCCATATATTACCTAATAAAGGTTTAACCCCCTTGATCGCCCCCCAGGTAACCCTTTCACCCCCTATCACCACTGTCACTAAGCGATCATTTTTCTGATCGATGTCTTAGCGTCGGCGATGCTGATCGGTAGCCAGTAATTTTTTTTAGGTTCGCCGCAGGTTTTTATAGCGTCGGGTACCCCCATATATTACCTAATAAAGGTGTAACCCCCTTGATCACCCCCCAGGTAACCCTTTCACCCCCTAGCACCGCCGTCACTATGCGATCATTTTTCTGATCGATGTCTTAGCGTCGGTGATGCTGATCGGTAGCCAGTAATTTTTTTTAGGTTCGCCGCAGGTTTTTATAGCGTCAGGTACCCCCATATATTATCTAATAAAGGTTTAACCCCCTGATCGCCCCCCAGGTAACCCTTTCACCCCCTATCACCACTGTCACTAAGCAATCGTTTTTATGATCGTTGTCTTAGTGTCGGTGATGCCGATAGGTAGCCAGTAATTTTTTTTTAGGTTCGCCGTCAGGTTTTTATATAGCGTCAGGTACCCCCATATATTACCTAATAAAGGTTTAACCCCCTAATTGCCCCTAGTTAACCCTTTCACCAGTGATCATCATATAAGTGTTACGGGTGACGCTGGTTAGTTAGTTTGCTTTTTATAGTGTCAGGGCACCCGCCGTATATAACCCAATAAAGGTTTAACCCCCTGATCGCCCGGCGGGTGACATCAGTTAGGTTTTAGCGTCAGAGAGGGTCTGCGTCACACCCCAGGCAGCGTCAGGTTAGTGCCAGTAGCGCTAACACCCACGCGTGAAGCATACACCCCCCTTAGTGGTATAGTATCTGATCAGCTCAATATCTGATCTGATCAGATCTATACTAGCGTCCCCAGCAGTTTAGGGTTCCCAAAAACGCAGTGTTAGCGGGATCAGCCCAGATACCTGCTAGCACCTGCGTTTTGCCCCTCCGTCCAGCCCAGGCCACCGAAGTGCAGTATCGATCGATCACTGTCACTTACAAAACACAACACACATAACTGCAGCGTTCACAGAGACAGGCCTGATCCCTGCGACTCCAGTGCTGTAGGAGGTAATTTCACCACCACAGTTAAAAAAAAAAAAGCATATATGCCGAAGCATTGGGGCAGCAGGAGCGGAGGAGCGATTTTGCTCCTAATGCCGCGTACATACGGTCGAAATTCCGACGGAGGCTTGCCCGTGGAAAAGTCTGACCATGTGTACGCGGCATAACTTTTGCGAGAAGATGCCCCCATGCTTCGGCATATATAAATGGTGCATGTATGCCCATCATTAGAAGTGGGTGGATGAAGGGCGGTATTCTAATGGTGGGCATACCCACCGATCAATCTTTTTTTTTCGTTCAGCCAACAGGCTGCATGAAAAAAAAAATTACAATACATGTCCAACAAGGACCAGCAACGTACTGGTATGTTGCTGGACTTTGAATGTTTATACCAGAATGATGCCTGCGGGTTTAGGTATCATCTTGGTATCATTCTTTTCAGCCAGCGGCCGGCTTTCATGTAAAAGCAATCCTAGTGGCTAATTAGCCTCTGGACTGCTTTTACAAGCAGTGGGAGGGAATGTCCCCGCCCCCCGGATATAAAAAGCGCCATTGGAAAATTGGGAAAGCATTTTATCACACCGATCTTGGTGTGGTCAGATGCTTTGAGGGCAGAGGAAAGATCTAGGGTCCAATAGACCCCAGTTTTTTCAAAAAAGAGTACCTGTCATTACCTATTGCTATCATAGGGGATATTTACATTCCCTGAGATAACAATAAAAGTGATAAAAATAAATAAATATGGAAGCAACAGTTTAAAAATAAAATAAAAAAGCAAAATGAATAATAAAAAAAAAAAAAAAAAAGCACCCCTGTCCTGCCCTGCTCTTGCCCAATGGCAAACGCAAGCGTCGGTCTGGCGTCATATGTAAACAGCAATTGCACCATGCATGTGAGGTATCACCGCGAAGGTCAGATCGAGGGCAGTAATTTTAGCAGTAGACCTCCTCTGTAAATCTAACGGGGTAACCTGTAAATGCTTTTAAAGGCTTTTAAAAATGTATGTAGTTTGTCGCCAATGCGCGTTTGTGCGAAATTTTAAAGCATGTCGTGTTTGGTATCTATGTACTCGGCCTAAGATCATCTTTTTTATTTTATCAAACATTTGGGCAATATAGTGTGTTTTAGTGCATTAAAATTAAAAAAAGTGTATTTTTTCCCCAAAAAATGCGTTTGAAAAATCGCTGCGCAAATACTGTGTAGAAAAAAAAAATGCAACACCCACCATTTTATTCTGTAGGGCCTTTGCTTTAAATATATATATAATGTTTGGGGGTTCAACATAATTTTCTTGCAAAAAAAAATATGTTTTCATGTAAACAAAAAGTGTCAAAAAGGGCTTTGTCTTCAAGTGGTTAGAAGAGTGGATGTAAGCTTCCTAATGTTGTGTATAAAATGCCGGAACAGTTCAAAACCCCCCCAAATGACCCCATTTTGGAAAGTAGACACCCCAAGCTATATACTGAGAGGCATGTCGAGTCCATGGAATATTTTATATGTTGACACAAGTTGAGGAAACATATATTTTTTTTTTTTTTGCACAAAGTTGTCACTAAATGATATATTGCTCAAACATGCCATGGGCATATGTGGAATTACACCCCAAAATACATTCTGTTGCTTCTCCTGAGTACGGGGATACCACATGTGTGAGACTTTTTGGGAGCCTAGCCGCGTACGGGACCCCAAAAACCAAGCACCGCCTTCAGGCTTTCTAAGGGTGTCAATTTTTGATTTCACTTCTCACTGCCTATCACAGTTTCGGAGGCCATGGAATGCCCAGATGGCACAAAACCCCCCCAAATGACCCCATTTTGGAAAGTAGACACCCCAAGCTATTTGCTGAGAGGTATTGTGAGTATTTTGCAGATCTCGCTTTTTGTCACAAAGTTTTGAAAATTGAAAAAAAAAAGAAAAAAAAAAATGTTCTTTCTTCATTTTCAAAAACAAATGAGAGCTGTAAAATACTCACCATGCCTCTCAGCAAACAGCTTGGGGTGTCTACTTTCCAAAATGGGGTCATTTGGGGGGGTTTTGTGCTATTTTGGCATTTTATGGCCTTCAAAACTGTGATAGGTAATGAGGAGTGAAATCAAAAATTTGCGCCCTTAGAAATCCTGGAGGCGGTGCTTGGTTTCCGGGGTCCCGTACGTGGCTAGGCTCCTAAAAAGTCCCACACATGTGGTATCCCCGTACTCAGGAGAAGCAGCAGAATGTATTTTGGGGTGCAATTCCACATATACCCATGGCATGTGTGAGCAATATATCATTTAGTGACAACTTTTTGTAATTTTTTTTTTGTCATTATTCAATCACTTGGGACAAAAAAAAAAAATATTCAATGGGCTCAACAGGCCTCTCAGCAATTTCCTTGGGGTGTCTACTTTCTAAAATGGGGTCATTTGGGGGGGTTTTGTGCTATTTTGGCATTTTATGGCCTTCAAAACTGTGATAGGTAGTGAGGAGTGAATTTAAAAATTTGCGCCCTTAGAAATCCTGAAGGCGGTGCTTGGTTTCCGGGGTCCCGTACGTGGCTAGGCTCCTAAAAAGTCCCACACATGTGGTATCCCCGTACTCAGGAGAAGCAGCAGAATGTATTTTGGGGTGCAATTCCACATATAACCATGGCATGTGTGAGCAATATATCATTTAGTGACAACTTTTTGTAATTTTTATTTTTTTTTGTCATTATTCAATCACTTGGGACAAAAAAAAATAATATTCAATGGGCTCAACATGCCTCTCAGCAATTTCCTTGGGGTGTCTACTTTCTAAAATGGGGTCATTTGGGGGGGTTTTGTACTGCCCTGTCATTTTAGCACCTCAAGAAATGAGATAGGCAGTCATAAATTAAAAGCTGTGTAAATTCCAGAAAATGTACCCTAGTTTGTAAACGCTATAACTTTTGCGCAAACCGATAAATATACGCTTATTGACATTTTTTTTACTAAAGACATGTGGCTGAATACATTTTGGCCTAAATGTATGACTAAAATTGAGTTTATTCGATTTTTCTTATAACAAAAAGTAGAAAATATCATTTTTTTTCAAATTTTTCGGTCTTTTTCCGTTTATATCGCAAAAAATAAAAATCGCAGAGGCAATCAAATACCATTAAAAGAAAGCTCTATTTGTGGGAAGAAAAGGACGCAAATTTCGTTTGGGTACAACATTGCATGTCCGCACAATTTACAGTTAAAGCAGCGCAGTGCAAAATTCTGAATTCACCTCTGGTCCTTTAGCTACCAAATGGTCCGGGGCTTAAGTGGTTAAAAACGCTTCTAAACTAAAATGCGGCTAAACGCTGGTACCGCGTCTGAAACGTGGAAATCTTTGGCGTCTGAAGGCATTTTGAGGGTTCGTGAAAAACGATTTTAAACGCAACTGCAGATTTTTTTTGCCAGGACAAAAACAGTGTTTTGGATGTAATAGAATTCAATGGACCCGCATCCAAAACGCAAGTACCGCAATTTTGCGTCGATTTTTTGTTTTACCTGTTTATAGCTGGTTGTTAAAGGAAATGTAAAAAAAAAAAAAAAAAACGGGTCAAAAAAAAAAACAAAAAAAAAAAACAGCGTGGGGTCCCCCCCCCCAGGTCCATACCAGGCCCTTGGGTCTAGTATGGATTCAAAGGGGACCCCCCCCCCCCAAAAAAAAATGAAAAAAAAGAAAAAAAATGGCGTGGGGGTCCCCCCAGAAGCCTTCTGCCGGGCCCCCGCTATCTTCTTCCAGCTCTTTTGCTAGCGGGGGCCGGTCTTCTACGTCGCCTTCTTCCCTCTTCTCTTCGCCCGATGTTGCCTCGTCGCTGTCCACCGCCGCAATGATCTGTCCGAGCAGCGGTTCCACTTTTATTGGCATGGGCGTGGTCACCGGCTTATGCCACCGCTGACCCCGCCCCGTATGATGTCACAGTCCCGGGGAATGATGGGACTGTGACGTGAAACGGGGGCGGGGTCAGCGGTGGCATCATCCGGTGACCACGCCCCATGCCAATAAAAGTGGCACCGCTGCTCGGACAGATCATTGCGGCGGTGGACAGCGACGAGGCAACATCGGGCGAAGAGAAGAAGGAAGAAGGCGACGTAGAAGACCGGCCCCCGCTAGCAAAAGAGCTGGTACAAGATAGCGGGGCGTCCGGCAGAAAGAACCGGAGATCATGGAGAAGACGTCGGAAAGCAGGAGAACAACCGGAGAACAGAACAAGAGACCCCCGAAGTCAGAAGAAGATGGCGAGGAAGCCCGGGACCCCCGCTAGCAAAAGAGCTAGCAGAAGATAGCGGGGGCCCGGCAGAAAGACCCCCGGAGCTGCCCAATAAATTACTTTTCAAACCTGTGTTGTCTTTTTTTATTGACTTATTTTGCCACCAGGTGAATGGGTAGGGGTACGATGTACCCCATACTCATTCACATAGGGTGGGGGGCCGGCATCTGGGGGCCCCCTTTTTAAAGGGGGCACCCTGATTCCGAAAAGCCCCCCGCCCGCAGACCCCGACAACCAACGGCCAGGGTTGTCGGGAAGAGGCCCTTGTCCCCATCAACATGGGGGCAGGGTGCTTTGGGGTGGGGGGGCCGCAGGTCGCCCCCCTGCCCCGAAGCACCAAACCCCCCATGTTGAGGGCATGCGGCCTGGTACGGTTCAGGAGGGAGGGGGGGGGCGCTCTCGTACCCCCCTTTTCCCCTGCGGCCTGCCAGGTTGCGTGCTCGGATAAGGGTCTGGTTTGGATTTTGGGGGGACCCCCACGCCGTTTTTCGGCTTAGGGGGTTCACCTTAGAATCCAAACCAGACCTAAGGGCCTGGTATGCTCCTGAAGGGGAACCCATGCCGGTTTTTTCATTAAAATTTGGCCTGGAGTTCCCCTTCATGATTCATACCAAACATGGGACAGCGAGGCTGCCGAGGACCATCGCGATGACATCGCGCTGGACACATTCTCTGCGGCTAGTCGCCTCTAGGACACGACTTGAGCGGCTGCTGCACGCTCAGGTCGTGTCCAGGTCGCCTCGCAAAGTCACGCTGTCCCTGTGTCAGCCGGCACACGAGTCGCCCTGCAAGTCGGATCCGACTTCCCGGGCGACCTCTATTCAAATCAATGGGCTCCCATAGGGAACCATTCATTTTCAATAGAGCGCCGCTGACATTTCTATTTACTATAACAGTGCGCCGCTGCTTCCTGCGCCCAGTGAAGGAGTTATCCGACGCACCAATTAAGGTTAGAAGCAGCGCAGCGCACTGTTATTAGTAAATCAGCCCCCCTGTGTTGAAGTTCCAAAAACAGGGAATGAATCTTTATTACAAGCACATGGTAACACACTTCCCTTCCAAACACTTCCCTCCCATCCTTGGGGAACAGGGCAGGTTAAACTGTCCAATGACAATGGTGATACAGGTCAGGTGTGTTCAAACTTCTCCTTCAGTAAAAAATCTTAGCAGGAGGGGTTGCTGGAGTGATTTCACCCCCCCCCCTTTCCTCACAGCAAGACACTTAAACATCCCATAATAGGCAGCCAGTCGGTCTACCAGCTCCAATCCACATCACCACAAACAACAATGAAAAGGTCTTTGGAAGCTAGTCTGGATTTAATCTACATAACACAGGCATCCAGGCGGTTAGAGTTGAACACATCAGCATCTCTCAATTAACCTGTTGAGTTCAGAATCAAACAACCAGTAAATAGTCCTTTACAGATATCCTGGGAAATACCGTGGATTAATATTACAGACCCATTTCAAAGCAATCCAAGACATATTCTCAATGTCCATTATTTTCTGGCTCATACTTTCTAAGAACTTCTGGGTTCCACGGGCCCTCCCGTTACATTAACCACTTCAATACAGGGCTTTTTGTACCACTTCCATACCGGGCCTATTCTAGCACTTCTCTCCTACATTTACAAATCATCATTCTTTTACTAGAAAATTACTCAGAACCCCGAAACATTATATATGTTTTTTTAGCAGACATCCTAGGGAATAAAATGTCGGTCATTGCAACTTTTTTTCTTGCACGGTATTTGCGCAATAATTTTTCAAACTCCTTTTTTTTTAAAAAATAAATGGTTTCATTAGTTAAAAAATAACAAAACTGTAAAGTTAGCCCAATTTTTTGGGAAAATATGAAAGATGATGTTACGCCGAGTAAATAGATAGCTAACATGTCACGCTTTAAAATTGCGCACACTCATGGAATGGCGCCAAACGTCAGTACTTAAAAATCTCCATAGGAGACTCTTTAATTTTTTTTACAGGTTACCAGGTTAGAATTACAGAGGTGGTCTAGTGCTAGAATTGTTGCACGCGCTCTAACGCATGCGGCGATACCTCACATGTGTGGTTTGAACGGCGTTTACATATGTGGGCGACTTACGTGTGCATTCGCTTTTGATCGCGAGCTACCGGGGACAGGGGCGTTTTAATTATTTATTTATTTTTATTTTTATTTTTTCATTTTTTCCTTATTTTTTTTTTTTTTTTTTTTACAATTATTTTACTTTTTTTTTTTTTTAGCACTTTTATTCCTATTACAAGGAATGTAAACATCCCTTGTAATAGGAATGTGTGTGACAGGTCCTCTTTGTTGAGAGATGCGGGGTCAACAAGACCCCACATCTCTCCTCCTGGCTGGAAAGCATGAGATCAGTGAAGAAATTTTCACTGATCTCATACTTACTAGCCGCAATGGCGGCTTTGTTTACATTTGAGGACCCGGGCGTGACGTCATCACATCGCGCCCGGGCCTCCGACGATCATAGAGATGACTGGTGACCATCTGGTCACCAGTCATCTCTATGCTCGTCACGTGACCCACCAACGGCGCCGGAAGATTCGCTCCGGGTCCCCGATCGCACGGGAGAGCCAGGAGAAGCACCGGATGGCGGCGGGAGGGGGGGGATGTCCCCTCCCGCCGCCTATAAGAACGATCAAGCGGTGGAATTGCCGCTATGGTCATTCTTATGGTGCACAGAATCGCCGGCACTTTAAAAGGATATCTGAATGATGCCTCTAGCTGCACCCATCATTCAGATATCCCCCTACAAAGCCAGGACGTCATATGACGTCCACCCAGGATGGGAGATCCCATCTGTGGACGTCATTTGACTATGGCTGGGTAGGGAAGTGGTTAACCATTTCAGCTATTTTGTGAGACCAAAGTGAGTAGCAGCAGCTGAGAGAGCAGCAGTGTACTTGTATTTAGCGTGTCACTTGCCACAAGTTGTGGATTGTCCACTTGCCACGTCACCTGGCACAAGTTGTGGATTGTCCACTTGCCATGTCACCTGGCACAATTTGTGGATTGTCCACTTGCCACGTCACCTGACACAATTTGTGGATTGTCCACTTGCCACGTCACCTGGCCACGTCACCTGCCACAAGTTGTGGATTGTCCACAATGCAATGGAAGCAATAAAAAAAAAAATTGTATATATTTTTTATGGTTTTTCATCATTTGCCATAATTTTTGAGTTTTTCAATGTAAAAAAATAGGTCACCTTTAAAAACGCTTCTAAACTAAAACGCGGCTAAACGTCGGTACCGCGTCTGAAACGTGGAAATATTTGGCGTCTGAATGCATTTTTTGGCTTTCTGAAAAACGAGTTTAAACACAACTGCCTAATGGGCAGTTCACACCTTGGAAACGCAGTCCGGATGCATTCCAGGTGCTTTTCTGCGTGCGTGTTTTTGATGCAGTCCAGTGCTTTTTTCCCCCTCTTTTTTCTTAGGCCTCATGCCCATGGACGGACGTTTTAAAAAACGGTCTGTAAGGCTCGATTCACACTAATGCGTTTTTTGTTGCATTTTGCATAAATGCAGGGAAATTTTTTAACATGCGTTCCTATGGAACATGTTCACAATAATGCATTTTTGTGCCTCTGCGTTTTTGGAAAGGGTCGGGGACTTTTTTTTCCCAGGAAAAAACAGCATTTTGCATGTAATAGAATTCAATGGACCGGCATCCAAAACGCAAGTACCGCGATTTTGCGGCGATTTGCGTCTTTTTTTTAACCTGTTTATAGCTGGTTGTTAAAGGAAATGTAAAAAAAAGAAACATTGCCGGCTATAAAAAAAAGAGAAAAAAACAGCGTGCCCCCCCAGGTCCATACCAGGCCCCCCCCCAAAATAAAATAAAAATGGCGTGGGGGTCCCCCCAAAATCCATACCAGACCCTTATCCGAGTACGCAGCTTGGCAGGTCAGGAAAGGGGGGGGCGAGCGAGCGCCCCCCCCTCCTGAACCGTACCAGGTCGCATGCCCTCAACATGGGGGGTTGGGTGCTTTGGGGCAGGGGGCGCCCTGTGTCCCCCCCCACCCCAAAGCACCCCGCCCCCATGTTGATGGGGACAAGGGCCTCTTCCCGACAACCCTGGCCGTTGGTTGTCGGGGTTTGCGGGCGGGGGGCTTATCGGAGTCCGGGAGCCCCCCTTTAATAAGGGGGCCCCCAGATCCCGGCCCCCCACTCTATGTGAATGAGTATGGGGTACATCGTACCCCTACCCATTCACCTGGTGGCAAAAAAAGTCAATAAAAAAAACACAACACAAGTTTTGAAAGTAATTTATTAGGCAGCTCCGGGGTCTTCTTCCGACTTCGGGGGTCTTCTTCCGACTTCGGGGGTCTCTTCTTCTGCTCTCCGGTGTCGTCTCTGCGCTCTCTGGTTCTTCTCCCGCTCTTTCTGCCTTCTGCCGGGCGCCCCGCTATCTTCTTCCAGCTCTTTTGCTAGTGGGGTCCCGGTCTTCATCGTCATCTTCTTCCCTCTTCTCTCCACCGGATGTTGCCTCGTCGCTGTCTGCCGCTACAATGCTGTGTGCGCGGTGACCCTGCCCCCGTATGATGTCACAGTCCCATCATTCCCCGGGACTGTGACGTCATACGGGGGCGGCATCACCCGGTGACCACGCCCCATGCCAATATAAGTTGTTGCGCTCCGCGCACACAGCATTGTAGCGGCAGACAGCGACGAGGCAACATCGGGTGGAGAGAAGAGGGAAAAAAACGACGATAAAGACCGGGACCCCGATTGCAAAAGAGGTGGAAGAAGATAGCGGGCGCCCAGCAGAAGGCAGAAAGAACCGGAGATCATGGAGAATGCACCGGAGAGTGGGAGAAGAACCAGAGAGCAGAAGAAGACCCCTGAAGTCGGAAGAAGACCCTTGAAGTCGGAAGAAGATCCCCGAATTCGGAAGAAGACCCCCGAAGCTGCCTAATAAATTACTTTAAAAACCTGTGTTGTGTTTTTTTTTTATTGACATATTTTTTTGCCACCAGGTGAATGGGTAGGGGTACGATGTACCCCATAATCATTCACATAGGGTGGGGGGCCGGGATCTGGGGGCCCCCTTATTAAAGGGGGCTCCCGGATTCCGATAAGCCCCCCGCCCGCAGACCCCGACAACCAACGGCCAGGGCTGTCGGGAAGAAGCCCCTGTCCCCATCAACATGGGGCAGGGTGCTTTTGGGTGGGGGGTGCAGGGCACCCCCATGTTGAGGGCATGCGGCCTGGTACGGTTCAGGAGGGGGGGTGCTCGCTCGCCCCCCCTTTCCTGACCTTCCGGGATGCGTGCTCGGATAAGGGTCTGGTATGGATTTTGGGGGGACCCCCACGCAGTTTTTTCGGCGTAGGGGGATTTCCCCTTAAAATACATACCAGACCTAAGGGCCTGGTATGCTCCTGGAGGGGAACCCATGCCGTTTTTTTTATTTAAAATTTGGCATGGAGTTCCCCTTCATGATTCATACCAAACACAGGGGACAGCGAGCGCAAGGCTTGCAGTACCTTGTCGCCGAGAACATTCTCGGGCAGGTACTTCAAGTCACCTCCAGGACACGACTTGAGCGTCTGCTTCACACTCAAGTCGTGTCTAAGTTGCTGCGCAAAGTAGTGCTGCCCCTTTGTCAACCAGAACACAAGTCGCCCCGCAAGTCGGATCGTCTTGATCCGACTTCTCATGCGACCTCTATTCCAATCAATGGGCTCCCATAGGGAACCATTAATTTGAATAGCGCCGCTGACATTTTTATTTACTATAACAGTGCGCCCCCGGTTCATGTGCCCAATTAAGGATTTATCCGGCGCACCAATTAAGGTATGAACCGGCACAGCGCACTGTTGTTAGTAAATCACCCCCATTGATTCCTTGCCATAGCCTGGTGTCCATAAGCAGGTTCCACGGATGCAGCAGAGATGACTTAACAGGAAGATACACTGTCTCTGATGGTCTTCTATCACAAAAACAGCAGCAGTGCTGATGGGCAGGACTCCTGAGGATCCCTTTTCTGTCCCTGCAGGCTGGAACACTCTCCCTGGGTAAGGCCTAGCTTTCCCTCACAAGCACTTACATGCCAACAGTCATGGATTTCCCGGGTTAGTCCCGAAAATCCGACTCTTGTCCCGGGAAGTGCTCGTCCCAGCCAGAATCCAGATTATTTCCCTCTGTCACGGACAATCAGGGAGATCCCTATCTTCTCCAACCCTGGGAAGTCAGGGGCTGCCTGGCTGTTTGCAGATTGGTCAGTAAAGTGAGCAGGCGTGGCCACCAGAGGGCGATGAGTTCGGCTGTGTGCTGTGGTAAGGGGCGGAACCATCCTCTCCTGTCACTGTTTCTGTCTGGAGCTGAATCGGTGCTGCATTCACCGGAAGATGCAGAGCCTAAAGCCAGTGTTTCGTAAGATTAGGCGACCTGTCAGAATTTGTAACGGTAGTGACGTTTCGTCGCCACCATCTTGCTACACCCCGCACTCGTCCACAGTAAGGATACAGTGAGAAGGCGTCAAGCGGACATCTTGTAACACTCACCGGAGTCATGCATTGCACACTTATTGTTAACAGTAAACTGAGCTTATATAGTGAAATACAGTATGTAAAAATCCATCTGACTGTTTAGATGTTGAATTTTAAAAGCAGCGGCAAACCTGCTGATCTCACAAGTGTGCTAATTTGACAGAACACAACACAGTCTGAGGGATTTGAAAATTCAGAATTTCACTATATAAGCCGAGTAACAAGATGTCCGCTTGCCGCCTTCTCACTGTATCCTTACTGTGGACAAGTGCGGGGTGTAGCAAGATGGCGGCGACGGAACGCCACTTCCGTTACAAATTCTGACGGGTCGCCTAATCTGACGAAACACCGGGAAATTCAAAGTCTGAGAAGAGGAGAGCCGCCAGCATGGTGAGTACATTGACATGTCTACAAACCCCAACTCACCTTTCCTCCGCTCAGTGTCCCCAGCCCAACCACCTGTACAGGTCTTGTGCCAGCAGTGCAGAAAGAGAGAGAGAGAGCCAAGAGGAAGAGAGACATCTATCCCCTGGTGCTATAAATCAGGAGGGCACCTTCTAATGTAAGATCTGTGAGGAGGAAAGCAGTAGAAGCTGCACAGTGCTCATATTCTTATTACAAAACAGTAATTGAAAGTGTCTCTCTATATATTACCAGATTCACCACTATGTCAGGCATTGCAGACTCTATATAACACCCCCTTTAAGCCACGCCCAATATTTAGCATACTTGAAACAACGCTCATTTTCAGTCTTGTCACGCCTACAAATGAATGCCCCACCCACAATTATAATCATACTCCGCCTACATCGAAAAAAGTGTCCCTAGCGATTTATTTCAGAATGTTGGCAAAAATGCAAGGGTCACAGTGGTACTGGCACACATGTCAACACTGCTGATGTACACTGCCCTGCAACCTGCTGAACCCTGTACACTGCCCTGCAACCTGCTGCCCTTCGTACACTGCCCTGCAACCTGCTGCCCTTCGTACACTGTCCTGCAACCTGCTTACCTCCGTATACTACATAGTTGCCAACCGTCATGATTTGGCCTCCCTCCTTTTCTTTCCCCCCCCCTCGCTCTCGCTCTCCCTCTCTCTTTTTTTTTTTCTCCCTCCATCCCTCTCTTCCTTCTCCATCCATCTATTTCATCTCAGGACTCCAACCACACCCCTTTTAAGCCACGGCCAATATTTCATTTAAACCACACCCTTTTTTTTTGCAGCTGCGCATTTTTTATCCCCACCTATGTCACGCCTACAAAAGAATGCCCCACCCCAAATTAAGATGAGACAAGTGTCCCTATAATTTTTTTTTATTTGTTGCCAACTACGCTGTCCCTGCTTTGGTTTGTCATGACTACAGTACCCCTTTGTTTCTTGCACTGATATCAAAGAGGCAGAAAGTAAGTCCACTTTCACACTGAGGCGCTTGAAAAACTGCCAGTAAAACACTGAGCGCTTTTGAAGCGCTTTTCAGGCGCTTTTGAAGCGCTTTCAATTCATTTCAATAGAGAGGGGTTTTTTTTCAGCACACTGCCCCAGTGTGAAAGGATTCATTGATTTTAACGGAAATAAGTTTTCAGGCGCTTTTTTTAGCGTGAAAGCGCCTGAAAAGCGCCTCAGTGTGAAAGTGGTCTAAAGGAAAACCTCCCCAATGAGGTAACAAACAGAAATGAAAACCTGGGAGAAGATTTTAATTCTTCCCACTATCTAAAACTAAAGACTAAAACCTTAGATTTCATTCTGACAAACGTTTTAAAATCTAATGTGTAGCCCAAGCCAATGTCTGCTGCCACCTAATATTTATAAAGAGAAATTGAATAGAATCAGCATGCATGTCCTTTTAACAGAACATGTTTTTTCTAATATGTTGGATGCAGGTGCTGCAAGATAGGAGGGGAGGAGATAGAAGGGGAGGAGATGGAAGGGGAGGCACAGACCATACCCTATAATAGTGGAGAGGATGGAATTTTTCAGAGAAAGGACACATCCAGGTTTCAGCCTTGCATTAAACATTAGCTTGCATAACTGGTTGTGCTCGTAAGCAAACATAGACTTTAATCATTGACATGTCAGCAGATTTAAGTCTCTTTTAAATCTATGTACACAATACTGACCTGCCCGTCTAAAGCTCTGATAGTTTAGCCACACATAGCTGTCATGGATATGTCTAATAATCAGAAGAAGAAAATTTCAATTATTGGTGGGGGCTTGGTAAGTAATTTAGACTGTATAATGTACCAGTGCACAGTATATGGTAATATTGTTGATTTACTAAGGCCTGATTCACACTTATGCATTTTTTTGTGTGTTTTCTGTTTTTTAACATGATTTCCTATGGATGTAGTTCTCATCTGTGCATTTTATGGAAAGGGCCAGGGACTTTTTTGGGGGTTTTTAGGTTCCACAGACTTCAATTGATCAAAAGCATGCATTGAAAAATGCTAAATGCACCTGCAATATGCAACCTGCATAGGTGCGAATCAGGCCTAAGGGCAAATATGCTGTTCATTTTGTAATGGAATTTGCCCTTTGCAAATGAATTTGCCCCAGAGTTTAGTGAATGTGGTGAAGTTTCACTTTGCAAAAAATACTCAATCACGTTCAAGAGGGGAAAAAAAAAAAATATTTTTTTTTTTTTTTTTCTTGCACTTGATTGGATGATTAACCACTTAAGCCCCGGACCATTTCGGGCCATTAGGACCAGGCCTGTTTTTGGGATTCGGCACTGCGCTGCTTTAACTGTAAATTGTGCGGACATGCAATGTTGTACCCAAATGAAATTTGCGTCCTTTTCTTCCCACAAATAGAGCTTTCTTTTAATGGTATTTGATTGCCTCTGCGATTTTTATTTTTTGCGATATAAACAGAAAAAGACCGAAAATTTTGAAAAAAAATGATATATTCTACTTTTTGTTATAAGAAAAATCGAATAAACTCAATTTTAGTCATACATTTAGGCCAAAATGTATTCAGCCACATGTCTTTAGTAAAAAAAATGTCAATAAGCGTATATTTATTGGTTTGCACAAAAGTTATAGCGTTTACAAACTAGGGTACATTTTCTGAAATTTACACAGCTTTAAATTTATGACTGCCTATCTCATTTCTTGAGGTGCTAAAATGGCAGGGCAGTACAACCCCCCCCCAAATGACCCCATTTTGGAAAGTAGACACCCCAAGGAAATTGCTGAGAGGCATGTTGAGCCCATTGAATATTTCTTTTTTTGTCCCAAGTGATTGAATAATGACAAAAAAAAAAAAAAAAAAAATTACAAAAAGTTGTCACTAAATGATATATTGCTCACACATGCCATGGTTATATGTGGAATTGCACCCCAAAATACATTCTGCTGCTTCTCCTGAGAACGGGGATACCACATGTGTGGGACTTTTTAGGAGCCTAGCCACGTACGGGACCCCGGAAACCAAGCACCGCCTTCAGGATTTCTAAGGGCGCAAATTTTTGATTTCACTCCTCACTACCTATCACAGTTTCGAAGGCCATAAAATGCCAAAATAGCACAAAACCCCCCCAAATGACCCCATTTTGGAAAGTAGACACCCCAAGCTATTTACTGAGAGGCATGTTCAGTCCATGGAATATTTTATATTTTGCCACAAGTTGCGGGAATATGACAAACTTTTTTTTTTTTGCACAAAGTTGTCACTAAATGATATATTGCTCACACATGCCATGGGCATATGTGAAATTACACCCCAAAATACATTCTGCTGCTTCTCCTGAGTACGGGGATACCACATGTGTAGGACTTTTTGGGAGCCTAGCCGCGTACGGGACCCCAAAAACCAAGCACCGCCTTCAAGGTTTCTAAGGGCATAAATTTTTGATTTCACTCCTCACTACCTATCACAGTTTTGAAGGCCATAAAATGTCAAAATAGCCCAAAACCCCCACAAATGACCCCATTTTGGAAAGTAGACACCCCAAGCTATTTGCTGAGAGGCATGGTGAGTATTTTACAGCTCTCATTTGTTTTTGAAAATTAAGAAAGACATTTTTTTTTCTTTTTTTACATTTTCAAAACTTTGTGACAAAAAGCGAGATCTGCAAAATACTCAACATACCTCTCAGCAAATAGCTTGGGGTGTCTACTTTCCAAAATGGTGTCATTTGGGGGGGTTTTGAAAAAAACTGTCGTCAGCAAATATATCAAACGCTACAAAAAAAACTGTTAGCGATCGCAGGGATCAGGCCTGTCTCTGCGAACGCTGCAGTTATGTGTGTTGTGTTTGGTAAGTGACAGTGATCGATCGATACTGCACTTGGGTGGGCTGGGCTGGGCTGGGCTGGGCGGAGGGGCTAAACGCAGGCGCTAGCAGGTATCTGGGCTGATCCCGCTAACACTGCGTTTTTGGGAACCCTAAACCGCTGGGGATGCTAGTATAGATCTGATCAGATACTATACCACTAAGGGGGGTGTCGCCTGGGGCGACGCAGACCCTCTCTGGCGCTAAAACCTAATTGATCTCACCCGCCGGGCGATCAGGGGGGTTAAACCTTTATTGGGTTATATACGGCGGGTGCCCTGATGCTATAAAAAGCAAACTAATCAACCAGCGTCATCCGTAACCTTTATATGGTGATCACTGGTGAAAGGGTTAACTAGGGGCAATCAGGGGGTTAAAACCTTTATTAGGTTAAATATGGGGGTACCTGACACTATATAAAAACCTGACGGGTAACCTAAATAACTAAATAACTTACTGGCTAACCAGTGACACCAGTGACGCTTATACGGCGATCACTGGTGAAAGGGTTAACTCTAGGGGCAATCAGGGGGTTAAAATAATATATGGGGGTACCTGACACTAATAAAAACCTGCGGCGAACCTAAAAAAAAATAACTGCCTATCTAAAACACCAGCGACACGAATACAGCGATCGGAAAAACAATCGCTTAGTGACGCTGAAGTTAGGGGGTGAAAGGGTTACCTGGGGGGTGATCAAGGGGTTAAACCTTTATTAGGGGGGGTTAGGGGGCTACCCTGGACCTAAAGGGGCCTAATCCTAACTGCCCTGCAACTTTTTACAATCACAGATGACACTAAATGCAGTGATCAGTAAAATAAATGATCACTGCAATCAGTGACACTGTGATTGGGGGCTTTGGGGTGACCTGGGGGGTGATCTGGGGGTGACTGGGGGGTGATTTATGTGCCTATGTGTACCTACATGTCAGTGGACTGTTGGTGCACTAACCTGCTTCTTCTCAACTCGGCGCCGGGAACGAAAAGACCGCGGCGAGGGAGATGACATCACTTCCTCCAGCCTGTATTTACATTTCAGGCAGGAGGAAGCAATTTCATTCGCCGGGAGCGATCGCGAGGGGGGGGGCGGAATCGAGCGGCCGCCCCCTCATGCCTGATCGCTCCCGAACACTTAACGGCCGCTCACTGCAGTGAAGGGGGGTCCGGATGGACCCCCCAACTGCACAAAGGCGATCACGTAGATCTACGTGATTCTGCCTGTCGGTGCCATTCTGCCGACGTAAATCGGCGGTGGGCGGTCGTTAAGTGGTTAACAGACTTTCACGCCGTTCAGTAAGCCCTGATACAAATTCCCTTGCAAAGTAAAACGTACCTTTCACAATGATCTGTCTATTTGCCTCTAGTAGATCCATCTCATAATATAGTGTAGCGGGTATGTACTTTCCCGGGTGTAAATTTGAATTTGACAGAGACATCAGTTATGTGTAATTCCCTGCAGCCCAGTAGGTGGTGCTGTTGCCCTGGGCTGGGGTTGAATCATTGCTGTGTGCTGTGCCTCCTTTTTTGTCCTCCCTCGGCAGCGGTATGGTAGGGCGGGGAACCCGCCGTGCTTGCTGGGAGAGGGTATAAAGGGGCCGGCCATCTTTGTCACGGGGTCGAAGTCCCAGGCACCTTCAGCTTGCGGACGGTGGTTCGTGGCGGTCCTCTGGGTGGCCTAGGCCTAGAGGACAGCCGGAGGTCGTGTTCCATCCCAGGCACCTTTAGCCTGGGGTGAGGTACTCGGATGGAGGTCCGGAGCTCAGTGACCAACACTGAGTTCCGCGAGGGAAGGAGATCCTAGGGAACCCCGGGAGTGGGTTCCCAAATCCGGAAGGCGTAATGGACCGGGGAGAGCTCCTCACTTGAAGACCCGGTGCAGCATATTGCCGGTGACAGGTGAGCCTCTCGTTGGAGACCGCCTGGAAGGAAATCGCCCCCCCCCTCGTGCGGAGACCGTAACCCACTTTCAGGAAGCAAAGTGGAGAACTACATTGTGTCTGGGCCTATTCGCATCCACACCTCCTTTTCTGTTCCTACTAAGGGAGTTCAACTGATTGTGTTAATTCGCAGAAGAATAAAGGAGTGTTGAACTTTAATGGTGTGGGGCTCATTTCCTGACAGACATTGTTCAAGGTGACTCTTGGAGGGAGGACCCAGGTGCACAACACTGACCCGAAGGTAATACAAGAACGTTGCTTATACCGCACTGAAAACTGTGGTGGAAGCCAGGCGTGGTGTCCCCGCTCCCTCCCCTCTAAGATACCCCTAGACAAGAGACGAGACGCAGATGAGAGAAAGAGGGGAGTGAGGAGGGCGCTACAATAGTATGTGAGCAGAACGCATGCTAACTTCAATTTTCATTTTAACCATAGCCTCAGGAAGTTCTTGTGTAAGTTTTTTTTTTTTTTTTTTTGTTTATTGTGGTTGATTTATTATTTTGCTAGGTGAAAAGCAGGGGCGGCCCATCTATTTAGGGGCACCCAGGCACCGCCCCTCTATCCAGGCCACCCCCTATATGCAATGGATAGATTCATGCTATGCATGAATCTATCCATGGCCGGCCGCCGCGCCCACCCCCTATTCATGCATCGGGCGCATGAATTGCAGCCAGAAGTTTTTGGTTGTATGCCGCTCCCCACCAAACAAAAAAAACACCAGCCGCCACTGGTAAAAAGTTACTTCTCCTCCTATAGTATTCCAATAACGGTTATTCAATAGCTGTTTATTGTCATTTGAATTATAATGTAAAGCTCTCTCTTCAATACAAATGTGTAATTTAATTAATCCTTTTATGTTACATTAACATGTGCATGTTCGATCATAGTTTGCATAAAGCTAATGCAAAAATATTTATTGCTAGTACCTAACCTTGTGCAGGTTCTCTGAAAGATTAAAAACGGTATACATTCACCAGTACAAATCATAGTAAATGCAAATAGAAGTGTGTCTTTATCTTTCTGCAACCAGCATCAAAGGGATCATTAAAACCAATGGATGTGTTACTTTTGAACCCAGTTAAATGTTAATGACGATAGGTGCTTGTCATTCATGTACTTATCACAGAAAATTATGAATAATTTCACCTATAGTTTCCACTACATATATGAAAAAAAATCTATATATTAGGTGCTTGTCATTCATGTACTTATCACAGAAAATTATGAATAATTTCACCTATAGTTTCCACTACATATATGAAAAAAAATCTATATATTACTATACTAAATTTTTTTTATTTTTATTTTTTTTTTAGTTATATTTAAAAAAAAAAAAACCTGACATTATAGAAGACGTTTATTGGCTTCTGTGCAAATTGTGGAGATCAAATTGCTGATGTTCAGGCTGGGTTTCGTTGCGTTTTTTTTTTTTTTTTTTTTTCAGCGTTTCAGGTCTGATTTCAGCCTGAATTCGGACCTGAAACGGACCGAAAGATGCATATTACTCCTGTGCAATTCGCTCCGAAGTCACTGCGGAGATGTGTGAACCGGCTCCACAGAGAGCAGGTCACAATCCCCTGCGAATTGAATGCGGGGAAACCCATAGTGTGACCCCAGCCTTAATCTGCTCACAGTGGGTAAAGGATTCCTTGTTTGGGCTGGGTAGATCAACTTGCTAACTACAACACCTGCACATCTTGATTTATTTATTTTTTATTTTTTTATTAAATACAACTGACTTTGTCACACGAATGACACATAGTCATACAATCATTCATCGTCTTAAGAAAAATCGTAACACATGCTCCGTTAGCGAGATTTTTAAGTGCTCTGTAGCACATGTCCTACTGCCCTTTTACACGGATCTTTCCTGGTGCCTCCATGGCAGCATACCTGTGACGAGCTCCGCCTTGGCTCCTCCCTCAGGACAAGTGAATATTATAAAAGAGTTGATTAGCACAGCCCCAGCATTCTCCTTTTTTTCCTCATGGCAGTGAATTCTGGTCGAACGTCCTTACCTTCTGCATTCGGCAGCTTCCGTCCGGGTTCAAGCCTCTCCCGGACGCGGTCCCTTCTCTTGGGCAGCTAAATGCGCTTATAAGGTTGGGAGTCCCTTCTGTAGGATCTTTTGGGACAAGCAGTTTGTCTCTTAACTAAGAGCTCCACCTGCAGCACATCTTCCAGGCATTAGCTCAATTCTGGCAACAAAGGCAGCAGCTATTTCTGTATCTCTTCTTTTTTTTTTTTTTTCTCCCCCAAACTCTTGTCTTCTCTGATTTATTTTCCATTTTAAATTCTCTAGCTCCCTGTCACCTCTCCAGCTCCTTAGGAGCCGCGCGCGCTCAGCGCCTGTATTTTATTTACTTGCGGCGTCTTCCGCATCATTCTGCATGTGCGCCGGCGGTGCGGGTCTTCCGGGTTCTCGTCTCGTCGGTCGGCACATGCGCGGTGGATCCGGAGGCCGTGGCGCCCATTTTGGATCAGGGCAGAAAGACGTCTTTTGCCCACAAAACGTCAGGCACAGCACAGAGGCGTTCCCTGCCTTTCCTGTTTCCATGTGAATCTCTCTAATGGCCTCAGTGAGACACCTGAGACTGCAGTAAGAACTACACCGAGAGCTCCAGGGAGGAAATACTAATTTGTCTTCAGGTAAGAGATTTTTTAAAGTAAAGGGGAAATGTATACTATATGTTTGTTAAGGGGTTCTTTATTTTTAAATATATATTTGTAGTTTAAGGGTTTTAAAAAAAAATAAAAAAAAAATATATATTTTTAATAATAAAAAATAAATAAAATAAAATATATAGTCGTATTTTTCGAGAACTTAAAAAAAAAAACACACACCATTTGTTTAGAGGTAAATTCCCCTTAGCCAAATTAGGATCCAGCCAGTTGTGTCTTCTCTATTGTTAGCTGCTGCCTCTGCTAAGCCACTCAGCATGAGCCATTCGCCGCCCGTACAAGATCCTACTCTACTTCTGAGGTAAGGACCTACATCCAGGTAAGCTTACATATCTTAAAAAAAAAAAAAAAAGAGTGCACCGAGGCTGGTACTTTTATGTATTTCAGCCCTATATGCCAGAAGACGTCTAAAAAGACCTCAAGGCGAAATGAGGACTATGATGATTCTAGTCCCAGTAGAGACAGATTGTCCAGGCATCGGGATCATAGAAGTGGCAGGAAGTCATCGGCGCTTTCACGCAAAAAAAAAGAAAAAAAAAAAGAAAATGTTGAAAGCGCTTCAAAAGCACCTGAAATCGCTTCAAAGGCGCTCAGTGTTTTACTGGCAGTTTTTCAAGCGCCTCAGTGTGAAAGTGGCCTAACACTTCTGAAGCCGAGATCTCCAGGATGTCAGTCCTGTGGAGAAACCCCACTTCCAGACAAAGTGATCTGTCGAAATTGCCCAGCGGACAGAAAGTCCGAAAGCCGGCAAGTGGCGGACCTACTTAGGAAAGCAGTAAAGAATTCCCTCGCAGAATTGGTAGCCACAATGCCGCCGCAACATCTGGCCTCTCCTACTCAGGAGCAAACGGCGGAGGCATCCATTCCTGGGCCGTCCTCAAGTGAAAGCTCACGCCGAACGCATGCTTCTTCCTCTAAACATCAGGAAGAGAATGCCATCTCAAAGGGCCTCTCTGTTGACCTAGATACCTTTTTGGTTTTGCTTTCGCCATGGTCCAGCCTTTTTGTGCAGGCGGTAAAGCAAGTGATCGGCTGAGAAGAGACCGACACAGAAGTCTAAGTCATACTTCCCCTTTTTCAAATGCCAGATTACCCTCTTTCCCTCTCATGGGGGAGATCAGGGATGTGATTGAGGAAGAGTGGAAAAAGACAGAGAAAAGATTCTCCATTAATCGACTGGGAAAGTTATACCCTCTCTCAGAGGCCGATTCCGCAATGCTGGAGGGCCCTCCAGTGGTTGATGCAGCTGTGGTAAGGTTGGCAAAGAACGTCACATTGCCCATGGAAGACTCGACTTTGTTTAAGGATCCACCAGACAGAAGGATGGATCTTGGTCTCCCAAAAGATGGCGGGCAACGCTTGTAAACCTGCGATAGCCCTGACATCAGTGTCCAACGCCCTATGCGTCTGGACAGATGATATAGAGTTTGCAATCTAACAGGATATCCCAGGGGAGGACATCATCAGGGCCTTATTGGAGCTAAAGCTCCCAGTAGATCTTATTGGTGAAGCCACGATCGATTCAATTCGATGCTCCGCAAGGTCAATGCTCCACACAGTTATGGCCAAACGGGCCTTGTGGCTGGAACCCTGGTCAGCAGATACTGCCTCCAAAACTTAATTGGTGCAAGGTACCCTTTGACGGAAAAGCCTTGTTTGGGGAGAAATTGGATAAGGCCATCTCTCGCGTCATGGGCGGAAAATCGGGCCTGTTACCCCAAGACAGGCGATCCAGGCGCTCCAGGACATTTTCACCCAGATTTCAATACTCCAAGAGTAAGGACTACAGACAGTCCAGACAGGGGAAATGCTTTAGGCAAAATTGGAGAAGCACGCAGTCCACTTTCCTCAAGACCCATAGACAAAGACTTGTGCCCATCCCTCAGGATTCTGCAAAATCCTTTTGACGTCAGGCCATCCCAAGCGATCCCTGTGGGGCCAGACTCAAACACTTCTTGAAGATCTGGGAACAAAGTGTAGGGATCCGTGGGTAGTCTCCACAGTTAAATACGGTCAGTTCTGGACGTTTCTAGACAGCCCCCAAAGACTTCTTCTCTCCGACAAGGGTGTCAAGGTGCACCCAAAAAAACTGAAGCACTAGAGCGATTTCTTCTGTCCTTGCAAAAACAGCAAGCAGTGGTTCCAGTGTCTCCATCAGAAAGATTTTTCGGTTTTTACACCACCCTGTTTCTAGTCCCCAAGAGAAACAGAGGTAGGAGACCCGTGTTAGACCTGAAGAGGCTAAATCGCTTTAAAAGGGAGTCGCTATGAGCGGTTATACGTGTAATCCAACCAGGGGATCGGATGTTATCAATAGACTTGCAGGATGTTTACCTGCATATACCAACACTCCCTCCTTTCCAGAAATATCCGAGGTTTGCAGTGGCACCTGTACATCTTAAATTTTGGAGTCTCCCATTCGGCCTCTGCACGTCACCAAAAGTCTTTAGGAAGACCCCAATTGCCATCATAGCCCCTCTAATAGAATTAGGGCCTCGAGTATACCATTACTTCGTGGAACAGAATGGTACAGTATCCCTCCCACCTCAAAAGGTGACATTGACTGTACGACAGATGAAGAAAGTCAGTGTGAGATTCTACCTGTCATACTCGAACTGTCAGAGCCTGATAGGCTGGATGTCGTCATGCATCCCTAGGGTCCCTTGGGCCCATTGGCATTTGAGACATTTCCAGCTGGAGTCCTTGAGGCTGTGGAATAGACGGTATCTATACCAACCCATACACCTGACGACCCTGATGCTCAGGAGTCTACATTGGTGGATGAAGAAACACACACCTATGAAATCACGTCCATTAAGACATGTCAACTGGATCACAATTATTACCGATGCCAGTGAAGCAGGTGGGGATCACACTGCAACCAGATCTCAGGGCAAGGAAGATGGTCCTTCCATACAACAGGCCTATTATCAAATATCCTGGAGGTCCAGGCAGCCTACCTTTTTGCATTGCTAGCCCTAGTATTCAAGATTACAGGCAAACCAGTTCTCCGAATGGACAACAGGGCTGCGGTGTCCTTATATACACCGACAAGGAGGGACGCGCAGCAGGTCCCTGCTGAAGGAAGTGAAACCATATTCTTTTGGGCAAAAAGGAATCTAAAAGACCTAAGGACAGTCTATCTGCCCGGTCTTCTCAACTCAAGGGCCAACCGCCTATCTCGCAGGTTCGTAGATTCCAACGAATAGTCTCTGCACCCGAAAGTTTTCGACTGGTTAGTGGACCAGTGGGGTCCCCTCGGGCTGGGCCTATTTGCAACAGCATTAAATACCAAGTTTTCAAGGTTTATCTCAAGACTTCCTCCTCCCCAGGCAGAGGCAGTAGATGCTCTCTCAGCCCCTGGGCATGCAATCTGGCCTATGCCTTCTCTCCGTGGCCTCTCATTCCAAAAAAACTCCTGTTGAGGCTTATGGTAGAAACCACAACGGAGATGGCGGTCCTACTGTACTGGCCAAGACGTCCCTGGTTCCCCACAGCAATGTACCTGAATACACAGACTTCAGTCAAGGTTCCAATAATACCTTTTTCTCCTGTCACAGGGATGTCACACCCATCCAGATTCCCGCAGGTTAAATCTTCACATCTGGCAGGTGAAAGGGAAAGATTCCAATCCCTAGGGTGTCCCAACAAAGTTATCAAAACCCTGCTCAGCGCAAGAAAGCCATCCGCAAACAGTATATACGATAGGGTGTGGAACAAATTCAGGGCCTTCATGATTGGCAGAAACTGCGATCCAGATTTCCCATTATCCTCTCAAATTCTAAAACTCTTGCAGGCAGGCTTAGACCTAGGTCTTGCTTAAGTACACTAAAGGTGCAGGTAGCGGCAATTTCAGCGGCAACCAGTAAAATATGGGCTGAGGATTCATTAATAATCCAATTTTTCAAAGCTGTCAAAAAAGATCCGACCACCAACAAAACAATCTTTTCCCACTTGAGACCTTGCTATCATCCTAGAGCCATTAACCAATCCACCTCTTGCCTCTTCGGAGTCAGCATCGCTTTGGAATCTAACCATGGAGCTATCCTTCTTGATAGCAATAACTTCTGACAGACGGGTTTCAGAGCTCCAAGCTTCAGGAGCGGATCATAATCATATCAGATTATTTCCTGACAAAGTAGAACTCGAACGGTGCAAGGATTTAGCCCCAAGGTCACATCATCCTCGAACATGTCGGAGCCTTGGGCACTTCCAACATTTTCAGAACAAGACTCGGGTTCTCTTCACGAGCTGGACATTGCCTCCACTTTCAGATGCTATCTGCAGGCTACAGCATCCTTCAGGGACACTATCAGGTTGTTCATAAACAAAGGCAAGGAGGCGTCAGCAGGAACGTTTGCCTCATGGTTCGTTAAACTCATCCACAAGGTGTACAGGGCAAAGGGTCTGGGAGCCCCTTCGATAGTCAGGGCGCACTCCACCAGAACAGTTTCTGCCTCTTGGGTGGCAAGAGCGAATGTGTCAATTGAAACTATTTGCAGGGCAGCGACTTTGGTTGTTCCAACATACGTTTCTAAAACATTACCGAGTAGACCCAGGAGCTCTCTCATCGGTGGAGTTTGGCAGACAGGCGGTCAAATCGGCCTTTGCTTCTTCCTCTAAATGATGATGATAATCTCTTTAAAATAAACCTCTGAGCATCATCCCACCCATATCAGCTAGTTATTTGTCACAGGTATGCTGCCATGGAGGCACCAGGAAAACGGAAAATTGTATCATACTTACCAGTAATTTTCCTTTCCTGGTGCCTATCCATGGCAGCATACAATCCCACCCTCGGTATTCTATATTACGGAGAATGCTGGGGCTGTGCTAATCAACTCTTTTATAATATTCACTTGTCCTGAGGGAGGAGCCAAGGCGGAGCTTGTCACAGGTATGCTGCCATGGATAGGCACCAGGAAAGGAAAATTACTGGTAAGTATGATACAATTTTCCGTTTTCATGCATTTATGGGGTAAAAAAGTGGGTGAAAAATGCTTCACAACAGTGCGGTTTTGGTGTGTTTCATTATAAAAAGTCTTGCATGCTGCATCTTTAGTGCACTTTTCAAAAGTGCACCAAAAACACATAACTGATTTCTATAGAAAACGCATCAATACTGCACACGTGGTGCGTTTTTTGCTTTTTTTTGAGTCGGGAGTTCAGAAAATGCATCAAAAAGGCATATGTGTTTTTACCACAGCAGTGTGAAAACAGAAAATTGAATACTCACCTTTCTGTAATTTTCCTTTCCTGGTGCCTACCCATGGCAGCATACCAATGGTTGGTGGCTCAGCCCTCGACCAACCCACAGGACCACGTAGCTCTATAAAAGAGTTACTCCCCCCCCCCTCAGGCATTCTTGTAACTAGTCTTCAGACCTTTAAGGATTTTAGCAGGGAGGGTGTATGCTGCCATGGGTAGGCACCAGGACAGGAAAATTACAGAAAGGTGAGTATTCAGTTTTTCTGTTTTCCTTGTGCCTCCATGGCAGCATACCAATGGTAAATAACTCGCTTACAGGGAGGCTACTGCAATAATATATTTAATTAGCATTACAGAACCGATAGTTCCAGAGTCCTTTTCCCAAAGTCTCGGGAGGTAAGGACCGCCGGGTCTAGGCTATAGTGCAACATGAATGTGTTGAGGGATGACCAACTAGCCGCTCTGCAAATTGTCTCAGGAGAGACCCGAGCCAAAGCTGCCCAAGAAGAAGCAATTCCCCGCGTTGAGTGCGCATTCACCGCATTTGGGACTGGAAGACCACTAGCCCGATACGCTTTTTGGATTAGTTTCACAATCCAACTTGCCAATGTCGACTTGGAGGCCGCTGTTCCCTTTCTTGCGCCACTGGGAATAACAAAAAGACGTAAATCTTTGCGGAACTGATGTGTCAGTTCTAAATAATGCCTCAGCGATCTGGCTACATCTAATTTGTGTAGTTTTGAGGAGGTTGGATCTTCTCCGAAAGCTGGAACAACCCATTCCTGGTTGAGATGGTACTTTGGGGACAAACTGGTGGATAGGTTGTAGGACCACCCTGTCTGGGGAAAATGGTGACGTAGGGTTCCTGAGCCCCTAGAGCTTGAATTTCTGACACTCTACGCCCTGATGTGATGGTGATCAGGAAGGAAGTACCGTATTTATCGGCGTATAACACGCACCCCAAGTTTAGGAGGGAATTTTAAGGAAAAAAACTTTTAGGAGGGAAATTCAAGGAAAAAAAACTTACATTTAAATGCAGCATGCAGCCTTGCCCAGTGTCCATCTGTCCATCTGCAGCCTTGCCCAGTGTCCATCTGTCCATCTGCAGCCTTGCCCAGTGTCCATCTGCAGCCTTGCCCAGTGCCTTTGCGATCTTGTCAGTCTCGGCGTTTTTTAAAATTTGGTGCCTGACTTCTGTGGAGAGGAGCGAGCGGGGCCGAGTGTACTTCGGCTAGACTCGGCTCCTCTCGCAGTCCCGCCCATCTCCACTGACCTCACCTCTGACGGAGAAAGCCGAGTGTACTTCGGCTAGACTCGGCTCTGCTCACAGTCAGGGGCAGGACTGCGAGAGGAGCCGAGACTAGCCGAAGTACACTCGGCTTTCTCTATGTCAGCGGCGCAGTCAGAGATGGGCGGGACTGCGAGAGGAGCCGAGTAAAGCCGAGTGTACTTCGGCTTCGGCTTCGCTCGCTCCTCTCGCTCGTTTCAGCAGGGGAATTCGACGGAGTATCGGCGTATAACACGCACCCACGATTTTCCCCTGATTTTAAGGGGAAGAAAGTGCGTGTTATACGCCGATAAATACGGTAATATCCTCTAATGCACATTCCTCCATTGGTGCAAAAGGACTACTGCGCATGCGCCACGACGTCCCGCCGTGACTCTGCCCCCCCCCCCCAAGCTGACGAAGCTGAGTCCAGCCGCGGCACGCGCAAAATATATATACACATATACATATACACACACACACGATAGTCTGGAGGCAATTTCAGGCCTCAGTGCTCGCTTCAGAAGAACCCAGGAAAGGGACACAGTATGACAGCCAGACGCTACAGGAGGGAATGAGAGAAAATATATATATATATTCTCATTCCCTCCTGTAGCGTCTGGCTGTCATACTGTGTCCCTTTCCCGGGTTCTTCTGAAGCCTGACATTGCCTCCATACATGGCGGCATACTATGCACACCCCCCCCCCCTGCGTGTGTTTTGCACGTGCCGCTGGACTCAGCTTCGTCAGCTCGTGGGGCCAAGTCACGGCAGGACATCGTGGCGCATGCGCAGTAGTCCACTGAAGCCATGCGGCGGACATCTTGGTGCACCCTGGCCGTTTTTTACCTACTTAAACAGCCTAATGGCTCAGTTTGAGCCAGGCTATCAGAGAGGAAACATCTCTGGGTGTCCTCTCCTCTGTTTTTCCTGCGTCCTTTTTCTAAATGGAGTCTGGCCAAGGTTGTAAATATATGCCATTTTATAAATGTTTACTTTATATTTTTTTGGCTATTGTTACATATGATGTCTGTCCTGTCTGTCCTGTCTGTCGTCTGGGCTGATACGTGATCCTGCAGCAATGAGGACAGGAAAAAAAAATGCCTGAGGGGGGGGAGTAACTCTCTTCTTCTTTCTCCCTTTCTCCCTTTCTCCCTTTCTCCCTTCTTTCTCGCTTCTTTCTCGCTTCTTTCTCCCTTCTTTCTCCCTTCTTTCTCCCTTCTTTCTCCCTTCTTTCTCCCTTCTTTCTCCCTTCTTTCTCCCTTCTTTCTCCCTTCTTTCTCCCTTCTTTCTCCCTTCTTTCTCCCTTCTTTCTCCCTTCTTTCTCCCTTCTTTCTCCCTTCTTTCTTTCTCCTTTCTTTCTTTCTCCTTTCTTTCTTTCTCCTTTCTTTCTTTCTCCTTTCTTTCTTTCTCCTTTCTTTCTTTCTCCTTTCTTTCTTTCTCCTTTCTTTCTTTCTCCTTTCTTTCTTTCTCCTTTCTTTCTTTCTCCTTTCTTTCTTTCTCCTTTCTTTCTTTCTCCTTTCTTTCTTTCTCCTTTCTTTCTTTCTCCTTTCTTTCTTTCTCCTTTCTTTCTTTCTCCTTTCTTTCTTTCTCCTTTCTTTCTTTCTCCTTTCTTTCTTTCTCCTTTCTTTCTTTCTCCTTTCTTTCTTTCTCCTTTCTTTCTTTCTCCTTTCTTTCTTTCTCCTTTCTTTCTTTCTCCTTTCTTTCTTTCTCCTTTCTTTCTTTCTCCTTTCTTTCTTTCTCCTTTCTTTCTTTCTCCTTTCTTTCTTTCTCCTTTCTTTCTTTCTCCTTTCTTTCTTTCTCCTTTCTTTCTTTCTCCTTCCTTCCTTTCTTTCTCCTTCCTTCCTTTCTTTCTCCTTCCTTCCTTTCTTTCTCCTTCCTTCCTTTCTTTCTCCTTCCTTCCTTTCTTTCTCCTTCCTTCCTTTCTTTCTCCTTCCTTCCTTTCTTTCTCCTTCCTTCCTTTCTTTCTCCTTCCTTCCTTTCTTTCTCCTTCCTTCCTTTCTTTCTCCTTCCTTCCTTTCTTTCTCCTTCCTTCCTTTCTTTCTCCTTCCTTCCTTTCTTTCTCCTTCCTTCCTTTCTTTCTCCTTCCTTCCTTTCTTTCTCCTTCCTTCCTTCCTTTCTCCTTCCTTCCTTCCTTTCTCCTTCCTTCCTTTCTTTCTTTTTTCCCCTAATCGTCTTTCAGGACAGCCACCTGAGAGACCTTGGCTCCTCCCTTCTGCTGGAAACGCCGTGCGAGCCCACTTTAAATTTCCCCCTCCCCTGCCGGCTCCTCAGTTATTTTGTGTTTCCTCCAGAGTAGGGTTGCCACCTCATCCCTTTTTAAGGATAAGCTCAGGCGTGTTCGCAGAGCCCGCCAGGAAGGCTGCGCTGCGCTAATCACAGGCAGTGAGACATTTCCCGATCTCTGCAGCCGCGCATCGGCACAATGTCTCACTGCTTGTGATTAGCGCAGTACCGACTTCCTGGCGGGCTCTGCACGTGGGGTTTGCGAACATGCCTGAGCTCATCCTTAATCCCTTTTTTTAAACCTAAACGCATATTAATTACACAGGTTCTGTGGCTGATTAAGGTAGTAATTAAACTCAGTTGGTGCCTTATCTGCATTAAATTGGCCTTAGAACCTGTGTAACTCAGATGTGTTCGGGTTTAAAGGGGTGAGGTGGCATCCCTACTCCAGAGGGGAGACACTGTGTGGGGAACCAAAGCCAGATAGCTGGAGAGGCTAAGGCTGGAGGCCCTAGAAGGGGGCAGAGGCTGCTTGGACTATGTCCAGAAGGCTTACCTGGTCCCATGGATCACTGCCCCCGCGCCTCCGAGGGCAGGAGAAAGCAGGGGGAGGCCCATTTTTCAGAACCGAATGAAGTTTTTGGAGGTGTGGTCCCAGAGTCCGCAGGTGTCTGGCTCTGTAGGCATGGAGAGGCTGCCCCGGGCTCGGCGACTGCATTGAAAGGTGGCGGATGATGTCACTTCCGGGGGAGGGGGCGGGCAATTCC
Source organism: Rana muscosa (assembly GCA_029206835.1). Lineage (NCBI taxonomy): Eukaryota > Metazoa > Chordata > Amphibia > Anura > Ranidae > Rana > Rana muscosa. The sequence continues at coordinate 381,855,837 of CM055122.1, read as the reverse complement.
GGTTTACCCACAGGTTCTGGCCACGGGACACTGAAAATGGACCAGGCGCGGGCTGGAGAGGGGCCACAAATGCTGTAGAGAGAGCACAGGCTGCAGTGGCGGCACCAGGATGTCCGAGGCAGAGGGGAACCAGACTGCTCCCAGGGAATGCCAGTTCCAGCCATACCAAGGTAAGGGGGACCCCTTGGGGGGGGACCCTCTTGGTGCCAGAGGGAAGGAACATGGGGTCCCTGGTGAGGGAGGCCCACATGTTCCAAGACTGTGTGGCTGCAGCTACTGTAACTGGCAGGGAAGGGTTTACAGGGTTGCATTTGATACCTGCTTTTGTCTTATGTTTTTTAGAGCAAACCCAAAGACAAATCCAGACCCCGTCACAGTTCAAAGAAGAGGTGCCCTTGTAAGGCCACTCTTGGGAGAAGGCGTTCTGAGAGAATATATTGACAACCTAGTTAAGGAACATTCCACTGAACGAGGTAGTGAGGTAACGGCCTCATTTAAGGAGCTCTCTAACACCTTTTTGAATCTTTCAAAACCTTTTTTGCTGGGTTTTAAGTCCTGCAGCCTCAGACTGCTCCTCTGCCAGTTCAGCAGGTCTCTTTACTAACAACGCAAGTGGTGCCATCCAAGAGTGCAGGCCCTCCAGAGACATTCAGGGAGGAGGCCGAGGAGCAGCCAGATAGAGCAGCCTCAGACTCCCAGGAATCAGAAGGGGAAGCTCTGTTCCAGATGTACCAGGGCCTGGGGGAGCAAGAAAGGAACGTTTTTCCAGTCCACAAGGTCTTAGTGGAGGTAATTTAAAAAGAATGGCAGGATCCTGAAAGGAAACCCTTCTTTTCAAAGGCATTAAGATGGAGGTTTCCATTCTGTAATGATCCAGCGTCAGTTTGGAACAAAATCTCGAAACTAGCTGCAGTACTCTCCCAAGTTTCTAGGCATACAGACCTAGCCTTCAAGGATATGGGGGCCCTGTCCAAGGCACTGGACAAGAGGATGGACTCCCTCTTGAATAAGTCCTTGAGATTCCATTGTGGGGAGTCTAAAACCAGCTATGGCTGTGATATTAGTGGCCCGCAACATAGAGTTCTGGCTAACTCAGATACAGGCCCACATTAAGGAAGGAATCCGTTTTATCCTCCTTTCCTATTCTCCTCCAGGGCATTGCTTACATAGCAGACTCCTCCGCGGAATCGGTCTGGATGACTGCAAGGTCCTCGGCTCTAGCCAATTCCGAATAAAGAGCCCTTTGGCTAAAAACATGGCAGGGGGAAGAGCCAAAATGTGGGATCCCATTAATGGGATTTACTGTTTGGGCCAGGGCTGGAGAAAGTGCTGGATTGCACAGCGGATAGGAAGAAATCGTTCCCACGCAAACGTAAACCTCCCTGGGGACAGCCGCAACAAACCAGGAAAAGGCTGTGGGTACAAAACCGATTTGGAACGCCTAGGGCCGAAAAACAAAAAAGACCCTGGGGACAGAGGGGGAAGAAAAAAGAAGGAACAGCCGGTCACTGTGGGGGGGGGATTGGGGGCCTTCCTCCCACAATGGGAAGCAATCTCCTCCAGCCAGTTCATAATATGAATTGTGAGAAGGGGGTATCGCTTAGAATTCCAAAAACCGCCCCCAAACAGACTTTACATCACAGAACTTCCAAAAAGGGCGCTAGGGGGATGTGTTTGTGGTACCTCAGGAAAATTCAGGCTGATATTAAACCTAAAACCCTTGAACCTGTCATAACCTACAAAAGGTTCCCTATGGACTAAATTTTTTCAGTGTAAGCGCTACTACCCACAAACTGCTATATGGCATCCCTAGACCTAAAAGATGCGTATTTACACAGCCCTATCTCTCAGAACTGCCAAAGATTCCTAAGACTGGCGATAAAAACAAAGGAAGAAATTATTCACCTTCAGTTCCAGGCCCTTCCATTTGGCTTATCCTCCTCACCCCAGATCTTCACAAAGGTCATGGCAGAAGCCCTGGCAACACTCCGGTTTAGGGGCATCTCTGTAATCGCCTATCTAGATGATCTGCTCCTCTTTGCAACCTCTCCAGAGAGTTTTTAGCAAAGGACCTGAAGTACACCCAAGATTTTCTGGAAAACCTAGGTTGGTTGTTAAACAAGGAAAAGTCCAACCTGATCCCCTCCCAGCAGATCACATACTTGGGGTACATCTTGGACTTGATACAACAAAAAACGTTTTTCTTTTTTTTTTGGCACAGAAGATGGTAAAAAAAATACAAAATGCTATGAAGATGTTAGTCCGCCAAGCTCAGTAAGAGGGGCAATGTCAGCATTGGGACTACTGACCTCCGCAATTCTGGTGGTACAATGGACGGGGTTGCATTTTCGCCCTCTACAGATATTTATCTTAAAGATTTCCCACCACAGGCAAGAAAGTGCACATACCAACGCAAGTGAAGAGGTCCCTGTGGTGAAGATCAGAGAACCTGACCCAGGGACGAGTTTGGATCCTACCAGTCACCAAGATAGTGACAACAGATGCAAGCAGCAAAGGGTGGGGTGCACATCTAGGCCCTCGGGTGACACAAGGAGTTTTGAAGAAGGACGTGAATCGATCCTCCAATTGGAAAGAATTGAGCAGTTCTAACGCTCATTACCTTTCAGGAAGAACTGGGTGGTCACCACATACAAATCAGGTTCAACAACTCTAAAGTAGTTGCCTATGTCAACAAACTGGGGAACAAGGAGTGTGTTCTTGTTATCATGTACCTGGTGCTGGAGGCCAATGGGGGGAGAGAGAGAGAGAGCTTCCCTTGCGGCTAAGTTCCAGACATCCCTGAGGGTGAAAACAGAGGTCAGGCCAAAAGTAGCACGGGTCGTCTGCTGTACTGTGTGCAGGAGGTTCCAAAGTACAGCTGGTGTGCTGGCGTAGAATCAGCAGACAGGTGGCGCCCGTGAGGGGTTGCAGGACCCTGATAATGCTGAGACTGGAGCATCCTCAGAACGAAGCCTAGGTCAAGAACCAGGTGGGTATCAGAGCAGATGTGGTCAGATGGATAGTCGAGGTCTAACACAGGAAGCAAGCAGGAGACAGGTCAAGGACAAGCTGGGTTGGTAACAGGGGACAGGAACAGGAATATCACAGAGATAATGCACTGGAGGAGCCGAAGCTCAACCTGCAACTAAATTTACTGTTAGGTGTTAAGTACAGAACGTACCTGATCATAGAGCCTGACTTGTAGGAGGAGACCTCTCTTACAGCCCTGGCTCAGGAGTCACTGGAGTGAGGACAGTGAACTCGGGAGCGCAGCGAGGTAGGAGTGCCTGAGGTAGATGTAGTGGTTGGCACAGTGGCAAGGTGATGATCCTCCAGGGATGGCTGGAACTGTAGGCAGCAGAGGAGGTGGTTACAGGTCAGCGACCCGGGAGCTGGCAGGTACAGGAACAGCAGGAAGCTGGAGCAGGGTGAGACAAACCGGGTTAGGTGCACACAGAGCAGCAGACAGAAGCAGGGTCAGACAAGCCGGGTCAGAGCAGGTAATCAGATGGTAAGATTCAGCAGGCTTAAGCGTGGTCGGAGGTACAGGCAAGGTCTGGCAGCAGGTAGGCAGATAGGAGACTGAGCAGGGTCAAGACAAGCCAAGGTCAGGATTGGAGATATCGGGTGGTCAAGCTGAGCCGGGTCGGTACAGGTAACAGATAACAGGTATGCAGATTACTGGTACAGAGCTGCAGATCAGACAGCAATGCATCATTGCAGTTGCTGACTTTTTGACCACTTGAGGACCGCCGCACACTGATGTACGTCGGCAGAATGGCATGGCTGGGCACATGGGCGTACAGATACAACCCACTTTGAGAGCCCAGCCGTGGGTCGTGAGCGCGGCGGCGCGCTCGCGACCCGGTCCTCTTCTCCGTGACCGTCCCCGCGGGAACAGCGGACCAGATCGCCGCTGGTGTCCCGCGATCGGGTCACAGAGAGGAAGAACGGGGAGAGGTAAGTGTAAACAAACCTGTCACTGATCGTCTGTTCCCTGTCATAGGGAACGACGATCAGTGACGTCACACGCTAAGCCACGCCCCCCAACAGTAAGTAAAACACATCAGGGCACACTTAACCCCTACAGTGCCCCCTCCTGGTTAACCCCTTCACTGCCAGTGTCATTTTCACAGTAACCAGTGCATTTTTATAGCACTGATCGCTGTGAAAATGACTGGTCCCAAAATGTGTCAAAAGTGTCCGATGTGTCCGCCATAATGTCACAGTCACGAAAAAATCGCTGATCGCCGCCATTACTAGTAAAAAAAAAAAAAAAAAAAAAAAAATCAATAAAAATGCCATAAAACTATCCCCTATTTTGTAAACGCTATAACTTTTGCGCAAACGCTTATTGCGATTTTTACCAAAAATATGTAGAATAATACATATCAGGGAAACATTTTTGTATATATTTTTTGGGGATATTTATTATAGCAAAAAGTAAAAAATATATATATTTTTTTTTAATTGACGCTCTATTTTTTGTTTATAGCGCAAAAAATAAAAACCACAGAGGTGATCAAATACCACCAAAAGAAAGCTCTATTTGTGGGGGAAAAAAGGACGCCAATTTTGTTTGGGAGCCACGTCGCACGACTGTCAGTTAAAGCGATGCAGTGCCGAATCGCAAAAAGGGGCCTGGTTCTTATGCTGCATAATGGTCCGGGGCTTAAGTGGTTAAAGGCATAATGGCGCCAAGTATCGCTAACGTGCACGTGCACCGGCGCACAGGCACGGATGGATGCTGTTGCCTATTCTGCACAGGAGCACGTGTGCGCATGCGCGCACGCAAGAGACTTCTTTCCATTCCAGCAGGTCCCTGACAATAGGGTTCCTTATCTATGCCCATGTGAAGTGCTGCTAAGATGCTGGGTCCTAGAGCCCTTCTTCTACTGTTCGTGTCCTGAGAGATGCTGGGTCCTAGAGCCCTGACACTTGTAGTGCCTGGCAGTTGAAATCCGGAATTGGGCAGAGAACAACGTGGTGTCCCTTTTCAGCAGTGCACCTAAAAGGGGAACTGAACAAAGTGGCAGATTACCTCAGCAGGAAGAAACTAAAAGCCTGGATCCTAAATCAAGATGTCTTCAGAATGATCACCCAGAGATGGGGAGTCCCGCAGGTGGATCTGTTCACCTCAAGAGAAAATGCAAAGGTTCGATCCTTTTCCCTGAAAAAGGAGGACAGCACGCTTGAGGTGGATGCTCTGGCACAAAGTTGGACGTCCACCAAGTGCTATGCCTTCCCCCTGCCAGTTCTCTTCTGCCAGCGGTTCTAAGGAAGTTCCGAGCAGAGAACACCTCTCTGATCCTTGTTGCACCACATTGGCCCAGGAGACCATGGTTTTCTATTCTATTCTAAAAGGTCTAGCTGTAGAACCTCCATGTATATTATCAATCCAAGAGAATCTCCTCTCCAAGGGCCCAGTATATTGTCCCCAAGTAGCAAGGTGGAACCTTGCTGCTTGATTTCTGAGGAGCAGTTACTGAAAGCTAGGGGCTTCTCAAACCGCTTGATACACAAAGACTCCCACCATTTACGATGTGGAAGTGTTTCAAACAGTTGGTGAGCCTCAGCATACTAAAAAGCCAAGTCTCAGCACTCCTCTGTGTATCAAAAAACTTTGGCATCCAACCCATAGTTAATTAGTTAGTTTTTTTTTTTTAAGGCTTTGAGCAGACAAAGACCAGTGCAGGGGCCGCCTTTCCCTTAATGGGACCTGTCTTTGGTTCTAAAGGCCCATTCAAACCACAGGAAGATTGTTCATTTTATTGGCTGACCCTTAAAGCAGTTTTTTTATTTTTTTGGTGGCAGTCACAACCGCCAGGAGGGTGTGTGACATAGCTCCTTTCTTTCAAGTATTGACCGGATAGTATTTTTTTGGATTCAGCCTTTTTGCCCAAAATTTCATAGAGGCCAGGATATTATTTTACCTTCCTTTTGCGCAAATCCTTCTAGGGAGCAAGAAGTTAGGTTTCACATGCTGGACATAAGGAGATGCATCCTTCAATATTTAGTTAAGACAAAACCTTTTAGGAAGAAAGATTCCCTTTTCGTTTTTATTTTCAGGGGCCAAGAAAGGGCACAGAGCCTCAAAGCGTACTATAGCCAGGTGGCTAAGAGAGGGTATTGGCCAGGCCTATACTTTGGGAGGTATGCAGATCCCAGAGGCTATTAGGGCACACTCTACGAGACCGATGGCAACATCACAGTCAGAGAGGGCTCGGCAACGCGGCAACATGGTCCAGTTTCTCCGCCTTTGCCAAACACTACAGGGTTGACCTTTTTGTCTACAAAGAATCAAGCCTTTGGAAGCAAGGTCTTGCAAGCTGCAGTCCCGCCCTAGGGGTAAGTGCTCGATTTATCCTCTCAGGTGGCTGTCCTGAAAGATGATTAGGGGGAAAGCAAAGTTCCTTACCGATAACGTTGTTTCCCAGAGTCTTTCAGGACAGCACCGGTACCCACCCGAATGCATATGTTGCTTAAAGATTTTTGACACGGGGACTGTTGTATTATCAACTGTGTATGTCATATGTCCTTGTGTCTCCCCAGCTGGCCGGAGGTGCTCTAAGAAAACTGAGGAGCAGGCAGGGGAGGGGGGAAATTTTAAAGTGGGCTGGCACGTTTTGTTTCCAGCAGAAGGGAGGAACGAACGTTACCGGTAAGTAACTAACTTTTTTTTTTTTTTTTTTTTTTTATCTAAAGTCTTATACCACTGCAACTTGTAAAAGCATTTTGGAAATGCTCTAAAATACCTTTTTTCTCTCAGTATAAAATATGATTTTCTGCTCTTATTGCTATAGTCTGTACTAGCAGAGCTAAGTAATAGCCACACCCCTCAGCATAAGCTTTCTCACAGACTTGTATTACAGAGAAAGAGAGGGGCGTGTCTGAACAGGTCGGTATGAATTACTGACAAGAGGGTCTTTTCTGGTGCCTTTTTACAATGTAATGTAATATTTACACACCCTGCACAAGTGCTCTCATAAGAACATTGATGCTGTTAGGCAATGGTTTCCAAACATTCCATCAGACCTACTGTATGTAATAGTTTTTAACTGAACATGTACAGTACTCGACCTGGCTGTGCGTTAAGAGAAGCTCCAGATTAGCTATCTTTTAATGGAAACTATAATATTTAAGTCAATTTTATTTTATTTATTTAAAACCCAGCTCTTGGTTTAGATCAAAATTACCTAATCAGTACTCTCAATGTCTTGGTAGTCACAGTATTGAGATGTGATTGTTGCACGGTCAAGTTGCTGCATATTTGCATCTGAATTAAAGGTGAACTCTAGGCCAACAGTTAAATGCCCAGCTAAAATACATGTATGAGAGCTGTTTTACTTGTCAAAGGAGTTGAATTTCTGTCCTTCCAGCCCTGTCTGACAGGGAATGGGACCTGACCCTTCTCCCTGTAAAATTACCTATAGAACAATTTCAGGCAACAGTCAGAAGGAAAAAATGAACTTCTAATGCTATCCAGCAAGCTCTTCTACTGTGCTAAAGTCAAAAGGTTTACTCAACTTTGCTTCTAAGTTTTTTTTTTTTGTTTTTTTTTTGTTTTGTTTTTTGTTTTGTTTTGCCTGTTTTAGCCAGAATCCAGAGAGCACCTCACAGGGCACCAGGGAGTATACTTCACCAAACTAGCACTGTGTAAATTCCTCCTTCTTCTTTTTCTTATCGCCAATCGCATACTTATAAATAAGGCTAGATATTTTTAAGGTATCAAGGACCTTATGCCCATCTGCACCATAGTCAGAGTGGTTAAGAAGCTGAGCTATTGCCTTAATGTCAGCTAAAAGGATATTCATTGGAAGGGCACATCATTATCAGATAATAAAATGAAGACAACAAAGTTAGATGCAAGCATATCATAGTGTTTCGTACCCTTTCTTATTTATTTCCTTTAGTAAACCAGCCCTAGGTGTTGACCAAATAACTGAAAAAGCAAAGGTTTATCTACTGGTGTAAATCTGTAGTTCTCTGCATTTCTGTGTGCCCAATGAACACTCACTTTTTCAACCTTTGAAACCTTCCAGCAATTGACAGTTAGTAACTTGTATTCCAGAATGTAATATTGTAATACATGAGACCCTTATGCCCCGTACACACGTTCCGATTATCGGATGATAAAAAATCGCTTTCGGATGGATCGTTCGATAATCTGATCGTTGGTACACAGCTTTCGACAGACGATCACGACAGTCTGTCCAACTAAATCCGAAGGGACAAACACAAGCGTCTGCTAAAAATTGATAGACAAACGCCGTGCATGATCGTAAACCCGAAAATAAACCAGAAGGACACGGGTCACGCGTATTTGACATAATTTCAGATACGTAGCTACGCACACCGGAAGGTTTTTCCAGAATCGTACGACAAAAATCTTAATTTTCGTAGAGCACATTTTGCAATTTTGTATTCGATATTAGTTTTATACAACAAAATGCGAACGATGCGTCGTACAATAATCGGAACGTGTGTACGAGGCATTAGGATATAGAGCTATAAATAAAACAATAACATTTTATCTTTCTCATATATATTCTGCAGGTTGGTGGCCTAAATGCATGCTTCTTTGCAAAAAAGGGATTCCAAGTTGATCTTTATGAAGCAAGAGAAGGTAGGAACCAGGGGATTATTATTATTTTTTTTTTAGGGGCAACTGAATTCCAACACCTCCAGCACTGAATTTATGTAATGCCTTGTACACACGAGCAGAATTTCCGTCGGAATAAACACCAACGGGTTTTTCCGACGGAATTCCGCTCAAGCTGTCTTGCATACACACGGTCACACTAAAATCCAACCGTCAAGAACGCGGTGACGTAAAACACTACGACGAGCCGAGAAAATGAAGGTCTGTTTCCGAGCATGCGTGGTTTTTAGTCTATCGGAATTCCGATAGAGAACTTCTTCTTTTTTCTTCTTCTTTTTTCTTCTTTTTCTTTTTCTTTTTCTTCTTTTTCTGTCCGATGTGGCATACACTTGGTCAGAATATCTGATGAAAAAATTCCGTCTACTTTTTCAATCGGAAATTCCGAGCGTGTGTACACGGCATTATGACACTGGGTGCTGGGGGGGTCTAATCATGCTGGCTGCCGGGGGATTTACTTTCGCTGGGTGTATCTGTTATTGAGGGAGGGGTGAATTGATTGCAGCTAAGTGCAATATTCCGTTAACTTTCAGAGGGACAGCATAATGTTCTCCTTGTACCTTGTTTGGGGAATTCTCAGTTGGAGCCAGGTGTGTTGGCAGCATGCAGGAAAGACAAACCTGGTGTGCGACTTGTCATGTGGATTTGGGGTCCAAAGTCGCATGAGAAGTCGCACAAGTGTGAATGGGACCTAATATGTATTAAATACATACACCTCATTTGAGAATATCCATTGTGCTAATTATTGCATTTTTAACAGATATAAGAACAGCCAAAATTGTGAGTGGGAGAAGTATCAATTTGGCACTTTCACACAGAGGACGCCAAGCTCTCAAAGCTGTCGGGGTGGAAGAAAAGGTAATTTTCCTTAACTTACATATTTTTGTAATGATTTACACCTGTTTTTTGCCTGCAAGTTCTTATTTTGATCTAGGGGGCTTTATGCCCTGGTTTTAGAGTATGGGAAATTTGTGAATATTTTAGTTCAGTTAAAATTTTTAGTTAAGTAAACATTTTTATTTTGTGTGCATATGTGTGGCCTCCTGAGTACACCGTTTTACCTCTTACTTGTTTCTTGCTAACGATACATCATTCACTTATCAAACCAATGCTATTAAAGATTAGTTCCAAATAGTACTCAACTGGTAGTAGCACTAATGAGTGGTAAGACCTTTTCTTTCAGAGGCAAAGTATGTGTGAACTAGCGTCAAGTGATAGAGCAGACACATGGTCAATAAACAGGTAAAGGTTCGGTCCAGCCAACAGGCAGAAACATGATTAATAAACAGGCCAGGGATAGTAAAGGCAGCAGGCAGAGGCAACACTGGACTGACGTGGCAGTGACCAGAATCGCTGTTGCTAGCTTACACTGATCTGGTGACATTGAGGGCTAGTGTGGCATCAATCAGGAACACTGCTGCTAACCTACAGTGCTCTGGAGACAGTGTGACTGATGGGTTGGTGATGGGAGACTTACAGTGGGACAGGTGTGGTGGTCAAGGACAGTGTAACTGGTGTGGTGGTGATCAGGGACACTGATATCCATTTATGAAACAGATCAGAGCACGTTCTCAGGTTCTCATCACAGCGCACAACCGTTCTGTCCCAAACGGCCAGTTTTATAAAAGTGAGATATGAAGATCTCATAGCCGTTACATTGAAATCTCTCCCTCCCAGATACTCCAGCTCAGGAGTGGAGAATCTGAGAGAGAGAAGCTGGTGCGATTTAGAGGAAGAAGGCTTCTTTCCTCCTATATATCAGCACCAGTGAGTTAAGTGTGTGTGTGTGTGTGTGTGTGTGTGTGTGTGTGTGTGTGTTAGGGTTGCCACTTGTCCAGGATTCACCTGGACAGTTTGGGTTTGGAATCATGTGTCCGGGTTTCAGACTGCCTGAAACCCAGACACATTATATAGAGTGGACTATGGCTTCCCAGCAGGGTTGCTGGCTGCAGTTGTCTAAGCTGAGAGTGTCTGTTAAGCCTCGTACACACGGTCGGACTTCAAACAAACTTTTCCGTAGATTTTTGTCCGAAGGGAGTTGGCTGGGCACACCCATAGCATACACACGCTCTGACTTTTCTGCAAACTTTCCCAAAACTTTCCCAACATCACGTGGTTTTTCTGCTGTTTACCGCCACCCTTTGGTCAACTTTTGCTATTGTTGGTTGATTTTAACATTGGTTCTGGGCATGCGTATTTGTACCTCGGACAAAAGTCTGATGGATTTCTGTACACACGATAGGACTTTGCACCATCGGACTTTTGTTGCCGAAAAGTTTGTCTGTTTGCAGAGCAAACTTTTGTCTGATGAAAACCGAAAAAGTTTGTCCGATGGAGCGTACACACGGTAGGATTTTTTGAAAAAACTTGCTCATTTTGAAGTTTGTTGGCAAAAAGTCAGACCGTGTGTACGGGCCTTTACACTCTTTCACACTGCCCAAAGCCTTCCCCCCACCCCCCACCCTTTCCCCTCTGTGTCTGCCCACACTACAATCCCGGCGCTGTATCTCAGAAAAGGAAATTTTTTTGGGCTGAAAATTTTTAAGTCCAGCAGCCTCCGATGCATCTGGATGAGAGGTGCTGACTGCTAAGGGGTGAGTGAGCTCACCATCCATCCTTATCAGTGGCTGAAGTCTCCCCCCTTCTCTCTCCTGCCTCTGAGTAAGTACACCAAGGTAAATCAGGGTTCTCAGAGCACCCTTTACACCAGAGGCCACAGTGTTTCCAATTGCATCAGAGTCTTCTCCGTACATCAGAATTCTCAGTGTTCCCCCTTAAATCAGGGTTCCCAGAGCATCCCTTATGTCAGAGTCCCCAGAGTTCTCCCTTACATCAGAGTCTGCAGAGTCCCCCCTTACAGTGAAAGAGCTCTGCGAGTTCAGATGTAAAAGGGGAACTCTGTGGACTCAGATGTAAAGGAGGACTCCTTGTTGTTGACTTCATATGATTAGAAATGTTATTTAATAGCAAAATATATGTATAGTTTATACTGTTAAAAAAAGAAATTGCCATGCGTCGCTAAAGTGTTTGGGTTTGACTTGAAGAAAAGGTGGCGACTAGGGATAAGCTTCGAGTTCGAGTCGAACTCATGTTGCCTGTTCGCGTGTTCGCCGAACAGCGAACAATTTGGGGTGTTCGCGGCAAATTCGAAAAGCCGTGGAACACCCTGTAAAAGTCTATGGGAGAAATCTAAAGTGCTAATTTTAAAGGCTTATATGAAAGTTATTGTCCTAAAAAGGTTTGGGGACCTGGGTCCACCCCAAATGTAAAAAAATGGCATGGAGTACCCCCAAAAATCCATACCAGACCCTTTATCCAAGCACGCAACCTGGCAGGCCGCAGGAAAAGAGGGGGGGGGAACTCCACGCCATTTTTTTTTTTAAATTTGGGGTGGAGTTCCCCTTAAAATCCATACCAGACCTGAAGGGTCTAGTATGGATATTTGGGGGGAACCCCACGTCCTATTTTTTTTTTAAATTTGATGCAGGGTTCCCCTTAATATCCATACCAGGCCTGAAGGGCCTGGTAATTGAATTTGGGGGGACCCCCACGCTTTTTTTTTTTTTTTTTTTTATATCAATGACTTTTCTCTCTCTCTGTATTGCCGGGAGCCGACAATTCATTATAGCCACGAGTGGTTTTAAATGGCTTTTTTTTTCCTTCAGAAATGACATTTTGTGCAGGGACAGTTCTAAGCAAGGGAAACAAGCGCTGCTTTACAGGTATGCTATACACCCCCCCCCCCCCCGTCCGGACATTACCCTCCCACCTGCAGCTAGCAGAACTCAGTTTTTTTCTGCCTAGCAGAAGGAGAAGACGTGGCTCTCTCAGGAGCCAGTCTCCTGGAAGATTTTACTTTTGAATTTTATTCCTTTTGGGAATTTTTATTTTATTTTTGAGACCTTCAATCAACTGTCGGCTGGGCAACAGGTTGGGTACACTGGTATCCTCGTAGTCTTCCCTGTCCGACCATCGAGCGTGCTGATCCTCGCCTTGTGTGCGTGAGACTCAGTTCACGACATACCCCATGACTCCAGGGGTGGCCGTGTTGCTTTTAGCTCCTGCGGTCCTCTCAAGATTGAACAGTACCTGACTGACTGTATCTCTCGCGGTGGACCGGTGGACCGGGCCGACGGCTACGCAGTACTACTCTGTGATAGGTCTGTCTTAAACAAGCCAGTGGGTCCCTGAACGGGACGGGTAAGTAGTCTCTCCTACTCCAGGTGAGTACATGCTGGCTGTGTTTCTTTATATGGGGGGTTTCTCCCTGTCTCCCCCCCCCTGTTATGCTGCTCTCTGCGCCCTGTACTGGTGCTGTGCTGTGTGGGGGTGCTTGGGAGTCACTCTGGCCTGACTGGGGGCACTCATGTCTGTTTTAATGGCCCGGGGAGAGGTGCAGTGTTCTGGTGTGCGGTTTTACATGCTGTTGGGAGTAGTGGTTACATGCATGCTTAGCAAGCTAAGATTCACAGGTTTGGTTCCTGAGGGGGGCTGTTTGTGTTCAAACAAGCCGCCCCAGCACTTGCCGTGCCACAGCCAGTGAGGGCAGGAGCTCCTGCCTTGTGGTTAGTGAACCGGACAACCGCTACACGTGTGCGCCATTAGCGCTGTGAATTTTTAAATAAACTGCGCTCGGCGGCCATTTTGCCGTGGATCGATGGTGCAGTAATGTATGCGGCCGGCGGCCATTTTCTTGTAGCCGCTGCGTTTTTGCTTTCAGTTTCGGCCTCTATCGGCCGCTGCTGTGGCGCAAACCTCACAATCTCTTCACAGTCAAGTCTTCTCACAGTCCCCTCACTCTCTCCAGGCTTCACCCGCGCAGCAGAATGAGCGGTCCTTACAGGGGTTGGTGAGTACTCTGGGTATCCCCTCCTCAGCTTCAGCATAGCCAGTGGGTGGACTGTGTTACTCACTATAATAGATTAAAAGTCTCAGAGGGTGGCAGTATGGAGTCTAGTTCACCTGCTTCTCCACACTTGTCTGAGGCAACTGGCAGTGCTCCTGCACCTGCGGTCCCTAGCGACTAGTTGCCGGCAGTCCTGGAATCATCCTTGTTAGGATGGAAGCGGTGTGCGAGTGCAAGGGAGCTGTAAAGCGCCCCCTCCCCACACATTCTCCTGTAGGGGAGTGCTCTGTCTCAGATATGGGCCTAGCTATTGCTGCTCAGGACCCTAGCTCCTGAGGATTTTCATGTTTTTAAACAGGATATTCCCTGTGAGGAAGACCCCCAGTTCTGAAAAACTGACAGGGTGCTTGTAAGTGAACTCATTGATGCTGTGAGGAACACTCTCAAGCTGAATGTTGAGGTTGAGGAACCTCAGGTAGAAGCGGTCTCCTTTTTTGGTTCCTTTTTAAAACCATTTATTCAAAAAGGTTTTTTCCATATGTGCCTTTTTTTTGATACATTCATTGACTATGTCTGGGATAAGCCGCAGGAGACTTTGAGGGTCCCGCGGCGCCTAACCATGAGGTGCCCCTTTAAGGAGGACCTGGTTAAGAAGGGGCTCTCCCCCCCAGTGGTCAACCCCCCGGTCGCCCGTTTGAATAAGTCTACCACGCTCCCAATGGAAGGGACTCCTGCATGTAAGGATCCCACTGACAGGAGGTCAGAAGTGGTGAGTAGAACTATGTTTACCTTATTGGGGTCTGCCTTACGCCCTATAGGGGCAGCGACACTTGTGTCTCAAGACATTCACAGGATGGGCTAAGATTTTGCACCAAGACGGTTTAGGAGCATGATCTCCCTCCTGAGACCATTATCCTGGCTCACCAACTGGCGCAGGGTTTAGTCTCTGTGTGCGATGCCACTTTGGATGCGGCCCCTTTAATTTCTGGGGCCTCTATCTGCTGTGGTGCTGCGTCGCCTTGTCTGGCTGAAATGCTGGTCGGCCGACCTAGCTTCCGAATAGCTCCTGGCTGACTTGCCCTTTAAGGGCAGTGGACTGTTTGGGGCCGCCCTGGATGCCATTATTATGGATGTCACAGGAGTAAGAGCACCTTCCTTCCTCAGTCTGTTACGGACAAAGGAGCCCCACCGTAGGCCGGGCCCTTCCTTTCCGGCAAAGGAGAATGAGTTTCTTCTCAGTCAGAATCCACGGGTAAGCCCTCCCAGACTGGGAAAAGTGCGGCTGGGGGACATAAGCGTCCCTGGGTGCGTAAGCCTACCAAGCAAGCTCCCAAGCCCACCGCCACATGGAGTCTTGTCCCTGCCCGACTCTGGGGTGGGGGGGGAAGTCCTTGCAGGTTCACGGTTCGGTGGACCTCCCGGATCTCCGACCGGTGGGTGTGCGAGGTGGTCACCTCAGGATACAGGATAGAATTCCATTCCTGGCCACCAGACAGATTCTTTCCCTCAGGGTTTCTACTCAAATCTGTTTATAGTCCCAAAAGGTGGAGGGGGGTTCGGCCTGGGCCTCAAGGCCTGGATGCTTTTGTGATGGTGTAAAGTTCCGCATGGAATCCATTCACGCGGTGTTTGCTACACTCCAAGGGGATTTTCTGGCATCCTTGGACATCAAGGCCGCCTACTTGCATGTTCCGATCTGCGCACGTCAACAGTAGTTTCTGCGCTTGCGATCGGCGAAGGCCACTATCAATTGTGGCTCTTCCCTTCGGCCTATCCTCGGCACCAAAGGTTTTTTACCAAGGTGCTTGCTCCGATTCTAGCCTTGCTGAGACAGCGAGGCATGGCTATTATGGGCTATCTGGACGATCTTCTTCTAAGAGCAGACAATGGCTCAGAATTAGAAGTGGTGTGACTATGTCAATCAGACTCTTAGGGACTTCGGGGTGCGCCCTAACATTCAGAAGTCGGTCCTGGTCCCGGCTCAGCATTTGGAGTATCTCGGTCTGATCCTGGACTCCATGGAGGTGTAGGTATTCCTAACCCTGGAGAAGTTACTGACTTTTCAGTCTGTAGTGTGGGTCCTGACGTCTCGGAAATGGTCATTAACCTGTTTTTTGCATGAGAGTCCTGGGACTCATGAGGGCCTCGTTCGAGGCTGTTCCGTATGCCCAATCACACACACGGGCATTATAGTAAGAAATCCTGTCCATTTGAGACAAATCCCCGTCTTTGGATCTTCAGATCCAGATGAGCTACCCACTCAGGGCGTCCCTGGTGTAGTGGTTGGGGTCCCCGGCTCTTCGGTCCGGGAAGTCGTCCCTCCCCATCCAGTGGACGGTGTTCATGACGGACACCAGCCTGACGGGAGTCCGGGGAGTCCTGTCAGCCCCAGGGCTTTGGACTCCGGACGAAGCCCGTTTACCAATCAATGTTCTGGAAATACGGGCAATCAGAATATGCCTCCCCACGTGGTCTCTATCGGCCGTCTACGTTCAAGCGTAGACAATTGGCAGGCGGACTATCGGAGTCGCCAGACGCTGGACCAGGAGAGTGGTCCTTACACCTGGACATACCGGATGTGGACCTGAGGGCCTCTCGACTCAATCGTAAGGTGTCAAGGTTTGTGGCCAGGTCCAGGGATCCTTGGGCGGATGCCTCAGATCCGTTGGTGGGCCCCATGGGGTCATTATCACCTGATATCTGTTATCCTCCACTGCAGCTGCTTCCTCGCCTGCTGCGCAGGGTTGTGGCCGAAGGGATTACGGGGATCCTCTTGCGCCGGATGGGTCTCGGCGTCATTGGTACGCTGATCTGGTACGTCTCATTGCGGACGTTCCTTGGCGGTTGCCAATAAGGGAGGACCTTCTGTTTCAAGGTCCTATTTTTCATCCTGTTTTACAGTCTCTGACTTAACGGCATAGCTATTGGAAGCCAGGTGCTGAGAGTCCAAGGTCTCTTGGATTAGGTCATTTCGACCATGTTCAGGGCACAGAAGTCTTCCGCTTGGAAGATATATCACCGTACCTGGGAAGCTTACATCGCTATGTGCAATGAGCTGGACTAGCGTCTACGGACGTATTCCGTCCCCAGTATCCTGCGGTCCTTGCAGCGTGGTGTGACCCCAAATGCTTGCTTTGAGTACCATTAGGGGTCAGTTTTCGGCCTTGGCCATCTTCCTTCAGCAACCGCTAGCGGGTCACTCCTTGGTAGCACCTTTTGTGCAGGGGGTTCGCCATGTGCTCCCTCCTGTTGAAACCTCCTCTCCCTCCTCGGGATTCGAATTTGGTGCTCTCGGTTCTCCAGGAGCCTCACTTTGAAAATATCAGAGATATTCCCCTCTTGGCCTTGTCTCAGGAGGTGGCCTTCTTAGTGGCCATTACTTCTGTCAGACGGGTGTCTGAGTTGGCGGCCTTGTCCTGCAAGTCGCCCTATTTGGTCATCCATAAGGATAAGGCGGTGTTGCGTCCGCGACCTTCCTTTTGCATAAGGTGGTCTCTGTTTTCCACCTACATGTGGACATTGTCCTCCCGTCCTTTTGTCCTCACACATCGCATTCCAGAGGGTTTGCGCTTCACATATTTTGTGGTACGTGATATGACTCACTAGTTGTGTCTGTCTCAGGTCCGAACAGGGCCGAGCAATGGATCAGACAGACTGTTATACAGGCCTATGCCATTAAGGGGGTGGCCCCTCCATTTCCGGTTACGGCGCATGCCACCAGGGCAATTGGTGCTTCCTGGGCTTTCCGACATCAAGTGTGCAAGGCGGCGACCTGGTCGTCCGTTCATGCCTTTTCAAAATTCTATAAGGTTGATGTGGCGGCATCTTCGGATGCTTCCTTCGGCCGCAAAGTGTTGCAGGCCGCTGTTTAATGTTGCAACTCCTCCGTTGAGGAGCTCTGCTGGTTTGGAGTGAAGTTTTGGTTGTTCCTTTACTATTTGTTCCCACCCTTTCCTTATACTGCTTTGGGATGTCCCACACATAATCAGTATGATAGCTGTCAGTCCATGGACGATAAGAGAAAATAGGATTTTTGTACTCACCGTAAAATCCGTTTCTCTGACGTCCATGGACTGACACAGCACCCACCCTTCCTTTTTAAGGTTTGTACTGCTTTGTTACGAACTGAGGTCTGCTAGCTGCAGGTGGGAGGGTAATGTCCGGAGGGACCGCCCCCCTGGGCGGGGCTGTTCAGCTCTGGTTTGTTCTAGAATGTTTTAACATCTAACATTCTGCCTAGGTCTTCTCTTGCAAGCAGGGACATATACCCACACGTTTACAGTATCCAGCTGTGTCAGTCCATGGACGTCAGAGAAACTGATTTTACGGTGAGTACAAAAATCCTATTTTTTGTAGAGTTTCCTGGAAAGCTTTTCTAGCAGAAACGCCGCTAAACACTACAAAATTTTTTTTTTTTATTTTTTTTTTTCAGGGGTGTTTTTTTTTTTTTTCTTTTCTTAAGCTTAAAAAAAAATGCTAGTGTGCATGGACCCTTTAGGAGCATTAGCATTTTAGCTCGGTTCACACTAGTGCGATGTGGAAAATCTGCGAATCCACTGCGGGTTCCCACATCGCACCTGACTCGCGATAGGAATTGGATCGCATGGGTGTGAACACCCATGCGATCTGATTCTGGTGCGGACCAAAAAAAAGTCCTGTGCGAGTTTTGGTCTGAATGTTTGTATTGCTGAAATCGCATGCAGTGCGAATCAAATGTGCGCTGTGCGATATCGCGAGTATAAACTGGGACTTAATTGGCCTTTTTGCAGTACATGAAGTAGAAAGGGGAAAAAAAGCTGTTGGTAGCATTTTAGTAGCTTTTAGAAGCAGTTAGGATCCATGCACACTAGCGTGTTTTTTTTTTTTTTTTTTTTTTTTTTTTTTTTTTTTTTTTTTTTTTAGCTCCTAGAAGCTGTTATTAGCATTTTTTTTTCTGCTCTTAAAAGCTAAGTAGAATAACACTATGGGGCTGATTTACAAACGTTTGCGCCATGAGTATCGGCGCATCTGCGCGCGCAACGACAGTTTTGGTATTTTATGAAACATTTGATTAGATAACGCAGCACTATTCCCTATTTACTATAGTGTTCTCGGCGCATGGGAGGAGGCACTCAGTGCGCTACTATGGACCTGGCGCACGACATCTTCAAATCAAAATATAAAGAAGCTGAAAGTGCCAATATAATGGGGCGATGTGCGGTGATGTGAGGAAGTATAGTGACAACTGCCCAAGTAACAAATATGCCCAAAATAGAATGAAAATAACTTTTTCTGAACCAGTCTGCTGCGCCTGCAATTACGTTTTATAACTGCGAGAGGTGTATTTGTGCACTGCGCTGCAATTTCAGTCGTTCAAATGCACCGGTTCACTGCGCCGGCAAAATCTTAGTAAATGTCAAGTCACGTAAATGCATTTGCATAAGTTGGAACAGGCACACCTCCTAAACTTGCCATTGTATAGCAGTCCCTGCACAAAATGACATTTCTAAAGAAAAAAAAAGGCATCTAAAAGCACTCGCGGCTATAATTGAATTGTCGGCTCCCGTCAATACAGAGAAAAGTCTTTGAAAAAATAATAAAAAATGCGTGGGGGTCCCCCCAAATTCCATTACCAGGCCCTTCAGGTCTGGTATGGATATTAAGGGGAACTCCGCGTCAAATAAAAAAAAAACAATTACGTGGGGGTTCCCCCTCCAAATCCGTACCAGCGCCAAACGTAAAAAAAAAATGGTGTGGAGTCCCCCTAAAAATCCACACCAGACCCTTTAGCCGAGCACGCAACCTGGCAGGCCGCAGGAAAAGAGGGGGGGCGAGAAAGCGCCCCCCCCCCTCCTGAACCATACCAGGCCACATGCCCCCAACATGGGGAGGATGCTTTTTGTTCTGGACCCCAAAGCGCCATGTCCCCATGTTGATGGGGACAAGGGCCTCATCCCCACAACCCTTGCCGGTGGTTGTGGGGGTCTGCGGGCGGGGGGGCTTATCGGAATCTGGAAGCCCCCTTTAACAAAGGGGACCACCAGATCCCGGCCCCCCCATATGTGAAATGGTAATGGGGTACAAATGTACCCCTACCATTTCACAAAAAAAGTGTTAAAAATTACAATAGCCGGTTTTTGACAATTCCTCTATTAATGTCTTCTCCTTTCTTCCATCTTCTTCTTCTTTTTTTCTTTGATGCATGAAAAACGCAAAGAAAGTTGATCACATTCATGCCAATGGCATAGTTCACACCACTGCAGTCCGTTCCAGTGCGTTTCAGAGAGGGGAAAAAAAAAATTAGTCATGCTGCATTTTTTATGTACAGAACTGTACTGGACCGCAGTAAAACACATCAAAAACACACTGGAACGTACCAAAAACTCACTGGAACTTACCGGAACACACCTAAATGCACCAAAGACGCACTGCAACACACTTGTCCTTATTAGGGCCAGTTCACACCAGACGCAGTTCCGTTCAGTTCTGTGTGCTTTTTTTCTGCACAAAATGCATGCACAGTGTTTTCCATGTATTCCAATGGCTCTAGTTGGCTCTAGTTTACACCATGCAGTCAGTTTCCGGTTAGTTTCTGCACTGGAAACTGACCGGAAACTGACTGCATGGTGTGAACTAGAGCCAACAAGAGCCATTGGAATACATGGAAAACACTGTGCATGCATTTTTAGTGCAGAAAAAATGTGCACGAAACTGAACGGAACTGCGTCTGGTGTGAACTGGCCCTTAAGTTTAAGTGAAAGGAGGGGGGGGAAAGCACTGGACTGCATCACAAACACATCAAAAATGCACTGAAACGCGTCAAAAACGCGCATGCAGAAAAGCACCTGGAACGCATCCAGACTGCGTTTCTATGCAATCGGGATGCGTTCCAGGTGCTTTTTTGCATGTGCGTATTTGATGCGTTCCAGTGCATTTTTGGTACGTTTTTGATGCAGTCCAGTGTTTTTTTTTTTTTTTTTTTTTTTTTTTCACCCCTACTTTTTTATTAACCATAGATAAGGACAAGTGTGTTCCAGTGCGTTTTTGGTGCATTTAGGTGTGTGCATTTTTTTATGCGGTTTGCAGCGGTCCAGTGCAGGTAAAATGCAGCATGTTCTACTTTTTTTGTGGAACTGGAACACACTGGAACAAACACTGCCATTTAGAACCACATAACCAACTTTCCATCCATTTTTGATGCCTAAAAAACGCAATGGACTGCATGTGGTGTGAAATGGCCCTTAAGCAATTTGGCATATTTTAAAGGCACTTATCCTTGTTTTATTTTTGGTGTTGTCCAAATTTGTGACATTGATATATGTCCCTTAGGGTGTGACCTGGGCCCCCATACCCATTTTAAGGCCAATAACTAGAAGATAAGCCAGCCAAGTGGGGACTAGCAAAATTATCAAGTCAGTTCCCATAGACTGCAATGGTATTTGTTGTATAACTTTTGCCCATGTTAGGCTCTTTGTTTGCCCCCCCGGACCGGGGGGTGTTTGTCCCATCTCTAATTTTGTAGCATGCTGGATGATGTGCTTAATTTTGGACAGAGGGGGCTTATTTTCTGCTAGCTGCATTTGTGTTGGTCTGAGCATGCTCAATAACTCTAGTTTTTTTTTTTTTGGTGCTTTTTGTGTGTGAACAGCACCTGGATATTTCTGGGCATGCTCAGAGAGAGTGTTTATTGGGTTAGTTATTGAAGGACATCCTTAACAGGTGTACCCACTTTGAAGTTCAGTCTCTAAATTGGGTGAACTTGCATTTTGGGTGTTTCATGAACTGTGCATGTGTTTTCAATTGCCTCATTAGCACACAAATCTATGTTATATAAAGCTTGCAGATAGCATTCTCTCCCTTGCCCTGAAAAGAGGCGTGTGTGTGTGTGTGTGGCGCGCCGGCCGGCAAAATGTACATTTTGGTGTCCTTATCGAGTTTGTAACACATGAATTTTATTTGTTATGTCTTTGCAAAACAGATGTTTGTTTTACTTTTGTTGATTGTATTTTTTTGTGTGGGGGATATGTTCCCCTGAAATATTTTTGATGTTGTTAATGTGTGTCATTTGTTCACTTTGATTGTCTGTGCTGCATTATTTTGCTAAATCTTTCTCAAGATGTGACTAATGTTTCAAATTTACCTTCATGTTTTTTTTTTTGCTTACCTTTTTTGTTTTTTCCAAGTCCTGTTTTGTTGACTAATAAAATTTGATTCAAAGTTTGATGTTTGTTTTTTTGTTTTCTATGCAATAAATGTCACAGCTGCAGCTTAACTATGCTTATTGGCATGTCAAAACAAAATGGATATGATTTTGTCTAACCTGGTGCCTTCACGGTAGCATATGCATGTATTGTGTGCTGCCATGGATGGTCACCAGGAAATGAAAAATACAGAGCGGTAAGTATTCAATTTTTATTTTTTACTGCAGTGGTTCTCAGCCTCAGTCCTCAAGTACCCCCAACAGGACATGTTTTGTGAATTTATCTTATCGAGAATTGCTGTCCGAAATACCAAACCATTGACTGTGATTTAAAGCATATGTGCAAGATGAAGGAAAACCTGCAAACATGGCCTGTTGGGGGTACTTGAGAAGGACTGATTTAGAGCACTGCACTTAGAATAGTATTGCCTTGAGCTATTTTTAATTGTGGGCATTTTGAGGGAAAACAAGTAAGTGTTAGAACCCCCCTTTTTTTTTTTTTTTTTTTTTTTTTTTTTTTTTTGGCTTTTTGTCCCTTTTTAGTAATATTGGCTTCACTTCCTGTCACACAGCTAAACAGGAAGTGAAGGTGAAACCCTACCAATGTCTTTTCTTGGAGACACAGATCAATCTAACTATTGTTCCTATTACGCAAATTGCACTCTAGCACTTGTGTACACCCCAAATCATTAGGTAGTTTGGGGTTTAGTAAAGTCAAATCCACTCCGCAGTACAAGTGTAGTTGCTGAAAATCTGAGGGGAAGCACTGGTGATTTTAACATCCAATCATGTAGAAGCAAAGATGGTGTTTTTTTTATTTTCCTTTCATGTCCCCCTCGGATATCCAGGTAGTGCAAAGTGGATTTGCCTTTAGTAAATAAACCCCAAAGTCCAAAATACCTAATAATTTGCACTCCAGCATTTTGCTGGGTACACCCCAATGTACATAATGGGGAAACTATTTAGATTGACCTGTGTGTCCCCAAGGAAAGAAAATTGGTAGGGATTTACCCTCACTTCCTGTGTGGCTATGTGACAGGAAGTGAATTATTTGGAAGGATAAAGTGGCCAAATTTGGGAGTTGTCTTCACCCTATCAGGGGTGCAGACAACCCCCAAAAACTGTCTAGACTTCTAATCCCTCTGCACTCTATCCCCAAGCAAAAATAAGAAAGGATTTCATTTACTTTAACTTTGCAAAGACACCATTCCTAAGTTGAATTGTGATGCATATCAATGGCCCATTTAGACCCTCTTTAATCACTTGAGATCAGCGCTATAGCTGATCGACGGCCACAGCACGGTCCTCAATTGCCGGGAGTCCGTCAATAGATGTCCTCCCCTTCGCGCGCGCGCTGTGGTCACTGAGTCACAGACTTGGGTGACGACAGATCCGAGTAAGGGGCCAATCCCTGCCCCTTACCACGTGATCAGCTGTCAGCCAATGACAGCTGATCACGTGATGTAAACCAAAGCTCAGTAATCGTTTTTGTTTGCTCCTTGCGCTGACAGCGTGAGCATAAAAAAAAAGGCATTCACCGGCTTATGTGCAAGGGACATAGGGCCCGAAGAGGAAGAGGCAATTCTGCATCTGTGACAATCACTAGCCCCTGCCAGTGCCAACTGGCAATGCCACCTCTCAGTGCCCACCCTTGCCACCTTATCGGTGCCCATCAGTGTACATCAATGAAGGAGAAAAATTACCTTTTTTCGAACTAAATATTAACCACTTGCCTACCGTCAAATGAGGTCCTTGACTTTGTGTGGTGACAAAGTCAAGGACCCCCCCTCCCGCCGCCATCCGGTGCTTCTCCGGCGCCGGATGGGAAGCATAGAGATGACCAGATGACCACCGGTCATCTCTATGACCGTCGGAGGCCCGGGCGCAACGTTATGATGTCACGCCGGGTTCCCATATGTAAACCAAGCCGTGATCTTGGCTGTCGGCATGAGATCGTAATTTTTTTTTACCGATCTCATGCTTTCCAGCCTGGAGGAGAGATGTGGGGTCTTATTGACCCTGCATCTCTCCATAAAGACCTGTCACAATAGATTCCTATTACAAGGGATGTTTACGTTCCTTGTAATAGGAATAAAAGTGATCAAAAAAGTGTAAAAAACAAAAAAAAGTAAAAAAAAAATAATAATAAAAAAAAAAAAATTTAAACGCCCCTGTCCCCGGTAGCTCGCGCTCAGAACCGAACACACACGTAAGTCCCGCCCACATATGTAAACGCTGTTAAAACTACACATGTGAGGTATTGCTGCGTGTGTTAGAACGAGTGCAACAATTCTAGCACTAGACTTCCTCTGTAATGCGAAAATGGTAACATGTAAAAAAATGTAAAGCATCGCCTATGGAGATTTTTAAGTACTGAAGTTTGGTGTCATTCCATGAGTGTGCGCAATTTTAAAGCGTGACATGTTGGGTATCTATTTACTCAGCATAACAACATCTTTCACATTATACAAAAAAATTGCGCTAATGTTACTGTTTCGTTTTTTAATACCTGAATACCGTGCGAGATAAAAATTTGCAATGATGGCCATTTTATTCCCTAGGGTGTCTGCTAAAAAAACATATATAATGTTTGGGGGTTCTAAGTAATTTTATAGCAAAAAATTATGATTTTTACATGAAGGAGAGAAGTGCCAGAATAGGCCCGGTGCTGAAGTGGTTAAAATATCCCAATTATTTTTTTTATATTTTATTTTTTTAGTCAGACTTTTGTATTTATAGAAAAAAAACTAACGCAGAGGTCATCAAATAGCACCAAAAGAAAGCTCTATTTGTTTGCAAAAAATTATTAACTTTTCATTGGGTTACAGTGTTGTATGACCGCACAATTGTCATTCAAAGTGCATCAGCGTTGAAAATTGGTCTGGGCAGGAAGGGGGTTTAAGTGGCCAGTAAGCAAGTGGTTAATATAAGGCTACATGCACACGGACGTTTTTCCAGCCACTTGTTTGAGCGTTTTTTGCAACTTAAAAACGCCTCTCCATGTTAGCCTATGGCCTCATGCCCACCATGGCGTTTTTGAGCTGTAAATGGCATAGCCGTTTTTAGGCCCCATGTACACGAGACGCTGGTGCAAAGTCTTCAGAACTAAGGTTGAAACCGGCGTTTAGAAACGCGCGGTTTGTCACGCTTGCATGCCGCGTTGTACCACATTTGCGTCTATAAGCGGTTAGTTAGGAAACATCATAAGGACCCTCCCTAAGCTCAAAAAACAGTATTATTAACTATTTCAGCTATTTTGTGAGACCAGAGTGAGTTGCAGCAGCTGAGAGCAGCAGTGTACTTGTATTTAGCGTGTCACTTGCCACATCACCTGCCACAAAGTTGTGGATTGTCCACTTGCCATGTCACCTGGCACAAGTTGTGGATTGTCCACAATGCAATGCAAGCAATTTCATTTTTTTTTTTTTTATATATATATATTTTTTATGGTTTCTCATCATTTGCCATAATTTTTGAGTTTTTCAATGTAAAAAAATAGGTCACCTTAAACGCTTATAAACGAAAACACGGCTAAATGCCAGTACCGCGTCCTGAAACGTGGAAATCTTTGGCATCTGAACGCATTTTTTGGCTTTCTGAAAAACGAGGTTAAATGCAACTGCCTAAGGGCCAGTTCACACCTTGGAAACGCAGTCCGGATGCATTCCAGGTGCTTTTCTGCATGCACGTTTTTGATGCAGTCAGTGCTTTTTTCCCCCCCTCCTATTTCTCTTAGGTCTCATGCCCACGGACGGACGTTTTAAAAAACGGGCTGTAAGGCTCGATTCACACGAATGCTTTTTTTGGTGCATTTTGCAGAAATGCAGGGAATTTTTTTAACATGGGTTCCTATGGAACATGTTCACATCAATGCATTTTTGTGCCTCTGCGTTTTTGGAAAGGGTCGGGGACTTTTTTTTCCCAGCAAAAAACAACGTTTTGCATGTAATAGAATTCAATGGACCCACATTCAAAACCCAAGTACCACGATTTGCGTTTTTTTTTTTTTAACCTGTTTATAGCTGGTTGTTAACCACTTCAATACCAGGCACTTATACACCTTCCTGCCCAAGCCAATTTCCAGCTTTCAGCGCTGTCCTAATTTGAATGACAATTGCGCGGTCATGCTACACTGTACCCAAACAAGTTTTTTATCATTTTGTTCCCACAAATAGAGCTTTCTTTCGGTGGTATTTGATCGCCTCTGTGATTTTTATTTTTTGCACAACAAATTGAAAAAAACGAAGTTTTTCTTTTTGTTTCTGTAAATTTTTTTTGGTAAATACGTTTTTCTTCTTCAACGACGGGCACTGATTAGGCGGCACTTATGGGTGGCATTGCTGGGCATCACAAAAAAATTGTGCCAAGATGGTACCAGTCAGTGCCCATTTGTGGGCACTGATTGGCATAAGTTAGGCATATTTTTATACATGTGGATGGCCATGGGGGGACTTACCTGGCCATCCACATGTTAGGTGCTTCCCTGGTGGTCCTGGGCGGCATCCTGGTGGTCTAGTGTGGGCATCCGAGGGGGGGCTGCGCTGATAAACAATCAGCGCGGACCCCCCTGTCAGGAGAGCCGTCGATCAGCTCTCTTCTACTCGCGTGTGTCAGACGCGAGTGAGGAAGAGCCGATCAACGGCTCTTCCTGTTTACATCGTGATCAGCCGTGATTGGACAAGGCTCTTTACCGAGATCAGTGTAGTGGTGGGTCAGACTGACACACCGCTCCACCGATCGCCGCGATGCGCGCCCCCCCGGGTGCGCGGTGGCTGTTATCCTGCAGGACGTCAATAGACGTCCAGTCAGGTTGTCAATAGACGTCCAGTCAGGATAACACAACCAATTCCCGGACGTCAATCTCCTATTGACCGGGCGGGAAGTTGTTAATGGCAATGTAAAAAAATAAACATTGCCGGCTATAAAAAAAAAAGGCCCTTGGGTCTAGTATGGATTCAGAGGGGACCCCCCACACCAAAATCCATACCAGACCCTTATCCGAATACACAGTCCGGCAGGTCAGGAAAGGGAAGAGCGAGCGCCCCCCCTCCTGAACCATACGAGGCCGCATGCCCTCAACATGGGGGGGGATGGGTGCTTTGGGGCAGGGGGGCTCTGCGCCCCCCACCCCAAAGCACCCTGCCCCCATGTTGATAGGGACAAGGGCCTCTTCCTGACAACCCTTGCCCGGTGGTTGTCGGGGTCTGCGGGCGGGGGGGCTTTTCGGAATCTGAAAGCCCCCTTTAACAAGGGGGCCCCCAGATCCCACCCCCCATTCTATGTGAATGAGTATGGGGTACATTGTACCCCTACCCATTCACTTAAAAAAAAAAAGTAGTGTTAAAAATGACAGACAGTTTTTGACAAGTCTTTTATTAATAATCTTCTTCTTCTCTGGTCTTCCTCCATCTTCTCCCGCATCTTCATTCTCCGGTCTTCTCCTTCTCCCCCTGCTCCTTCTTCTGCTCTTCTGTCTCCTTTGTCTGGTGTTCTGCTGCCACTCCCGCCGACGACCCTCCTCCGATGCTGTGTCCCGCTGATCTGTCGGCGCCGATGTCCTGCATTACTTAAATAACGGCGGGGGCGTGGCAACAAGATTACGTCATCCGGAGGCCACGCCCCCTTGTGACGTCATGGCCCCATCCTGCCTCGAGGTGATCTGACTTGCGGGGCGACTCGTGTGGAGAACCCTGCAAAAATGTTAACCAAAATTTTGCGTGAGGTTTCCCCCCAGGACGATACCAGACCCTTTGGTCTGGTATGGATCTTGAGGGGAAGCCCCCCATACCAAAATAAATAGTGTGGGGGTTCTGAGCACCCTTATCCGAGCACGGTCTTCATCATCGTCTTCTTCCCTGTTCTCTCAGCCCGATGTTGCCTCGTCGCTGTCTGCCGCTACAATGCCGTGTGTGCAGAGCGCAACGTCTTATATTGGCATGGGGCGTGATCACCGGGTGATGTGACCCCGCATAACGTCACAGTCCCGGGGAATGATGGAACTGTGACGTCATACGGGGGCGGGGTCACCGGGTGGCATCACCCGGTGGCCACGCCCCATGCCAATATAAGTCGTTGCGCTCCACGCACGCGGCATTGTAGCAGCAGACAGCGACGAGGCAACATCAGGTGGAGAGAAGAGGGAAGAAGACGACGATGAAGACCAGGCCCCCGCTAGCAAAAGAGCTGGAAGAAGATAGCGGGGCGCCCGGCAGAAGAACCGGAGATTGCGGAGAAGGCACCAGAGAGCGTGAAGAAGACCCCCTGAGCTGCCTAATAATTACTTTAAAAACCTGTGTTGTGTTTTTTTTATTGACATTTATTTCCACCAGGTGAATGTTTAGGGATACGATGTACCCCATACTCATTCACAGGGTGGGGGCCCCCGGATTCCGATAAGCCCCCCGCCCGCAGACCCTTACAACCAACGGCCAGGGTTGTCGGAAAGAGGCCCTTGTCCCCATCAACATGGGGGCAGGGAGCTCTGGGGGGTGCCCCCTGCCCCAAAGCACCCGCCCCCCCATGTTGAGGGCATGCGGCCTGGTACGGTTAAGGCTCGCTCGCCCCCCTTTCCTGACCTGCTGGGCTGAGTGTTCGGATAAGGGTCTGGTATGGATTTTGGGGGGACCCCCATGCCGTTTTTTCGGCCTTGGGGGTTTCTCTTAAAATCCATACCAGACCTAAGGGCCTGGAGGGGAACCCATGCCGGTTTTTTATTTAAAATTTGGCGTGGAGTTCCCCTTCATGATTCATACCAAACACAGGGGACAGTGAGCGCGAGGCTTGCAGTACCCTGTCGCCGAGAACCAGCGCGATTTGGATCGCGCTGGAAGCATTCTCGAGGGCAGGTACTGGCAAAGGGGCCTGTACTGGAGGCGACTTCAAGTCGGCTCCAGGACACGACTTGAGCGTCTGCTTCATGCTCAAAGCGTGTCCAAGTTGCCTTGCAAAGTCGCGTTGCCCCTGTGTCAACCGGCACACGAGCCGCCCCGGAAGTCGGATCATCTTGATCCGACTTCTGGTGCGACCTCTATTCAAATCAATGGGCTCCCATAGGGAACCATTCATTTTGAATAGACATAAGCGCTGCTGAGATTTTTATTTACTATCACAGTGCACCGCTGGTTCACACGCCCAATTAATGATTTATCCGGCGCACCAATTTAGGTATGAACCGGCGCAGCGCACTGTTGTTAGTAAATCACCCCCTATGTGCACACCACTTTTTAGGCTATTGGCGTTTTTTGAGTTTCAGCATCTAGAAGCAGGAAAAAATATGTTTTTGTAGAGTTTCCTGAACCATATAGTAGAATGGTTTCTTTTAGACCTTGCATGAGAGCAATTGTCATGTGGACATTCACAATTGTAACTCTAATAAGACAGAAAACATAATACATGTGTTTGTATTACTTCCAAAGCGTGCTTATCATCACTGACATGGACCTTGAATAGCACTTACGCTAGGTCACACGGGGATGGCCAAGTGAAGGCCAGTTCACTATACATTCACTACTTATTTTATTTGTAAACTTCATAGTTTGTGGGAGCTTAATCCTTAGTTGCGCACACTTTTTTTTTTTCCTTTGTGCTGGACTTTTTTAATCAGTTTGCAAATTTGCAAAGTAAATCAGGCTTATTTGCATATAATTGGGTATTGCGTATATTCTGTGCTATTATTAATTTCTATTGGAATTAAAAGAAAAAAATGAATACAAATGTAATGTTAATTAAATCTAAATAGCAGGGTATCAAATTTTGCCACCTTGAAATATTTATAACCCAATATCCAGTATTTATTTTTGTCTTTGGTACAACTGTCCCAAAAATTAATATTTTGCTTTTGTGTAGATTAGATTACCAGTAGTTTTTCATATGTCTATCATTGATACTGAATATTATCTCTGCAACCACACTTCCCTTTTTTATTTTTGATTGGTTGCTAGAGGTAACATTACCACTCACTCGTTGCTGCACATCGTTGCTGCTAACTGAGCAGTGGAAAATAGTCCTAACTATTTGACCAAGTAAAGTGGCACATTAATACATTTACTACGAGAGAGTGAGAGACTGCGGACACACTACAGGTGACGATGAGAGACTGCGGACACACTACAGGTGACGGTGAGAGACTGCGGACACACTACAGGTGACGGTGAGAGACTGCGGACACACTACAGGTGACGGTGAGAGACTGCGGACACACTACAGGTGACGGTGAGAGACTGCGGACACACTACAGGTGACGGTGAGAGACTGCGGACACACTACAGGTGACGGTGAGAGACTGCGGACACACTACAGGTGACGGTGAGAGACTGCGGACACACTACAGGTGACGGTGAGAGACTGCGGACACACTACAGGTGACGGTGAGAGACGGCGGACACACTACAGGAGGCGGTGAGAGACTGCGGACACACTACAGGAGGCGGTCAGAGACTGCGGACACACTACAGGAGGCGGTCAGAGACTGCGGACACACTACAGGAGGCGGTCAGAGACTGCGGACACACTACAGGAGACGGTCAGAGACTGCGTATGTACTACAGGAGATGGTCAGAGACCTTTTCAGCAATGCACAGCTTTACAGCTGAACAGCAGCTAAGGATTTAAAATAGCAGTCAGGCAGTCTATAGGTGGAAGGACATACCTGGCCAGCCGGGCTCACCATGCACTGTTAGAAATCGAGGGGCGGGGCTCCCACTCAGATCTCAGCTCCTACTACAGCCGTTTCCTCTCGAGCATACAGGCTGCATGGGGTTGGGTCAAAGCGTCAGTGGAGCTCCCGGCCCGTCCCTCCCTGCTGGCTGGGCAATACAGTGCTGCCTCCCCCCTGAGCATACAGACTGCATGGGGCGGGGTCAGAACGTCAGTGGAGCTCCTGGCCCCACCACTTCTCTGCTGGCACGGGAATACAGCAGTGTTATCATCTGGGCCCCAATTTGCGGGTAGCGTGGGCTCATGGGGTAAATGCTGTGGACCCCCTTAGAAAGGACAGGGCCCAGGGAATCTACCCCGTTTGCCCCGCATTAAAGACTGTCCTGTTTATAAGTTATGGGTAACTGTCAATACTGACAGTAACATTTAAAGTTCAGAGACCCCCCCAGAGTAGTACAGTGTCACTTTGGTGACACTGAACTGCTTTGATGACTGTGTGTTTTTTTTTTGTTTTTTTATCTTTTTCAAAATATTGTGACAAAAAATTACAACTTGAAAAAACTTGCCATGCCTCAGACTGTCTACTTTCCAAAAAGAGCTAATTTGTGGGGCATATGTATTGTCCTGGCATATTAGGACCTCAAGAAATGGGCAGCCAGTACATTAGGATTGATCTTTTTTTTTTTTTAAATATGCACAGTATATACCAGTGTTCCTCAACCTTTTTTCAGTCGAGGCACCCCAGTCTAAGGCTAGGTTCACACTAATGCGGGTGGTTGCAGGTGTGGGATTCACAGCTGTTCACGCACCTGCAACCACCAACAACTAAAATGCAGTATTCTTTACAGATGTGTGGGGCTGCCATTCATTCCTACTAGCACCCCCATGCATCTAAAAACGCACAGTTTTGCAGATGTGGAAACTGCTGGGAAATTTTTCCCAGCCGCTGTGGTTTAAAAATAGTCCAGGAAATGCTTTTCCTGCAAGAAACGCAGGCATAATAGCCCATTCAAATGAATTAGCGGTCGTGCCCAAGCAAACGCGGCTCATGGAGCCGCAATAGTGTGAACCTAGCCTAAGAGTTCCTTTAACATGTTAGGTTGGGGGATGGTAAAACAATCTGGTTAACTACTTCAGCCCCGGAAAAATTTACCCATTTAATGACCAGGCTATTTTTTGTGATACGGCAATTCGTCGTTTTAACTGACAATTGCGTGGGCGTACGACGTTGTACCCAAACAAAATTTAGGTCTTTTTTTTTTCCCCACAATTAGTGCGTTTGTTCTTTTGGTGGTATTTGATCACCTTTTGCGGTTTTTATTTTTCGCACTATAAACAAAAAAAGACCGACCAGTACCTGTGTATTGTCTTGTTGAGTAGTAGTGTCAGGAAGCTAGTTGTTGGGTAATTTGGACAGGGTATAATCCCTAATCCTCATTAAATTAATAGGTACGATGCCCGGCAGGTGTGGAGATGCGTTCCTTGATCTGCACAATGAAAGTCTCATGATTGACCGAATTTCAGGCAGAAAGATCCCACTAACACCTCAAATGTGCCTTTTATTCTCCCCAATACAAGATATACCAATAGCCAGTTCTAGTCTAATCCATACTCTATTTAGCTCTATCCACTGGACCATCGCTTTCAACTGGTGTTCATCCAACGTGCCACAGGTTCTTAACCGTTTGGCAAACCTCAAACTATCAGAGAGAATACACCACACATTATACAGTCAGGTCCATAAATATTGGGGCATCGACACAATTCTAATCTTTTTGGCTCTATACACCACCACAATGGATTTGAAATGAAACGAACAAGATGTGCTTTAACTGAAGACTTCCAGCTTTTATTTGAGGGTATTTACATCCAAATCAGGTGAACGGTGTAGGAATTACAACAGTTTGTATATGTGCCTCCCACTTTTTAAGGGACCAAAAGTAATAGGACAATTTGCTGCTCAGCTGTTCCATAGCCAGGTATGTGTTATTCCCTCATTATCCCATTTTCAAGGAGCAGATAAAAGGTCCAGAGTTCATTACAAGTGTGCTATTTGCATTTGGAATCTGTTGCTGTCAACTCACAATATGAGATCCAAAGAGCTGTCACTATCAGTGAAGCAAGCCATCATTAGGCTGAAAAAAAACAAAACAAATCCATCAAAGAGATGGCAAAAACATTAGGTGTGGCCAAATCAACTGTTTGGAACATCCTTAAAAAGAAAGAACGCACCGTTGAGCTCAGCAACACCAAAAGACCCGGAAGACCACTGAAAACAACTGTGGTGGATGACCGAAGAATTCTTTCCCTGGTGAAGAAAACTCCCTTCACAACAGTTAGCCAGATCAAGAACACTCTCCAGGAGGTATATGTGTGTCAAAGTCAACAATCAAGAGAAGACTTCACCAGAGTGAATACAGAGGGTTCACCACAAGATGTAAACCATTGGTGAGCCTCAAAAACAGGATGGCCAGATTAGAGTTTGCCAAACAACATCTAAAAAAGCCTTCACAGTTCTGGAACAACATCCTATGGACAGATGAGACCAAGATCAACTTGTACCAGAGTGATAGGAAGAGAAGAGTATGGAGAAGGAAAGGAACTGCTCATGATCCAAAGCATACGACCTCATCAGTGAAGCATGGTGGTGGTAGTGTCATGGCGTGGGCATGTATGGTTGCCAATGGAACTGGTTCTCTTGTATTTATTGATGTGACTGCTAACAAAAGCAGCAAAATTAATTCTGAAGGGTTTCGGGCAATATTATCTGCTCTTATTCAGCCAAATGCTTCAGAACTCATTGGACGGCGCTTCACAGTGCAGATGGACAATGACCCGAAGCATACTGCGAAAGCAACCAAAGAGTTTTTTAAGGGAAAGAAGTGGAATGTTATGCAATGGCCAAGTCAATCACCTGACCTGAATCCGATTGAACATGCATTTCACTTGCTGAAGACAAAACTGAAGGGAAAATGCCCCAAGAACAAGCAGGAACTGAAGACATATAAAAACAAAAAATGCAGCGCCCAAAAAGTGTATGAAGGCCCAAACACACAAAGGGATTGGGACAGACAACAAACAGTGAAGAAAGTATACAGCCCACAGAGAGGCCAAGAATGTTAAATTCCAACTGTGCGTCACTCCAGATAATACCTACACATATATATAAAAAATCAAGTGTAGCTGTGTACAGTAAACTCATATAAAAGTCCAATGAGAGTGACAATGTGTGGACTGGAAACGGATGACAGAAATGTTACATGAATGTTGAAACATTAGAACATAGTCCCCATATAATAAATCCAACGAGACTTTGAGATCATAGGATACGTATGTTCATAAATCCATAGCACCCGGGGATGTGACTCCAACACCAGGGATGGGGGAAAGAAATGAATACTCTTACCCCTATATGTGGACGCACACACCAGCGGTGGTGAGTCAAACAGGCAGAAGATGTAAGTGTAGACCACACTGGATCTGTCCTCCTGGAGCAGCAGCAGATGAAGCAAACTCAGGGAATCTAATCCTCTCCAGGATGTAGGCACGAAATTTCCAAGACGTCAGTGTATCAAAGATCACATAAAAAAAATGGAACAGAGGAGACTCCTCATAGTGCAGGTTCAGATGGCAAGATAAAAATCACATTTATTCAGGAACAAGTCACAAAACACACATGGTGTGAAAAATAAAACAAGAAAACATGCAGGCTTCCATGCAGAGACTTGCAAATATGGTGATCACAAAAATAGTTTCAAATAACGGCGTAGCAGCAAAGCAGGTTCATGTACCCGACATGTTTCGCATAAGGAATGCATCAACTGGGGCATGAACCTGCAGGAAAATACCACGCCATAATATACATGTAACATAATTGCTTGGACTCACCACAGCTGATGTGTGACCTCCCCATAAGAGAGGCTATCCAATCGCAAACAAGAGTTACCCACCTATGTGTTCGTCATTCAACACAGACTGACAAAGCAAAAGGGGCCGCGCACGGAGATGAGACATGACGTCTCAGCTGGCATGCGTCATCACGCCGCCAATCCGAGGAGTGAATGCGTTCCTTGTCCCACGTGCGTCGTATCATGTAAGCGACGCACGTAATGACGTCATCATACTGACGCTGGGGAACGTCATCACGCAACTCCTCCAGGAAATGCTTGCGTTCCATATCTCCGTCGTGAGGTCCATATCATGAACCGCAACAGGAAGTGCGTCCAGAGACAGACAGACAGCCTAGTAACAGCACCGATAACAGCCCCTCAATGCTTTCAAACAGTCAGCACAACTACAAGCAGAGCTTGGCTAGTAGAAATGACGGACACAAAAGGGGGCAGACATAATTGATATACCCTGAAAAGTATTGGTCTATAGCACCAGTACAATGCAGGGATCATTTATAGCACAAATGAGATCTGTGCAAATAAATATAAAAACATTCTGAAAAGTAAAAAAAGTACAATATTGGCAGTATATGACAGCTATACAGAAATGTAAAAAATCATTAATACCAAAGAAATGTGGATCAATATACTATTGTACCACAAGGTGCAAATAACCCACTACAGATAATCATCCACAATCCACATCATATAAATAGACATGAGATGTGTAGCAGGAATGAAAAACATAAAATGTTAAAAATAACCATACATAATATATATGAATAATAATATAAAAATCATGTATTTATATGAAGATATATGAGCCAGAAGTGTGCTCTAGCTAACAGTGGTAAATAGAATATTGGAATAATAAATCCTAAAATGAGATGATCTATGACATAAACGGAACCAGGAAAGTAGACAGAAAATTACAAGTAGAAGAAAGGCATGGATGAACGCCCCCACATCAATATAAAAATAAGACATGGAGATAGATTATTCTAAATTAGGCCTTGTTAATAAAGGAATTAATGTCCCAATCGATGTTAAGCCCAAACGGAGAATAGCATCGAAGTTGGTAAATCCAGAAAGTTTCCAATTGGGAAACACCCCTGACGCGAGACTCCCCTCTCCAGTGAGGGACAAAATGGTCAATCACCTGGAATTTGGTACCTATAACCTTCTTATTATGAACATGGAGGTAATGTCTAGGTACACTATGGTTTGTGCGACCTTTTTTAATGCCGGTAATGTGTTCATTAACACGAATAGAGAAGTTACGAATAGTACGTCCCACATACTGCTTATTACATGGACATGTAATAAGGTAAACAATAAAACTTGTAGTGCATGTGGTAAACTGTTTCATATGGTATATGGTGGAGGTAGTAGAGGATGTAAAACTGGCACTTCTACTACGCCCAATAACATTGTGAATGCACACATTACAGCGTCTACACGGATAGTAGCCCTTCATATCAGGAAAAAGAGACGGACATGATTTGTCCGGAGGGTCGACTACATTAGAAGCAATCTGGTTGCGAAGAGATGGAGCTCCTCTATAAACAACACCTGCCCGATCTGGGAGCACTGGGCCCAACAGGGGATCGTTCTTAAGAACTCCCCAGTGTCGGTTCAGAATATGCTTGATCCGTCTATGCTGTATAGAGAATTGGGTCACAAAGGACCACCTAAATCGTGGATCCGGTGGACGTTTAGGACGTTCAACAACTAGAGACTGTCTGTCCAGCAAAGACACCTTTGCGATTTCTGTATCTATAGCAGACGGAAGATAACCTTTCTCAACAAATCTTGACTTGAGGGTGTCCGCTTGTATGTAGAAATCGTCAAGATGTGTACAGTTTCTCCTGACTCTAAGTAGTTGACTAAATGGTACAGATTTGAGCCAAGAGCTGTAATGACAGCTGTCGATTGGGATATACCCATTACGATCTGTTGGCTTAAAAAAAGTTTTTGTCACCAATCTTTGGTCCACAACTGAAATCTCTAAATCCAAAAAATGGATAGTGTTACGACTCATCTCATAGGTAAGCACAATGCCCATATCATTATCGTTCAGGGTGACCATGAAGTCATGTAAAGACTCCTCATCACCCTTCCATAGGAGGAGGATGTCGTCAATATACCTTGCCCACAGAACTAGTTCTGGGCGTTGCAAGGCATAGACGACATCCTCCTCCCACAGGGCCATAAAAAGGTTCGCAAGACTAGGGGCGAACTTGGCGCCCATTGCGACACCTTTGGTTTGCAAAAAAAACTGGCCATGATACCAGAAATAGTTGGACTGAGTGGCAAATGTTAACAAATCCATAATATAGCATTGTTGGACCTGAGGTATCAGACCAGACATGGCCATAAAATGTTTCACCGCGTGCAATCCTAGTCTGTGCGGTATGCACGTATATAGTGATGTTACATCTGCAGTAACGAGAATGCAATCTCCACTAAAGTCAACATCTTCTAAAAGACGTATAGAGGCTCCAGTGTCTTTTAGAAAAGATGGAGTGGATTGAACAAGCGGTTGTAGATGGAAATCAATGTAACGACCAATGCGGGATGTCACAGAGTCAATCCCGCTTATTATGGGTCTGCCAGGAGGGTGTAAAATGTTTTTATGGACTTTCGGGAGATAATACATAATGGGAATTCTAGGTGCAATCGGCACCAAGAAGTCTCTCTCCTTTTTGTCCAGAATTCCTAACTGGAATCCCTTATCTAGCAAATTATTCAGATCTTTCTTAAATACTTTAGTGGGATCTCTATTCAGGGGCATGTAAGTGCTAGTGTCATCAAGGATTCTGCACATTTCGGTGTGATAATCTAATTTATCCAACACAACTAGACCACCCCCCTTATCGGCAGGGCGGATTATAATGTCCTTGCGTTCACATAAGGTTTTTAAACCTGCCTTAATATCCGGATAATCATAGATTTTGGCCTTAGGTAATGCCTCAAGGTCCCCAAGGACCAAATCTCTAAACACCCTAATATTATTATTCATATATATTATGTATGGTTATTTTTAACATTTTATGTTTTTCATTCCTGCTACACATCTCATGTCTATTTATATGATGTGGATTGTGGATGATTATCTGTAGTGGGTTATTTGCACCTTGTGGTACAATAGTATATTGATCCACATTTCTTTGGTATTAATGATTTTTTACATTTCTGTATAGCTGTCATATACTGCCAATATTGTACTTTTTTTAAGTATATTTTTACTTTTCAGAA
This sequence comes from Rana muscosa, assembly GCA_029206835.1. NCBI lineage: Eukaryota > Metazoa > Chordata > Amphibia > Anura > Ranidae > Rana > Rana muscosa. Next base: position 381,818,350 of record CM055122.1, on the reverse strand, counting down.
TGTTTTTATATTTATTTGCACAGATCTCATTTGTGCTATAAATGATCCCTGCATTGTACTGGTGCTATAGACCAATACTTTTCAGGGTATATCAATTATGTCTGCCCCCTTTTGTGTCCGTCATTTCTACTAGCCAAGCTCTGCTTGTAGTTGTGCTGACTGTTTGAAAGCATTGAGGGGCTGTTATCGGTGCTGTTACTAGGCTGTCTGTCTGTCTCTGGACGCACTTCCTGTTGCGGTTCATGATATGGACCTCACGACGGAGATATGGAACGCAAGCATTTCCTGGAGGAGTTGCGTGATGACGTTCCCCAGCGTCAGTATGATGACGTCATTACGTGCGTCGCTTACATGATACGACGCACGTGGGACAAGGAACGCATTCACTCCTCGGATTGGCGGCGTGATGACGCATGCCAGCTGAGACGTCATGTCTCATCTCCGTGCGCGGCCCCTTTTGCTTTGTCAGTCTGTGTTGAATGACGAACACATAGGTGGGTAACTCTTGTTTGCGATTGGATAGCCTCTCTTATGGGGAGGTCACACATCAGCTGTGGTGAGTCCAAGCAATTATGTTACATGTATATTATGGCGTGGTATTTTCCTGCAGGTTCATGCCCCAGTTGATGCATTCCTTATGCGAAACATGTCGGGTACATGAACCTGCTTTGCTGCTACGCCGTTATTTGAAACTATTTTTGTGATCACCATATTTGCAAGTCTCTGCATGGAAGCCTGCATGTTTTCTTGTTTTATTTTTCACACCATGTGTGTTTTGTGACTTGTTCCTGAATAAATGTGATTTTTATCTTGCCATCTGAACCTGCACTATGAGGAGTCTCCTCTGTTCCATTTTTTTTATGTGATCTTTGATACACTGACGTCTTGGAAATTTCGTGCCTACATCCTGGAGAGGATTAGATTCCCTGAGTTTGCTTCATCTGCTGCTGCTCCAGGAGGACAGATCCAGTGTGGTCTACACTTACATCTTCTGCCTGTTTGACTCACCACCGCTGGTGTGTGCGTCCACATATAGGGGTAAGAGTATTCATTTCTTTCCCCCATCCCTGGTGTTGGAGTCACATCCCCGGGTGCTATGGATTTATGAACATACGTATCCTATGATCTCGAAGTCTCGTTGGATTTATTATATGGGGACTATGTTCTAATGTTTCAACATTCATGTAACATTTCTGTCATCCGTTTCCAGTCCACACATTGTCACTCTCATTGGACTTTTATATGAGTTTACTGTACACAGCTACACTTGATTTTTTATATATATGTGTAGGTATTATCTGGAGTGACGCACAGTTGGAATTTAACATTCTTGGCCTCTCTGTGGGCTGTATACTTTCTTCACTGTTTGTTGTCTGTCCCAATCCCTTTGTGTGTTTGGGCCTTCATACACTTTTTGGGCGCTGCATTTTTTGTTTTTATATGTTATTTTTGCAATATGTCTATTTGCTGATGCGGGCAGCCACGATTACACTTTATTCACCCAGTAGCGCAACTTTTCTCTTTCTTGCATTTTTTCTAGGAACTGAAGACAGTTGCCGTAGAGGCCTGGCAGAGCATCACCAGGGATGAAACCCAGCGTTTGGTGATATCTATGCGTTTCAGACTTCAGGCTGTAAATGACTGCAAAGGATTTGCAACCAAGTATTAAAAAGTGAAAGTTTGATTTATGATTGTTAATCTGTCCCATTACTTTTGGTCCCTTAAAAAGTGGGAGGCACATATACAAACTGTTGTAATTCCTACACCGTGCACCTGATTTGGATGTAAATACCCTCAAATTAAAGCTGAAAGCCTGCAGTTAAAGCACATATTGTAAAGGGGTATACTGCACTGGGCTAAAAAAAATTGTGTATATACCAAAGGAAGCTGCCAACACTGCTAAATAGAAAAAAGCTAGTATAGTAAGGAAAATAAAAAATGTAGCGCTACCTAGGCAAAATTAAATATGTGAACAAATGAATACACAACATAAACATATAGATAATCATATATAGTGAACACGTGTACCACCCAAAAGTAACGTGCGTGCTGAGTGTCTCTATTGCTAGAGTATTCAAACAATAATATGATAACCCATATTACTAAACAGAATGGGAATTATGATCAAATCAAATGAAGTCCATCAAAAGAAAATCAATACAGTGTCCAAATAGTGAAGTTCAATCCGAAAAAAACGTGTTCAATCAAGGTGTGAGCCTGCGATACAGAATTTTCAGTGTATAGGACTGATGTGAGAACCACCACCAAGGATAAGTTGAAGGAGGCTTACCAGAGATCTCAGATTTGGAGAGGCATACGCCACCCAAATCAGAGAAAGCTTAAGGGTTAATGGAACCCAGTGTGGATGGTCTTGAGTTGGAGGGTGGTCAGGAGTCAAAGCGGTTGATCAACTTCAATCAGACAGGGTATCCAACACGCAAATCACCAATGCATATAAGAGCTCGGTATCCAAAATGCATACGTGTAAAGATAGAAAAAATCCACATAGCATGATACCGTTTGGAAAGGGTTTAATGGCAAAACATAACAATGGAACACTCACATTTAAGATGGTTTAAAAAGCATGGATTCAGGTACAGGAGCGATGTGTACGGACAGGTCCACCCGACTAGTTTCGACAAAATAGTCATCATCTGGGGTAAGGACTTTGTCCCACACACATCGCAATTAAATGAACAACTTGACCTCCCTGATCCCGGAAGTGAACCGCCAATACCTCACTTCCGGTTTTGATTTTTTATCCTGGATGGTCAAATAGCACACAAAAATACTATGTACTCTGACTATACATAATACATTTAAAACACTGTTTAATAATTAAAATTGGAGGAGGCTATGGGTCACCTGTATGACAGTGTTGACCAAGCCTCTATTTCAAACCTGAGGGTATCTGCATTAACTAAGCTGCGCTGGACTGGACTCAAGCCTCGCTATGAAAACGAGGCCCGGATCCAGCGCCTGCACATCACTTCCGTCATGGAAAGAACCGGAAGTGGCAGCCAAGCCTCGTTCCTGAAAGCGAGACATAGGCCTGCCACTTAACACGGCCGGTAAATGCAGTGAACTCCCCCTAGTGGAACCAAACCTCGCCATGAAAACGAGGCCTGGATCTAACTCCAATACGTGTCATCAGTAACTCCAATACATCCTACAGATCCTTTTCTGCAAATGTTATATAGATTTATAATTAATATATGTACTTTCTCATATATGTCTTTACTCAGATATAATCTAAATGACTCTCACTTGTACATTTTCTTCCACTGTTAAAATCTTGTACTATGACCTTTTCCATAATAAAAACCGTTTGTAAACAAAAAAAAATTAATAGGTACGATGCCCTGCGGATGTGGAGAGGGGACTCTGTGTACATCTTGCGGCATGTATGCGTTCCTTGATCATCCGATCGAGGGCGAATACTGCTGTGGAAAATTGTAAGCACATTTGTTTCCCTGGAAGCACAGGTTCTGAATCTGGGGAAGCAACCTACAGCAATGAGAAGACCCTCCACACTAAAGGAGAGCTGGAAATGTACCCGGCAGGTGACGGCAAATAACGAATGCCGCATCTAAGCAAATGGAATGGAACTAAAAAATAAACCAATACATTTTTATTATTCGTTACGTTCCATTCGTTTAGATACGGCATTCGTTTATTACTGATAATTTGTAACTTTGGATAAATTCGTTTTCGTTACGTTCACTAACGGCCAAATTTGAAAGGAAATTCCAATACCTATAATTTAATAGTTATTAGTTCAAATTTTCAAATTTTCTTTCTTTTGAATTTTTGGATTTTCATTCTTATTTTTGGATTTCCGAATTAACGAATTTAGAAAAATTCATTAAACGAATTTGAAACTAAACTAATTGCACATGTCCAGCAATCTGCAATACAGTTTGTTAAAATCTCTGCAATGTACATAATTTCCCAGAGGGGAATGTGTGTTTTTTTTTTTTTTTTTTTATTTACACCAAAATTGGAGTTACGCTTTAACGAATCTAACTAAACTAAATTGGTTAAATCACAAAAGTTTTTTTTTTTGTTTTGGACATGTCTGATTGCACCCCCTGTTGGATTGGGTGGGCATTCTCTACCACTAGTGTGAACAAGCCCTAAAAAAGCAGTCCTGCTTAACTAGCAGGATCAAAAGTAAAGTTTATAGTGTGTGTATGTGTGTGTGTGTGTGTGTGTGTGTGTGTATGTGTGTATATATATATATATATATATATATGTGTGTAGCGGGGTCCTCAATTTAGTGGGATACACTTGGGGGTAGTGTGACCCAAGTGTGTAATTGTGTTAGGGTTCAGACCCCTTTTTGTTATTCGTGGAGGATTGGGTGGTGTAATATTCTCCTTGACCAGTGGGTGTCAGTGTACCTACTGGCTCAGGGTAGAATCACTACCGGAGTGCTACCCTTCTTTGTCCCTTCCTGGAGATGGTACGGCCGGGGCGGGGAACCCGCCGTGGTGTCGACGGGGGGAGATAAAAGGGGGAGACGCCCTCGCCACAAGGTCTTCTTCGGGGATCATCTCTTCATGCACCTTCAGCCTGGGTGCGGGCGGTTCAAGGTTCCGGCCTAGGCGCCCTAGGCCTGGCCGGAATGAAGATGGGGTCCATCCCAGGCACCTTCAGCCTGGGGTGAGGTACTATTGAGGAGGCCTGGGACCCGGTGACTCCGACTGGGTCCCGCGAGGGTGGAGTTGCTCCAGGGCGCCCCTTGTGAGGGGGCCTGCATCTGAGGTGAGGAGGCTGGAGAGGTCACCCGTTCGAAGACCCGGTGTAGTGTCAACCCGGTGACGGATGGGCCTTCGGTAACTCCCTTGGAGGACATCTTCCCCTGATAGAGGCCGCAACGCCACGGAGGTATTCATGTCAAGACTCCTACAACCCTTGGTCATAGCACAGGGGGTGTGGGGACCCAGATCAGTATAGTGCCTCGACCTGCTCATCCCACCGTATCATGCCATCGCATTGCCTGTATGTGGAGATCCGAAATAAACCAACAGTGGGACTGTGATCGGTGTATGGACTCTGTTAATGGGAGCAAAGGGTGGTTTCTGCACGATAGACTCGGTACATGCTCAGGACACACCGGCCCGAGGAAACATCAGGTATTGGCCTTCACCTCGCCCGCCGTTGCGGGGAGGACATGGGCCGTAGCGCACCTCACCCTGTCGCGTGACATACCCCTAGCTAAAGAGGACAGGGTGAGGGGGTGGCTACATATATACGCACACACACACTCGGCTGACCTTTCCCTTTCATGTCTGGCTTCGGCGCCAGGAGAAATGCTTATATATATTCAGTCGCTTTTTACTCTCGCAGTCCTTCACTGTATGAGGATGCCAAGCAGGTCAGCAGTCTGGGAGAAGCCTCCAGACTCCCCCGCCCCAGGGCTCTGTGCATTGTCGGCTCTGCTCATTAACTCTCACTTTACTGAACCTTTGGAACTTTGACTCCTCAGTCTTTTTTCTTCTCCCTTCTCACACACCTACACGTGCACCGACAGAGCAGGAAACATCCCATCCCACAACCCAGGAGAGCGCATCCCAGCAAGCTATGCGGGTGTCAGGCCCTTCTTAACCAATGATAATGTCATCGTTGGCAGGATGCGGCCCGCTCAGCTTTCCCAGTGTCTATAGCATCCGCGGACCGGCACTGCTGTAATCAAAAAAGTTTTAACTGGCAAGAATAATCTTTTACCAGATGCCTGCCTGGTTAGGAAAGTTTTTGGTCATTTTGCTGCGGCACCCCTGAGACATGTAGCCGAATACATTTTGGCCTAAACTTTATATAGCAATTTGATTTTTAAAATGTTTTTTATATTGGACATGCTTTAGAACAGAAAGAAGAAAATTTTGTGTTTTTTGTATTTTTTATCAATTTGTTTCTCAATTTTTGCTCTTTTTTTTGTTTTATATATAAAAAAAATAAACAACCCAGTGGTGATCAAATACCACTAAAATAAAGCTGTATTTTGTGTGAAAAATTTATATAAATTTCATTCGCATACAGTGTTGCATGACCGTGCAAATGCCAGTTAAAGTAACACTGTTTTAAATAGCAAAAAATGCTCTGAGCATGAAGAGCGTAAAACCTTCCGACGTGGTTAAAAAATGTACTGTTGTTTTTTTGTTTTTACAGATTGTAGCCAAGGGCATTCCAATGCATGCTAGAATGATTCATACCCGTAATGGAAAAATATACTCTATACCTTATGGAAAGCGACACCAGGTAATGTTATACAAATCGCAATCTGCTGCATGGAATCGCATTACTGCACACTATTTCCTGCTCCTGAGGCGTTTAGGATCTGAAGTCAAGAAAATAGATCCCAAACATGTCAAGGTTTAAAATTGTGTGCGCTCTTGAAATCACAAAACTATGGTACCCAAAGTTCTCCAGCCTTTAAAGGTTATCAGTATAAAGTTTACTGAATGTTTGCTTTATTCATGTAAAATTCTATAGCAGTAAGAGTTATTCCATTGTTCTCCTTGTCAGATTTTCTGTAATGTATACTATCATGGCTTTTTTTTTTGTTTGTTTGTGTGTGACCTGGTGATTACATATTTATGCAGATTTTAATTTTGTCAAATAAAGTGTGTATATGGATATGTGTATGTATATGTGTTTTATAAAAATCATTATTTTTCACTTCAGTATATACTGTCAGTTGATCGAGCAAACTTGAACAAAGAATTGCTGGATGGTGAGTGATACATGTTTGTATATTTTATAAAACATTATTTCAAGTTGCTTTGCACAAGAACCCAAAACTGCAAGCATGACACAAGCACGCTGCCATTTTATAAGCCTAGGTTCACACTTGTGCTTGCGTGTTTGCATGCATACTTCATGGGTTCAGCAGCCCATTCATGAGTGCCGATGCATAGCCTCATGGCGCCTCGTGCATCTGCTAAAGAGCAGCACGTTTCTGTGCAGGTCAGGAAAGCGCACAATTATACATGTATTCCTGACCCCCACATCTGCGTTGGCAGACCTGTCACTAGAGCTATATTCCCTAAGAGGGCTTTAATGCAGGCAGTTATTAGAAAATATACTGCTTCTTTACAGATACTACAAAAAAAAGAAGCAAACTGTAAAAAATAAGCTAAAATATATTTAAGTATCACTTATTAAAGTGTATGCAAACTCTATCCCGGAATCTTGTTCATATTTTCTACCCTTTTTGGCCTGTTAAATCTACCCTATAAAGCATTTTGTTACATATTCTTATCATGGATGTAAAGTTAGTATGTATATTGCAGATATAAGGGGAGTGGGTAGGTTTTGGGTATTTTTGTAAAAAGACAACTGGGTAGGGCTGACGCCAAACAGCCCACACAAATGCTGTGTGCTCTCACCTTACAATAGGACTTGGAACCCAACTGCATTTCTGGCATTTTCTCTACATTTTACACGTTCTTTTTTTTTATTATTTAAATTTAGTGTTTAATATATTTTTATTGAAAGTTTTTACTACACATTCTTTAAAGCAGTGGTTCTCAACTCCTGTCCTCAGGACCCACTAACAGGCCAGATTTTAAGTATTACCTTGGGGAGATGCAGACTAAAATCCTGCAATCCCTGAGCAGCAAATTATATCACCTGTGATGCATTTCAGTTATCTTGCAAACCTGGCCTGTTAGTGGGCCCTGAGGACTGGAGTTGAGAACCACTGCTTTAAAGGAATAAAGCCTATACATTTTGTCAGCTTGTGGTAAGTCTAGAGGATCATCTTTGGCAATCATGCACCTAGTATTTTTTTTTGGAAGGGGTGAAGAATGCAGCACGGATGTTACCCTTGTGACATATCATTTTAACATGATTATTTTTTATACTCCTTAACAGCTGCTGAAAAGTATCCAAATGTGAAGATGCATTTTGATCACAAATTAAGTGACTACAATGTTGAGTCTGGCACACTGGTTTTTCGTAGGTAGGTTGTATAAAATGTATTGAAGCAGTATTTTTCTACTATATACTACTTGCTAATGTTGGTCATACTACTAAAATAATGCAATGTAATAATAATCAATATGATTGGTGAATTATATTTTAAATTTATTATCTGAAATCTTGCACATTGTAGGGATAAAGAACCATGGATAAATTTACTTCAAATGTAAATTAAATGTCACTCTAAGGAAGTCTTAAAAAATTACACTTGACTGCTCGCATTTTGCGAGTGGAATTTAGTGCAGGGCGAGTGAGGACCAGGCTGACCGTTTCCCTGCTGATCGCTTCTGGCAGAATTTTCTATGGCCATTTGTATTGTCTTGATAGCAATAATATAGAGTTAGGTTTAGTAAGAGCATATGTTTACAGAGGCTCCCCCCCCCCCTCCATTGATATATAAATAAACCAGATGGATAGGTTTTGGAGCTGAGACAGGAAGTTGTCGGCAGGAGTTAGAGGGGAGGAGATTTAGCTTTTGAAAGAGACCTGTTCGGAAAAGATGTGTTTGGAAGGACGATGGAGTAACACATGGCTGCCGGAAGCTGGATAACTTTGGACACATTTTAAGTTGGACTGAGCAAGGAACCATGAAGGACATTACATCTTAAACCCTAAGTTGAGTAACTGTTTAGTTTTACTTAATGCGTACATATTGTACATGCTTATACTTGTAGGCATATTTTGTAACCTATGAATTGTTGTATTGTGCATCCTACAGTTGTATGTGCAGCTTTTCTGTTTAGTAAAGCAGTATATGATCCACTACAGAAGTGTAAGCTTCCTTGGTTTTACAGCAAGAACCTTAATAGATAGACTCAAAGCATAACACAGAAGCAGTGCAGGCTTTTTTACAGGACATCAAAGTGCCGGGGGGGATTGCTCTCCCCCCCCCCCCGGGCCGCTCTGATGTCCTGTAAAAAAGCCTACACCGCTTGTGCCAGAAGAGATCAGCAGGGAAACTCTCAGCCAGAGGACACAGAGCGGCGGGGCCGGTCTGCCCTGGGGCCACTTCGAGCTGAGGCTGCAGCGCTTCTCTTTCTTTTTTCTCTCGCTCTCGCTGTGTGTCACGGAGCTGGGTCTGTGTTCAGCAGCGCTGTAACAAGGTCCTGATTGAATCAGTCTTCCGCCTATTACACAAGTCTGTCTGGGGGGGGGGGTGGGACCCTGTTACAGTGCCGCCGAACACAGACCCAGCTCCGTGACACACAGCGGGAGATGCCTGCTGTGTGTGTGTGTGTGTGTGTGTGTGTGTGTGTGTTCCATCATCCAGGGAATGGTGTGTCTGTATTGATGATGGGCGGAGTGAGGCTGCATTCATGGGCACAGTGAGGCTGCACTGATGGGTACTGATATGCTTTATGTTGATATTGTTAAAGTTGTTAATATTTATTTTTGGAACTTAATTCTGCATAAAACATTTAACAGTGTAATTTCATGAGATAATTTACAAGGGCGTGTTTAGGGGCGGGTGGAGGGTTGGGTGGGGCAACTGGTGGTGAGTAACTCTTAAGGCCTGGCTAGTGTCTCAGGACTCAAAATTTTGAGCCCTGCTCTAAGGTATTGAAATAACTTACCTGAGCAGGTATAGCTAGCTGCTGCACCAACAAACTAAACTTCCTGAGCTCTTTAAACTCCAGTACAACTAACCTGCAAAGATACTGGAATACAATTTTATGTGTGTGAAAAGAAATGTACTTTGGGAACGTCCCACGTTTATTTTTCAAGCCCCTGTACACCACCTAAGCATCTAATCAATCTGTTTACATTTCATGTAACATTATTATATCAATTCCACTTTGCTGTGAAAAAAATCCTACCCTGAACACTTACAAACGTTGCAAAAATTTTAGCAACCATGATTGTACATGCTGCCTTTTTGTACTGGAACTAGCACCCTAACTAATAAAATGTTTGGGCCACTGTTTACCAACTAACAATCCACTGCCATGGAGGCTGCTATGCATATTTAATGTCTAATTTTTATATTGCATATATTTTGTAATATCCATATATATTCTGTATATTTGCTGTGAGAAAAACAGTTCTTCCCAAGTTGGTTACATTGGAAGGATTTTTGAAACTTTATTGCACATGCCCACCTGCTGCCATTTTTGTATTGAAACAAACACTTACTTTCTACTTCCCTCATTCACTTTTTTTACTTTGAGTACTTGGTTGTATGCGCTTCTTGTGCAAAATTGCAAAGAAGGTTTACAATGCCAGAGAACATTCATAAGCTCAGGGCAGCCATCCGAAAATGTTGGGCTCCTTTAAACAGCTTTAGGCCTGGGCCCGCCCGAGCCTGATCAACATTCCCCAGGGCTTGCCCACGGGCCATTCCACCAAATCCACACACCGGCCACCTCACCTGTACGCACTCAGCCCCCCCCTCATCCTGGTATATATGCCAGCCCCCCTCACACCTGTGTGTATATATGTCAGCCCCACCCCCTTACACCTGTATATACAGTATGTCAGCCCATCCCTCAATCCTGTAGATATGTCAGCCCCACCCCTCCACACACCTGTATATATGTCAGCCCCCCGCACCTGTATAAATGCCAGCCCCCCTCACACCTGTATATATGTCAGCCCCCCCACCGGTGTTTATATGTCTGCCCCACACATACTGTGACAGCAGGAAGGTAAAGTCACCTGGTTGCATCCAGGGGGGTAGATATATTTCGCCCAGATTCAGGCTTTACGCCGACTTATACAACTAGGTGGAGAGTTGTATAAGGCTAGTGGGCTCATGGATGACTCATACCTCTAGGGAGAGTGTGGGGCGTCGTGCAGACAGAGATGAGGAGACCAGCTGAACCTTGTCAGCTCATTTAGGCCTCTATAAGAACTCCCAGCTTCATTAGATGTTAGCTCATGCCTGGAACCAGACCTGTGTGGACTGTCTAGGGAGAGTGAACCCCTGTGCGGTGAGGCAAAGCCTGTGTGGCTATTTGTTTGGACTTTTACTAAACCAGGGACTTAGGGACTAGGACAGCACTAGGCTGATCCCAGTTGTTAGTTAGGAAACCTGTATGTTTAGTCAGAGGTCAACTTGACCAGGATTTATTTTGGTTATGTTTCTTTTGCTTTGCTGTGTTTTGTCACTGTAAATAGAAAATAAACCGCACCTTTTTTTGATTTTGAAAACCACAACCTCCGTTTGCTGGGCCTGTTTTGTGTGGGGAGCCCATCCCGGGGGTCACACACACCCGCTGCCGAGCTAACCCCCTCACAGTTGGTGGAGAACCAGTGGCAGTTTTTTTTAAGCCAGCATGGAGGAGATACTGAAGCAGCTGGCTCTAGCAAATGCCAATCAACAGCAGACAAATGCAGGTTTGCAAAGGAGCCTTGCAGCCCAGCAGCAGACAAACGCAACTTTGCAACAGAGTCTGGAGGCTCAGCAACGAGCCCAGCAGCAATCTGAGGCCCGCTTCATAGACCTGTTGCAGAAGCAAGAGCAGAGACTACAACAACAGATGGAAGCAGTAATGCAGCAACGTCCGCAGACCAGTGAGGAAAGCCGTCCCACTAATACCGCGTCCTTTGGGGTGAGTCGTTTATTGACAAAAATGACTGGAGAGGATGATCCAGAGGTATTTTTGACCACATTTGAAAGGACCGCTGAAAGAGAAAAGTGGCCTGAGGAGCAGTGGGCTGGACTGGTGGCTCCTCTGTTAACTGGTGAATCGCAGAAAGCTTACTATGACCTAGAGCCTAACCAAGCAAAAGACTATGTGATGCTAAAAGCTGAAATATTGGCAAGGCTGGGTGTCACCCAGGCTGTCCGGGCTCAGCGTGTGCATAACTGGACTTTCCAGCTTGGAAAACCCCCCAGGTCTCAAATGTATGATCTCATTCACCTGAGCAGAAAGTGGCTACAGCCAGAGACTTTGTCCGCACCAAAGATTGTGGAACGTGTTGTAATGGATCGGTTTTTGAGAGCTCTTCCTACTGCCATCCAAAAGTGGGTAAGCCATGGAGACCCAGAGACGGCCGATGGTCTTGTGGATCGTGTGGAGAAATACTTGGCTACAGAGAACCTGACGGCCTCTTCCAGAGACACTCGGACTTTCCACCCTAAGACCAGACCATCCCCAGGGGCGGATAAGAGGATTCCAAGGGGTGAGGGTGGAGAGAGTGAGAGGGTGGGAGCTCTACCCCAAGTTTGGCGAGAACAGCCTGGGAAATCAGCGGCTCAAGAGGCGGCAAGAAGGATCGTTTGCTACCGCTGCCGGCAAGCGGGACATATTGCAGCCAATTGCCCGGTTGTGGAGGAACCCATGCAGTGTGACTTTCTGACGGGCAGACGTCAGTCGCTGTGTGCGACAGTCGCATGCACTGCCATTCGAGGAACTGAGAAACATTTATGCAAAATGTGTGTTAATGGTAGAAATGTTGTGGTATTGCTGGATTCAGGTAGCCTTGTGACCCTGATAAAGGCTGAGTTAGTTAAAACAGAGGTCTCTGGGAATAGCAAGGTAGCTGTTATTTGTGTGCATGGGGACACCCGAGAGTATCCAGTGACTACAGTGTGTTTCGAGACCCCCAAAGGTACCCTCTCTCATCCAGTGGGCTTAGTATCTCAGTTACCGCATGACGCCATTGTGGGAAGGGATTTTCCGAAGTTCTGGGAACTGTGGGATGATCCTGAGCCCCTCACTGGTGCCCCTATGTACCAGGAATGTGATAGCCAGAACTCCCCTGAGAGTGGTGAGGACTCTCCGGAATTTCCCTTATCAGTATTGGCAGGGGAGACTCAAGAAACTGGAGAGGAGCCCACCTCCTCAGACGAAAACCTACCGTCTGTGGAGTTTTCTGATCTTGAGGTTCACAGGGAAAACTTTGCCACAGAACAGTTGAAAGACCCCGCCCTAATAAAGGCACGGGAAAACGTAGTGAAAATAGATGGCGAGTTAGTGAACCCAGATAATACCTGCACTTACCCATACTTCAGCGTAGAGAAGGACCTACTGTATCGGGTGGCAAAAAGGGCAGAAGAAACCGTTGAGCAGCTTGTGGTGCCCAAACCTTACAGGAAGTTGGTGTTGGAGTTGGCCCATGGGCACATTCTTGGAGGTCATCTGGGGACAGAGAAAACCCGAGAGAGGGTATTACAGAGATTCTATTGGCCGGGGGTGATGAAGGACGTAGAAAATTATTGTTCCTCCTGCCCTGTGTGTCAGAGGTTGGCCCCGATGCCACATTTCCGTAGCCCGCTGGTCCCTCTACCCATCATTGAGGTCCCGTTTGAGAGGATCGCCATGGATTTGGTAGGTCCTATAATCAAGTCCGCTAGGGGGCACCAGTACATATTAGTTATAATGGACTATGCCACCCGTTATCCAGAAGCGATCCCTCTCCGAAATACCTCGGCCAAAACCATAGCCAAAGAGCTATCTCTTGTTTTTAGCCGGGTGGGTATTTGTAAAGAACTGCTTACGGACCAAGGTACACCCTTTATGTCCCGGGTTATGAAAGAGCTGTGTAAATTGTTCAAAGTGACGCAATTGCGTACGTCTGTGTATCACCCCCAAACCGATGGGCTGGTTGAAAGATTCAACAAAACCCTAAAACAAATGTTGAAGAAAGTGGTGGATAGAGATGGAAAGGATTGGGACTGTTTACTTCCTTATTTGATGTTTGCTATTAGGGAGGTGCCCCAATCCTCTACGGGATTCTCCCCCTTTGAGTTACTGTATGGGAGACACCCAAGAGGGCTGTTGGATATTGCCAAGGAAACTTGGGAAAGTGAGAGTTCTCCCCACAGGAGTGTGATTGAGCATGTCGCCCTGATGCAAGATCGAATTGCACAGGTAATGCCCATCGTGAAGGAACATTTGGCCCAAGCGCAGTTGGCACAGCAGAGAGTGTACAACCGTGGAGCCAAGACCCGTACCTTTTCCCCGGGGGATAGGATATTGGTACTTGTCCCTACGGTTGAAAGTAAATTCCTTGCCAAATGGCAAGGCCCCTACGAGATAATGGAAAAAGTGAGCGAAGTGAATTACAAGGTCAGACAACCAGGAAGGCGAAAGCCCGAACAGATCTATCACGTTAATCTGTTGAAAGCCTGGAGGGATAGAGAGTCCCTAGTCGCAGACACTTGGTCACCAGCTCAAACTGGTTGCGTGATTCCTGAGGTTGGAATAGCAGCCACCTTGTCACAACCCCAACAACAGGAGGTTAAGGAGTTTGTGCTTCGCAACAAGGAGGTATTCTCTGAGCTGCCGGGACAAACATCTGGGGTAGAGCATGACATCATTACCCCGCCCGGTGAAAGGGTGAAGTTAAAACCCTATCGGATCCCAGAGGCTCGACGGGAGGCAATACGGGAGGAAGTACAGAAAATGCTGAACTTAGGGGTGATAGAGGAGTCCCAAAGTGATTGGTCTAGTCCCATCGTGTTGGTGCCTAAACCGGATGGGAGCTGGCCATTTTGTAACGATTTTCGTCAGTTGAACAAAGTTACAAAATTTGACACCTACCCCATGCCACGTATAGATGAGTTGATCGACCGGCTGGGAACAGCCCGATACATGACGACTCTTGACCTCACAAAAGGGTATTGGCAAATCCCCCTGGCCAAGTCGGCCAAAGAGAAAACCGCATTTGTAACCCCAGACGGGGCGTTCCAATATAAAAGAATGCCGTTCGGGTTACAGAATGCGCCGGCCACATTCCAGCGGAAAATGGACCAGATGCTGAGGCCCCATCGGAAGTATGCTGCGGCTTACCTGGATGACGTAATTGTCCATAGCACAGATTGGGCCTCACATCTGCCAAAAGTGCAAGCAGTCCTGGACTCTGTTCGGGAAGCGGGGTTTACGGCTAACCCCAAGAAGTGTACCATTGGGCAGGAGGAGGCCAAATATCTTGGGTACACCATTGGGAGGGGAGTAATAAAACCCCAACTCAACAAAGTCGAGGCCATCCAGAGTTGGCCACGTCCCAACAGCAAGAAGCAGGTACGAGCCTTTCTGGGAATCGCTGGGTATTATCGGCGATTCATTCCCCACTTTGCTTCTAAGGCTGTGCCCCTAACCAACCTGACGAAGGGGAAAGGGTCGGTCATGATTAAATGGACCCCCGAGGCTGAGGCAGCATTCCAATTCTTGAAACAAGCCTTATGTAGCCAGCCAGTGTTGTACTCACCCGACTTCTCTAAAGACTTTGTCGTACAAAGTGATGCGTCAGATGTGGGGTTAGGAGCAGTATTGTCCCAGGTCTGGAACGGGGAAGAGCACCCAGTCATTTACCTCAGCAGGAAGTTGAAGTCCCATGAGGTAAATTACGCCACCGTTGAAAAGGAGTGTTTAGCGGTGAAGTGGGCTCTAGATTCCCTTCGGTACTACCTGCTAGGTAGGCACTTTGACATGGTTACGGATCACGCTCCGTTAAAGTGGATGGCTCAAAACAAGGAAACAAATAGAAGAGTGAATAGGTGGTTCCTGGCCCTCCAGGAATTCAACTTCACAGTAAAGCATCGCCCTGGCGTTCAAATGGGGAATGTGGATGCTTTGTCTCGAGTACATGAATGCCTGATTGCTGGTGTTCCAACCCCGAGGTTAAAACAAGAGGGGGGGTATGTGACAGCAGGAAGGTAAAGTCACCTGGTTGCATCCAGGGGGGTAGATATATTTCGCCCAGATTCAGGCTTTACGCCGACTTATACAACTAGGTGGAGAGTTGTATAAGGCTAGTGGGCTCATGGATGACTCATACCTCTAGGGAGAGTGTGGGGTGTCGTGCAGACAGAGATGAGGAGACCAGCTGAACCTTGTCAGCTCATTTAGGCCTCTATAAGAACTCCCAGCTTCATTAGATGTTAGCTCATGCCTGGAACCAGACCTGTGTGGACTGTCTAGGGAGAGTGAACCCCTGTGCGGTGAGGCAAAGCCTGTGTGGCTATTTGTTTGGACTTTTACTAAACCAGGGACTTAGGGACTAGGACAGCACTAGGCTGATCCCAGTTGTTAGTTAGGAATCCTGTATGTTTAGTCAGAGGTCAACTTGACCAGGATTTATTTTGGTTATGTTTCTTTTGCTTTGCTGTGTTTTGTCACTGTAAATAGAAAATAAACCGCACCTTTTTTTGATTTTGAAAACCACAACCTCCGTTTGCTGGGCCTGTTTTGTGTGGGGAGCCCATCCCGGGGGTCACACACACCCGCTGCCGAGCTAACCCCCTCACAATACACAAATCTGTAAACACACAAGCCTCTGGCCCCTCCCTTTCATTCACAGCCCCTACTTGTAAAGGACATGTTCCTACCTAGTCCCAGCTTGTTTTTACAAAGCTGACATGTTGCTGACACAGGAGCACAGTACAGGCAGCTCACTTGAGGGGTGCACATAGTAGCCAGAGGTGGCAGTAAAGAGCTCAATGTCTGAGCTCAATGACACAGAGCAGCAGAAGTTGCAAGATCATTTCTATAGTGCACAACATGGCTCCCCTTCTCCCGTCCTGCCTTCTTCTGGCCCGGGCGGGCCCAAAGGCTCCTTATGGTTGTATTGGCTGTCCTCCCCTGATATTATACACTGTAGAATAATTCAAAACAGATTATGAAAGCTACGCAAACCTGACCACTTTGCAGCAATGTCCCTATGGCTCAGTGAGGTTAATATTCTAGCTGAGAATCCCTACCAGTCAAACAGTTCAGAGCACAAACATCTACTTGCACTTCTCATAAACCGCATCCATCAGATGTACTGGATAGTTCTGGTAATAAAAATGAACGACTGAAGGGATCCAAGGCCAAAGGACAAAGGGTCACCCCACTGGAACTGCAGTATTCTGGAAGCAATTGGGGACGTGCTTCCTAAGGTAGTTGGGATGTACTGAGAAGCTGCATACTTTTAGGCTTGTGCCCAGCTGCCACATGCCAGTCCTAACAGTGGAGGGTCTTTCACCTGGCTGTAGATCACTTGCCCAACTACCCCTGCCTCCTCATGTGGGGGCGCATGAGCTGCTAAAGCAGGGAAG
Organism: Rana muscosa; assembly: GCA_029206835.1. Lineage (NCBI taxonomy): Eukaryota > Metazoa > Chordata > Amphibia > Anura > Ranidae > Rana > Rana muscosa. Next base: position 381,801,378 of record CM055122.1, on the reverse strand, counting down.
CCGAGAAACCTATTTTTCCTGGGTCTGTCCATCATCTACTCTGTGAATTGTCCTAATAAAATATATAGGGGATTGTCACCTTACAACTATCAGTAGTGGTACAATATACAGTACATATGACACCAGTATTGGATAATTCTCTGTATGTGTGTGGTCTATTCTAGGTTTGGCCATAATCTCCCAATAAAACAGTTGACTGTACAGTGTGTGACATAGTTAGTTATATAGAATTAAATTACAAGCAGATGGTTATTTGCCTAACAGATATGGAGTTGGCCATTGGCACCATAAGATATGAACAAACTTGATAATGTGTAATAGAACAAGAGTTTGTTGCCTTTTTGCACTGGTTGCTTAATTTATCCCACAGTGCAGCAATTGTATTTCAATGTAAAAATTCACGCAACTAAAATTTATTAGGTTGTTTTCTGGTCCTTAAAGGTAAACTACAGAAAAGTATAGTGTATTAGAATATATGATATGGGTACTTTTTTTGAAAAATAGAACTCATAGAATCACATTGTGCAATATACTGTATGTGTAATAGCAATAAAACATTCTACAGCAAGGGTTAATATACATTTTGATTGTATTTTCAGGGATCTTGAGAATACCATACATACAAATGCAGATTTGGTTGTCGGATGTGATGGTGCGTTCTCTGTTGTACGAAAGCAATTTATGAAAAAGACACGTTTCAATTACAGTCATGTATATATTCCTCATGGTTATAAAGAATTGACCATTGTACCAAAAAATGGAGAGGTAAGCGTGCAATAAAACCACATAATATAATTTTTATCGTAATTGTTTTATCTTGGAAATCTTTGTTCCAAAATAATGTAATTGTGCCTGTACGCCCAATAGCTTCATGAATCGTGAATTTGCAATATTTATAGTATGTACAATGCTAAATATTTGCTAATTTCTATAAATACCAATACTAAAAGTTGATTCAGTTAGAAGTCGTCTTGAAGACACAGTAAAACACCAGAAAACCAGATTTGCTCTAAGGCTTGGCTTATGCTTGCAGTTAAGGGGTCCTGGAAGTAGCAAAGGCAGCAGACAGGGGTGTACACATACTGTGGCCATGATGTTTTGCAGCAAAATTATCCCCCTTTTACATTTGGTGGGCAGTAATGTACTGCCCACCAAATCCAACCCATTCAATGTGATTTTGCGAAGGTGGCACCGTTTTTCAGGAGATAAATTTGGTAGTGAGTAAGTAACATATTACCTCCTCACCACCCATCATGTGCCCTCTGAAAAGTGACCCAGCGTTCATCATTCCTCAGAGGGCGACGTGTAAATGAGTGCAAAGTGTTTTTTTTGGCAAAAACTAAAATTTCTATGTAGCAGTGAAGGCTCAATTTTTTTATTTAGCTTTACTATGTATGGTATGTTGTGGCTGCTGCAACTGCGTGGGGAATCTTGGTTTATAGAATAACAATCTACTGTACAATCCAAGTTGCAGATTGCTAGCAATGTTAGAGAGAGTAGGATTTTGTCAGGGATGGGATGGAGCTAGCTTCTTTGTAGATGCAGGATAGTCTTTGAGTACTAAACTGAGAAATATGGAAATGCAATAAACCTGGTATACACAGATTTATCTCTTAATTGACAGTTTAATCTTGTCCCTTCTATTTCTGTATGTGGATGGTGGCCATGTATCTATTTTAATAAAAAAATTGATAAACCACAATAACACACACTTTTTTCCTAATTGGTATACTACTGTTACACGACCCAGCTTTTCCACAGCCTTTCTGCAGGGAAACATAAGCAGAAGGAGCTTCTAGTCATCTGCTGTTGGTCACATTTTTTAAATGAAAAAAAATAACGTTTTTGGAATCTAGAGTAAAAGTAAATATCAAACAGTTTTTAATTGTTTTACAAATATAATTTAATATTTAAAATCAAATATTTAATATTTTTTGGCAATAAAAATGGTGTGGGCAGATTTCTGCCAGTCACATGCTGTATCACGCCCCTCCAGCCTTTTATCTTAGTATAACAGGGAGGTGAAGCCTCCATCAATCTACATGTAATGTCCCGCCCCCATTTTGTTTAGCTGATTAGTGGGCATGGAGGAGGGAGGGAGGGAGGGAATGGACTGTCATTTACCACTGTGTATATGCCCACATGTGTGGCTCTATAGTCACATGGCCTGCTCAGATGTGATGGGTAAGAAAAGCTTGGTATAGAAACTCACTGAAAACTGAGCATGTGCATAGTTGCCACCACAGCTGCAAAATCCCTAGCTGAATTGGGGACATTAATGGAAGGTGGAGATAGAACGGCAGGATCAACCAGGTTTTTTGCAGAATACAGAAAAGTCTCATAGTGACAGAGTATGGGCAGCATGTAATACAGCATTTGCTGACTGACTCTTATGATTTGGGTTTAGTGACACTTAAGTGCACCACATTGAATAAAAATAAACAGGATATTCCCAGTATCACAGTTTAGGGGACTTTTCTTTTTCGTACATCACGGGACACAGAGCGACTTAGTCATTACTAATGGGTTATATAGATTACCTTCAGGTGCTGGCACTGGCCACTTCCAAACCGGAAGTACCCTCCCCTATATAAGCCCCTCCCATCCGGGAGCACCTCAGTTTTTTGCCAGTGTCTAAGGTGTTGGCCAAAGAGTAACATGTGTTTTCACTGGGCTTGCGTACAGGTTCTTTTGGGCCTTAGTAAGCTGTTCCGGATCCCACCAAAAAAGCTTCATAGCTAAACGGTCGGTACCCGGGCCTTGCAGCAGAAGAGCAAGGTTTTGCCTGTAATGCCTCTCTTAGGAGGGCTGGACCCTGGGATCCAGAGCTCTGGTCATACCCACGACCAAGATGTTGTCTGTGCAGGGTGCTATACAGGTCCAGGGGAGTGGAATCCTTGGGAACCCAGTCCCTGAAGGTTTAATTACAATGCCTGCCGTGATAGGTGAAGTTTGGGCTTCTGTGGACCAAACAAAGTCCTGCGGCGGGGATCAGGTAAGTGGGGGCCCCCAGGAACTTGGTTCTATTGGGGGACCCCCAAGCCTAATTTGTCTTTCTGTCTGTTACCTAACGGTATTCCCGCTAATATCTGTGTATGCCTGTAACTACTGAAAATGTAAAATTTTAATAGTAGTCAAGAAAAAAAAAAAAAAAAAAAGGGGACCGCGGTACCTGTGTTAAACCACTAGAGGCCGCTGTGGTCCATTTTTCTTGTCATGTGGATCTTTGGTTTTCTCAAGTCAAAAGATCCAGGCAGTTGGTAAGTTTCTCTGTCCTCTGCCCTGTTGCTGCGCTCATCCACCGCACAGGCCCTCCGGCAAAAAGGGCCCTGGCTCCTAGTCCCTGTTTGATTTTCAAAAAGGGCGCCAATGGCGCACGGGCGCGCGCGCTGGCGCGTGCACGCGCCTCCTATGAAAAAAAAGGGGCGGGGCGGGTGGATGACGCTCGATGCGCGCCACGGTGCTTCTGCGCATGTGCAGGCATCCCAGCTTGTATAAAGACACAGTACAAGTGTCAGCTGGATGCAAACAGAGCTAGCAACAAACAGTGGCACACAGAGGCGGTTGATGCAGGCATCCCCATAGAAAGGCACTTTAGTGGACACCAGCTGGTATATAGCAGCAACTATGTTAGACTATTACCAGCAAAATTGGTGTATGACGACGGGAATACCTCAGCTTTGTGCTTATAGGATATGTCGTCCAGACGCTCTGGAAATAGATCTTCCAAGAAGCGAAAGGGGTCTCCGTCGGGCTCTGAGGATTTTGGGCATGCTGTACTGCGCCAATCTCCCCTGAAATTTCAGAGGTCAGTAGCCATAGGAACCCCGCAGGAGTACCTGGTACTGCGGCTGTCCCCAGTCCACCTGCTCCTGTATATATAACAGAGGAGGTTTTATCCTCAACTCTGGGAGGATTGGAAGAGAGATTAACAGCATTGATCGCTGCTTCCCTGTCACAGGAAAAGCGCGTCCGATCTCCGTCTCCTCCTGCAGAGTGCCTGTTAGTGGAGGAACAGTCCCAGAGATCGACCTACCTGAAGGGGATCAGGTGAGGTTGATAAAGTTATAGAGGAATCGACAGTGGAAGAACCTTTCTCAGCATCTCAGGCTGAAAGATTATGGGTTCAGTCTCTGACTAACATGGTCCGAGCAGCATTTAAATGCCTCTGGTGGAACCATCAACCACTACTGTCTCCTCGCTGGGGTCGCTGAAAGCTCTCCAGACTGTCTGTTCCTTCCCAATCCACCCTTTATTGGAAGGGTTTATTTACCAGGATTGGGAGCATCCTGTAAAATATTTACTCCCCCCAAGAGATTTCCGGTGATCTATCCCATGGAGGATAAGTTCATAAAAAAAAAAATGGAGGGTCCCTACAGTGGACACAGCCATCTCTTGTGTAAATAAATCACTGACATGTCCAGTAGATAATGTTCCAATGTTCAAAGACCCAATAGATAAAAAATTGGAGTCTTTACTAAAATCTGCTTTCTCTACAGCAAGCATGGTGACACAACCTGCAGTAGCAGCGATTGGAGTCTGCCAAGCAATGAAAGATCAGTTGAAACAAGTCTTAAGGGACTTACCAGATCAGCAGGCTCTTGCCCTAGCTGACCTACCTAGAGGCTTGTGTTGCGGTGGACGCCATAAAGGATACAATCCAACAGGCATCCCGCTTTACGCTGTCTGTAGACATATGCGTAGGCTTCTATGGCTCAAAAAACTGGTCTGCTGAAGCTCCCTGTAAGAAATTGCTGATTAGCTTCCCATTTCATGGAGAACGCTTATCTGGAGATGATCTGGACAAATATATCCAGAAAACTTCTGCCGGTAAAAGTACACTCTTGCCGGTTAAGAACAAGGGTAGAAGTCCTTCTTTTAAGAGGCCTACTTCTCCAGTCCCTGGCACATCGGCTGTGAAACAGTTCCGACGGCCTCCGCGGTCAAATCCAGGGGGCAGAAATCAGGGACAATCACAGGGTAAAAGAAACCCTGGGTCAAGAGAGGTACAAAACCTCCCCCCAAGTCTTGAAGGGTTGCCCCCACTCAATCGGGTGAGGGGAAGACTTCAGTTGTTCACAGAGACCTGGCGGAACCCCAAGAGAAATCGGTGATCTCCGCAGTAAGTCTGGGATACAGGCTGGAGTTAAAAGACATTCCTCCTGCCCATTTTATAAGGTCAAACGTGCCAAGCGATCCCCAGAAGAGAGGATCCCTCCTTCTGGCACTAGAACAACTATTGCTCCAAGGTGTAATCATGAAGGTTCCCCTGGAAGAAAACGGGTTCGGGTTTTACTCGAACCTTTTCACAGTCCCCAAACCAAATGGGGACATGAGGCCCATATTAAATATAAAAGGGCTAAACAAGTTCCTACATATCAGGACTTTTTTCGGATGGAGTCGATCCGATCGGTGGCCACCGCCCTACAAGGGCAGGAATGGTTAGCCTCGATCGACATAAGGGATGCTTATTTGCATATTTCCATCTGTCCGGCCCACCAGAAATTTCTACGCCTTGCAGTAGAAGGGCGCCATTTTCAGTTCAGAGCCTTACCTTTCGGTCTGGCCACAGCACCACGAGTGTTCACAAAAATCCTGGCCCTACGATTGGCCAAACTAGGAACACAAGGTGTAACGATAATGGCATATCTAGACGACTTGTTGCTGATAGACCACTCAGTGAAAAAGACTAGAAGTGGTCGTTCACAAGATAATCAAGTATCTGGAATCTCACGGTTGCATTATCAACCGAGACAAGTCAGCCCTAAAACCAGTCAAAAGCCTGGAATACTTGGGGGCTAAGACTGGATTCAAATCAGAGAAAGATTTTCTTACCCCCAGAGAAGGTGTCGTCTTTGAAAGATTTGACCCACTTAGTGGGTACAAAAAAGAAAAACCATCCATACGCCTGTGTATAAGGCTGCTGGGAAAAATGGTGGCTTCATTCGAAGCAGTACCCTACGGTCAATTCCATTCAAGGAACTTGCAGAGGGCCATACTGTCAGCCTGGAACAAAAAAGTTCAGGCTTTAGACTTACCAATGTCCCCTTCCGTTCGCAAGAGCCTCCATTGGTGGTTGGTACCAGAATCTGGAAAAAGGGAAACCCTTTAGTCCGGTTTCTTGGAAGGTGGTCACTACAGATGCCAGCCTCATAGGCTGGGGGGCAGTACTGGAGCAATGGTCTCTCCAGGGCAAGTGGTCAGAAGCAGAGAAGGCCCTGCCCACCAATCTCTTAGAGATACGAGCAGCCCGGTATGCCCTAGTAGCATGGACATCCAAACTCCAAGGGTCACCTGTCAGAATTCAATCAGACAATGCCACAGCAGTGGCATATATCAATCACCAGGGTGACACCAGGAGTCGTGCAGCCCAGAGGGAAGCGAATTGCATCCTGGAATGGGCAGAAAGGTATGTCACAGCCATATCCGCGGTTTTCATCCCAGGAGTGGAAAATTGGAGAGCAGACTTTTTAAGTCGCCAGCAATTATGCCCGGGGAATGGTCTCTTCACCCTGAGGTTTTACAGGCAATATGCCAGCGGTGGGGAACACCGGATGTAGATCTGCTAGCATCCAGATTCAACGCAAAGGTGGACAGATTTGTGTCTCGCACAAAGGATCCCCTAGCTTGCGGTTCGGATGCCCTAGTGTTCCCTTGGGATCAGTTCAAGCTGATATAGGCATTCCCACCGCGATTAATCCGCAGAATCAGGGTAGAAAAGAAACCAGTGATTCTGGTGGCTCCAGCGTGGCCCCGAAGGGCATGGTACGCGGAGATTGTAAAAATGTCAGTGGGAAGTCCTTGGACCCTCCCACATCGTCCGGACCTGCTTTCGCAAGGACCGATATACTACCCTTCCTTACCAGCCCTAGGTTTGACGGCCTGGCTATTGAAGCCCACATTCTAAAAAAGAGAGGGCTCTCTAATCCTGTGGTATCTACCATGATCAATGCCAGGAAGCCGGTATCCAGGCAGATCTATTATAGGATCTAGAAGGCGTACATCACGTGGTGTGAGGCCAGGAAATGGCATCCACGCAAGTACGTAATAGGTAGGATTCTGGACGTCCTACAGTGGGCTGTACATAGGAAGCTTGCCTTGAGTACTATCAAGGGTCAGACGGCCTTGTCAATATTTTTTCTTTATCGTACACCACGGGACACAGAGCTAGTCATTACATAATGGGTTAAGGGTCACCAGCGGTGATTGGACACTGGCACAACCAATGGAAGACAGTTCCCCTCCATATAACCCCTCCCATCAGGGAAGTACCTCAGTTTTTTCGCCAGTGTCGAAAGGTGTTGGACGCGTTAGGAGGTGCTAAAGGAAAGCTCTACCAAAGAGACCCTCTGGGGGTAAAAGAGCTATGCTTTCGGATCCATCCAAGACGCCTACAAATGAGCTGAATCTGGATGGGATCCGGGCCTCATCCATGAGGCGTCGCCTGTAATGTCTCTCTTCGGAGGACTGGGCTCTAAGATCCAGCACTTTCGCTATTTCGCTATAAAGTCCTGGTAAGAGTCTTGTACAAGGCCCAGGGGAGAGGTATCCTTTAAATAGGAACCCATATCCCTGAAGGTTGGCACACATAGCCCACCGTGAAGGGTGAAGTTTGGTATCTGTCTGAAATCTTTCAGCAGAAAAACCTGCGGCGTGGATAAGGTGAGATTAGAAGGTCCATAACTAGGTTGGGACCTTTTTCAAAAAGTGGATGTCTTCTTTTTTTCCACCACTGGGGGGAGTAAAGAGCTGAATATACTCACCTCACTCTGTTCAGTGTCGGCTTCGGCGAAGTACACTGCTCGTCACCTCCGCTGCTGAGCTTGCTGGGGCACCCCGATCCTCCTTTCGGTGGCCGACCAGACACCTGCAGATGCAGGTAAGTGGGAACAAGGGCTGATGAGAGTCCTCTCTCACTATGGCCACCGCCATAGCGCTAAGGGCCGCGCGCGCGCGGGAGCGCGCTTTATCGGAGGGGGGGGGGCGAAGGCGTGCGCGGGCACGTGGCGCGCGCAGGCACAGAAACGGCGCCAAATTTAAAAGACTGTCAGTGTGAGAAGCACTGCAGCAGCAAGCAAGCTCGTTAGTTCTCTTATTCCTGGCAGAGAAACACAGCAGCTATACAGGGACGTAAGACTCCATGTGGTTGGATTGGGTACTTCCTAGAAGACATCCATGTTATGCATAGTTATGTGTTAAAAGTTGCATACTTAATGTATTTGCTAAACTGAACACGGTAGTATATGCATTTAGGTACCTTGTATTTTGTCTAAACGGTAAGCCTTCCAGGGGAAGTAATACGGACAAAAAGAGATAAGAAAGCACCACCGCCTGAGAGGAGGCTCTAACTGTGCTGACTCGGTACCTTTCTCTCCTGTGTTGCTAAATGCACCTGTTCAGGATGAGCCATTACCTCTGTCAGGTATGGCGGCTTCCCCAGTGGAGCCTGGGCCTGTATATGTCACTGAGGACACTTTATCAGCTGCCCTAAATAATCTGGAGGAAAAAATTGCTACCTTAATCGCTAAGTCCTCTAAAAAGGGACAATAAGCGAAGCAGGTCTCTTCCAGTATTGGACCTCCCTTCAGAAGTACCTGAGGGAGGAGGATGAGGAGGAGGAGGCTACATCAGCAGAGGATGAGGAGCCAGATTTTAAGGTCACAGGTACAATGCTATAGCAGTGCATTTAAGTTAACCTCTGCGGAGGTAACGGAATTACCTGTCTCCTCCCTAGGGTCATTAAGATCCCTGCAAGGTGCATGCTCCTTCCCGGTTCATCCGTTACTAGAGGATCTAATATACGCAAACTGGCAACATCCAGATAAGCGTTTCTCACCTCCAAAAGGGTTAACATTCTTTATCCTATGGGGGGAATTTTTTTTTTTAAAGAAATGGAGCCTGCCTGCGGTAGTTGCGGCTATTTCTTGTGTAAATAAAAACCTGACATGTCCGGTGGATAATGTACAAGGGTTTAAAAGATCCTTCTGAGAGGAAGTTGAAATCCTCCTTCCTTTTGGCCGGCTCAATTACCCAACCTGCAGTAGCAGCAGTCGGTATGGGTCAGGTCATCAGCCAACAGGTAAAGCAGGGGCTGAAGGAACTGCCTTCAGAGCAGGCTAGAAATTGGGAAAAATTTGCCTAAAGCCTTATGCTTCACAGTGGATGCCATGAGAGATTCTATCATACAGGCATCACGCCTTACACTCCAGCTGGTACAGATGCGCAGAGTACTTTGGCTTAAGCATTGGTCAGCGGAGACCCCATGCAAAAAGCTGTTGGCAAGTTCCCGTTCCATGGCGAACGCCTATTTGGGGAAGATTTAGAAAAATATATACAGAAGATCAAGTGGTAAAACGACTTTTACCTGAGAGAAAGAAAAACAAGAGATCTTGTTTTAAACGCTCTCTCCCCAGCTCCCGGGAAATCTGACTCCAACCAGTGGCGGCGGCCTGTTTTAGCCGCCCACAAAGCCAAGGGGCAAGCTCAGAAGAACAAGAAGCCGTGGGGTGCAAGAGCTAATAAGCAAGCCCCCAAAGCCTCTCAGTGAAGGGGTGCCCCCGCTCGGCCAAGTGGGAGGAAGGCTTTGTCAGTTCTGAGCGACTTGGTGGTCAGAAATCCAGGACAATTGGGTAGTATCCACAATATCCTCAGGGTACAAACTGGAATTTCGAGAGATCCCATCTTCTCAATTCCGAGGTTCAAGACTCTCCAAGGATCCACAAAAAAGAGAATCCTTCTTCAAAGGTTTGAATCACTTAATGGCTCAAGGGGTAGTTACAGACGTACCCCAAAAAGAGCGAGGTTCAGGTTTTTACTCAAACCTCTTTGTGATTCCAAAGCCAAATGGAGATGTCAGACCCATCCTGGATCTAAAATCCCTAAATCGGTTCCTGAACGATCGCCATTTTCGAATGGAAACGATCCGATCCGTGGCCGCCACTTTAAAGGGCGGAAAATTCATGGCGCCCATAGATATCAAGGACGCACATTTACACATACCCATCCTCCCCGCTCACCAAAGATTCCTAAGGTTTGCGGTAGAAGATCGCCACTTTCAATTTGTGGCTCTGCCGTTTGGTGTAGCCACCGCGCCCATAGTATTCACAAAGGTGCTAGCTCCTCTGTTAGCAAACCTAAGAACACGGGGCATTGCGGTAACAGCCTATCTGGACGATCTACTAGTAATAGATCAGTCAAAGGACGGATTGGGTCACGCTGTACACACTACAGTAGGATACCTGGAGCATTTAGGATGGATTATAAATTTACAAAAATCCTCTCTCCAGGCCCAAAGAAGGATAGGGTACTTGGGCATGATCATAGATACAGCCCAAAATGGGGTATACCTGCCAGAACCGAAGATACAGTCTCTGAAAGACCTGATCCACAAGGTCAAAGCAAACAAGAGGCCGTCTATTCGCCTTTGCATGAGACTATTGGGAAAGATGGTAGCCTCCTTCGAGGCGGTCCCTTACGCCCAGTTTCATTCGAGACTACTTCAAGGCAATATTTTAGCTTCCTGGAACAGGAAGAGCCAAGCTCTGGATATACCCATGCGCCTGTCCTCACAAGTACGCCACAGCTTCGATTGGTGGCTAGAAGCCAGGAATTTACGGAAGGGAAAGTCCTTCCTCCCAGTGGCCTGGAAGGTGGTATCTAGGGATACCAGCCTATCGGACTGGGGTGCAGTATTTGAGGAGGCTTCTACCCAGGGAACCTGGGCCAAGACTCAGGGGATCCTGCCCATCAATGTGCTAGAGATCCAGGCGGTATATCTAGCCCTCAAAACCTGGACATACAGGTTACAGGGCTACCCAGTTCGGGTTCAATCCGACAATGCTACTGCAGTAGCTTACATCAATCACCAAGGAGGCACCCGCAGTCGGGCAGCCCAAAGAGAGGTGAACCGGATCCTGGCATGGGCAGAAGAGCATGTACCTTGCCTTTCTGCAATCTTCATTCCAGGGATGGAAAATTGGCAAGCAGACTACCTGAGTCGTCAGCAGCTGCTACCAGGGAGTGGTCTCTTCACCCCGAGATCTTTCAGGCCATATGTCTGAGATGGGGAAACCCAGATGTAGACCTGCTAGCTGCCAGGTTCAACAAGAAATTGGACAACTTTGTGTCCAGAACGAGAGATCCTCTAGCCTACGGGACAGACGCTCTAATAATACAGACGCTCTAATAACTCCATGGAATCAGTTCTCACTGATCTAGGCATTCCCTCCGATCCCTCTTCTACAAAGACTGCTTCGCAGGATCAAGGAGGAGGGAATACCAGTAATCCTAGTGGCCCCAAACTGGCCCGGGAGGCCTTGATACGCCGAGATTGTAAAAACGGCGATAGGAAGGCCCTGGAAGTTTCCACTCCGACACGACCTGCTGTCACAGGGTCCAGTATTCCACCCTTCCTTACAAAGGCTAAAGTTGACGGCCTGGCTGCTGAGACCCACATTTTTAAAAAGAGAGGGGTCTCTGGTCCGGCTCTTTCTATGCTCATTAATGCTAGAAAGCCAGCCTCCAGACTCATCTATCAGAGAGTCTGGAGAGCATACGTTTCCTGGTGTGAATCCAGATGTTGGAATCCTCAGAAGTATGAAATAAGTAGGATTCTTGCTTTTTGCCAGTTAGGAGTGGATATGAATTTAGCCCTTAGCACCATCAAAGGGCAAATATCGGCTCTATCAGTCTTCTTTCAGAGACCATTGGCATCTCACTCCCTAGTTCGGACATTCATTAAGGGGGTACTGAGGATAAATCCTCCAGTTAGGACTCCCTTGTGTCCATGGGATTTGAATTTGGTATTGTCAGTGTTGCAAAAGCAACCTTTTGAACCTATTCGCCATATTCCTTTAATTATATTAAGTAGGAAGTTGGCCTTTCTGATTGCTATAGCTTCTGCTAGGAGAGTATCAGAGCTAGCAGCTCTTTCTTGTAAAGAGCCTTATCTAATTTGTCACAAGGACAAAATCGTACTACGACCCCATCCGGCTTTTCTACCTAAGGTGGTGTCGGCTTTTCACTTGAATCAAGACATTGTTCTGCCTTCCTTTTTTCCAAACCCACGGACGGCGGGGGAAAAATTATTACACTCTCTAGATCTAGTGAGAGCGGTAAAGGTGTATCTGCAAGCAACCGCTCAGATACGTAAAACAGATGTTTTGTTTATTTTACCAGATGGGCCCAAGAAGGGCCAAGCGGTATCAAAATCCACCATTTCCAGGTGGATTAGACAAGTAATTATTCAAGCTTATGGTTTAAAGAACAGGACTCCTCCTTTTCCTGTTAAGGCGCACTCTACCAGGGCGATAGGTGCTTCATGGGCAGTGCACCACCAGGCTTCGATGGCTCAGATCTGTAAAGCTGCAACTTGGTCTTCAGTCCATACATTTTCCAAATTCTATCAAATAGATGTGAAAGGACATGAGGATTCCGCCTTTGGGCGAAGTGTTCTGCAGGCAGCAGTATAGGGCTTCTGGTCCGCAAGCGGCCTGTTTTGATCTGTGTCTCCCCCCCTTCATATGAGCATTGCTCTGGGACGTCCCATTATGTAATGACTAGCTCTGTGTCCCGTGGTGTACGATAAAGAAAATAGGATTTTTATAACAGCTTACCTGTAAAATCCTTTTCTTGGAGTACACCACGGGACACAGAGGTCCCCCCCTTCTTATGGGAACCTTACTGCTTTGCTACAAAACTGAGGTACTTCCCTGATGGGAGGGGTTATATGGAGGGGAACTGTCTTCCATTGGTTGTGCCAGTGTCCAATCACCGCTGGTGACCCTTAACCCATTATGTAATGACTAGCTCTGTGTCCCGTGGTGTACTCCAAGAAAAGGATTTTACAGGTAAGCTGTTATAAAAATCCTATTTTTCAAGGGCCCTTGGCTTTGCATTCATTAGTCAAAGCTTTCATACAAGGAGTGAGGCGTATTAGCCCTCCGGTTAGTATTCCCATATGTCCATGGGACTTAAACCTGGTTCTGTCGGTTCTACAGAAACAACCATTTGAACCATTGCGGCACATTTCCTTGGTTCTTTTCACCAGGAAATAGATTTTCTTAGTAGCCATTTGTTTGGCTAAAAGAGTATCGGAATTAGCCGCCTTGTCCTGTAAGGAGCCATATCTGGTTATCCATAAGGACAGAGTAGTGTTACGTCCTCATCCAGCCTTCTTCCTAAGGTGGTATCGAGGTTCCATTTGAACCAAGATGTGGTTCTTCCTTCCTTTTTCCCCAAACCTAGCTCGGTAGAGGAAAAGTTATTGCATTCTTTGGATGTAGTAAGAGCAGTTAAAGCTTATCTTAAAGCCACTGCTCAGATTCGTAGAACGGATACTTTGTTTGTTCTGCCGGAAGGCCCCAGAAAGGGTCAGGCAGCATCAAAAATCTACTTTAGCCAAGTGGATTCGACAGGTCATAATGCAAGCCTATGGCTTGAAAAGGAGACCGCCTCCGTTCAAAGTTAGGGCGCACTCCACAAGAGCAGTTGGAACTTCATGGGCAGTGCATCACCAAGCCTCCCTGGCTCAAGTCTGTAAGGCCACAACATGGTCCTTAGTACACACGTTTACTAGGTTCTACCAGGTAGACGTCAGAAGTCAGGAGGATGTCGCCTTTGGGCGCAGTGTGTTGCAGGCCGCAAAAGAGCCTCATGCCTGATGGCGCCCAGCTTATGTATAGTGTATCCCTCCCCTCATTGGGCATTGCTTTGGGACGTCCCATTAGTAATGACTAAGTCGCTCTGTGTCCCGTGATGTACGAAAAAGAAAAAGGGATTTTTATAACAGCTTACCTGTAAAATCCTTTTCTTGGAGTACATCACGGGACACAGAGCTCCCACCCCTCTTTTTGGGACACTTATTGCTTTGCTACAAAACTGAGGTGCTCCCGGATGGGAGGGGCTTATATAGGGGAGGGTACTTCCGGTTTGGAAGTGGCCAGTGCCAGCACCTGAAGGTAATCTATATAACCCATTAGTAATGACTAAGTCGCTCTGTGTCCCGTGATGTACTCCAAGAAAAGGATTTTACAGGTAAGCTGTTATAAAAATCCCTTTTTTTGTAGTCATTACAGTCTAATTGTTTCCCTTTTTTTTTCCCCCAAGTTTGCTATAGAGCCTAACTACTTGCACATATGGCCAAGAAATACATTTATGATGATTGCACTTCCTAATTTGGTATGTAAATCAATTTTTGTCATGTATAAAAGATGTTAATCAGATTTCCTTTAAAGCCCAGCTCCAGTCAAAACGTATTTTGGTTTTGAATATTGCTGGTAATCGTTACAATATTAGCCATGTTTTCATTGCTGCATGTGCTTTTAATGCGATTAGTGACCAAACAGGAAGTAAGGCGGTGTCTCCAATATGGACACAGACAGCACTTTAATAACAACGTTTTTATTATCTGTGTCCCTGTTGGAGAGCTTTTGCGCACTTTCTGCCTTGGCTACCACACAGGGACTGAGGGAAAAATCTCACCAATGGTTACAGCAACAGCATTAAAAATCACATGAACCCTTGGGTCAAAATGCTAAATGTTTGGAATGGTGTGCTTTGTTTTATTTAAGACCCATCAATCTTACTCAATGTCTGATTGTAGTGGTTCTTTTTCACATGCTTGCTTTTATTTTACACTGGAACAATGACCGTATAACTGGTCTATAGGAACAAGACTTAGATTTTCTTCCTTTTGTTGAAATTCATTTCACTCCATGCACACTGGGGATGCTTCCCTTACATAAATTGTATCTCAGTAAAGAGCGTGTGTGTGTGTGTTTTTATTTATTTTATTTTTTCCTGAAATTTTACATCATTATTTATTAGAACTTTAGGAATCTGAAAAATAAATTCAGTGTGTAGTCTTAGGGGTGAATATTGGTTCAAAATGATTCCTCTAAAGATTTAATGAGATTTCTTCTAACATTCACTCTATTTATTATGAATCCTCTGATGGGTAAAAAAACTAAAGTACAGCAGAGGTTAGTTTTATCAGATTTTTGTAGAAATCTTTGGCCAAATCTTGGTTAATAACAGGATTTATTTTCATTCTTTTGTCAGCAATTGCATTCCATGGTGCTGAAGTCCAGTTTCAGATCCATGGATTGTGATTTCTGGCAGTCATTTAATTTGTATTTATTTTTTTACTATATAAAAAAATAAAATAATAATATAGCGTGCAGTCTCCCTGCTATGATGCCAACCCACATGCCTTTCAGTACTGGTTAATGCTTCAATAGGGGCCCCCTTCCCAAAGTACTGGTGCCTAAATGTTTTTTGGGCACTGCCAGTGCACCTAGCCTTAAAGGGATTCTAAAGGCATTTTTTAATATGACAAACATGTTATACTTGCCTGCTTTGTTGGATAGTTTTGCGCAGAGCATCCCCGATCCTCCTCTTCTGGGGTCCAGTGCTGGCTTCCCTGGCTCCCTCCCCCTGCTGAGTGCCCACATAGTAAGCTGCTTGCTCTGGGGGTACTGGGGTGTGCTCACTCCCAAGCCAGCTCTGTGTGCCCATTGATAGCTGCCCCCCCACCTGCTTTCTCTTCAATGGCCGTGATTGAGAGCAACAGGAGCCAATGGCTCCCGCTGCTGCCTCTCTGTTACATGAGAGAGGGAGAGCGAGCCGCTGCTCTTGTTCACATCTCTGGATTGAGATTGGACCCCACTAAGTATTTGGGGGGGGGCTGAGGGCTGCATGCAGGTTTTATTTTTCGTTTAACGCACATAATTAAACTTGTACCTTTTGTAGAACCACTTAATGGCCTAACCAGCCAATAATAAAAACCTGCCTAAAGAGATGTTGGCACAGTTAATTTTTACTATAAAATATATATGTTTATCAAAAGCAGGAGTTTGCCTACTTAATATCCAACTTTGAGTGATACTGCTAAATTTCTAAGTCTACATAATTTATGTACTTTTGAAGTAAACTGGTCCAATTTATACTGTTGCATTTTAAAGCTGCCCTGTTTCAATATACATTTTTAAAATGTATAATGTGGTTTTTGGTGCTCTGTTTTTCTAAACCCACAACGCATCAAAATGGAAGTTGCAGCACACTTGGTGCCTATTTGCAGCAGTACTATACACAGTACTTCACACAGCGCTAAGGAACAAAACTGAGGCTGTCAATCAGCTGGAGATTCCTCCCCTGTCACCTTTTTTTTCTCTTGGTGTCTGAAAAACTTGTCAGAAGTGATTCTTGCTGATGGCAGAGGAAAGAAAAACCAGACAGAAATGACACTTGGTGTTCTTAACTGAGAGAAGTACACACTATAGAGGGATATGCTTTGTTCATATTTCATGTCTTGATGTTTACAACCACTTTACCAGATGAATGTTAAAGGCACCACAATGATACTTTAGGGGTGTGAATGGGCCCCAAAGCATGTGAAAAGATGCTTAAGAGTGCAGCAAATTCAGTGGCCCATACCTGATATGTTCTAGTCACCAGTCCTCAGGAAGGATGAGCCCAAAGAAAGGCAACAAATCTAATAAACGGACTGGAATACCTTAGTTATAAGGAACCACTACAAACATTAAACCTATTCTACTTGGACAAGAGACACTTAAATAGAGATATGATTGCAATATAGAAAAATCTAAATGGTAATTGTAGTATAGGGAGAAAACTATTCAGTTTCAGGTCACTTAAGAAGACACTTGGACACTCATTGAAGCTGCACGGTAAGCAGTTTAATCTCAAACTGCATAAAGGGTTCTTTACTGTTTGAGCAGTAAGGATGTGGAACTCCCTTCCACAGTTGGTGTCAGCAAGGAGTTTTGATCTTTTTAAAAAACTTTTGCGAATGTAATATACAGGGATAAGGGAATTGGTAGTAACCTAAACATACAAATGTACAAGCATATATACATACTGTAACGACACCCCAAATATGAAAGGGGGTAAAACGCCGTTTAGATATCTTCCCTCTCCTGGACACAAATTCACTGTCGATCCTCCACAGCCAGACGACCACTTCCCATAGGAATTAATCCTTCTGAAAGAACGAGACGCACTCTGTATCTTTCTAGGATAGACTGACTTTATTGCCAAAAACATTGTAACTTTTATACACATCCAATACTGCATTAATCTAAAATGAACAATGGTCCAGCTCCACCCACAACATAACAAGACCCAATACCCATTTGACAGTAGGCTAGCTTTTGTCTCCCAATACCCATCTCTTAGAAGGCAACAGCTAATCCCTTTATGTTTAAATAACTATGCATGACCTTTTATATTCACCAGACTGTCTGTTACTTTACAATACACACAAGGACAGACTTAATTATCACAATCCACATCACCACAACCAATGAACAGGTCTTTTAGAAGCTGGGATTCATTAGCATTACACTAGGCAGACAGGTGATTGAGGCTGAACACATCAGTATCTCTCAATTAACCTGTTGAGCTCAGAATCAGTAAATAGTCCTTTACAGATATCCTTGGGAATATGGTGGATAAATAATACAGACCCATTTTAGGTAGTCCAAGATATATTTCTTAATGTCCATTATTTCCTGGCTCACCCTGTGTCCAAAGTGACCCTCCTTTCACACATACATACTGTACAGGACGCCAGGGTTGGGTCCTGGATGGGTGCTATATAGCACCAGTATTTGGGTTGTGGTCCCTTTTAAGGAAGTTGTGATAGTGTTCAGGGGGTGACCCAGAATGGGTGAGGAGTTCCCGGCAATAAAATTAATCCAGAGAAGACTGGCTCACAGCCCTCTCTGTCTTGATAGAGAGTCATTTGGGGCCCGGAATTTCTGAGGCTCTAAAGTGATATTCGGGTGGGAAAGAGCCTCCACCCCTAACCACTGGGAGTCAGCACACAGGGGAGTTAAAGGCTTCCAGGGAACAGCTCATAAGACAGGAAGTGGTGCTAGAGGTGAGAGGAGGAGTATGGGATTGCACCTGTTGTGATGAGCTGTGTGTCCGCTGGAAGCTGCTAAGGATTTAGCAAGGACTCTTGAAGTTCTGGGGCGAAGACCCATCTACAAAAACTGTATATGCTTTTTCTTTCATTTGTTTTGTGCTGAAGACAAGCGGACATTATTTTATGCTGAAGCTAAGCGGACTTTGTTTTCTAGTTTTCCTGTGTGCTGAATGAAGCTTTATTTTTGATTTGTTTGCAAATAAAAGCCTTTTTGTTCAAGCTCAAACGGTTTATGCACTTGGTCCCGTGGAGCTATAATCCCCAAAAGTTTACAACACACACAAAGACACACACACACACACACTGAACTGGAAGGACTGGTGCCATTATTCAGACTTATGAACTATGTTCACTTGCTTTCCCTACAGTGACAGTTTTCACATCTTTTTTACTTTCTGCATTTTCTCAAAGTTTAAAACTTATTTAAATATTTTTTCACAAAAATGTAATACATGGAGACTCAGTTTTTAAAAAGGAAAGCATTTTTGTTTGAGGGCATCCTGTTTGTTGATTAAATCAGGTCCTGTTTTGATTAACTCTGCTTGAGTATACTACACGCACACACTCCCCTAAGCACAGATAGACTTCTATTTTCATTTTACAATCTCTCTTTTTTTTTTTCTTTTTTTTTTCATTGTTACATTTTCAGGATAAAACATTTACTTGTACACTTTTCATGCCATATGAAGACTTTGAAAAACTCTGCACAGAGGATCAAGTGCTGCACTTCTTCAAGACATTTTTTCCGGACTCGGTGGATTTAATTGGAGAGTAAATATTTATTTGAATGTATCTTTAAATTGCAAAGTATTTTTTTCACTGATACATGATTTTTTTGTTTTTGTATAGTTTTTTCCTCCAATACTAGACTAGACAGGTAGGGTAACAATTGCAAAGATTTTACATTGTAAATGTCAGCACCACCACAAAGTAGCATGGGCTTTAAAAAACATGGGCCATTGATGGGGACAGGTTAAGGCCCTTTTTATGTTGGGCAAATATTTTTCTGAGGTACACACACATTTCTTTAATAGATATTTCCAACTACACAATGGCATCGTGTACTGTACATTGTGGTGGGGGGCAGACTACCTAAGTTTATACTGTCATGAAGATAAGTCAGTAAAGGAAACTTGGCAGCTTTGTGTCAGATGAACTATTTACATTTGGAAATATTTTAGTAAACCTTTTAGCACACTTGTACCTTTTTTCTGTTTCGAGCTTTAAGGCCCGTACACACGGTCAGAAAATCTGAAGTTAAATTTCATCTGATGAACGATTTGTCGCTTTTCTGATCGTTAGTATGCTGGTTTTGACAGCCGATTTACGAATTTTCGTCAGACAAAAACTGGATGTGCAGGCTCCAAACTTTTGTCTGTGACCACAAAGTCCGACTATATTTTTTATTTTTTTTATTTTTTCCCCCATTAGTATGTTTTTTTGCCCAAAAAAATATCTGAAGAGCAAGACTAGGCAAGATCAGAAATGAAAAAACACATACAATACAATTCAAAACATTACGTCACTTCTGACTAGGGATGAGCCGAACACCCCCCAGTTCGGTTCGCATCAAAACATGCAAACAGGCAATAAATTTGTTCGAACTTTTGAACTTTCAGTAAAGTCTATGGGACACGAACATGAAAAATCTAAAGTGCTAATTTTAAAGGCTCATATGCAAGTTATTGTCATAAAGTGTTTGGGGACTCGGGTCCTGCCCCAGGGGACATGTATCAATGCAAAAAAAAGTTTTAAAAACGGCTGTTTTTTCGGGAGCAGTGATTTTAATAATGCTTAAAGTGAAACAATAAAAGTGAAATTAAATTTCGTACCTGGGTGGTTTGTATAGTATGCCTGTAAAGTAGCGCATGTTTCCTGTGCTTAGAACTGTCCCTGCACAAAATGTAATTTCTGAAGGAAATTTTTTTTTTTTAAATGTAATGAATTGTCGGCTCCCGGCAATACAGAGAAAAGTCATTGAAAGTCATTGATAAAAAAAAAAAATGCTTGGGGGTCCCCCCAAATTAAATTACCAGGCCCTTCAGGTCTGGTATGGATTTTAAGGGGAACTCTGTGCCAAATTTAAAAAAAAATGGTGCGGAGTTCCCCCCCAAAAATCCATACGACCCTTATCCAAGCACGCAACCTGGCAGGCCACAGGAAAAGAGGGGGGACTAGAGAGCGCCCCCTCCTGAACAGAACCAGGCCACATGCCCTCAACATGGGGGAGGATGCTTTGGGGTCTGGACCCCAAAGCACCATGTCCCCATGTTGATGGGGACAAGGGCCTCATCCCCACAACCCTTGCCCTGTGGTTGTGGGGGTCTGCGGGCGGCTTATCGGAATCTGGAAGACCCCTTTAACAGAGGGGACCCCCAGATCCCGGCCCCCCTATGTGAATTGGTAAGGTGTACATTGTACCCCTACCATTTCACAAAGAAAGTGTAAAAAATTGTAAAAAAACAGACACAGTTGGGATAAGTCCTTTATTAAAAATAAAAAAAAGATTCCAGCGGTGGTAATCCACTCTCGATCTCCACTCCAGTGATGTCGGTATCCAGCGAAGGATGATCTGCAGGCTCCAGCGATGATGTCCAGCGAGGAACAACACACGGTCCTGTCTCCACCGGAGACATCCCGGGAATGACGTTGCAGCAGCCTGACAGGTCTTATGTAGCGGAGGACGGGGCCACCCGTCACGTGACCCTGTCCCCCTCTGACGCAAGGGGAAACAGGGGCTTTCCCATTGATGTGTGGGTGACCCCACCCCCCTCTGATGCAACGGGAAACCTGCGTTGTATCAGAGGGGGGCGGGGTCACCCGTCACGTCACTGGGAAAGCCCACGTTTCCCCTTGTGTCAGAGGGGGACACGGGGTCACGTGACTGGTGGCCCCGCTCTCAGCTACATAAGACCTGTCAGGCTGCTGCAACGTCATTCCTGGGGTGTCTCCGGTGGAGACAGGACCGTGTGCTGTTCCTCACTGGACATCGTCGCTGGAACCTGCAGATCATCCGTTGCTGGATACCGACATCACTGGAGTGGAGATCGAGAGTGGACTACTTTACAAGCATACTATACACACACCCCAGGTACGAAATTTAAAGGAATATTTCACTTTTATTGTTTTACTTTAACCATTATTAAAATCACTGCTCCCGAAAAACGGCCGTTTTTAAAACCATATTTTGCATTGATACATGTCCTCTGGGGCAGGACCAGGGGAGGGCTGGCAGCCTTAGGCCTGGGGGGCAAGTCTAGTCAAGTGACCCATTGAACCACCGAACCAGCTCACCATCCTTCTGCTCATTATTGCCCGCACAGAAAGAGAGACTGTTTCACATTGCCTGCACAGAGAGAGAGAGTGAGACTTCTCCACATTGCCCGCACAGAGAGAGAGAGAGACTTCTCCACATTGCCCTCACAGAGAGAGACTTCTCCACATTGCCCTCACAGAGAGAGACTTCTCCACATTGCCCTCACAGAGAGAGAGAGACTTCTCCACATTGCCCTCACAGAGAGAGAGCGAGACTGCTCCACATTGCCCTCACAGAGAGAGAGAGACTGCTCCACATTGCCCTCACAGAGAGAGAGAGAGAGAGACTGCTCCAAATTGCCCTCACAGAGACAGAGAGAGAGACTGCTCCACATTGCCCTCACAGAGAGAGAGACTGCCCCACATTACCCTCACAGAGAGAGACTTCTCCACATTGCCCTCACAGAGAGAGAGAGACTTCTCCACATTGCCCTCACAGAGAGAGAGAGAGACTGCTCCACATTGCCCTCACAGAGAGAGAGAGAGAGACTGCTCCACATTGCCCTCACAGAGAGAGAGACTGCTCCACATTGCCCTCACAGAGAGAGACTGCTCCACATTGCCCTCACAGAGAGAGAGACTGCTCCACATTGCCCTCACAGAGAGAGAGACTGCTCCACATTGCCCTCACAGAGAGAGACTGCTCCACATTGCCCTCACAGAGAGAGAGAGAGACTGCTCCACATTGCCCTCACAGAGAGAGAGAGAGACTGCTCCACATTGCCCTCACAGAGAGAGACTGCTCCACATTGCCCGCACAGAGAGAGAGAGACTGCTCCACATTGCCCGCACAGAGAGAGAGAGACTGCTCCACATTGCCCGCACAGAGAGAGAGAGACTGCTCCACATTGCCTGCACAGAGAGAGAGAGACTGCTCCACATTGCCCACACACAGAGAGAGAGTGTGACTGCTCCACATTGCCTGCACAGAGAGAGAGGGAGACTGCTCCACATTGCCCGCACAGAGAGAGAGAGAGACTGCTCCACATTGCCTTTACAGAGCGAGAGAGAGAGACGCACAGGGAGACTGCTCCACATTGCCCGCACACAGAGAGAGACTGCTCCACATTGCCTGCAGAGAGAGTGAGACACACACAGGGAGACTGTGCCACATTGCCCACAGAGAGAAATTGTTCCACATAGAGAGAGAAACCGCTTCACGTTGCCGGCACAGAGAGAGAAACCGCTTCACGTTGCCGGCACAGAGAGAGAAACCGCTTCACGTTGCCTAAACAGAGAGAGAAACCGCTTCACGTTGCCTAAACAGAGCGAGAAATCACTTCACATTGCCGGAACAGAGATAAATCACTCCACTTTGCCGGAACAGAGATCAATCACTCCACATTACCAGCACAGAGAGAAAAATCGCTCCACTTTGCAGTTTCTCTCTGGAAGCAATGTTGCGCAGTCTCTCTCTCTGTGCAAGCAATGTGAAGTGGTCACTCTCTATGTGTTGGCAGTGTTGTGCATGTGCAGGCACAGGCCTGTGCACTGGCCCCCAGGACCAGATTAAAGGCATTGTGGGCCTGGTGCGGCAGTGGAGCAGGTTTAGGGGTGGCAGGGATATGATGTAAGTAACGTCATATCCCAGCTTTCCTCTTACTGGCCACTCTCCTGTGTTTCCAGGAGCCTGTGCTGGCTTGTGCCCAGACTTGTTTGCAGCCACACAGGTGTAATGCTAGGGAAGCCTGGCATTTCATTTATCAAGCTACCGTAAGAGCCATGTGTCGGTGTGTGCTCTGAGGTGAACGTTTCCCAGCCATCAGAATACAGTGATCACTGCTGGCAGCTATAGCAGCCGGCAATCATCGACAAAAAGAAAAAAAGGACACGCTGGTTGTACTGAAGTCAGTTGATCGAATTTTGTATAATCAGTCTGCACATAGATTGAAATTCTGCCAGTTCAGCAGAAATTTCAATCTATCTATGATGGCCTAAGTCCACCAGTCTCTGAGTTTAATAATATCCTCATCTTCTGAAAGGGGTGCTCCACTTAGGTGTAGGAAATCACTTTGAACTCCACCTTATTTCCAGAACTCTCATTATGTTATTAGATGTGCAAAGAATAAGGTGAGAGAACATTTAATACCTAAGTAATGGAAATAAGGTGGCGTTCAAAGTGAATCACCTTGAGGGACTGACATTTAGGAGGTTAAAACAGGCGGGGAGGAAATTAGATATCACCTCCTCCACTGCCTGTCAAATGTCTCTGAAAAGTGACCTGAGCATTGATCACTTTTCAGTGGAGTGGCAGTGCCTGCTAAGAGTGGGGGGGGGGCACAAGCAATCTGAAAAGATTCTGAAAAAAAACATCAATTGCATCCACTAACTGTGCCCCAACAAATGCAGCCACTGTGCCCCATCAAATGCAGCCACTGTGACACCCCCCTCCGGACACGAACACCTAAATAGGGGGTGGGCACGGTGGCCATGGCTAGATCCATGCAAGGCAGGAATCTATCAATTTTACATATGGGGGTCCATAATGGTCTATGGGACCGGGGTAACATGCAGCAAGACAGTGCCAGTACACCAGCATTGTGGCCAAACTGCAGCATGCCAGCATGAATGAACCCACATCAAAAAACAGGAGGGCAAGAAACTGTCACAGGCTGCTAGTAATATGCAGAGAGGGGGAGAGAGCAGGAAGGGAGGGAGGAGAAGCTCACTTGTCACTTACTTGGTGGACGCAATGCACAGTTCACAGGTTCACTTTTTTTTAGGCTGTGGATGCCGAGCAGACTGCTCTGTTTTTTTCATCTTTCCCGCCCACATATCCTCCTCAGTCCTCACAGACAACACACGGGCTGCCAGGAGTGTGGGCGGGGAAAGAGAAAGGAGATCCACCCAGCTTCTGATAGACATTTGTGTGAAGGAGGGAGGGGCTGGGCTGAACTCTGTAACACAGACTGTCAGCACTGACAGAACTCATCGCTGGCTTGCAGTACTGAATCCGACCGTGGCTGCCACCCGAGCTGCCGCTCTCAGCCATCTCAGCGGCCTTTGTACAGGACATTAGAGCGGCCCGGGGGGAAAAAGCATTACTGCCACCCGCCCCAGCCCACCCCTGGGCAGGACCCGGGTCCCCAAACACTTTTTATGACAATAACTTGCATATAAGCCTTTAAAATTAGCACTTTTAGATTTCTCCCATAGACTTTTACAGGGTGTTCTGCTTTTTGAATTTGCCGCGAACAACCCAAATTGTTCGGCGAACAGGCAATGTTCGAGTCGAACATGAGTTCGACTCGAACTTAAAGCTCATCCCTACTTCTGACATTGAATTCTGTCGTCCAAAAATTTTCTGATGGTGAGTACCCTCTTCACTTTCGATTTGAGACTAGCATCCAACAAAAATTTGATGAAAATTTGTCCAATAAACTGATCGTGTGTACAAGGCTTTAGGCCCCTTTCACATGAGCTTGCTCATCAGTTCCACCTGTCAATTTTTCAGGCGGACCTGATCAGAACGTCCATTCTTCCCTCTGGACAGGCAGGTGTAAACTAACTTGTGTCCAGTTTATGCCCTTCTATCTCTGAGTCCAACTAAAAAAAAAAGTTGGAAGAAATCTCAGTCCTTTTCCACTTGCTGAGTGAATTGGAGATAGTTGGGTGTAAACAGACAGTGAAGTCAGTTAATTCCTGGCTGCTCACACAGCAGAGTGGGCTCCGTCTGTGTCTCCTCTGCAGAAACTGAACAGAAAATGGATGTCATCTGCCTGCTCTGTTCCAATCAACAGGGGATATGTGAGCTGAACCCCTGCTGATCAGAATAGAATCTGCCCACTGTGAAAGGGGCCTTTTGATCATCCTGTATATTGACATGGAAATCTAAGTTTATAAATTCTGCTACACAACAAAACCATTAGAAACAGTTAAAATTTGTGTAGCAGTTATATTTTGTTCTTCTTTTTAGCAAAAGTTGAGTTTTCTATTAGTGCCGTGTAGTAGTCAATTTTAATGCTTTATTTTCTGACATTATCTTTTCAAAGGGATAAACTGAAAAAAGATTTTTTCTTGATGCCACCCCAAGCTTTGATCTCAGTAAAGTGTTCATCCTTTTGCTTGGATAATAAATGTGTTCTAATGGGAGATGCAGCCCACGCAGTGGTGCCATTCTATGGGCAAGGAATGAATGCTGTGAGTTTAATTTTCTAAAATTCTAGTAATTATTCCTAATATTTATTTGTTAAATTGTAATAGAACTATTTACTAGTTCAACATTGACAATCCACACAGCTTAAAGTGTATCTAAAAACCAAAACCATTTTTTAAATGTTTAGTGTTGAAGTTGGCATTTCTATCTATTTTGTATTGCTGTCTGTGTCCCCATTACGAAGATGTATGCTCTCTATTTGTTATGATAACCATTTTCACCCAAAAAATTAACAGATTCCTCCAGCCACACATTTAATGTGGATAGAGGAATCACTCCCGCTGAGCTATTGTATTCTGCCAGGGAAGCCATCCCTGCCAGCAGAATACAATGATCAGTGTTGCCGGCTATAACTGTCAGCACTGATTGTTCAGGAAATGCATGACCTTGATAGTTGTATACAAGTTAGTCAATAGCTTGACCTGTGTACAACCAGCTAGTCCATACAGTACATGGATTAAAATTTCGTCTGGTCCCGCTGACCCAGCTGAATTTCAATTCATGTATGGCTGTCTTAACTAAAGGAGCACAAATGACAGCCTGAAAACACTGTTGCTAATCTCAAGGCCATGCCGTTGTGTTGTCAGATTGCACCTAGAAGTGATATTACTTGGCAGGATTTCTAGGTAAGAAACTTTGCAACAGATTCACAAAAATGTTTAGCATGAGTTCCATTTCAACATGTTAACGCCTTAAATATATATTAATTTGTGGGAAAAAAGTAATACGTTTTATTAGGATACAGCATCGCACAAGCCTTAAACGTTTACAGGACTGCATTCACTTGATATCCCAGCACATCATCCTAACTTAGAGTTGTAAAGTCTCAGGGTTTTTCACCTTAACCTGCCTAGCGGTATTCCCAAGTCTGGCTCAGGGTGAGATTTCCGTACCATTAGCGGTAACCCTGAGCCAGACTCGGGATCACATTGCAGTATCCAGGCAAAGTAACTTACCTTGTCCCCTGGATCCTGCAATGTTTCCCCGCTGTCTGCGAGCTGTCATCTCGCTCGATTCACACTGCCGAGTGCCGAGCTCCATTCCTTACAACGTTGCGACACACGGGGATGGAGCACGGCGCCAAATTCAATAAAGTGTAAAAACGCAGTATACATACAGTACACTGTAATATTACAGATTACAGTACTGTATAAAATAACTACACATCCCCTTTGTCCCTAGTGGTCTGTCCAGTGCCCTGCATCCAGTTTTATATTATAAATACTGTTTTTTCTGACTGGAAACTGGAGATTGTCCATAGCAACCAAAAAGTGTCCCTTTTTACATCAAAAGTGGTTTTATACCAGCTAGAAAACAGCAATAATAAATTAGAATCACTTGCAGAATTGAGCGTTTAGTGATTTGTGGGGAAATTCGTCATCAAACACTGAAACACTTTTATTATTATTATTATTATTATTGTTATTATTTGTTATTATTTTATAGTTATTTATTATATTATAATTTATGATTTTGTGTTTCAAACTTTATCATACCCGGGATGTCTACTAAACTCCTGTTTGGACAGCTTTAAGTGAGTTATTCCTAAAGAATTACAGGCCTACAATATAAAACACAAAATTTCCATGCAAAATAATGGTACCCGCTTTCAGCATCAAAAATCTGACCTAATCATACCGCCAGGGAGGTTAATGCATTCTATGTATTAAGATGAAAAACCTTCTGTGCTGCAGCTGACCCCAGAGCTCCCCTCTTTCTTACCTGAACCCGATCGCTGCATCCACTGTCTCTGGTCCTCATTGGATAGATTGAGAGCAACAGGAGCCATTGGCTCCCACTACTGTCAATCAAATCCAGTGACACGGGGGTGAGGCCGAGTCCTGCTGTCTGTGTCAATGGACGCAGCAGCAGTACTCGGGAGCGTGCCCGCACAGGTGCCCCCATGGAAATAGGCTCTCTGTGGGGGCACTCGTCGAAGAGGAGGAGCCTGGAGCGCCGCCGGGGAACCACAGAAAAGGAGGATCGGGGCCGCTCTGTGCAAAACCCTTGCACAGAGCAGTTAAGTATGACATGTTTGTTAAAAAATAAATAAAAAAAAACATTTACAATTACTTTAATAGCACATTGCACATTTACAAATCGAACTTTGTTAATGATCTCAAAAGAACAACAGATTAGTAAATGGGGTATACAGCCAAACTGTGTTTGTGGTGTGCGGAAAATTTAATGTCAGTGTTTAACATTGATTAGTAAAAGAACACATGAGTGTAAGCAATAGACCAAAACACATGTGAGCTATCTGTTATCTACAAAGCAAATTAAGAATATTTTTCTACATTCCTAAATATACAATAGTTTGATATGAGATATATTATACAAAAAAAATTTAAGTGGAAAAAAAAGGTTAATTAGCGATGCTTGCCACCGTTTGTATCCAATGATTGTGTGTTTTTATAGGGCTTTGAAGATTGCCTTGTATTTTCTGAGCTAATGGAGCAGTACAAAAATGATTTTGGTAAGTTCTATCACGGTTCTTTTTTAGAAGCTTAATGTACCTATAAAATGCCAGTTATTGGTTTTGGCATTGGACTATTATCACAGACTAGACTATTTAAGATCTAATCTGGAAAAAATAAATAAAAAATATTTGTAGTAAACTCAAGTACTATATTAGTTTTTAAAGACCAATGTCTAAAGTTTTTAAAGCGTTTTTATATATGAATATTTTCCTTGCACAATCACTTTATTAAAAAATGTTTATTTTCCTTAATTCACATTTCGTTTTTTGTTAATGTTTGCTCATGTTAGGCTACCCACAGATATAGCAGTCTGAACCAATGGAAACATGCACCCCCATTTCCCAGACTTGTCTACGGAACAAAAGTGTAAGTTAGTAGGTTTACTAACTTACTACTGTAATTGTTCCAGCCTGACATGCCTCAGTCAGCAGTGACTGCTGGTGACCCATAGATGTTAAATCGCCTTCTAAACTGCCAGATAAAGGGATTTTCATCTTATTGAGACAACAAGAACCTTAATGTATTGATTTTTTGGGCCTAGGATAGTTTAGTGCTATGGTTAGTTGACTACTGGAGTAAGGTAGTGTGGTGGTAAGGTTGGGGTTATGGTGAGGATTTTTTTTTTTTTGTCTTCACGGCTAAGTATAATTTTATGCAAAAAATAGCTCCACAAAAGATTAGAAATTTCTCCAAAGTAATTTCCTACCAATTTGTGTCGGGCCTTTTTAAAACACAATATAAACTCAGATAGCCAGCATTGGAAAAAATGACCCCAGATAACCCAAACTAGGTTCCATCACCTTCAGGCTTTATTGACTGTAAGTAGGTGAACAACTCAAACATGAGTGACTCAGACTGCAACTGTAATGAAAAATTGCGCTTTCTTTCTTAATATTCCCGACACTGAACTAAAATGATTGATAGATTTATTTTATTGTAAATTAAGCATATTTAGTAGCATGTATGGTGTTTTTTGCAAGTAATGAATGCAGATTGTAAATAACACATATAAATGTATATCTGGTTACACTTTAATCAGGAAGCATAGGAGATTCCCTGAAAAAAAAAAAACCTATAAAAATATATATTTTCAAGCACGTTCTAAAATGAGGCCCAAATATTTCCACAGAAAAAATAACAGTTTAATATTTTGTCAAAATAATAAAATGTGCACTGGCCAGGATTTCATAAAATGGTCCCAATAATGACATGGTTGGTAAATCAAATGTAGCGGGGTGTTTCCCCTTTAATTAGGAGAAAGAACTACGGTTCCCAGAGGTCCACTGTTCACCGGATGTTTTGGGTTATGCCCCAGAGACTCATGGGGGAAGTGATATAAGGAAGGGGCGAGGCCTGACTCGCTCTCTTTTTGGACACGGGACGGCTGAGACTGATCCACCTGTGCGGAGCTGTGCTGTGTGAGGGCCTGAGGCCTGGGGACTTCTTGCAGCGAACCAAAGAGCCTTCCACCCTTTGCGAGCCTGGGTGGCATCCGACATCTCCTGCCTGCAGCCTAGATTGGATGGGAGACCCGATGGCAGCAACCGCTGTGTGCGAGTGACGACACAGCCGGTGGAAGTCCCGGACGGGTCGCGTCCGGAGGGTGAGCTGAGCGAAAGCTCATCCAATAACCTGTTTATAGTACTGTGCCTATAGACTGCCGAGGCCTACCACCTCACTTTAAGACTCTCACTGGAGATCCGCAGCAGGACTGATCCAGAGGATCTCTAGTGAAGTACGGTCAGTTGTTCAGATTCTCCCTGTTGGATTACAAAGTGTTTATTATTCTTATGTGCACCACCTCTACAGCAAGCCGGTGAAGAAACCATTATTCTTACAGGACTAAGTTTTAGAGTAAGGGATCAGGCCTGATCCGTTAGGTATACATTTAGCTGTTGTACCATAGGGTACCTAGTTAACGGTCGCCCCACGTGGCGTTCCTTTACCCCCCCCCCTTATTCTTATGGTGTAATGTGACTGTCATTGCAGGGCTCTGCATACAAGTTAAAAATCATATTGTCATTGCTGTGTGTTTTCTTTGTATAACAAGAAGTAAAATCCGTTATCCCTTTATTACTGTTCTGTGTTTGAATCTCTCTCTTAAAGTATAAGGATATATGTGTGTATCCTTTAGACTAGCTGTGCCAGAGTGGGTAGAGCCGATTGCCGGTGGGTTGGAGAGCTGTACTCAGGGCCCAAATCAAACGTTGCGGCCCGCTTAAGCTGAGGGTATCGCTACACAAAAAAAAAAATATATATATATATATATATATATATATATATATATATATATATACATACATATACCGTATAAGCCGAGTTCTTCAGCACATTTTTTTTGTGCTGAAAATGCCCCCCTCGGCTTATACTCGAGTCTGTGTCCATCTTCACCTTTTGTGCGCCTGATCCTGGCCAGCCGTAGGTCCCCTGGACCCCAAACTTGGAACACATGTAGCCCCACTCTTTCTCTACAAGTGTGCAAAGTTTGTTGTCCAGGGGACCTACAGCCGGGGAGCACCGATTAAAAAAATTCGGGAACCCCTTCCATAGACTACCATGTTAAATGGTAATTTCTCCGGTGATTTTTGGGACCCGGTACTGGCCGGCCCTATGTCCCCTGGACCCCAAACTTGGCACACATGTAGCCCCACTCTCATGTGAAACGTCAGACTAGTCGCACAGCGCCGGAGATCAGGTTTGGACACAGTGAGACATGGGCACAGTAAGGCACAGTGAGGCAAAGTGAGGCAAAGTGAGGCATGCAGATGGACACCCTAGGCTTATACTCAAGTCAATATGTTTTCCCAGTTTTTTTGTGGTAAAATTAGGTGCCTCGGCTTATACTCGCGTATGTGTATAACATTCTATAAATTGAAGGGTCAAGCAGTCATTTTAACATTGGTTGTGTATATGTCTTGATCTCACCCACTGCTTGATGACCGTTTTTTCTAGAAATCTGTATTCCTGAGTTTTCCAGACTTAGAGTGCCAGATTCCCATGCAATTTCTGATTTGGCTATGTACAACTACAAGGAGGTAATTTTTTTTTATTTCTTGACTTACATTTCTGTTAGAAAAGGAACAAAATATGGATGGTGGTTACAGAAAAAATAGTGCAGAGCAGTGTGCAAGTGATATTTGTATTGCATATAGGGATGAGCCGAACACCCCCCGGTTCAGTTCGCACCAGAACCTGCGAACGGACCGAAAGTTTGCACGAACTTTAAAACCCTATTAAAGTCTATGGGACTCGAACGTTCGAAATCAAAAGTGCTAATTATGAAGGCTAATATGTAAGTTATTGTCCTAAAAAGGGTTTGGGGATCCGGATCCTGCCCCAGGGGACATGTATCAATGCCAAAAAAAGTTTTAAAAACTGAATTTTTTTCGGGAGCAGTGATTTTAACCACTTAACGACCGCCCACTGTAATTATACGTCGGCAGAATGGCACGGACAGGCACAATCACGTGCCGGTACGTGACTGCCTTCGTATAGCTTGGGGGGCGATCCGGGATGAGGGGACGGCCGTTCGATTCTGGCCACCCCCTCGCGATCGCTCCCGGCGAATGAAAACCTTCCTCTGCCTGTGTAATGTAAACACAGGCAGAGGAAGTGATGTCATCTCTCCTCGTGGCGGTCTTTTCGATCCGGCACGAGGAGAGAAGACATCTCACAGTAAGTGCACCAACAGCCCACTGACACCAGTACACGTAGGCACACTTTTCACCCCCCAGTCACCCCCAGATCACCCCCAGTCACAGTGCACCGTTTGCACTCGTCATTTTTTTACTGATCACTGCAATCAGTGTCATTTGTGACAGTAAAAAGTTGCAGGGCAGTTAGGTTTAGGCCCCTTTAGGTCCAGGGTAGCCCCCTAACCCCCCCTAATAAAAGTTTATCCCCTTGATCGCCCCCCAGGTAACCCTTTCACCCCCTAACGCCAGCGTCACTAAGCGATCGTATTTCCGATTGCTGTATTTAGTGCCGGTGGTGCCCTAGATAGCCAGTTATTTATTTTTAGTTTCGCCGCAGGTTTTTATAGCATCAGGTACCCCCATATATTATTTTAACCCCATGATTGCCCCTAGAGTTAACCCTTTCACCCGTGATCACGTATAAGTTTTACTGGTGACACTGGTTAGCCAGTTAGTTATTTAGGTTACCCGTCAGGTTTTTATATAGCGTCAGGTACCCCCATATATAACCTAATAAAGGTTTTAAGCCCCTGATTGCCCCTAGTTAACCCTTTCACCAGTGATCACCATATAAGTTTTACGGGTGACGCTGGTTGGTTATGTTTGCTTTTTATAGCATCAGGGCACCCGCCGTATATAACCCAATAAAGGTTTAACACCCTGATCGCCCGGCGGCTGATATCAATTAGGTTTTAGCGCCAGAGAGGGTCTGCGTTGCCCCTTGCAGCGTTAGGTTAGTGCCAGTAACGCTAACACCCACGCGCAAAGCATACACCTCCCTTAGTGGTATAGTATCTGAACAGATCAATATCTGATCTGTTTAGATCTATACTAGCGTCCCCAGCAGTTTAGGGTTCCCAAAAACGCAGTGTTAGCGGTATCAGCCCAGATACCTGCTAGCACCTGCGTTTAGCCCCTCCGCCCCGCCCAGCCCAGCCCAGCCCACCCAAGTGCAGTATCGATCGATCACTGTCACTTACCAAACACAACACACATAACTGCAGCGTTCGCAGAGACAGTCCTGATCCCTGCGATCGCTAACAGGTTTTTTTTGAAGCGTTTGATACATTTGCTGACAGTCAGGTGCTTTTTTTACCTGTGAATCTTACTAGTGTACCCCTAAATTTAGAGCCCAAAATGGCAAGACGAAGGTACACTAGTAAAGAGGCCTACGAGATTCTGAGCATGACAGATAGTGAAGAGGAGGTCACACATCTGTCAGATTCAGGCTCAGAATATCTTCCCGTAGAAGACAGTGAAGTCAGCGGCTCCATGTCAGATAGCTCTGACGACGAAGGTGAGGTCCCTGCTAAGGTCAGGCGTACCCGATCTTCTGAGGTTGTTGAGGAGCAAGAACCGCAGGTCTCTCGTATCATGGAGCAGAGTAGTACTAGCGCCGCTATTCCTTCTGGTGAATTGGCAAGCCCCAGCGGCCTAGTACAGCCTGGGCGTACATCCAGCACTGCAGTATCACGTGGTGACGTGGCGAGTCCCATAAGTGCAGTTCAAGCTTGAGAGGTGGCAAGCACAAGTAGTGTCCCGCTGCCACCAATAAGACAAAGGCAGGCCCGTCGTGCCCATAGTGCCCTTCCTGCAGAATTCGCCTATCCTGATTGGGTCCCCACCACTTCTGCAGAACCCGTACTTCCCCCATTCACTGCCCAACCCGGTATTCAGGTGGAAACAGCTGATTTTATGCCAATTGATTTTTATTCGCTGTTTTTCACGGAGATCTCTATAGATCTATTGTGGACCAGAGTAATTTATATGCTGGTCAATTCATCGCCGCTAACCCCCAGTTGCCTTCCATTGCCAAAGATTGGAAACCAATTACGGTTTCCGAATTTAAGACCTTTCTGGGCCTTTCCCTCAACATGGGCACACATAAATTCCCGTCATTGCGTGCTTATTGGTCCACGCACCCAATTGACCACATGCCCGTGTTCTTTGCCTCCATGCCCAGGAAACGATACGAGCAGATTTTGCGGTTCATGCACTTCAACGACAATGAACTTTGTTGTCCACGTGGAGACCCTGAATACGACCGGCTCTACAAAATTCGGCCCCTCATAAACCACTTCAACGAACGTTTTGCAGCCTTGTTTATTCCCGATCAATTTGTCTGCGTTGATGAGTCCCTGATTACATTTTCTGGCCGCTTGTCTTTCAAGCAGTACCTTCCCAGCAAGCGTGCCAGATACGGGGTCAAGCTCTATAAGTTCTGTGACAGGGCAACAGGCTATGTATGGAGCTTTACGGTTTATGAGGGAAAAGACAGTCAGGTTGAGCCGGTCAACTGCCCGGATTACATAGGGAGTGCTGGCAAGATAGTGTGGAACTTGGTGTCACCCTTATTCGGAAAGGGGTACCACTTGTATGTGGACAATTATTACACGAGCGTGCCACTGTTTAGTCACTTGTTTGATCATCAGATTGGAGCATGTGGCACCGTGCGACCTAATCACCGGGGCTTTCCCCAGCGGCTTGTAGATGCCCGTCTTCGGCTGGGGGAGAGAGCCTGCGTGAAGTCCAATAACTTGCTCGCCATGAAGTGGAGGGACAATAAGAATGTTTTCCTTCTTACCTCCCTTCATGCAGACACGACAGTCCAAATTCGTACGGCGACTGGTGTTGTGGAGAAACCCCTCTGTGTCCACGAATATAACAAAAATATGGGAGGGGTGGACCTCAACGACCAGTTGTTGGCGCCGTATCTAATTAACCGTAAGGCGAGACGCTGGTACAAAAAAGTGTCTCTATCCTTATTCCAATTGGCTTTGCTGAACGCTCATGTGCTATACAGAGCTTCAGACGGGACTTTATCTCTTCTAAAATTCCAGAATGAGATAGTCACAGAACTCCTGTATCCAGGCGGTTCTGCACCTCACCAACCCCTACCATGAGAGGCATTATCCGTATACCCTCCAGAGTACCCCTACCCAACGAACCCCCCAAAAAAGATGTCGTGTCTGTAGCAAGCGCGGATTTAGGCGTGACACCCGTTGTTTTTGTCCACTCTGTCCTGACAATCCTGGTCTTTGCCTTGGTGAATGTTTTGAACGCTTCCACTCAAAAGTGAAGTTTTAGCATAGGGTACAGCATTTCACAGACTAGGACACACTTACACAGGGTCTCCCAAGATGCCATCGCATTTTGAGAGACCCGAACCATTACAGTTGTTAAAGTTACAAAAAAAAGTGTAAAAAAGAAAAAAAAAAAGGAAAAAACAAAACACAAAAAATATATAAACTAAAAAAAACAAAAATTGTTGTTGTTTTATTGTTCTCTCTCTCTCTCTCTCTCTCTCTCTATTTTCTCTCTATTGTTCTGCTCTTTTTTACTGTATTCTATTCTGCAATGTTTTATCATGCTTGCTTTTCAGGCATGTAATTTTTTGTTTTCAGGTGCGCCATTCAACTGCAGCGCGGAATTATTTATCTTGACAGCAACAGTGTTTGCTCCCACGATACATAAAGCCGTGACTCCAGTGCTGCAGGAGGTGATTTCACCACCACAGTTAAAAAAAAAAAAGAGCATATATGCCGAAGCATGGGGGCAGCAGGGGTGGAGGAGCAATTTTGCTCCTAATGCCGTGTACATACGGTCGAAATTCCGACGGAGGCTTGCCCGTGGAAAAGTCCGACCGTGTGTATGCGGCATAACTTTTTTGCGGGAGGATGCCCCCATGCTTCGGCATATATATATTTTAGGCACAGGTTGCGTTAAAAAAAATGTTTTATTTTTTACTAGGTTTTGTTTTGGTATTTGCTTTGCAGGTATGGTATGGTAAGGTCTTACTGTTGTACTGTAATGTTACTTTGTTTTAATGTTAACCATCATTTGCTTAGCAGGTACGCCATTCAGTTGCAGCGCAGATCTATTTATCTTGACAGCAACAACGTTTGCTCCCACGATACATAAAGCCGTGACTCCAACGCTGTAGGAGGTGATTTCACCACCACAGTTAAAAAAAAGAGCATATATGCCGAAGCGTGGGGGCAGCAGGGGCGGAGGAGCGATTTTGCTCCTAATGCCGCGTACATACGGTCGAAATTCCGACGGAGGCTTGCCCGTGGAAAAGTCTGACCGTGTGTACGCGGCATAACTTTTTTGAGGGAGGATGCCCCCATGCTTCGGCATATATAAATGGTGCATGTATGCCCATCATTAGAAGTGGGTGGATGAAGGGCGGTATTCTAATGGTGGGCATACCCACCGATCAATCTCTTTTTTTCGTTCAGCCAACAAGCTGCATGAAAAAAAAGATTACAATACATGTCCAACAAGGACCAGCAACGTACTGGTATGTTGCTGGACTTTGAATGTTTATACCAGAATGATCCCTACAGGTTTAGGTATCATCTTGGTATCATTCTTTTCAGCCAGTGGCCGGCTTTCATGTAAAAGCAATTCTAGCAGATAATTAGCCTCTAGACTGCTTTTACAAGCAGTGGGAGGGAATGTCCCCCCCCCCCCCGGATATAAACAGCGCCATTGGGAAATTGGGAAAGCATTTTATCACACCGATCTTGGTGTGGTCAGATGCTTTGAGGGCAGAGGAAAGATCTAGGGTCTAACCCCCCAATTTTTTTCAAAAAGAGTACCTGTCACTACCTATTGCTATCATAGGGGATATTTACATTCCCTGAGATAACAATAAAAATGGTAAAAAAAATAAATATGGAAGGAACAGTTTAAAAATAAAATAAAAAAGCAAAAATAAATAATAAAAAAAAAAAGCACCGCTGTCCCCCCCTGCTCTTGCGCAAAGGCGAACACAAGCGTCGGTCTAGCGTCATATGTAAACAGCAATTGCACCATGCATGTGAGGTATCACCGCGAAGGTCAGATCGAGGGCAGTAATTTTAGCAGTAGACCTCCTCTGTAAATCTAACGTGGTAACCTGTAAAGGCTTTAAATGCTTTTAAAAATGAATGTAGTTTGTCGCCGCTGCACGTTTGTGCGCAATTTTAAAGCATGTCGTGTTTGGTATCCATGTACTCGGCCTAAGATCATCCTTTTTTATTTCATCAAACATTTGGGCAATATAGTGTTTTTTAGTGCATTAAAAATAAAAAAAAGTGTGTTTTTCCCCAAAAATGCGTTTGAAAAATCGCTGCGCAAATACTGTGTGGAAAAAAAAAATGCAACACCCACTATTTTAATCTGTAGGGCCTTTGCTTTAAAAAAATATATAATGTTTGGGGGTTCAACATAATTTTCTTGCAAAAAAATAAATGTTTTCATGTAAACAAAAAGTGTCAGAAAGGGCTTTGTCTTCAAGTGGTTAGAAGAGTGGATGATGTGTGACATAAGCTTCCTAATGTTGTGCATAAAATGCCAGGACAGTTTAAAACCCCCCCAAATGACCCCATTTTGGAAAGTAGACCCCTCAAGCTATTTGCTGAAAGGCATGTTGAGCCCATTGAATATTTTTTTTTTTGTCCCGAGTGATTGAATAATGACAAAAAGAAAAAAAAAATTTACAAAAAGTTGTCACTAAATGATATATTGCTCAAACATGCCATGGTTATATGTGGAATTGCACCCCAAAATACATTCTGTTTCTTCTCCTGAGTACGGGGATACCACATGTGTGAGACATTTTGGGAGCCTACCCGCGTACAGGACCCCGAAAACCAAGCACCGCCTTCAGAATTTCTATGGGTGTAAATTTTTGATTTCACTCCTCACTGCCTATCACAGTTTCGGAGGCCATGGAATGCCCAGATGGCACAAAACCCCCCCAAATGACCCCATTTTGGAAAGTAGACACCCCAAGCTATTTGCTGAGAGGTATGTTGAGTATTTTTCAGATCTCGCTTTTTGTCACAAAGTTTTGAAAATTGAAAAAAAAAAAAAAAAATGTCTTTCTTCATTTTCAAAAACAAATGAGAGCTGTAACATACTCACCATGGCTCTCAGCAAATAGCTTGGGTGTCTACTTTCCAAAATGGGGTCATTTGTGGGGGTTTTGTGCTATCTTGGCATTTTATGGCCTTCAAAACTGTGATAGGTAGTGAGGAGTGAAATCAAAAATTTGTGCCCTTAGAAATCCTGAAGGCGGTGCTTGGTTTTTGGGGCCCCGTACGCGGCTAGGCTCTCAAAAAGTCCCACACATGTGTTATCCCTGTACTCAGGAGAAGCAGCAAAATGTATTTTGGGGTGTAATTCCACATATAACCATGGCATGTTTGAGCAATATATCATTTAATGACAACTGTTTGTAAAAAATTTTTGTCATTATTCAATCACAAAAAAAAAAAATATTCAATGGGCTCAACATGCCTCTCAGCAATTTCCTTGGGGTGTCTACTTTCCAAAATGGGGTCATTTTGGGGGGTTTTGTGCTATCTTGGCATTTTATGGCCTTCAAAACTGTGATAGGTAGTGAGGAGTGAAATCAAAAATTTATGCCCTTAGAAATCTTGAAGGCGGTGCTTGGTTTTTGGGGTCCCGTACGCGGCTAGGCTCCCAAAAAGTCCCACACATGTGGTATCCCCGTACTCAGGAGAAGCAGCAGAATGTATTTTGGGGTGTAATTTCACATATGCCCATGGCATGTGTGAGCAATATATCATTTAGTGACAACTTTGTGCAAAAAAAAAAAAAGTTTGTCATATTCCCGCAACTTGTGGCAAAATATAAAATATTCCATGGACTGAATATATCATTTAGTGACAACTTTTTGTAATTTAATTTTTTTTGTCATTATTCAATCACAAAAAAAAAAAAATTCAATGGGCTCAACATGCCTCTCAGCAATTTCCTTGGGGTGTCTACTTTCCAAAATGGGGTCATTTGGGGGGGGGGTTTTGTACTGCACTGCCATTTTAGCACCTCAATAAATGAGATAGGCAGTCATAAATTTAAAGCTGTGTAAATTCCAGAAAATGTACCCTAGTTTGTAAACGCTATAACTTTTGCGCAAACCAATAA
The DNA here is from genome assembly GCA_029206835.1 of Rana muscosa. NCBI lineage: Eukaryota > Metazoa > Chordata > Amphibia > Anura > Ranidae > Rana > Rana muscosa. The sequence goes on along the minus strand of CM055122.1, from coordinate 381,762,843 downwards.
ATATACGCTTATTGACATTTTTTTTACTAAAGACATGTGGCTGAATACATTTTGGCCTGTATGACTAAAATTGAGTTTATTCGATTTTTCTTATAACAAAAAGTAGAAAATATCATTTTTTTTCAAAGTTTTTGGTCTTTTTCCGTTTTATATCGCAAAAAATAAAAATCGCAGAGGCAATCAAATACCATTAAAAGAAAGCTCTATTTGTGGGAAGTAAAGGACGCAAATTACGTGTGGGTACAACATTGCATGTCCGCACAATTTCCAGTTAAAGCAGCGCAGTGCAAAATTCTGAAAACACCTCTGGTCCTTTAGCTACAAAATGGTTCGGGGGTTAAGTGGTTAATGATGCTTAAAGTGAAAAAAAGAAGTAAAATATTCCTTAAAATATCGTACCTGGGGGGGTGTCTATAGTATGCCTGTGAAGTGGCACTAGTTTCCCGTGTTTAGAACTGTCCCTGCACAAAATGACATTTCTAAAGGAAAAAACGTAATTTAAAACTGCTTGCGGCTTTAATGTAATGTCTGGTCCCAGCAATATGGATGAAAATCATTTGAGAAAAATGGCATGGGTACCCCCCCAGCCCATTACCAGCCCCTTTTGGGTCTTGTATGGATATTAAGGCCCCTTTCACACTGAGGCGTTTTTACCGTGTTTTTCGCGGGAAAAAATAGCGCTGTAATAACGCCTAAAATAATCCTGCCCCAGCATTCTCAATGTGAAATCTCTGAGGGCTTTCACATTGAGGCGTTGTGCTGGCTGGGCGTTGAAAAAAGTCCTGCAAACAGCTTTTTTAGAGCAACTTTAGGGCGCATAAAATGGCGCTGTAAAAACGCCTATCCCCATTGGAATGAATGGGAACCGCGGTAAAAACGCATAGGCATAAGCGTTATTTTAAAAAATAACGCTAACGCCTATGCGTTTTTACCGTGTTCGCGCCATTTTTATCGCGAACGCGGCAAAAACGCAGTTAAAACACATAGGCGTTAGCGTTATTTTTACCGCGAACGCGGTAAAAACACGGTAAAATCGCAGTACAAAATCTCATAATTTTTGAGCGTTTTTTCAACGCCTCAGTGTGAAAGGGGCCTAAGGGGAATCCCGCACCCAAATTAAAAAAAGGAAAGGCGTGGGGCTCCCAGGCACTATATACTCTGAACAGCAGTATACAGGCGGTGTAAAGAAGACGGGGACTGTAGGTTTGTTGTTGCATAGAATCTGTTTGTAATTTTGAACTGGTACATTTCCTTCCCTCCCTCCCTCCTTCTCTCTCCTCCCTCCCTCCCTCCCTCCCTCCTTCTCTCTCCTCCCTCCCTCCCTCCTTCTCTCCTCCCTCCCTCCCTCCCTCCCTACTCTCTCCTCCCTCCCTCCCTTCTCTCTCCTCCCTCCCTCCTCCCTTCTCTCTCCTCCCTCCCTCCTCTCTTCTCTCTCCTCCCTCCCTCCCTTCTCTCTCCTCCCTCCCTCCCTTCTCTCTTCTCTCTCCTCCCTCCCTCCCTTCTCTCTTCTCTCTCCTCCCTCCCTCCCTTCTCTCTTCTCTCTCCTCCTCCTCCTTCTCCCACGTGGAGTCAGTGTCATCATCATCCCTCCTCCTCCTCCTCCTCCTCCTCCCACGTGGAGTCAGTGACCTCATCATCTCCTCCTTCTCCCACGTGGAGTCAGTGACATCATCATCCCTCCTCCTCCTCCTCCTCCTCCTCCCACGTGGAGTCAGTGACCTCATCATCTCCTCCTCCCTCCTCCCTCCTCCCCCCTCCTCCCTCCTCCCTCCTCCCTCCTCCCACTTGGGTCAGTGACCTCATCATCCCCTCCCTCCTCATCACTGGAGCAAATATGGCAGTATGCTGCAAATGGGGGAATATGACTGCCAGATTACTGTCCTTGTTGGGCACCCCCTCTCTCTGGGCTCACGTTACTGCCTTCCTCTAGCTGGGTACCATCATTGGAGCCTTCAAAACGCTGGGCATCCTCCTGGAGCATGTACCCAACACTGTGGTCAAACAGTTCGGAGAACTCAGGAGGACATGGTGAGGCTAGGGAAGGAGTGACTGATGCCATTGAGCCAAGGGAAGAAGCTGCTTTGCCAAAGTACCCTGAGCCTGCATGAGAGAGGATGAGGAGGATGAGGACGGCTTGGTCATCCACTCTACCAAGTCTTTGGCATGTTGCGGCTCAACATGGCCAGCTGCCGAAAAAGACAAGCGTGTCCCACGGCCACGTGCTGATGAGGATGCACCATGTCCACGACCAGCACTGTTGCCTCTAGACACAGAGCCTGTTTGCCCTCTTTTATTGGCTCGTGACTGTCTGCCTCTCCTTATTTGCTTTCCAGACATACTAATGGTCTGCAGTGAGATGTAGCTGCACAAAGGTGGGGTGTGTGTGTGTGTGTATGTATATCTATATCTCTATCTCTATCTATATCTATATCTCTCTATACTGATTATACTGCAGCTAGCAGAATTAACTGCCTGCTGTGGTAATAGTATGAGAACACCAGCAATTGTCTTCAGTTAGTTTTAGGTGCAGAGGACACAGTACACTAACTGAAAATACTTGCAGCTCCCTGCCTGTGGTATTTGTATCAGAACACCAGCAATTGTATTGAGGTAAGCTTTTGGTGCACACTGTGCAAAGGACACTAAAGCAAAATACTGCAGCTCCCTGCCTGTATTAGTATCAGAACACCAGCAATTGTATTCAGGTAAGCTTTTGGTGCACACTGTGCAAAGGACAGAGTACACTAAGTGAAACACTGCAGCTAGCGAAATCGCCTGCCTGTCAGTATAGAGAATAACAGGAACGGATCTAGCTAAACTGAATACAATGTGTAAATATATATACAACACCTAGGATGTATATATATCCTCTACACACTGTAACTGCAGCTAACTGACTCGCCTGCCTGCTCTATCTAACTCAAAATAAATGACACTGTCTCTCTCTTTAACCTCTCTCTTTAACCACCGCAACACACTACACAAGGCCACCACGGAGGTGGCTTTATATAGTGTGGGGCGTGTACTAAACCCCCTGAGACATAATTGGCCAAAGCCACCCTGGCTCTCCGTTTTTTCCGCGCTGTGATTTCCCCCCATCCCCATATTGTTTATCTTTCTGCTGTCCCCTGATCAGCACCTTTCCCCCTCATCCAGAACCAATTTGACTGCTCCTCTCCTCTGTTTCAATAACTTCCCCTGTACTGTGCCTCCACATACAACATACTACATTTAACATATCCCCTCATACTGTTCCCCTCCAATTATCTGAATGGGCACATCAACCCCAAGCTAGTAAGTCTAGGAAATTCACTTTGAAACTAGTAAAAAAAATCTGTATTTTCTCTATAATACTTTTTGTGTTGGTTGTCTAGCTGTAAGCAAAACATTGGTTTTTGGTAAAAAAAAAAAAAGGGGTAGAAAGCCCTTTAAAGGGGGTTTCTTGACAAATAGGCCGCAGTCTGTTGAAATTCACAATAGTTAAACTTCTATTATTTTCAACACTAGTTTTCCCCAGGGATGCATCTTGAGTCCCATACTGGGCATTCTGTGCTGATCTGATTGCTCAGCAAAATATATAGGTGATCATGTTAAGCAGATCAGATGAAATGGCAGCAGTGGGCCTCATCACTCATTGTGATGAATCCATGTAATGGAAACATCAAAAACATAGGGAAAAACTGCGCTAAAACCGTATATGTACAAAAAACATTAGAGCAGCAATTCTTCTGTGAGATATGGCACAGTCCCAAAGCAAATGTTCAAACAAGGAGTTGCGCTATGGTTAAAAAAGCGAACTTAATGCTCCAAACACCAGTGATCAAATAAATTCAAATGTGAGGCATGTATTCCTTGGCGATAACCACACCATCCACCACCATATAGTATATGATACTTCAGATGACACCTCCACCATAGATGAAGTGCTTGCTTACCAGCTTGCACAGACCTCCTATCACAGAAGGTCTGTGATGCTTATGGCTTCAAAACCATCGAGGGGCCTTTACAGCCTCTTGAGGACTGCCTTGTGGACTTATGGACTACACATTCAAGAAGCGATATGGTTCCCAAAATATAAAGGGCTCACCATAGCAGAAAAATCCTTAAATGGGTTGTCTGTAAGCCCACAAGAATTCTCAAGAGGATGTAAAGGCCCTGGCTGGGTTTGAAGCCACAAGCGTGACCTTCTGTGAGCACTTTATCTATGGTGGAGGTGTCATCTGAAGTATCACATTCACATAATATACGGTGGTGGATGGTGTGGATATCACTAAGGAATACATGCCTCACATTTGAATTTATTTGATCACTGGTGTTTGGAGCATTCTGTTTTCTTTTTTGGCCATAGCGCAACTTCTTGCTTGAACAGTCCATGTAATGGGCCTCATGGTCCATGTAATGGGCCTCATGCACACTGGACCTTTTTTTAAAGCTGCTGTTTTTGGCTTAAGGCACTTTTTTTTTTTCTTTTTTTCCTGCTGCAGTAAGCTCCCTAGCATGTTACCCTATGTGTCCAAGCATACAGTGGGGTTGATTTACTAAAGGCAAAGAGACTGTGCACTTTGCAAAGTGCAGTTGCTCCAGAGCTTAGTAAATGAGCAGACGCTCTGCTGACTTCCATCATCCAATCACTTGCAAGCAAAAATGCTGTTTTTTTAATTTTCCTTGCATGTGATTGGGTATTTGCAAAGAGAACCTTTACCTCATTTACTAAGCTCTGGAGAAACTGCCCTTGCAGAGTGCAACTGCACTTTACAAAGTGCACAGTCTATTTCCTTTAGTAAATCAACCCCATAGGCTTTTATCAGCGTTTTGGCAGGGGTGTTTTCTGTCTGGAAAAAAACTCCAGAACTAGTGGGTTTGAAGAGGAGTTTTCAACTGTAAAAAATGCTCTAACTCTGATGAAAGCTTAAAAAAAGCGTATATTCAGCATTTGAGTGTTTTTGAGCCATAATCTTTTTGTGTGAGTATAGTTTTGTTAAAAAACGCTATTGCAAAACGCTTTCTACAGGTAACGCTACTGACGTTTTTATAACCTTCAACATGAATGAGGCCTAAGGGTTATGTTTTGCTTGTTAATCCCCATGAAAGGCTGTAAATTATACTCCTGGTAACAGACCGTTATAACCAAACTGTGTTTTTGTTTTTTTTATGGTATATATTTTTTTTAAATGTAATCTTTTTCTTACAACAGTGTATTTCTTTTGTTTTTTAACAGATGCGGGCTCATGTAAATTCAAAATGGTTCCTTTTTCGAAAATATTTGGACAATTTTCTTCACACCCTAATGCCTTCTACTTTTATTCCTCTTTACTCAATGGTAAGATTATTTTTCATATAAATTATACTGTATTTTAAATAAGCAGTGTAACTACAATTTCTTTGAACCTAATGCAACTTTTGCCATAATTAGGTAATTCTCAATGGTCAGAAAAAATGTGGGGAAATTACCGCACTAAGTGAGAAATACAAATAGGAAAAAGGAACAGCAGCAGCTCAATATGAGAGACACACATACAAATATTAAATAATAAAATGGAGCTGCACTAATTGAAAATTAAAGTGTTATGACCATAAGTTCATACAACACAAAAAAAATCATATAGTGTGCATAAATCTTGAAATTGCTTCCAACACCACAAAATAAATGATATGAATTAGTCCATAAACCATAGCCACATGTGTAAGATCTTGATATAACTTGGGACGACACCATAAACTCGTGCACCTCCACCACATGAAATGCGTGCTTGCCAGAGGCAGGCTACATAGGCTTGCGGCTGTTAACCATGCCAGGGCCTTGATCCAAAAGGATGGAAATGGCAACTCCCAAATACTTGATGTGATGGGCAGGAACACACAGCAAACGACCAGGGAGATGCGATCATTCAATGGTCACAAATGAGGACCAATAGTTAACCTAGAATAGAAAGCAGCTCACCATAGTGTAAATTGTAATATGAACATTTATTAGAAATTAAAAGTTGCACTTACACGCAATAAGAGATATAAAATTTCAAAGATTGTAAAAGTCGGCCGGCAAGCGAACACCCGTCCACTAAGGTACACAGCGCGATGACGTCAGCACACCACTCCTCCCGATGTGCGTTTCGTCACACTCGTCATCCTGGTAAGCACGCATTTCATGTGGTGGAGGTGCAGGAGTATATGGTGTCATCACAAGTTATATCAAGATCTTGGGCGATTCAGATCAGACGATCGTGGTCCCAGGGCCCTGTGAATCCGATCAAATGACAGAGTGGCAGGGAAGTCACCCCCTGCTATGTCCCTGAAAATGGCCAGTGTGGTTGCTGCTAAGTCCTCAGTACTGGTGGCCTCTGGTAAGCCTCTGAGCCTCAGGTTGTTCCTCCTGCTGCGGTCCTCCATTTCTTCTAAGTGCAGCTGCTGTGCTAACAGTGATGCTGCCTGACCTGCCTGGGTGTCTTCCACCTGCTTTAATCTCCATTCCCATCATCCTGGATTACAACCTACAATACAAAAAAGTGGAACAAATCATAAAAAAACATTGGAGCGTTCTACTAACAGACACCCAACTATATGAAATATTACCAAAGAATCCAAACTTCATATACAGAAGAGCCCCAACCCTTCGGGACAAACTCGTAAAAAACATACCAGACCCTCCAAACAAAAGCTTCACTTTTTTTACAGGAAAGGGGTTCTTTCCGTGCAAACGTTGTTATGCCTGCACAAGAACGAAGAAACCTAACGAGAAAAAATTCAAGTTTACTGCAAATAGTACAGGAAGTACATACGATATAAAATAATTTGTATGCTGCAACACAGAGGGGGCTGTATATATGCTTGAGTGTAGCTGCGGATTGCAGTATGTAGGACATACAAAAAGACTGTTAAGAATTAGAATAAAAGAACACGTACAAAACATTCAAAATGGTTTTGACAAGCATAACGTGTCCAAACACTTCCTGTTACACCATAACAAAGACCCAACACATCTAAAATTTTGGGGACTTGAACCTTACAAGAAACACTGGAGAGGGGGACACAAAGTAAGAACACTCAGCCAAATGGAATCCAAATGGATATTCCTTTTAGATACTTTTGTACCCAGGGGGCTTAACCTCCCTAGCGGTAATCCCGAGTCTGGCTCGGGATGATTTTTTTATGCTAAGAGCGGTAACCCCGAGCCAGACTCGGGCTGCATCGCAGTATCCAGGGGAAGAAACTTACCTTGTTCCCTGGATCCTGCAATGTCCTCCCGCAGTGTCTGCGAGCCGTGTCTCGCTCGATTCACACTGCCGAGTGCCGAGCTCCGTTCCCTGCGACGTTGCGGCGCACGGGGGCGGAGTTCGGCGCCAAATTTAAAAAAGTAAACACATAGTATACATACAGTACACTGAAATCTTACAGATTACAGTACTGTATGTAATAATTACACACTCCCTTTGTCCCTAGTGGTCTGCCCAGTGTCCTGCATGCACTTTTATATAATAAAAACTGTTCTTTCTGCCTGGAAACTGAATATTGTCCATAGCAACCAAAAAGTGTCCCTTTATGTCAAAAGTGATTTTAGACCAGCTAAAAAACAGCGACAATAAATTACAATCACTTGCAGAATTGAGCGATAGCGATTTGTGGGGAAATTCATCATCAAACAAAAAATCGAATGACAGCGACAATTCTGCAACTGAGCAAATTTCAGTGTTTTTGATTTGATTACATTATTGAATAATGTTTATTATAATTACATTACTATTTGTTATAATTATTTATAAATATTTATTATATTATAATTTAGGATTTTGTGTTTCAAACTTTATCATACCCGGGATGTCTACTAGACTCTTGTTTGGTCAGGTTTAAGTAAGTAATTACTAAGAATCGCAGGCCTACAATACATAACACCAAATTTCCATGCAAAATAATTGTACCGCTTTTGGTACATAATTCCAGACAGAATCATACCGCCAGGGAGGTTAATGTAGAATTTGATTTAAATAGTTTTTGGAGTGATTTTTAAACAATTTGACAATCCGTAATTTTACCGCCTCCATTCTCCTCCTTTTACCGCCCTCCCTTCTTCTTTTTTATCACTTGCATTATATATATTAGGTTTAAACTATTTCTCAGTCAATTTTTTAATCAATTTACAATTGCAGTTTTTACCGCCCCCCGACCCCCCTTTTTTACCACCCGGAAAATAATAATTTTTATTACCTGCATCATACAGCCATACTTTTAATAGGTTCTTAATCCTCTCTGTCTACACATAATTTGATTAACGATTATAAATATTTCTTGTCTGTATTTATTTGTTTTTATAAAAAATATGCCAATTTTTTCCGTCCGTGTCATTTCCGGTACTGGGACTATTCAATTTCTCCAATTTTAAACATTTTAGCTCATATTTTAATCAATCAGGTCTTTTATGCCCTTTATTGTTTTTTAATAATTTTAGCCAGACATCAGTTTCGTTCCACCGTCTACATAACAAAGGTTGTCACTACCCTTTGAGTTTTATCCTTGCATATCTTCTATACCAAACCAAGAAAATGGCGGCGCCCATAGTAGTAAACAAATCCACAAGAAAATGGCCGCCATAGACTTCCTGTGATTTTGCCCCGGGAAAATGGCCGCCGCAATGCAATTAAAACAGCGATATAAAAGACATCTCCATAGCTTGTTCCTTATCCCCTGATGAAGCCACGTGACCAGTGACGACACGCGTAGGGAAGTGCAAACACCGGAGGTGACGCGGACGAGCTTGGCGCTCGTATCTGATGTACCCTGCTCTGAAATTTCAAATGTGAGTACTTTTTAACTATGTGAATAAATGTTTTTTTTTTAAAAACAATATCACACTATTTGGGATTCCTTCGCTCTTCCCCATTATTACATGCATACCAACCTGTGGAGCCTCTAGAGGAATCGCGATCCCCCCTCCCCCCAACACCCTACATAGAACCAGGCAGGACCCCAGCCCAGGCTGTAAAAGGATAATTCGAACAGGAGGAGGTCGGATAAAAGGCCCTACTATACACAAATGCTGTAACCTCACAGCAGTGAGGTAAGGGGCCACCCATATGCTTAAGGAGCCACAGTGTGAAAAGCACGAAGCTATTTGTATCACCCACCACCCAGCACCAATCACAGCACGTCAATAAGGGATCTTTTTCCACCCCCGGATTATATTTGTTCTTTGTGGCACGATCAACATCACCTATTTTTCCTTTTTTTCACCCCAAAGAAGGACAGTCATTTTACTGGACCCACCAAGAACTTTATTGTTACTGCTTAGTAACATAATTTATGCACATTTGCACTATAATAGTTACGTACTGCTTAGTACCATCACAGACACTTGCACTTTATATTATATATTAATTTTATCTGTCTTATTTAATTATATTTTTTTATTGTGTCACAGAATATTAGCACTTCTTGCACTTTATCACCATTTGTTGGTAAATTAGTAATTTATTAATGCAAATAATTCTTTGTATGTTTATGTTCATGCTACCTCAGAAATAACTTATGGATGTTATATCAATAACAAAAATAGAGGTCTAGCACAGAAACACAGTACACTATACACATCAGCTCAGCACTTCTCCCATATACCAATCTCCGCTCTAGGTCTGATACTGCGGTCTCCCCTGTCCCCATGCGTTCTGTCAATGCAGCCAGATCAGTCCTCACCTCTGCTATATCCTTGCGGTGTGAGGCTTCCAGTCTGCTCGTTAGTGATTCAAAGTCTGCCCTGGTCGGCAAGGCCTGTAGCAGTGCCCTTAGTTCAGCATCAGCCCGCAATGTAAGAGGTGCAGGGTGAGGGTGAAACAAGTCCTGGGAGGCAGCGTGGAACACTGCAGGGGTATCTAGATCACATTCTGGGGTGCCGGGAGCCATGGATGTTAACTGTGGAATGTGCGGTGGTGTACTCACAGAGCCGCCGGGCCTCGTGCTGTCCGCCATTTTAGGGGCTGGAGAGGAGTCCTGAGAGCCGGGGAAGTAATTGTGGATGGTGCCAGTCTGCTGCGGTTTAGGCGATGGCTGCTTGGATGGTTTGTTTCTCTGCCTCCTGCGCTTCCCCGCAGAGTACATGCCTCGTAATACTGAAGGTATGACTGATTATAGGGCAGGAAAGGCAGGGACGGGTCGGGAGCTCCTCAGAAGCACGTCTTCACACGGCCATGTCCAGACCACGCCCATTATTTTTCCATTTAACCCCTACTCACCCCCTGCACAAGCCAGTCACAGACCCATTTACAGGGATCTGTAAATTGGAAAGGTACAAGTCTCATCTGCCACAGCACCTCTGCATTGGGACTTGTAAATTTATGCTAGCACAGGGGCAGTGACATCTTCCTACTTGTAGTTTATCATTTACTTCCTTCAGCCCTGGACATGGGGCTGGGATATAAACAATGAAGGAGCCTGTGAATTACGCCCACGATGCACTGATCAGTTGTAATGCTCTGCAGGCTTCAATGCAGAAAAGTATTAAACGTACATTTTTATATTTTATAAATGTGGGTGTACGTATTCATTTTTGCAAAAACTGTGCTATGCCTTTTTGCAAAGACAAAGTTATCATTGAATATATAGGCCCCATAAGAGGTTTAACTTTGTAACACTTTAAGAAAGTTGAAGCCTAATGCCGCGTACACACGATCATTTTTCCCGTCGGGAAAAATGTCATTTTTTCCTTTGGACGAGAAAAACGATCGTCTGTGGGCTTTTTGCCGTTTTTCCCGACGGGAAAAACGGCATTAATCACGATGAGAAAAATTAGAACATGTTCTAATTTTTCTCGTCGTTTTTCCTGACATTTCTTCCGCGGCAGTGTTTCCCATAGGGAAACACTGCCGCGGAGCCCATAGACGATCGTTTTTCTCGTCATTTAAAAAAATGACGAGAAAAATGACCGTGTGTGTGGGGAACAAGCTGTTCCCTCGTTTAAAATGTCATTATTCACGGCGGTTTTTAAACCGCCGTGAATAATGATCGTGTGTACGCGGCATGACTCCGGGTTTCTTGTGACTTTAAATAGTTCATTTGGATCATGCTGGCTGAAATGGACTAGTTACCTCACTAACAAATGTGCTCACTGGGAGCTCTGTATAAACTGCTACATAGAATAGACAACTCTGTGTTCCGGCAACAGCATTGGGACATACTGTTCCACTCTCGCAGCAAAAAAGTCAGGCTGAGCATTGGGAACCTTGAATTTTGTCAGTTAATACAGGGCTTCTTCTGATTGGCCAAGGTGGGTGGATGACCTCTCCACCTCAGCCAACCTGGAGAAGCCTAGTATTTATTGATGATAAATAATACTTCCTGTGTGTGGCTGAAAAGCACTCAGTCTAAGCCGATTTTGTTCAAGTAGCAGGATGGGATGACCCCATCCTACTGCTGGAACACAGCACTGTATACTATACCATATGTAGCTACATACATAGTTACATAGTTGGTAAGGTTGAATAAAGACAACAGTCAACCTGTTCAACAGTTCAACCTGTGTAGGTGTGTGTTTTGTAGAAAAATTATTTCCCATATCCCTGTATATTGTTTTTGCTAAGATACACATCCAAGAGTCTTTTAAAACTATCCATACTTCCTGCTGACACCACCAATTTGTGGAAGAGTTCCACATCCTTACCGCCCTGATGGTGAAAAACCCCCCCACACAGCTTAAGGTTAAACTGTTTCTCTTCCAGTCTCATCGTGTGGCCCTGTGTCCTCTTACACTCCTTGGGACTGAAACGTTTCATACTTAGGCTGGGATTTCCATTGAGATTTTTTATATCGCAATCAAATCTACTCTCAAGCGTCTCTTCTCCAGGGAGAACAAATTTAGCACTTGTAGTTGTTCCTCATAATTGAGGTCCTCCAGTCCCCATATTAATTTAGTTGCCCTTCTCTGGACTCTCTCCAGTTCCAGCACATCCTTTCTCCCATCCACATTGTGTGGCCTGCCCTTGTTAACAGTGTAGAACCTCACAGTTAAGCTTTAAAAGACATGGTCATGAACGGGTTAATCTAATTTATATCATGAACAAAGCACTTGCCCACCCCATGCAGTGGAGTGAAGAAACTGATAAATCTGTAGCTTTGACCCTACATGATCTTGCTACGAAGGGTTGATAGAGGCAGGAGGTTATGCAAGAAGATGAGGAGAAGCAGAGGAATATTTTACATCATCCAATCTTGCAGAAGAGGCTTTGCTCCCGTCTGCTTAAAATATCACACCTTCCAGGTCAAACACCTTGTAATGCATGGCAGGTGGCGTGATCAGTGTATTCTGATGGTGGGGAAGTCTCCCTGCTGTCAGAGTACAAAGGCGCAGCGGGGAGGATTCCCCCATCCACGTTGAGTCCATGTGTGTATGATGACATTTTAACACCTTTTTTTTCTCTTCCTTTTTTTCTTTCAATTTTCTGGCTGAATAAAAAAATTACTTGTCTTTTGGCCTGCATTAGATATTTGCCCAGCAGAGAGTTTAAGTACCATTTTGTTTGACTCACTCATCTAATAGTGTTCGAATTACACAGGAAACGTAAGAATTCACACAAAAAAGCCTGTTTTTGTACCTTTTTTAATTTCTCTTCTTTGCATCTTTTTACTGAGAGATCATATATTAAAGATTTTTTCATTATGTGAAGATAATGTATCACATTTAAGACTGTTATATGTGAGATCTTGGTTAAAAACCTATTCATTATTACATTAAAGGTTAAAAAAACAGGAATTCTGTGCTCTTTTCCAAAAAAACAACTACACATATTTATCAGCATATTTTGTTTTAGGTAACTTTCAGTAGAATACGATATCATGAAGTGATCTTGCGCTGGAAGAGGCAAAATAAGGTAGGCAGGACTCAAGTCCAGGTAAATGCATATAGTTTGAAGACATAATAAGCTATTAATAGAGCCTTTAGTAGTATGTTTTGTGTCTATTATTAATAATAAAAAAAAGTTGATTTGGTTTGAAGACGTTTATAGTGAAAATAATGCTGCACATGGGCAGGACGACATATACAAAACAGCTCAAAGGTGTTCCCGGGACTTTTTGTGTTGTATCATATATTACCTGGCCATATGCATCTTTCTGTTTTGCAACTTTCCAATAAATCAGAGCAGCTGACATTGGGGTTGATTTACCAAAGGGAAATCCACTCTGCACTACAAGTGCACTGCAAGTGCAGTCACTGTAGATCTGAGGGGAAGCTCTGCTGATTTTATCATCCAATCATGTGCAAGAAAAAATGCTGTTTTTTATTTTCCTTGCATGTCCCCCTCGGATCTACAGCAACTGCACTTGTAGTGCAAAGTAGATTTGCCTTTAGTAAATCAACCCTATTGTGTTTTTATTTTTGTGGATCTGGTATAGACACGCATCAGAAGTTTTCAGTTTTTTTGTAAAGGCTATCTGTTTCTGATTTGTTGCTTTACCTTTGAGGAAGGAGCTGCCTTCGGGTGCGCCTGTTCTCCATTTTGCATTGCTATACTGTATTGTTCCAAACTTAAAAAAGCAGAAAGTTTAGAGATGGAGATCACATCTTTGATGTGGCAGTGTAGTATCCACATGCATATTTTATAAATGTTTTTTTTTTGGTTTTTTTTCACACAGATTGTAAATGTGGGGATCTTTATATCCAGCATTGCATTAACATGTGGAGGTACATATCTGCTAATAAAACATCTGCCTTCTTTGGTTCAGAAGGAAGGTTTCACTCAACTTTCTTCCCGCTTATCCAGTGTTGGAGTTTTTTCAAAATTTGACTTTACAAAGAGTACATTGCAAACATAAGCTCAACTGCACAAAGGAAGCACCACTGCCCACAAGAAAAGAAACGTTAAATAATAATGTTTGTTCTTTATTATGTGATGTTACTGTGCCATTTCACTTGTATTGTGGTGTGTTATATTAAATGTTATAAACACTAACTTTTATCACTTCTTTGGGTCAAGTCACTTAATGTATGTAGTTATTTTAAAGGAAACCTGTACTAGAAATTGTGTGGCCTGCCCTTGTTAACAGTGTAGAACCTTAGTTAAATGACATTCAGAGGGAAGCAGTATGTGAACATGTAAAAAAAAACAGTGTTAATCTTATAAATTAATCGATGCATTCAAAATACTACTAAATTAGTCATATCATATCACGTGCAGTCATTAAATTTAGGAGATTAACATAAAACCTTCACTGAACAACATCATTTTGATTGTCATATATGCTAATGAACAGATTAGAGGTGTTAAGATGTACAATCTTTGGAAAAACAAATTTAGTCATATGGCTTCCCAAATTCTGCTATTCAAACAATGAAGGAGCATCAGCACATTAATGAATTCATCCCTGTGCTCATCAGTCCTCTAAGCCAGCCTTTTTCAACCAGGGTGCCTTGAGGTTTCTACAGGGGTACCATGGCAAAATGCCTAAAAATTTCCCAAAAATTGTATACAAGTTAGCGGGTAGATGAAAGCCTGCATTTTAGTTACACAAAGCCACAAGTTTTCATCGTGCACCATTACAACCTTCTAGCTGCCGACCTGCTAACGACCAATGACCTCATCAGTTGATAAGGGCGCTGTCAGTTGTCTGCATAGCATGCTTGTTTGACACTCCCTTGCCTCTCTCTATCAGTTCTGGGGTCACGTAGCTGAGTGATGGAGAGAAACTGAGGAAGAAGAAAAACATTGGAATACTAGTCAATACTAATTGCACCATTAATGTTGGGTGTCCTACATGTGTGGATGTTGCTGCATTATGTAAAACTAATTAGAATAGTTTTTTACATTTTAGGATGGGGTGCCTTAAGACTGTCCATAATTTGGTAGGGTGCCTTGTGATTGTCCATAAATTTAAAGGGTGCCTTGACTAAAAAAAAGGTTGAGAAACACTGCTCTAAGCATATTCATAAATAGTAAATTTAGTTCCTCTGCCCACATATGACCTCAGCAAAAAAATGAGGAAGTGATATGTATTTTGCAGGGTTTTGCTATTTTATTTATAAATGGCGACAGCATAGGTAATCTGTGCATTTCAAGCACACTATGTTGGTTAACTTTTCATCCCTGAACTACCTTTTCATTTCTAATGATGGTCAAAACAACTGCTTTGTCTGCAATTTCAAACATAATTTCTAAACGTGTTATACAAATTATACCTACAACAGAAAAATCATACACATTTTAATTTATTATCAATTTATTATGTACATTAATAACCTAGAAATAAACTGAACATAGAAAATGGTTGAACTAATATTAATCCTAGACCAGTGATTAGCAAAAGAATAGTTGCTTAAAGAGGATTAAAATGACAAGATGAACATTTTAGGAACTCATCACATAGTAATACTTGAAATATATTTTATTATGGGAGTTTAAAACCGATAATTGAAGACCACATTCTGTTTCTTGAGTTCTGTAGCTCAGAAGTAATTTATATTTCTCAATTCAGTCTCGTCTGGGAAAAAGTATAAGTAACTTGTACTGATCCTGTTTTTGTTCATGTACCAATGTAATGTCATTCTATATACAAAAAAAAAATAGCTTGACATTCATCTCATAGCTCCACATTTGTATGCTCTGTTTGTGCCAAAATCACGTTAGTAGGCTCAGTTTTGCTTTCTGCAAAGGAAAACATAAAAGAAATGCATTATTAGGTGTACTGACACTAAATATATGCCATGCGTATATATTCTGTAATAATGT
Organism: Rana muscosa; assembly: GCA_029206835.1. Taxonomy (NCBI): domain Eukaryota; kingdom Metazoa; phylum Chordata; class Amphibia; order Anura; family Ranidae; genus Rana; species Rana muscosa. The sequence continues at coordinate 381,747,142 of CM055122.1, read as the reverse complement.
TTGGAGAAATACATTTGCCACACTAGATGAGCACTGAAATGTTTAGAAATTATAGCCAGTGGAAGTTTGGCAAAAAATTAAAATGGCATTTAAACCCAACATCAAGTTTAATGTGTCAAAATACATATCCAAAGACTGAATGATTTAAAAGCAGTTATGACCATAATATTCCCATAAACACATTCCACTGGAATAAGCTGCACAGCAGTCTTTTTTTTTTTTTTTTCACAGTTTACACAGAGGAAACCAAAGTTGTGCAACATCCCTGCTTTAAGTACCATTTAAAAAAATACAATTTAATAAGCAACAATACCGAATGCTAGACCAGGTACAAATTACTTGCAGAACGTTAGACACTTGAAATTGCACTTCCAGTGGGGTAGTAGGTGGATACAAGAAAATAAAAATGCTCCAGTACACAGACTAGCACCCATCTGTAAATGATTTAACATTTTCTGGAAGGTTTGGCAAATGTCAGTCTGAATAGAAATAGTACGAAGTGTAGCAACCAATCATAGTTACATAGTTGGTAATTAAAAATTCAATCCCATATACACAATCCTTCACCCACAGTTTATCCAGAGGAAGGCGAAAAACCCCAGCAAAGCATTATTCAATTTGCTACAGCAGGGAAAAAAATTCCTTCCTGATCCCCCGAGAGGCAATCAGATTTTCTTTGGCTCAACTTTACCTATAAATGTTAGTACCCAGTTATGTACATTGAGGAAAGAATCCAGGTCTTTCTTTCTCGTACATCACGGGACACAGAGCGACATAGTCATTACTAATGGGTTATATAGATACCGTCAGGTGCTGGCACTGGCAACTTCCAAAACCGGAAGTACCCTCCCCTATATAAGCCCCTCCCATCCGGGAGCACCTCAGTTTTTTGCCAGTGTCTAAGGTGTTGGCCAAGAAGAAACATGTGTTTTTCACTGAGCTTGCGTACAGGTTCTTTTGGGCCTCAGTAAGCTATTCCGGATCCGACCAAAAAAGCTTCATAGCTAAACGGTCGGTACCCGGGCCTTGCAGAGAAGAGCAAGGTTTTGCCTGTAATGCTTCTCTTAGGAGAGCTGGACCCTGGGATCCAGAGCTCTGGTCATACCCACGACCAAGATGTTTTCTGTGCAGGGTGCTATACAGGTCCAGGGGAGTGGAATCCTTGGGAACCCGGTCCCTGAAGGTTTGATTACAATGCCTGCCGTGATAGGTGAAGTTTGGGCTTTTGTGGACCAAACAAAGTCCTGCGGCGGGGAACAGGTAAGTGGGGGCCCCCAGGAACTTGGTTCTAGTGGGGGACCCCCAAGCCTAATTTGTCTTTCTGTCTGTTACCTAATGGTATTCCCGCAAAATTCTGTGCATGCCTGTAACTACTAAAAAAATGTAATAATTTTTAATGGTGGTCAAGAAAAAAAAAAATTTTTTTTTTATATATTTAATATATTAGACTGCGGTACCTGTGTTTGTCCACTAGAGGCCGCTGTGGAATGTTTTCTTGTCATGTGGACTAGCTTCTTCTCAGCAGAGCAAAGTCCAGGCAGATGGTGAGTTCTCTTATAGGAAACTGCTTCCTCTGCCATGTTGCAGTGCTCGTCCATCCCCCGGCCTGCGGCAAAGAGGGGCCCTGGCTCCTGTCCCTTGTTACCATATTTGAAATTAGCGCCGAAGGCGCACGTGCCCGCGCGCGTGCGCGAGCACGCGCCTCTATATATAGAGGTGAGCCGGGAAAGGGGGCGGAGCCTGGGGGATGACGCTCTGTGCGCGCCGCAGCGCTTCTGCGCATGTGCGGGCGTCCCAGCAGTTTTAAAAAAACCACAATATTGTAGTGAGCTGGCTATGAAGTACAGAGACAGAGCTGGCAACATTTAAAGGCATACAGCAAGCGGTTGATACAGGCATCCCCTAGAAAGGCACATTAGTAGACACCAACTGTGATATAGCAGCAATTGTGCTAGACTATTCTCAGTAAAAGTGGTGTATTACGGCTGGAATACCTCAGCTTTAGGCTTAGGAATATGCCGTCCAGAAGCTCCGGAACTGAATCTTCCAGGAAGCGAAGGGGGTCTCATCGGGCTCGGAGGATCTTGGGCATACTCCTGCTGCACCAGTCTCCCCTGAAGTTCAGAGGTAAGTGACCGTAGAGACCCCGCAGGGGTACTTGGTACTGTGGCTGTCCTCAGTCACCTGCTCCTGTGTATGTAACAGAGGAGGTTTTTTCCTCAGCTCTGGGAGGATTAGAGAGATTGTCAACATTTATCGCTGCCTCCCTGTCAGGGAAAGCACGCCCGATCTCCGTCTCCTCCTTCAGAGTGCCTGTTAGCAGAGCAACAGTCCCATACAGGGATCGACCTGCCTGAAGGGGATCAGGATGAGGTTGATTCTGTTATAGAGGAATCAACAGTGGGGGAACCTTTTCTCAGCATCTCAAGCTGAAAGATTATGGGTTCAGTCTCTGACTAACATGGTCCGATCAGCATTTAAAAATGCACCTTGCGGAACCATCAACCACTACTGTATCCTCGTTGGGGTCGCTAGAAGCCCCCAGACTGTTTGTTCTTTTCCACTTCACCCTTTACTGAAAGGGCTCATTTACCAGGATTGGGAACGTCCTGAGAAAATATTTATTCCCCCAAGAGATTTCCGGTGGTCTATCCCATGGAGGATAAGTTCATAAAAAAAAAAAAAAAATGGAAGGTCCCTACAGTGGACGCAGCCATCTCTTGTATGTATAAATCACTGACATGTCCAGTGGATAATGTCCAAATGTTCAAGAACCCAATAGATAAAAGATTGGAGTCCTTATGAAAATCTGCTTGGTGATACAACCAGCAGTAGCAGCTATTGGGGTCTGCTAAGCAGTGAAGGATCAGTTGAAACAGGTCTTGAGGGACTTGACAGATCAGCAGGCTTTGCCCTAGCTGATCTACCTAGAGCCTTAGGCTTTGCGGTTGACGCCATAGAGGATTCAGTCCATCAGGCCTCCCGCCTTACGCTGTCTATAGTACATATGCGTAGGCTCCTATGGCTAAAAAACTGGTCTGCTGAAGCTCCCTGTAAGGAATGGCTGGTTAGCGTCCCATTTCATGGTGAACGCTTATTCAGGGAAAACCTGGACAAATATATCCAGAAAATTTCCAGCGGTAAAAATACGCTCTTGCCGGTTAAAAGCAGAGTTAGAGGTCCCTCTTTAAGAGGCCTGCTTCTCCAGTCCCTGGGGCATCGGCTGTGTAACAGTTCCGACGGCCTCCTCGGTCAAATCCCGGGGGTAAAAAACAGGGACAGTAGCAGGGTAATGAGAAACCCTGGGTCAGGGGAGGTACAAAACCTCCCCCAAAGTTAAATTCATTGAAGCCCCCACTCAGTCGGGTGGGGGGAGGACTCCAGTTGTTCGCAAGAGACCTGGCGGGACACGATCAAGACAGATAGGTGCTCTCCGCAGTAGGTTTGGGATACAGTTTGGAGTTAAAAGACTCTCCTCCTTCCCATTTTTGAGGTCAAACGTGCCAAGGGATCCCCGGAAGAGAGAGTCCCTCCTGTTGGCACTAGAACAACTATTGCTCCAAGGAGTAATTATGGAGGTTCCCCTGGAAGAATGAGGGTTCGGGTTTTACTCAAACCTCTTTACAGTCCCGAAGCAAACGCGGACGGGAGGCCCATATTAATTCTAAAAGGGCTATACAAATTCCTGTATATCAGGACTTTCCGATGGAGTCGATCCGATCGGTGGCCACTGCCCTACAAGGGGAGGATTGGTTAGCCACGATCAACATCAAAGATGCTTATTTGCACATTCCCATCTTTCCAGTCCACCAAAAATTTCTACGCTTTGCAGTAGAAGGGCGCCATTTTCAGTTCAGAGCCTTACCCTTCGGTTTGGCCACAGCACCACGAGTGTTCACAAAAATTCTGGCCCTTTATTGGCCAATCTAAGAACACAAGGTGTAATGATAATGGCATATCTGGATGACTTGTTGCTGATAGACCACTCCGTGAAAAAACTGGACGTGGTCGTTCACAAGACGATCAAGTATCTGGAATCTCACGGTTGGATTATCAACCGAGACAAGTCAGCCCTAAAAACCAGTCAAAAGTCTGGAATACTTGGGGCTAAGGTTGGATTCAGGCCAGAGAAAAATATTCTTGCCTCGAGGAAAGGTGTTGTCTTTGAAAGATTTGATCCACTTAGTGGGTACAAAAAAGACAGCCGTCCATACGCCTGTATATGAGGCTGCTGGGAAAAATGGTGGCATCATTCGAAGCAGTACCCTACGGTCAATTCCATTCAAGGAATTTGCAAGGGGCCATACTGTCAGCCTGGAACAAAAAAGTTCAGGCTCTGGACTTACCAATGTCCTTGTCCCCTTCCGTTCGCAGGAGCCTCCGCTGGTGGTTGGTTCCCCAGAATCTGGAAAGAGGGAAATCTTTCAGTCCGATTTCCTGGAAGGTGGTCACTACAGATGCCAGCCTTGTAGGCTGGGGAGCAGTACTGGAGCAATGGTCTCTCCAGGGCAAGTGGTCAGAAGCAGAAAAGGCCCTGCCCATCAATCTCTTAGAGATACGAGCAGCCCGGTATGCCCTAGTAGCATGGACATCCAAACTCCAAGGGTCCCCTGTCAGAGTTCAATCAGACAATGCCACAGCAGTGGCATATATCAATCGTCAGGGGGGCACCAGGAGTCGTGCAGCCCAAAGGGAAGTAAATTACATCCTGAGATGGGCAGAAAGATATGTCCCAGCCATATCTGCGGTATTCATTCCAGGAGTGGAGAATTGGAAGGCGGACTTTCTAAGTCGCCAACAATTATGCCCAGGGGAATGGTCCCTTCATCCCGAGGTTTTCCGGACAATATGTCAGCGGTGGGGAACACCGGATGTAGATCTGCTAGCATCCAGATTCAACACAAAAGTGGACAGGTTTGTCTCTTGGACAAGGGATCCCCTAGCTTGCGGCTCGGATGCCCTAGTGTTCCCTTGGGATCAGTTCAAGCTGATATATGCATTCCCACCGCCACAATTGTTACCTCGATTACTCCGCAGAATCAGGGTAGAAAAGAAACCAGTGATTCTGGTGGCTCCAGCGTGGCCCCGAAGAGCATGGTACGCGGAGATTGTAAAAATGTCGGTGGGGAGTCCTTGGACCCTCCCACATCGTCCGGACCTGCTTTCGCAGGGACCGATATACCAGCCTTCCTTACCAGCCCTAGGTTTGACGGCCTGGCTATTGAAGCCCACATTCTAAAGAAGAGAGGGCTCTCTAATGCTGTGGTGTCTACCATGATCAATGCCAGGAAACCGGTATCCAGGCAGATCTACTATAGAATCTGGAAGGCGTACATCGCCTGGTGTGAGGCCAGAAAATGGCATCCACGTAAATACGTAATAGGTAGGATTCTGGACTTCCTACAATGGGCTGTAGATAGGAAGCTTGCCTTGAGTACTATCAAGGGTCAGATTTCGGCCTTGTCAATATTTTTTCAAAGGCCCTTGGCTTCGCATTCACTAGTCAAAGCCTTTATACAAGGAGTGATGCGTATTAGTCCTCCGGTTAATATTCCCATATGTCCATGGGATCTAAACTTGGTTCTGTCAGTTCTACAGAAACAACCATTTGAACCATTACAGCATATTTCCTTGGTGCTTCTCACCAGGAAATTGATTTTTCTAGTAGCCATTTGTTCGGCTAAAAGAGTGTCGGAATTAGCAGCTATGTCCTGTAAGGAGCCATATCTGGTTATCCATAAGGACAGAGTAGTGTTACGTCCTCATCCAGCCTTTCTTCCTAAGGTGGTATTGAGGTTTCATTTGAACCAAGATATGGTTCTTCCTTCTTTTTTCCCCAAACCTACTTCGGTAGAGGAAAAGTTATTGCATTCTTTGGATGTAGTAAGAGCAGTTAAAGCTTATCTAAAAGCCACTGCTCAGATTCGCAGAACGGATACTTTGTTTATTCTGCCGGAAGGCCCCAGAAAGGGTCAGGCAGCGTCAAAATCTACTTTAGCCAAGTGGATTCGACAGGTCATAATACAAGCCTATGGCTTGAGAAGGAGACCGCCTCCGTTCAAAGTTAGAGCGCACTCCACGAGAGCAGTTGGAACTTCATGGGCATTGCATCACCAGGCCTCCCTGGCTCAAATCTGTAAGGCCGCAACATGGTCTTCAGTACACACGTTTACTAGGTTCTACCAGGTGGACGTTGGAAGTCAGGAGGATGTCGCCTTTGGGCGCAGTGTGTTGCAGGCCGCAAAAGATCCTCATGTCTGATAGCGCTCAGCTTATATATGGTGTATCCCCCCCCTCATTTGGCATTGCTTTAGGACATCCCATTAGTAATGACTATGTCGCTCTGTGTCCCGTGATGTACGAGAAAGAAAATAGGATTTTTATAACAGCTTACCTGTAAAATCCTTTTCTTGGAGTACATCACGGGACACAGAGCTCCCGCCCCTCTTTAGGGACACTTATTGCTTTGCTACAAAACTGAGGTGCTCCCGGATGGGAGGGGCTTATATAGGGGAGGGTACTTCCGGTTTTGGAAGTTGCCAGTGCCAGCACCTGACGGTATCTATATAACCCATTAGTAATGACTATGTCGCTCTGTGTCCCGTGATGTACTCCAAGAAAAGGATTTTACAGGTAAGCTGTTATAAAAATCCTATTTTTTTTAACTACTTCAATACAGGGCATTTTCACCCCCTTCCTGCCCAGGCCAATTTTCAGCTTTCAGCGCTGTAACATTTTGAATGACAATTACGCGGTCATGCAACACTGTACTCAAATTACATTTTTATCATTTTCTTCCCCACAAATAGATTTTTTTTTGGTGGTATTTGATCACCTCCTAGGTTGTTTGTTTTTTTTTATAAATTTTTTGGCGCTATAAACAAAAAAAATAGCGACAATTTAAAAAAAAAACAAAATTTTTTTACTTTTTGCTATCATAAATATCCCACTTAAAAAAAAAAAAGTTTAGGCCGATATGTATTAGTCTACATATTTTTGGTAAAAAAATGATTGGTTTGCGCAAAAGTTATGTGATCTATGATCCTGCTCTGTCACCAGCAATCGCGGGTGCCCGGAGGACATCGCGGCCGACCGGGCACGTGCATCGGCTCCTGAGTGACGCGGCGGGCACGCGCACCCCCTATACCGCCGGGAAGCCGAGGGCGTCATATGACTCCCGCCCAGGATGGGAGATCCCACCTGCGGACGTCATATGACTATGGGCGGGTAGGGAAGTGGGTAAAGCAATCTACTGAGCTTGCCAGAACCACTTCTGGAGGGAATCTATTGCACATTTTCACAGCTCTTACTGTGAAGAAACCTTTCCGTATTTGGAGTTTAAATCTTTTCTCCTCTAGACGTAAAGAGTGCCCCTTTGTCCTCTGTGATGACCTTAAGTTCACTATATGGACCACTTATGTATTTGTACAAGTTGATCATATCTCCCTTAATCTCCTCTTCTCAAGAGCGAATAGATTCAATTCTTCAAATTTTTCCTCATAGCTCAGCTCCTCCATGCCTCTTGCATGCATCAGTTTGGTTGCCCTTCTCTGCACTTCTTCCAGTTCCCCGATATCCTTTTTGAGAACTGGTGCCCAAAACTGAACTGCATATTGCAGATGAGGTCTTGCTAATTTGTAGAGGAGAAAAATTATATTTCTCTCTCTGGAGTCCATACCTCTCCTAATACAAGAAAGGACTTTGCTCGCTTTGGAAACTGCAGCTTGGCATTGCATGCTATTGAGCTTATGATCTACCAAAACCCCCAGATCCTTCTCCACCATCAATTCCCCCAGTTGTACTCCCCCTAGTATGTATGATGCATACATATTATTAGCCCCCAAGTGCATAACTTTACATTTATCAACATCAAACCTCATTTGCCACTAAGTTGCCCAATTAGACATGCATTGAGGTTGACTTGTAAATTGGAGACATCCTGTAAGGACGTTATTCCACTGCATAGCTTAGTGTCATCTGCAAAGACAGAAATTTTATTTTTAATCCCAGACCCTATATAATTTGAAGATGTTAAAAGTAAGGGTTCCAGCACTGAACCTTGGGGTACACCACTGATAACCCTAGATCATTCAGAGTAAGAGTCATTAACCACTATTCTCTGAATTCTGTCTGTTAGCCAGTTTTCTATCCATTTTTAAATTGATCTATCCAAGCCTGTAGACTTTACCTTACACATGAGCTGTGTGTGGGGAATAGGGATGAGCTTCGTGTTCGAGTCGAACATACGTTCGACTCGAACATCGGCTGTTCGATCGTTCGACGAAGATCGAACGATTTGGGCCGTTCGCGCCAAATTCGAGTGACGCGAACGGCCCACAATGCACTACGCCATCGCAGTGTCATCCAGGCGCTGTGATTGGCCAAGCATGCACTGTGACCCCGCATGCTTGGCCAATCACAGCGCCGGCAGCGAGGAGAGCAATGATTGGCCACAGGCAGGATGCCTGTGGCCAATTATTGCTGAGGGTGTTTAGTACACGCCCCACACTATAAAAGGCCGCCAGCACGGCGGCCTAGTGTAGTGTGTTCCGGAGCAGGAAAAGAGAAACATAGGCAGGGACAGTGACATTTATTTTTTTCTTGCTTAACCTGGATTCCTTTAGTTTAGGGAAAGAGAAGGATAGGTAGGGAGAGTGTCAGTGTGTTTTACTGTGCGAATCCTTGTTTCTAGGGACAGGGAAGGACAGTGAGGGAATTCTCCTTGTGCTATAGTGTGCTTTAAAAAAACATTTTTTCTAGGGACAGAAAACTATAGGTAGGGAGAGTGTCAGTTTCTTTCACTGTGATAATCCTTGTTTCTAGGGACAAAGAAGGAAAGTGAGTGAAATTCTCCTTGTGCTATAGTGTGCTTTAAAAAAACATTTTTTCTAGGGACAGAAAACTATAGGTAGGGAGAGTGTCAGTGTGTTTTACTGTGCGAATCCTTGTTTCTAGGGACAGGGAAGGACAGTGAGGGAATTCTCCTTGTGCTATAGTGTGCTAAAGCATTCCTCCTCAACCATCTTTGAAATCCTTGTTTTTTTGGACAGTCAGGGAAATTGTCGTTGTGCTATTCTGTGCAAAAGCAATCATCCTCAACCATATTTAGAAATCCTTAAGTAAAGGGACAGAGAAGGACACCTGAAGGTAGCCCTTATTGCTTTTTTCCCATCTCCCTGCAGGCCATCTATTAGAATGTCTGGAAGGCAAACAAGGAGAGGCAGACAGTCAGGAGGCAATAAAAGAGGGCAAGCAGGCTCTGTGTCTGGGGGCAACAGTGCTGGTCGTGGACGCGGTGCATTGTCATCAGCACATGGCCATGGGACACGCTTGTCCTTCTTTTCGGCAGCTGGACATGTTGAGCCACATCATGCCGAAGACTTGGTAGAGTGGATGACCAAGCCCTCCTCCTCCTCCTCATCCTCTCTCACCCAGGCTCAGGGTACTGGAAAAGCAGCTGCCAAAGCGTCCTCTTCCCTGGTATCAATGTCAGACTCATCATCAGTCACTCCTTCCCTAGACCCACCATGTCCTCCTCCTGAGGAGTCCCCCGAACTGTTTGAGCACAGTGTTGGGTACATGCTCCAGGAGGATGCCCAGCGTTTCGAAGGGTCTGATGATGAAACCCAGCTAGAGGAAGGCAGTAGCGTGAGAGCAGACAGAGGGGATGCTCAAGAAGGACACCAATCTGGCAGTCATGTTCCAGCAGCTGCAGCATACTGCCAGATTGGCTCCAGTGATGAGGAGGGAGGTGATGATGAGGTCACTGACTCCACGTGGGTGCCTAATAGGAGAGAGGAGGAGGAGGAGGATGAGGAGGAGGCACATCTCCAACGAGGCAGGATGCCCTTTGGTGGCCAGCGTAAGGGCAGTACACCGACGGAATCACACCGCAGAGCTCCGCCTGTGCAGGGCGCTGCCTCTGCCCGTCATTCAAAAAGTTCTTTGGTGTGGGCCTTTTTTGAGGCTAGTGCATCAGATCGCACAGCTGCTGTTTGCAACATATGTCTCAAGCGTATATCGCGTGGCCAAAACATCAGCCGCTTGGGTACCACATGCCTGACCAGACATATGTTGACCTGCCATGCAGCTTGTTGGCAAGCCTACCTCAAAGACCCACACCAAAGAACAAAGCGGACCTCTCCTTGCACCGCATCAGCTGGGATCTCCAACCCCACTATAACTTCAGTCCTCTCTGAAACATGCACTGAGAGGAATGAAGGTGTAGAATTAGGTGTGTCACAGCCAAGTACTTGCGGCCACTCTGCTAGCAGTACACCGACGTCCGATTCTAGCAGGCAAATTTCCCTGCCCCAGCTGCTGGACCGTCGAAAGAAGTTCACTCCCAGCCATCCACATGCCCAGCGGTTGAATGCTAGCTTGGCTAAATTGCTAACGCTTCAACTGCTGCCTTTTCAGTTGGTAGACTCGGCCCCCTTCCGTGAGTTTGTGCAATGTGCGGTTCCTCAGTGGCAGGTTCCCAAACGCCACTTTTTCTCACGGAAGGCTATTCCGGCTCTCTACCGGCATGTGGAAGGCAATGTCTTGGCCTCGCTGGACAGGGCGGTCAGCGGTAAGGTGCATATTACCGCTGACTCATGGTCCAGCAGGCATGGACAGGGACGTTACCTTTCTTTCACGGCCCATTGGGTCACTCTTTTGGCAGCTGGGAAGGATGCAGGACAAGGTGCAGTAGTGTTGGAGGTTGTTCCACCGCCACGCCTCCAAAATGCTACTACTGGTTGTGACACACCTCTCTCCTCCACCCCCTCCTCTTCTTCTTCCTCCATGGCCTCTTCCTGTGGTTTGTCCTCGGAACCAGCGGTGCTCCGTAGGCGTTCAAGGGGCTACGCAAGTACGCAGGCAAAAAGATGCCATGCCGTGCTTGCGCTGGTGTGTTTGGGGGACAGAAGCCACACTGGGGCAGAGGTCCTGTCTGCTCTGCAGGGCCAGGCCGAGAGGTGGTTGACGCCACGCCAGCTTAAGCCAGGAATGGTGGTTTGCGACAATGGCACCAACCTCCTCTCCGCCCTCCGACAGGGACAACTGACCCATGTGCCCTGTGTGGCTCACGTCCTTAACCTGGTGGTGCAGCGGTTCTTGGGCAGGTACCCGGGCTTACAGGATGTCCTGAGGCAGGCCAGGAAAGTCTGTGTGCATTTCCGCAGATCTTATAATGCCAGTGCTCGCCTGGCTGAGTTGCAAAAGGAGTTGAACCTGCCCAAGAACCGTCTTATATGTGACATGCCCACCAGGTGGAACTCAACGTTGGCCATGCTGCAGCGGCTGCACACGCAGCAGAGAGCCATCAATGAGTACCTGTGCGACTACGGCACCAGGACAGGGTCAGGGGAGCTTGGTTTTTTTTCTCCACGCCAGTGGGGCATCATCAGGGATGCATGCACTGTCCTGGCACCATTTGAGGAGGCCACGAGGATGGTGAGCAGTGACAGTGCATGCATCAGTGACACTGTACCTCTTGTCCACCTGTTGGAGCACACGCTGCGTGGAATAATGGACAGGGCACTTGAGGCAGAACAGAGGCAGGAAGAGGAGGACTTCCTTGCCTCTCAAGGCCCCCTTTACCCAGACAGTGTTCCTTCTGTCCCACCCATCGCACAGGAAGAGGAGGAGGAGGAGGAGGAGGAGGATTGTGTCAGCATGGAGGTGGAGGCTGGCACTCAGCATCATCAGCAGCAGTCTTTTAGGGATGATTTACAGTCCCAAGAAACCAGTGGACTTGTACGTGGCTGGGAGGAGGTGGCTGCGGATCATGTCGTCCTTAGTGACCCAGAGGACTCCGGAGCGAATGCCTCAGCAAACCTACGCTGCATGGCCTCCCTGATCCTGCAAAGTCTGCGGAAGGATCCTCGTATTCTTCGTATCAAGGAGAGGGACCATTACTGGCTGGCCACTCTCCTTGATCCACGGTACAAGGGTAAGGTTGCGGACCTTATGTTACCGTCGCAGAGGGAGCAGAGGATGAGACAACTCCGGGAGGCCTTGCAGAAAGGTCTGTGCAACGCGTTCCCAGAGACTGGGAGGTTACAAACTCCTGGTCCTGGACAACGAGTTGCTGAGGCTTCGGCCAGTCAAAGAAGGAGCGGTGGGGAAGGTGGCCGTCTGACCGATGCGTTCAGACAATTCTTTAGTCCGCAGCCCCAAAGTATGATCGGTTCCAGCAACCATCGCCAGCGTCTGATAAACATGGTGCAGGAATATCTAGGGGCAAGGTCAGACTTGGACACCTTCCCCACCGAAAATCCTCTGGCTTACTGGGTCTTGAGGATGGATCACTGGCCAGAGCTTGCACAGTATGCAATTGAGCTACTGGCCTGTCCTGCATCCAGCGTTCTTTCGGAACGCACATTCAGTGCTGCTGGAGGATTTGTCACGGATCACAGGGTGCGCCTGTCCACCGACTCGGTTGATCGACTGACTTTCATCAAGATGAACCAGTCTTGGATCACCACCAGCTACCACACACCTGATGCTGATATAACAGACTAATTGATTTTAACATGTCACATCCCTTCAAGACTGATGCTGATGCTGAGTGCCTGTGCTGTTATGTTGACTGGCTATCCTCCTCCTCCGAGTCCTCAATGATACGATTGATGATGATAGCTTGGAAGATCATTTTTGTTTATGGGTGCCGCCACCAGTGGCTAAGGCCCAATTTTTCAGCCCCTGTTTAACAGGGGCGTGTCATTACAATTTTTGAAGCAATACTTTGCAACAGGGCTCATTGCTGTGCTCCAAGTACAGTATCTGTGAGGGGTTGTAGTGTTGTGCCACCAGTGCCTAAGGCCCAATTTTTCAGCCCCTGTTCAACAGGGGCATGCAATTACAATTCTTGATCTAATAATTCACAGCAGGGCCCATTGCTGCACCCACCAAGAGTAACTCTGAGGGCTTACAGTGTTGTGGCAACGCCACCACCACCACCACCACGAAAGGCCCAATTTTTCAGCCCCTGTTCAAAAGGGGCATGTAATTACAATTCTTGATCTAATAATTCACAGCAGGGCCCATTGCTGCACCCACCAAGAGTAACTCTGAGGGCTTACAGTGTTGTGGCAACACCACCACCACCACCACGAAAGGCCCAATTTTTCAGCCCCTGTTCAAAAGGGGCATGTAATTACAATTCTTGATCTAATAATTCACAGCAGGGCCCATTGCTGCACCCACCAAGAGTAACTGTCAGGGCTTACAGTGTTGTGGCACCAGCACCACCATCAAAGGCCCAATTTTTACTACCACTGTTCAACAATTATATGTAATTAAAATTCCTGATATAATAGTTGACAGCAGGGCGTTCCAGCACCAACCAAGAGTAACTGTGAGTGCTTACAGTGTTGTGCCAACACCAACAACTAAGGGGCCTATTTCTGCAGAGTATATACGGCAGGTCCCTACTTTCAAACATCCAACTTACAAACGACTCCTACTTGCAAACGCAAGAAGACAACAGGAAGTGAGAGGAAATCTACCACTAGGAAGGAAAATTCTCTCCTGTAAGAATAAATATGGGAGAAAGGTGTCTCCTCTGTACTGATGCTTTATCAGCAATCCTTGTTTCAAGAAAAACACCACATTTCAAAAACAGTTGTCATTGGGACGGAAAGTGAGGTGAAATGTTCTGAACAGGGGCACAGACAGCAAAACAAATGTTACAGGGGTGATAACCCTTACCTATGTTTTCCAAAAAGTTTAAAAATAGATTTTTGGGCTTGAGCTACACTTCAACAATGTACCTGTTCAAAATTACAAACAGATTCTACATAAGAACAAACCTACAGTCCCTGTCTTGTATGCACCGCCTGTATACGGCTGTTCAGAGTATATAGGGCCTTTTTTATTTTATGTGCGGGGTTCCCCTTAATATCCATACAAGACCCAAAGGGGCTGGTAATGGGCTGGGGTAGGGGGGGGGGGTCATGGGGTAGCTATGCCATTTTTCTTAAAGATTTTCATCCATATTACCGGGACCAGACATTACATTAAAGCCGCAAGCAGTTTTAAATGGCTTTTTTTCCCTTTAGAAGTGTCATTTTGTGCAGGGACAGTTCTAAACACGGGAAACACGTGGCACTTCACAGGCATACTTTAGACACCCCCCAGGTACGATATTTAAAGGAATATTTGACTTTTTTTTTTCACTTTATGCATCATTAAAATGACTGCTCCCGAAAAACGACCGTTTTTAAAACTTCTTTTTGCATTGATACATGTCCCCTGGTGCACAACCCGGGTTCCCAAACCCTTTTTAGGACAATAACATGCATAATAGTTGTTATAATTAGCACTTTAGAATTCGAACGTTCGCATCCATTGTATTTAATAGGGTTCTAATGTTCGTACGAACGTTCGGTCCGTTCGCGGGTTCTGGTGCGAACCGAACCCGGGGGTGTTCGGCTCATCACTAGTGGGGAACTGTGTCAAATGCTTTTGCAAAATCCAGGTATACCATGTCCACAGCCACTCCTCTGTCCAAGGTTTTACGTTCCTCCTCATAAAAAGAAATTAGGTTTGTTTGACAACTTCTGTCTTTCATGAATCCATGCGGTCTGTTACTTAAAGCGGAGTTCCACCCAAAAGTGGAACTTCTGCTTTAAGGGAAGGTGAAACCCCCCCCGACGTGCCACATTTGGAATGTAATTTTTTTAAGAGGGTTCCCGCTCCCACTTCCTCCCTGTGCTCCATGGTGCCAAAAGGAAGTTCACCTCTCCCCCCTCCCTCTCAGCAATCATCTGGGACACGTCACAGGTCCCAGATGATTGCCTGGCCAATCACGGCACGCAACGTGCATGCGCAGTGCGTGCCCGAATGTGAAGCCACAGCCGGGCGCTCACAGTCACGATGCCGGCGCCGCAGAAAGGAGGGGGAGACGAGCAGGGCTTCGTACGCCCGCATCGCTGGAACCTGGGACAGGTGAGTGTCCGATTTTAATAAAAGTCAGTAGCTACACTTTTTGTAGCTGCTGACTTTTATATTGGTGGAACACCCCATTAAAATATTTTTTCCCAGCAAGAACTTGTCTATGTGGTCTTTTATTAAACTCTCCAGTATTTTCTCGACTATAGAAGTTAAACTATCCGGTCTATAGTTACTTTGTAAAATCGTTGATCCCTTTTTAAATACAGGCACCACATTGGCCCTGTGCCAATCCAGTGGTACCATTCTAGTCGAACAATCAGAATTTTCTCTAATCTTAAGAAACCTTCTGCAATCCTACCCTCTACTTGAACCCAGATATAAGTTGCTAGCACAGCTAATCATCCAAATAAATGCTACAGTTTAGTGTATGGACCGTTTGAACTGGCTTTTTAACCACTTAACGACCGCTCACTGTATATGTACGTCGGCAGAATGGCACCGACAGGCACAATCACGTACAGTGTACGTGATTGCCTTTGTACAGTTGGGGGGTCCGATCGGACCCCCCTCCTATACAGTGAGCGGTCGGTATTAATTGGGGAGCGATCCGACATGAGGGGACGGCCGTTCGATTCCGGCCACCCCCCCGCGATCGCTCCCGGCGAATGGAAATGCTTCCTCTGCTGTGTAATGTAAACACAGGCAGAGGAAGCAGGAGGAAGTGATGTCATCTCTCATGCGGCGCTCACATATACCGAGCGCCGTACAAGAGAAGACACACAGGTCAGTGCACTAACACTACACTGACACCAGGACACATAGGCACACAAATTGCCCCCCCAGATCACCCCCCAGCCCCCAGTCACAGTGTCACTGATTGCAGTGACCATTTATTTACTGATCACTGCAATCAGTGACATTTGTGACTGTAAAAGTGTCACTACATTTCGTTTTAGGTCCAGTGTAGCCCCCTAACCCCCCCTAATAAAGGTTTAACCCCCTGATCACCCCCCAGATAACCCTTTCACCCCCTAGCACCGCTGTCGCTAAGCGATCGTTTTTCTGATCGCTGTCTTAGTCACACCCCAGGCAGCGTCAGGTTAGTGCCAGTAACGCCAACACCCACGCGTGAAGCATACACCCCCCTTAGTGGTATAGTATCTGAACAGATCAATATCTGATCTGATCAGATCTATACTAGCGTCCCCAGCAGTTTAGGGTTCCCAAAAATGCAGTGTTAGCGGGATCAGCCCAGATACCTGCTAGCACCTGCGTTTTGCCCCTCCGTCCAGCCCAGGGCACCCAAGTGCAGTATCGATCGATCACTGTCACTTACAAAACACAACACACATAACTGCAGCGTTCGCAGAGACAGGCCTGATCCCTGCGACTCCAGTGCTGTAGGAGGTGATTTCACCACCACAGTTAAAAAAAAAAAAGCATATATGCCGAAGCATTGGGGCATCAGGGGCGGAGGAGCGGAGGAGCGATTTTGCTCCTAATGCCGCGTACATACGGTCGAAATTCCGACGGAGGCTTGCCCATGGAAAAGTCCGACCATGTGTGTGCGGCATAACTTTTTTGCGGGAGGATGCCCCCATGCTTCGGCATATATAAATGGTGCATGTATGCCCATCATTAGAAGTGGGTGGATGAAGGGCGGTATTCTAATGGTGGGCATACCCACCAATCAATCTCTTTTTTCGTTCAGCCAACTGGCTGCATGAAAAAAAAAGATTACAATACATGTCCAACAAGGACCAGCAACGTACTGGTATGTTGCTGGACTTTGAATGTTTATACCAGAATGATGCCTGCGGGTTTGGGTATCTTGGTATCATTCTTTTCAGCCAGCGGCCGGCTTTCATGTAAAAGCAATCCTAGTGGCTAATTAGCCTCTGGACTGCTTTTACAAGCAGTGGGAGGGAATGTCCCCCCCCGGATATAAAAAGCGCCATTGGGAAATTGGGAAAGCATTTTATCACACCGATCTTGGTGTGGTCAGATGCTTTGAGGGCAGAGGAAAGATCTAGGGTCTAGAAGACCCCAGTTTTTTCAAAAAAAGAGTACCTGTCACTACCTATTGCTATCATAGGGGATATTTACATTCCCTGAGATAACAATAAAAATGATAAAAAAAAAAAAAATATGGAAGGAACAATTTAAAAATAAAATAAAAAAGCAAAATTAATAATAAAAAAAAAAAAAAAAAGCACCCCTGTCCTGCCCTGCTCTTGCCCAATGGCGAACGCAAGCGTCGGTCTGGCGTCATATGTAAACAGCAATTGCACCATGCATGTGAGGTATCACCACGAAGGTCAGATCGAGGGCAGTAATTTTAGCAGTAGACCTCCTCTGTAAATCTAACGGGGTAACCTGTAAAGGCTTTTAAAGGCTTTTAAAAATGTATGTAGTTTGTCGCCAATGCGCATTTGTGCGAAATTTTAAAGCATGTCGTGTTTGGTATCTATGTACTCGGCCTAAGATCATCTTTTTTATTTCATCAAACATTTGGGCAATATAGTGTGTTTTAGTGCATTAAAATAAAAAAAGTGTATTTTTTCCCCAAAAAATGCGTTTGAAAAATCGCTGCGCAAATACTGTGTAGAAAAAAAAAATGCAACACCCACCATTTTAATCTGTAGGGCCTTTGCTTTAAAAATATATATAATGTTTGGGGGTTCAACATAATTTTCTTGCAAAAAAAAAATATGTTTTCATGTAAACAAAAAGTGTCAAAAAGGGCTTTGTCTTCAAGTGGTTAGAAGAGTGGATGTAAGCTTCCTAATGTTGTGTGTAAAATGCCAGAACAGTTCAAACCCCCCCCAAATGACCCCATTTTGGAAAGTAGACACCCCAAGCTATATACTGAGAGGCATGTCGAGTCCATGGAATATTTTATATGTTGACACAAGTTGCGGAAAAAATACAATTTTTATTTTTTTTTGCACAAAGTTGTCACTAAATGATATATTGCTCAAACATGCCATGGGCATATGTGGAATTACACCCCAAAATACATTCTGTTGCTTCTCCTGAGTACGGGGATACCACATGTGTGAGACTTTTTGGGAGCCTAGCCGCGTACGGGACCCCAAAAACCAAGCACCGCCTTCAGGCTTTCTAAGGGTGTAAATTTTTGATTTCACTTCTCACTGCCTATCACAGTTTCGGAGGCCATGGAATGCCCAGATGGCACAAACCCCCCCCAAATGACCCCATTTTGGAAAGTAGACACCCCAAGCTATTTGCTGAGAGGTATTGTGAGTATTTTGCAGATCTCGCTTTTTGCCACAAAGTTTTGAAAATTGAAAAAAAAAAAAAATTTTCTTTCTTCATTTTCAAAAACAAATGAGAGCTGTAAAATACTCACCATGCCTCTCAGCAAATAGCTTGGGGTGTCTACTTTCCAAAATGGGGTCATTTGGGGGGGTTTTGTGCTATTTTGGCATTTTATGGCCTTCGAAACTGTGATAGGTAGTGAGGAGTGAAATCAAAAATTTGTGCCTAGAAATCCTGAAGGCGGTGCTTGGTTTTCGGGGTCCCGTACGCGGCTAGGCTCCTAAAAAGTCCCACACATGTGGTATCCCCGTACTCAGGAGAAGCAGCAAAATGTATTTTGGGGTGTAATTCCACATATAACCATGGCATGTGTGAGCAATATATCATTTAGTGACAACTTTTTTTTCTTTGTAATTTTTTTTTATTTTTTGTCATTATTCAATCACTTGGGACAAAAAAAAATATTCAATGGGCTCAACAGGCCTCTCAGCAATTTCCTTGGGGTGTCTACTTTCTAAAATGGGGTCATTTGGGGGGGTTTTGTGCTATTTTGGCATTTTATGGCCGTCCCGTACGCGGCTAGGCTCCTAAAAAGTCCCACACATGTGGTATCCCCGTACTCAGGAGAAGCAGCAAAATGTATTTTGGGGTGCAATTCCACATATAACCATGGCATGTGTGAGCAATATATCATTTAGTGACAACTTTTTGTAATTTTTTATTTTTTTTTAGTCATTATTCAATCACTTGAGACAAAAAAAAAAAATATTCAATGGGCTCAACATGCCCAGCAATTTCCTTGGGATGTCTACTTTCCAAAATGGGGTCATTTGGGGGGGGGGGGTTTGTACTGCCCTGCCATTTTAGCACCTCAAGAAATGAGATAGGCAGTCATAAATTAAAAGCTGTGTAAATTCCAGAAAATGTACCCTAGTTTGTAAACGCTATAACTTTTGCGCAAACCAATAAATATACGCTTATTGACATTTTTTTACTAAAGACATGTGGCTGAATACATTTTGGCCTAAATGTATGACTAAAATTGAGTTTATTCGATTTTTCTTATAACAAAAATTAGAAAATATCTTTTTTTTTTCAAAATTTTCGGTCTTTTTACGTTTATATCGCAAAAAATAAAAATCGCAGAGGCATGTCCGCACAATTGCATGTCCGCACAATTTACAGTTAAAGCAGCGCAGTGCAAAATTCTGAAATCACCTCTGGTCCTTTAGCTACCAAATGGTCCGGGGCTTAAGTGGGTAAACATCCTTTGTTCTCTGTTCCACCCTCATTGGACTTCAGCTGGGTATACACTAGCAGAATTTAATGAAAATTCCCAGCACATTTATAATGTTCGAAAGATTATACAGTGCCTTGAAAAAGTATTCATACCCCTTTAAATTTTCCACATTTTGTCATGTTACAACCAAAAAAGTATTTTATGTAATAGACCAACACAAAGGGACACATAATTGTGAAGTAGAAGGAAAATGATAAAATGGCTTTCAATTTTTTTTTACAAATAAATATCTGAAAAGTGTGCCGTGCATTTGTATTTATCCCCCTTTACTCTGATACCCCTAACTAAAATCTAGTGGAACCAATTCCCTTTTAGAAGTCACCTAATTAGTATAAATGCAGCTGTTTTGTGAACCCCTCCGAGGTTTGTTGGAGAGTCTTAGTGAACAAACCACATCATGAAGGCCAAGGAACACACCAGGGAAAAAGTCAGGGATAAAGTTGTGGAGAAGTTTAAAGCATGGTTAGGTTATTAAAAAAATATCCCAAGCTTTCAACATCTCATGGAGCACTGTTCAATCCATCATCCAAAAATGGAAATAGTATGGCACAACTGCAAACCTACCAAGACATGGCTAAGAGGCCCTTGGTAGCTCTGGCGTAGCTGCAGAGATCCACAGCTCAGATGGGAGAATCTGTCCACAGGACAGCTATTGTACTCCACAAATCTGGCCTTTATGGAAGAGTGGCAAGAAGAAAGCTATAAGTCCCGTTTGCAGTTTGAGAAGCCTTGTGGGGAAAGGCAAACACGTGGAAGAAGGTGCTCCGGTCATGTGAGACCAAAATTTTACTTTTTGGCCTAAAAGCAAAACGCTATGTGTGGTGGAAAACTAACACTGCACATCATCCTAAACACACCATCCCAGCCGTGAAATGTGGTGGTAGCATCATGTTGTGGGGATGCTTTTCTTCAGCAGGGACAGGCACGCTGGTCAGAGTTTATGGAAAGATGGATGGAGCCAAATACAGGGCAATCTTAGAAGAAAACCTGTTGGTCTGCAAAAGACTTGACACTGGGGCGGAGGCTTACCTTCCTACAGGACAACGATCCTAAACATACAGACAGAGCTACAATGGAATGGTTTAGAGCAGGGATCCTCAAACTATGGCCCTCCAGCTGTTGCAAAACTACACATCCCATGAGGCATTGTGAAACTCTGACATTCACAGTCATGACTAGGCATGATGGGAATTGTAGTTCCTGAACACCTGGAGGGCCGTAGTTTGAAGACCCCTGCCCAAGAGGGTTAAGGCAGTGCTGGAAAATAATGGTGGCCACACAAAATATTGACACTTTGGGCCCAATTTGGACATTTTCACTTAGAGGTGTACTCACTTTTGTTTAGACATTAATGGCTGTGTGATGAGTTCTTTTGAGGGGACAGCAAATTTACACTGTTATACAAGCTGTACACTTACTACTTTACATTGTAGCAAAGTGTAATTTCTTCAGTGTTGTCACATGAAAAGATATAATAAAATATTTACAAAAATGTGAGGGGTGTACTCACTTTTATGAGATACTGTATATATATCAGTTTGTATGTGTATATATACTGTAGCAGTGGGACCCGTGCTACCCAAAAGATTGCTGGTTTACGCCAGATTTTTGGAGAGACAGGCACACTGATTGCATAGCTGTGTGCTGTGCTATTAGTTGTGACCTGACTATGGCTCAGGGCTCCACCCAACAGATAGGAGGTCTGTGCATGGCAGTCAGGTGGACTCCCAACCTCTCCAGGAGTTAGAGAGGCAGCATGGGGGCAGCCAGAGCATGCATGTCTGCAGGAGGCAGATTTTTAGTCTGTGACAAAGCAGCAAGGTGCTGCTCATAAGTAAGCTATGAGAGAGCTTGACTCTAAGGAAGTCTTTTGGTCTGAGCAGGCCTAAGGCCTCCACTTGAGGCCTGAAGCAGCTTTGTGGCAAGAGTAAGCCAGAAGGCTGAAGAATTCTGATTGTGTACTGTTCCGTTCTTTTAAATAAAATAAGCTACCATGCCCTTAAAAATACAGTTTTGGACTGGCACACTCTGAAAATGCACCTACCGCTTGAGTCTAATCACCCTAATCTTACATAATGTACAAAGGCTAACATTTGTGAGTAACTGGCTTCTGCTCTGTAATATCCATACTTCTTATTACATTATTACAACTCTCTATTCCCCAAAATTACACAAAATGAGGATTTAATTTGCAGATTTTGTACTTCGTGAGTGTAAAGGAGTGTACAAGGGCGTACACAATGTAAGGATCTGTTCATTAGTGGTTTTAGGGCTTGTTTGTGTGAAGATCTTTGTTTTTCTTTTCAATAATTTCTATTACAATTTTAAGCACAATACAAAAATCTTATACATGAACATTTTCTGGTAATTGTCAAAATGAGGATGTATTAACCAAAGTGATCAGAGGCCCTGGCCGGCTGTTCAGAATAGCTGCTACAAGAAGTTTCAGGCCTAGCAATCCAGGTCTGCTTGTTAACTTGACCATTTCCCTAAGGCTGTAAGCCGATAGGTATCAACCACTAGGCGTCAAAAAATGTTGACAAATAAGAATAGTTATCAATTGACATTACAGCAAATTGTCGGTCATGCATATATTGCATATGTTGAAATATAACTTTAGCATCTAAAATGGGTCCTGATACCTCAACCCAAGGGGTCCCGACTGTGAGAATATAGTACAATTGGGGAAGTTGTACCATCCCCTCTCAGCATCCTACCAAAACATTTGTCAATATTGTATAACCGAACCAAAAACAAAGAAGCGAGAAATGAAGAGAAAAGGGGGAAAGAAAAGTAGATCAGAATAGAGTAGGTCCCCTTAGAAGATGCCCCCATTACAGCCCCTGATGCCCACACTACAGCCTAGAAGTGAAAAAAGGTATTGCTTCACTTTAAGTACATTTTCGTTTTACATACATGCTCTGGTCCCATTGTGTACTTAAACGTGGGGTATGCTTGTATTCTATATAATACATGCTAATGATGATTATAGCAGGAAATATATTTACCCCTTTGATACACTCAGGGCTTTTTTTCAGTGGGAACGCGGGGGAACACAGTTCCTGGACCTCCTGGACTGACTGTATGTAATGTCAATGGGTGCTGGGGTGTGCTGCAGGGTATTGATGCTCACTGCTGGTGGATCTATTCTAGCTGGAGGGGATCTATTTTTGCAGGGGGGTCTATTGTTGCTGAGGAGGTCTAGTGTTACTGGTGGGGGACCTATTGTTGCTGGGGGGTCAGTTGTTGCTGAAGGAGATCTAATGTTGGGGGAGGGGTCTATTGTTGATGGCTGCCAGAGAGTCTATTAATGCTGGCTGTACGGAGATCTGTTGATGCTGCCGGGAGTCTATTGTTGCTGAGGGGGGAAATTTTGTTGTGGTTGGTACATTGTTAGGGGGATCTATTGTTGCTGGCTGAAGGTGAAACCAAATTCCATACAAATTACTTAGCACAACGAAATGATACTTGGTTCTGTATTGTCTAAAAGGGGCGGTACTGGGGGGTGGGTAGGGAATGGAACCAAGGGACGTTGTTCGGAGGTGGGTAGGGGCGGAGAAATCAAGTGACTCGGAAAAGGGGAGTTCCTGCACCTATTGCCTGAGAAAAAATGCCCTGGATATACTAGCAACATAACTGAACATAAGAGGAGGCTGATGGGTCAATTTACTAAGTAAGACTGGATAAGACAGAATCTGGATCAGCTCTGCATAGTTATCTTCTAGCTTTATTTTTCTCAGTTAAAGCTAAACTAAACTTCACTAATAAAAAACTTTAAAGCAAGCTCTTTATTGAAGAAGAGACTTGCTATGGCTCTTTCTCAATAACAATTACCTGCCTGCTTGCAATCTTCTATTGAATGCACACAGAGATGCGCATGCACAGGTCACTGTGCATTCCCAGCACAATCAAGTCGTGCTGGAAGGATGGGCTCCCATGCGCATGAGTAGAATTATGTCATTCCCTGTCTGACCAATCAAGAGACCAACATTTTGGCCAGGGAGAGGATAACAGTGGCCAGCGAAGGATTTAAGTAAGTATTTCTGGGAGTTTAGTTACCTGACCTACTGAAGGGGAAGAAATTTACAGAAAAGACTGGTGCACAGCAATTTTAAAGAAAAATAAAAACAAAGATGGAATGAAGAACTGGCTACCTACATCACCAAAAGGAGCATATCATTGTGGGCACTGGAAGGCCTGTCAATACAGGTACACAATAAACAATTTGAGAATCTAAAGAATGGTTCTTTGATATAGGTTAATGCCTTTGCAGTTCAAAATGACTAATATTCTGTATAATGCAAAATGTTCACATTCTCTTAGTTCTGGGTGAAAAACTATTGGACACCTAAGAAGAAGCATCTTGGAACACATAAATCGTGAAAATTTGAAAAAAGATAATCTCATATGTCATATGTGGGTAAAACACAAAGGGAAAGTGAAAGTTTTACAAAAATTAGGGGTGTTAAAGTGTTAAAATTGGGTCCCAAAAAAGGCATTTGCACGCTCAATATACTCTAGTCAATACGTTTTCCCATTTTTTTGTGGTAAAATTAGGTGCCTCGGCTTATACTCGAGTATATACGGTACAAAAGAAGAAAAAATATATTATGTTATCAAAGGAAACATCTTTACACTTTTTCAGTAGAATAGTTATGACAACTGACTGAAGATGACTTTATTAGCTATAGCTAATATATATATATATTTAAAGCAATACATGGTGTAGGTGCTTCATCCCATCCAGACGAACTTTGTATCCATATGTCACTCAAAAAGCATTATCAGGGATCTTTAACAGTGGTGGCCAGGAGGAGTGTTGTGCCTGAAAAAGTGCTGCACAAGCCGCAACACAATTTATCACCATTAACCACAACTTTCTTAAAGCGGAGTTCCACCCAAATTTTGAACTTCCGCTTTATACACTCCTCGCCCCCTTACATGCCACATTAGGCATGTAATTTTTTTTTGGGGGGGGAGTGGGGGCTTCAGTAGGAGTGGGACTTCCTGTCCCACTTCCTCCTACCGCCCTGGGCTCACCTAGGCGATACGTCATATCGCCTTGTGGCGGCCCCTCCCTGTAGGCGATCACCTGGGACGTGACAGGTCCCAGGTGATCGCCTGTCCATTCAGAGAGCGCTGCGCCGTTCGCGCATGCGCAGTGAGTGCCCGGCCGTGAAGTCGAAAGCTGTCACGGCCGGGTGCCCACACAATGAATGGAAGCGCCGGCGGAGAAGGGGGGGAGAGGAGCGGAGCTCCAGGCGGCGCGGCGCTGGACAGTGGAACAGGTAAGTGTATGTTTATTAAACGCCAGCAGCTAGACTTTTTGTAGCTGCTGACTTTTAATAAACATAAAAAAAGGGTGGAACTCCCCTTTAAGCAGATGTACAGTTGTATATTTGCTTTATGCTTACTAACATATATACATCAGCCTCTATTATCCATGTGAAGGACTTGTCATTGATGTGCACAGTAATGAGGCAATAAAAATGACCTGCCTCATTAATTTTAAACATACCATTCTAAAATATGAATTACCGTAATTATTACAGACCTTTACTTAATATTACAGATAGGGATGAGCCGAACACCCCCCAGTTTGGTTTGCATCAGAACATGCGAACAGGCAATAAATTTGTTCGAACATCTGAACACCGTTAAAGTCTATGGGACTCGAACATGAAAAATCGAAAGTGTTAATTTTAAAGGCTTATATGCAAGTTATTGTCATAAAAAGTGTTTGGGGACCCGGGTCCTGCCCCAGGGGACATGTGTCAATGCAAAAAAAAGTTTTAAAAACGAACGTTTTTTCGGGAGCAGTGATTTTAATAATGCTTAAAGTGAAACAATAAAAGTGAAATATTCGTTTAAATTTCGTACCTAGGGTGTGTGTATAGTATGCCTGTAAAGTAGCGCTTGTTTCTCATGCTTAGAACTGTCCCTGCACAAAATGTAATTTCTGAAGGAAAAAAAGTAATTTAAAAGCACTCGCGGCTATAATGAATTGTCGGCTCCCGGCAATACAGAGAAAAGTCATTGATAAAAAAAAAATGCGTGGGGGTCCTCCCAAATTCAATTACCAGGCCCTTCAGGTCTGGTATGGATTTTAAGGGGAACTCCACGCCAAATAAAAAAAAAATGGCGTGGAGTTCCCCAAAAAATCCATACCAGACCCTTTATCCGAGCACGCAACCTGGCAGGCCGTAGGAAAAGAGGGGGGGCGAGAGAGCGCCCCCCTCCTGAACCTTACAAGGCCACATGCCCTCAACATGGGGAGGATGCTTTGGGGGTCTGTGACCCCTCAAAGCACCATGTCCCCATGTTGATGGTGACAAGGGCCTCATCCCCACAACCCTTGCCCGGTGGTTGTGGGGGTCTGCGGGCGGGGGGCTTATCGGAATCTGGAAGAACGGGCGAACAGGCAATGTTCGAGTCGAACATGAGTTTGACTCGAACACGAAGCTCATCCCTAATTACAGATAGTTGACAGGATAGGAGGTGGTTTATACATGAAAATTGTATATTGATTATGTTTACTAGGACACTGTGGGATTAATTTACCAGAACCGGAAAGTGCAAAATCTGGTGCAGCTCTGCATAGAAACAAATAAGCTTGCATTTTTTTTGCCAAATCTTAATTGAACAAGCTTACGTAAGAAGCTGATTGTCTACCATGCACAGCTGCACCAGATTTGTCACTCTCCAGTTTTTATAAATCAACCCCTGTGATTTTGAAGCCCAAGACCCCTTTCAGACTTCTCTGTAGCAAAATCCCTAGAGCATCTAGTGCACCCTGGGTCATCCCTCACTTACATTTTACATATGTAGCGGCCTCCTCACTCCCCTCTTTGCATCAGCTTGTCTTTCTCTTGTCTAGGGGTACCTCAGAGGGGAGAGAGCGGGGTCACCATGCCAAGCCTTCACGACAGATGTCTGTGCGGTGTAAGCAAAGTTCTTTCTCTACCTTCGGGTCAGTGTTGTGCACCTGGAGTTACCTTGAACAATGTCCACCAGAAAAGAGCCCCACCCCATTAAAGTCCAACACTCCTTTATTCTTCTCGAGTGAACAGCACAATCAGTTAGACTCCCTTAAAGAACAGAACAAACAAGGAGGTGTGGATGCGAGTAGGCCCAGACGCAATGAACTCTCCACTTTCCTCCCTGAAAGTGGGCTGAGGTCTCCGAGCGGAGGGGGGGGGGTTTCCTTCCAGGCGGTCTCCGATGGGAGGCTCACCTGTCACTGGCAATCTGCTGCACCCGGTCTTCAAGTGAGTATCTCCCCTCGGTCCATTACGCCTTCCGGATTCGGGTACCCAATCCCTGGGTTCCCTAGGACCTCCTTCCCTCGCGGAACTCAGTGTTGGGCACTGAGCTCCAGACCTCCAGCCGAGTACCTCACCCCAGGCTAAAGGTGCCTGGGATGGAACACGACCTCCGGACGTCCTCTAGGCCTAGGCCGCCTAGAGGACCGACACGAACCACAGCCCTCAGGCTGAAGGTGCCTGGGACTCGACCCCGTGACCAAGATGGCTGGCCCCTATATACCCTCTCCCAGCAAGCACGGTGGGTTCCCCGCCCCCACCATACCACTGCCGAGGGAGGACAAAAAGGAGGCACGGCACACAGCAATGGTTCAACCCCAGCCCAGGGCAACAGCGTCACCTGCTGGACCGCAAGGAACTGCACACTGCTGGTGTCTCTGCCAGTTTTAAATATAGAGAAAAGTGTATACCCGCTACACATAATATAGCAGGTGTAAGATGTACCCAAAGGACAATAGAAAGCTGGGACAATCGTTGCGTTACATTGAAAGAACAGGTCTGTACCAGGGATGTGCGGTGAGGTCAGTGGCTGGTGAGGCACTGGCTAGTATCAGAGCCAGATACACACAGGTTACATACTCCACAATCGTTAGAGCGAGAGCCATAATTCTAGCACTAGACCTCTTTCTGTAACTCTAACCATGTAATTTGTAAAAAAAATTAAAGCGTCGCCTATTTTTAAGTACTAAAGTTTGGAGCCATTCCACGAGTGTTCGCAATTTTAAAGCGTGACATGTTAGTTATCTATTTACTTGATGTAACATCATCTTTCACATTATACAAAAAAATCGGGTTATGTTTAGTGTTTTTTTTCTTTTATATTCATGAAAAAAAAAATTCCCAAAAAACCAGGTTTGAAATATTGCTTCGCAAATACTGTGTAATATAAAAAGTTGCAATGACCACCATTTTATTCCATAGGGTGTCTGCTAAAACAATATATATATATATATATATATATATATATATATATATATACATATATATAATGTTTGGGGGTTCTGAGCAAAAAAATTATGATTATTACATGTGGGAGAGAAGTGTCAGAATTGGCCTGGGTGGCAAGGGGTTAATTACCATAAGTAATATACAAATAATTATTATATATTGTTTTTAAGATAATTTGCTATATTTCCAAAAACTTTACTCAAACAGGTGACTTAACCTCCCTGGCGGTATTTCCGAGTGTGGCTCAAGGTGAGATTTCACCTAAAGCGGTAACCCCGAGCCACACTCGGGATTGCCTCGCTGGATCCTGGAAGAGGTGACTTACCTTGTCTCTGGGATCCCGCGATGTATTCCCGCAGTGTACGTCGGCCGGATCTTCCGCCCGATGCACTGTGTGCCCTGGATTCCCTTCCCTGCGAGCGTCGCGACGCAGGGGGGTGGAACCGGCGGCAAATTCAAATGTATAAAGCACAAAATACACTGATACAATGTAATCCTATTGGATTACAATAAAAAATAAAATAAATTGACCTTAGATTGCCCCCCAGTGCTTTCTCCAGTGCCCTTGTCTGCAGTTTTACTGTACTTAGTATCTGGAAACTGCACAGCGACCATGGCATCCAAAAAACGCGCCTCCACCTCAAAGTCACTATATGACCTGCTGGAGGTCAGCGACAGCGACTCAGAATGGGTTGCAGAGGAGTTGAGTGACAGCGATTCATGGGGAAGCTCTTCATCGGACGCAGAAAGTGATTTTAGCGACGATCCTGCGACTGTGCCCAGCGATGTGCGGACTTGGTGCTCAATTGATTGTGGTACGGAGCACGCAGCGCCCCCAAGATTTCAATTTACAGGAGCACCTGGGATCAAAGTGGAAGTTGAGGACAATAACCCCTTGGCATACCTCAAGCTCTTTCTGACGGATGAAGTTATTGCCAAAATAGTTTTGGAGACGAATCGCTATCAGGAGCAACAAGCTGCTACCCATCATCGCTTTTCAAGGAGCAGAAAATGGGAGCCAGTAACCAGAGAGGACATATGGAACTTTTTGGGCCTTATAATTCTACAGGGAGTGGTGGGGAAACCCCTGCAGAAATGGTACTGGACAACCAACAAATTGCTGGCCACTCCTTTTTTTGGCACTGTTATGTCCGAATATAAATTTTCGCTTATCATGAAATATTTGCATTTTGCAAATAACGAAGACTTTGATGAGAGTTCTCATCCAGCTCCTAAGCTGAAAAAAATTTGGGAGATTTACCAACTTATTCTTACGAATTTCCAGCAGACCTATGTGCTGGACAGAGATATAAGTATCGACGAAAGTCTTATGGCCTACAAAGGTCGACTTAGCTGGATACAGTTCATTGCATCAAAGCGAGCTCGTTTTGGCATGAAGTCATTTATGCTGTGTGAATCCAGCTCTGGGTACATCTGGAATTCGGTCCTGTACACCGGGAAAGGGACCAAATTCAACGATCGATTCAGAAGTTTTGGAATGGCAACCGCTTCAGTTCTCTCTTTGATTGAGCCATTGCTGAATCAGGGCTACTGTGTCACCACAGACATTTTTTACACGTCCCCAGAACTCTTTGAGTTCCTTATCCTGAACAAAACGGATGCCTATGAGACCGTTAGGCCTAACAGGCGTGACATGCTACCAACCTTTGCCCAAAAAAAGCTCGGGGCAGGAGAAATAGTTGCCTGGCAGAAAGGCAAAATGATGGCACTGAAATGGCAGGACAAAAAAAAGTGTGCCTTCTGAGTACCATCCACAACACCTCTACTCTAATGGTACATACCAAAGGTGGAAAAGATGTCATGAAGCCACAGGTCGTGTTGGATTACAACAACACCATGGGAGGTGTGGACAGGGCTGACCAGGCCATGACCTTTTATCCTGCGATGAGAAAGCAACAGAAGAAATATTATAAAAAAATATTCAGGCATCTTCTGGAACAGTGCCTGTGGAATGCTTTCATTCTTCTTAAAAAAAATAGTGACAGGCCTACGATCCATGCAGACTTTGTGTGGAAGGCTGCTGGACTAATTTTTCTAAAGCACCAGACGCCAATGACTGTAAGCAGATCTGGACGTCGGGCTGCTGGCGTTGTGAACCCGGAACGCCTGACTGGTCGTCACTTTATGGACCACATTCCACCTACTGAAAGGAAGTCAGCACCCACAAGGATGTGTGTGGTTTGCTGCTCCAAGCGTGACGACACAGGAAGGAAAATTCGTAAAGAAACGCGGTTCTATTGTCCCGATTGCGACGTAAGACTTTGTGCTGTACCTTGTTTTAAAATTTTCCATACCCGAGATGTTTACTGAAGCAATATGACTTCTAATATTGCACCCTTGTTTGAGCAAAAAATATTTCAGTGTTTTTGATTATATTATTTACTAAAATGTATTGAATAAAAAGTATTATTATTATTCAATTATTATTTGTTATTATTTATTATATTATAATTTATGATTTTGTGTTTCAAACTTTATCATACCCGAGATGTCTACTAGACTCTGGTTTGGACAGATTTAGGTGAGTTATTACTAAGAATTATAGGCCTACAATGTAAAACGCCAAATTTCCATGCAAAATAATGGTACCGCTTTCAGCACCTAAAATCTCCCAGAATCATACCGCCAGGCAGGTTAACGGACAAATTACTGAAGTTTGAAGTTATAACTTCCAACCAGTAATTTCACAGTAAATAGATAAATAATAAATTATTATGTTATAACATATAGCATAATAATATATGATTTAGCTTGAATATAACAGTACCTTTTCAACAGCAGCAGATTCCCATTCTCCCTCTTAACTGTGTGAGAAAAACATGGGATTGTGCGTAAATCTTATACCCATAAACCCATGTTTTGTCCTTGTAGTTAAGAGGGTTGGGCTGGAAGGGAGCATTTGTCTTTTAGACATGTGCCCCTTCTATGACACTGCGTGCCTCCACTGCAGCATTTTTATTGGACACCTGGGGCTAATGGTACTTTACCATTGGTCCAAGACTCCAAGCTGTTTATTGAGCTCAGTGCCTTTGACAAGAAGTGAGAGGCACTGTGAGCTCATCCTCTCAGTCTGCTGCAAACAGGGTGTGCCAGCTTGTATTTAAACTGGCTGCTCTGTATGTAGCTTCTGATGGGCTGCACAAAGAGCCCCGTATCGCCGGAACCATAGGTCATAGGAGCCCCATTTTTACCAGTGGTGGGGAAGGACTTCGGCTACCTACCCCCCAAATATGGGGTCTCTGTGACCTCAGATCGCCGATCTACAACATTTTTTTTTTTTATGTTAATGCCTCCCCTGATTGCACAGCTCTGGTCTGTATAGCCTGCAGGGCCTCCTCCAATTGCTCATCCACAAATACACGACTTAGTCCAGTTGATAACCAGTCCTGAGTGTATACCAAAATTGTAAATGACTGACATTGCCTCCCTCAAGGACTCAAGATAGTAATTTTAATGATTTTATTGATATATAAAGAAAAGTAAAATTGACTCCGATGGGACAAACTAATCCAAATAACTGAAATACCAGGTACAAAAAAAGTGTTTGGGAAAAAAAAAAATCTCCTAAGATTTATACTTGGCAGAGAGATACATACATGTTGTATATAAATACTTACAATTCCAGATTCATGCTTTGGCTTTACAGTAATTGATGCCTTTTCCTTTTTTTGCTTATATACCTCTTCAGCTTCCTTTAACCTGTATAACAAGAAAACATAAGCTACTGATATATAAACTTTTTTTTTTTTTTTCTAGAACTACCGGTATGGTCTATGCCCTCACAGATAGCAGAATAAAAAAAAAAAATGTTTTTGTTTGTTTTAAATACAGTGGGTAAGTCAGTATCATCAACAAGCACCGGATATCACAGACAGGTTTATTTATATGAGTCTAATTAGATTCATTCTGTTTTTGACTACTTTAGAAAAAAAAATGTTTTTTAAAAAGAAAAGTGTTTGTCAATGTAAATGATTACTTGTCTAAAACCTCCTAACTTATGAGTGATATTTTGAAAAGTAGCCAAAGACACAGGATGACAATTCCCAATCCAGCAGCTTTCGGGTCTTCTCTGCAATTGAGGAAATAGACAATAGTAAATCTGTCCTAATTGGTGTCCGGGTCCCCCTAATAAGCTGTAATTATTTTCCAATCTGCTTTCCATCAGTCCCCACTATAGCCACATACATTTGTAATGGCAGAGTGCATAGAAAGTGTCGATTGTGTCTGCATGATGGATAGAGAGATTAACAAAACAAGTAGTGGGGAGTCAACATTTTATGCCACTTGTCAACCACAGCTGATCCCAAAATAAACAGACATGAAAAATGATCCAACAAGTAATATATAGGATGAATATAATGTTCAAAACCTCTTAAATATTGCATACAACATACTCAGGGTTTATACCCACTGTATGCATATTTTCAGACATTTGTAATCTTTTATGTAATTCATTTACATTTATGTACATGTTACATTGACATTCATTTCTGCAGCTTTTATAAGCAGTAAGATACTTCAATTATCCTCTGAAATGCAGAAACAATCACAAAGCAGTACATGATAGGTAAAAAATAAAAATAAAAATCACCTGGATTTTATTTACTGTGCATCTTCTACAGTTAAAAAAGATGCAAATTGCAGTTAAAAATATTCACATGCTTTAGTTGGTGCAGCAATGGAAAAAAATCAGATACATTTAATTAACTTACCACATAAAAAGTTTGCATATCACCTACCTTTCTTGTAAAATTAGCTTATTTTCTTTCTTCCAAGAATCTTTAAAGTCAGTGCTAAATTCATGCCAGATACTGAAGAATGTGCTTGGAGACACCTCTTTTTCTCCAAGTTTTGGCTTTACACAATAATAGGCTACAGTTTCCAAAAATCTGTATAACATTTTTAACAAATAGAGATACATAAATTTATTAGGATATTACTTGGATCATGTAGGTTTGCATGAGATGGGGATTCACAAATATTTCCCAGAATGCATGCCATTTACCATTAAACCTTCTGTCCAGAATATCTCCTTTGGAAAGGACTACCCTCAGCAGCTATATAGGCCTCCACTCCTAGCACTATGGGTGGTGTCTGTGGAGCACCATGTTCACAGGTGCTCTGTAATATGTGATTATGTGTTTAAATCATGCCTTTAAAAATGAAAAAGTTGACAAGTGTAGGGGTGCTGCAGTCTGCTCTGCGACTTTGGACAAGTAATGATGAAGCTAAAAAAAGTTTGTTTGTAGCTTCTCTGCTTAAACCTCCAGTCAGTCATTCTTCTCACAGAGAGTGAACAGAAGATCTGCTGAGGAAAGACATGAGATATTTGGGTATGGTAATGTTATTCTAGGGCAGGGGTGCCCAACCAGTGGCCCGGGGGCCACACGTGGCCCGCAGAACCCTTTGATATGGCCCGCGACTTCCTGCTCTGGGATGGCGGGTTGGCATAGGCCGATGCTTCATGTATAGCGCCAACTCCTGTCACAGGTGGGGTAATACCAAATTCTCTCTGCCTGGGACAGCAACAGCTGGTGATACCTGAATGGAAGACTGTTATTATGGGCATATCTGTTTTGCAGTGGTTACTGGGCTGCTTTAAAACTGATCCGCAGGTACAGCGCAGAACACCTGCAGGTTACCTGCACTGAGCATTAGACTTCTGTTATTACCTGTGGGTTGGTGTACTTCAGAATGTGCACCACACCTGCAGGATATAATAGAAGTCTAAGTGCAGCTAACCTGCAGGAAAGCCACAGGTGCACTGCGCTGCACCCTCGGTGTGGGTAAACCGCAGCGCATCAGTTTGAAAGCAGCCTTAGGCCCCTTTGACATGATCAGTCTGACCCAATTGGACCCTTTGTTCACCTATTGACCCACAGATGTGAACTGACTTGTGGCCATTTACACCCACCTACCTCTAGATCGATCTGCTAAAAAAA
Source organism: Rana muscosa (assembly GCA_029206835.1). Taxonomy (NCBI): domain Eukaryota; kingdom Metazoa; phylum Chordata; class Amphibia; order Anura; family Ranidae; genus Rana; species Rana muscosa. The sequence continues at coordinate 381,713,444 of CM055122.1, read as the reverse complement.
AAAAAACAGAAGGGGGGATCCGTCCCCTTCCATCTGGGCAGATCCGATTGGAGGGCCAATAGAGTAGAGTGGGCTGTGCCCCTGTCTGCTCTGCATATGCAGAGTGGACATGGACCTGTCATCTGCCTGCTCTGTTCATTGTGGCCCGCGACGGGTTACCAAGTCGCTTAAGTGGCCCTCACGCTTCAAAAGGTTGGGCACCCCTGTTCTAGGGGGTTGTAAGCTAGCCAACACAAGCTACAAGTAAGTGTACTTTATATTTCTTTGTCTTTCAAAAATGTATAAGGTTTAGTTGACTACACGCTCTCTGATAGGAAGGGCTGCATTTTAAAGTAACACAGTTATGCCTCGTACACACGACCGGTTTTTCCGGCAGGAAAAAAAGATGACGCTTTTCCCTACGGGATTCCTCTCAAGCCTGCCTTGCATACACATGGGCACACAAAAGACCGCTGAACTTTTGACTGCTAAGAATGCGTGACGTCAAAGACTACGGCGAGCCGTCAAAATTACGTTCTATGCTTCCGCGCATGCGTCAAATTGTTTATGAGCATGCGCGTTTTTTTCCCCCTCGGGAAAGCATACATACAACAGTTTTCACGACGAGAAAAAGACCGCCGGGAATCCCGGCGGGAAAAAAGAGAACAAGTTCTCTTTTTTTTTCCCCGCAGTTTTCTCGTCGGGAAAACTGCGATGGAGCATACACACGGCCGGTTTTCTCAGCCAAAAGCTGTCATGGCAGTTTTCCCGATGGGAAAACCGGTCGTGTGTACGAGGCATAAAAGTTAAAAATTAAGCCTTAAAATGTATACAAAGAGCACAATCTACCGGATCTACTAGGCATAGGTATGATGCATTCCAGTTCCTTTGGTCAGTAATTTGGGACCACACCTACTATAAGTTTCTTTCCACCTCTCTCATAAAGAAAGCATTATGTTACAACGTTTCAGTGATAAAAAATATATTATAACCAGTAAGCAGATTTGATTCTGCTTTGGATGTACAGTAGGTGCCGCCGACATTGTATATTCATCGCGATCCTATCGCGGAGATTCTCGGCGACAGGGGTGCCGACATCTCGGCGACAGGGTGGCGACACATGTCGCGCTCGCTGCAATAGCGAGGAGATGCGGCACTGTATTGAACGGGGATCCGACGTGGATTCCCGCCAATACCAGGCACTGCGTTTGGTATGAATCCTGAGCGGGAACTCCACGCCAATTTTTTAAGAAAAAACTGGCGTGGGTTCCCCCTCCAGGAGCATACCAGGCCCTTGGGTCTGGTCTGGATTTGAAGGGGAACCCCAATGCCAAAAAAACGGCGTAGGGGTCCCCCTCAAAATCCAAACCAGACCCTTATCCGAGCACGCAACCTGGCAGGCCGCAGGGGAAGAGGGGGGGGATGAGAGAGCGGCCCCCCCTCCCTCCTGAACCGTACCAGGCCGCATGCCCTCAACATGGGGGGTTTGGTGCTCTGGGGCAGGGGGGCGACCTGCGGCCCCCCCACCCCAGAGCACCCTGCCCCCATGTTGATGAGGACAGGGTCTCTTCCCGACAACCCTGGCCGTTGGTTGTCGGGGTCTGCGGGCGGGGGGCTTATCGGAATCCGGGAGCCCCCTTTAATAAGGGGGCCCCCAGATCCCGGCCCCCCCACCCTATGTGAATGAGTATGGGGTACATCGTACCCCTATCCATTCACCTGGTGGAAGAAAAATGGCAATAAAAACACAACACAGTTTTTTTAAGTATTTTATTGCACAGCTCCGGGGGTCTCTTCCGTCTTCGGGGGTCTCCGGTGTCGTCGCCGCGCTCTCCGGTTCTTTCTTCTGCCGGGCCACTGCTATCTTCTTGCAGCTCTTTTGCTAGCGGGGCCCGGTCTTCTCGGTCGCCTTCTTCTTCTCCCGCTCTCCGGTTCTTCTCCCGCTCTCTGGTTCTTTCTTCCGCCGGGCCTCCGCTATCTTCTTGCAGCTCTTTTGCTAGCGGAGGCCCGGTCTTCCCCGTCGTCTCGTCCGGCTCTCCGTTGTCCTTCTGCCGGCCCCTCCACTATCTTCTTGCAGCTCTTTTGCTAGTGGAGGGGCCGGTCTTCCCGTCGTCGCCGTCGGCGTCTTCTTCCCTCTTCTCCTCCTCGATGTTGATTCGTCGCTTCCTCTCGCAGTAATCTTCGGTCCGCAGAGATTTATATAGGCTTTTCATGACGTCACAGTCACATGCTCCGGGTGGCCCTGGAGCATGTGACTGTGACGTCATGGGAACATGTGACTGTGACTTCATGAGAAGCCTATATAAATCTCTGCGGACCGAAGATTTAGCATTACTGCGAGAGGAAGCGACGAGTCAACATCGAGGAGGAGAAGAGGGAAGAAGACGCCGACGGCGACGACAGGAAGACCGGCCCCTCCACTAGCAAAAGAGCTGCAAGAAGATAGTGGAGGGGCCGGCAGAAGGACAACGGAGAGCCGGACGAGACGACAGGGAAGACCGGGCCTCCGCTAGCAAAAGAGCTGCAAGAAGATAGCGGAGGCCCGGCGCAAGAAAGAACCGGAGAGCGGGAGAAGAAGAAGGCGACGGAGAAGACCGGGCCCCGCTAGAAAAAGAGCTACAAGAAGATAGCGGTGGCCCGGCAGAAGAAAGAACCGGAGAGCGCGGCGACGACACCGGAGACCCCCGAAGATGGAAGAGACCCCCGGAGCTGTGCAATAAAATACTTTAAAAAACTGTGTTGTGTTTTTATTGCCATTTTTCTTCCACCAGGTGAATGGATAGGGGTACGATGTACCCCATACTCATTCACATAGGGTGGGGGGGGCCGGGATCTGGGGGCTGCCTTATTAAAGGGGGCTCCCGGATTCCGATAAGACCCCCGCCCGCAGACCCCGACAACCAACGGCCAGGGTTGTCGGGAAGAGGCCCTGTCCTCATCAACATGGGGGCAGGGTGCTCTGGGGTGGGGGGGCCGCAGGTCTCCCCCCTGCCCCAGAGCACCAAACCCCCCCATGTTGAGGGCATGCGGCTTGGTACGGTTCAGGAGGGAGGGGGGCCGCTCTCTCGTCCCCCCTCTTCCCCTGCGGCCTGCCAGGTTGCGTGCTCGGATAAGGGTCTGGTTTGGATTTTGAGGGGGACCCCCACGCCGTTTTTTCGGCGTAGGGTTCCCCTTCAAATCCAGACCAGACCCAAGGGCCTGGTATGCCCCTGGAGGGGGAACCCACGCCGTTTTTTTCTTTAAAAATTGGCGTGGAGTTCCCGCTCAGGATTCATACCAAACGCAGTGCCTGGTATTGGTGGGAATCCACGTCGGATCTCCGTCTATCGGCAATGCGTGTCGCTCATCGTGAAAGGAACATTTTTCCTTTCCCGATGACGAGACAGCTCGGCGCTGGCTCTCGCGACGGAGCTCATAGGGTGTCAATCTCGTCGCTAGAAGTGGCGAGATTGACACAATATCGGCGGCACCTACTGTAAGACTACGAATGGTCATATGGTATAGCAGAGAAAGATGAAGTCTTACAACACATTGGGGCTGATTTACCAAACGTTTGCGCCATGAGTATTGGTGCATCTGCGTGCGCAATGGCTGTTTTGGTATTTACAAAACATTAGCGCCTGTAGCGCAGCCCTATTTCCCATTTACTATAGTGTTCTCTGCGCCCGGGAGGAGGCGCTCAGTGCGCTACTATGGACCTGGCGCACAGCATGTTAAAATCTAAATATAAAGAAGTTGGAAGTGAGAATATAATGGGCGTGATGTGGGGTGATGTGAGGAAGTGTAGGGACACCCGCCCAAATAACAAACATGGCCAAAATAGAGTGGGAAAGTAACTTTTTCAAAACCAGCCCGCTGCGCCGGCAATTCCGATTCGAGCTGCGGGAGTTTTTTTTTAGCTCAGCGCGGGAATTTCAATGGTTTAAATGCGCCAAGACACTGCGCCGGCAAAATCTTAGTAAATGTCAAGTCAAATCAATTTGCATAAGTTGAACCGGCGCAGCTCTGAACTTCACAGTGCGCCTGCAAAATGTCATTTCTAAAGGAAAAAAAAAACATTTAAAAGCAGCCGCGGCTGTAATGAATTGTCGGCTCCCGGCAATATAGAGAAAAGTCTTTGAAAGTCTTTGCTAACCAAAAAAAAAAAGCGTGGGGGTCCCCCCAAATTCCATAACCAGGCCCTTCAGATCTGGCATGGATTTTAAGGGGAACTCCACCCCAAATTTTATAAAAAAATGGCGTGGAGTCCCCCCAAAAATCCACACCAGACCCTTATCCGAGCACGCAACCTGGCCGGCCGCAGGGGGAAAGGGGGGGACGAGAGCGCCCCCCCTCCCTCCTGAACCGTACCAGGCCACATGCCCTCAACATGGGGAGGATGTCCCCATGTTGATGGGGACAAGGGCCTCATCCCCACAACCCTTGCCCGGTGGTTGTGGGGGTCTGCGGGCGGGGGGCTTATCGAAATCTGGAAGACCCCTTTAACAAAGGGGACCCCCAGATCCCGGCCCCCCCCTGTGTGAAATGGTAATGGGGTACAAATGTACCCCTACCATTTCACAAGGAAAGTGTAAAAAATGACAAGAGCCGGTTTTTGACAATTCCTTTATTAATGTATTTTCTTTTCTTCCTTCTTCTTCTTCCATCTTCTTCTTCCTTCTTCTTCTTCCTTCTTCTTCTTTTCTCCATTCAGGTTTCTTCCTCCATCTTCCTCTTCTTTATCTTTATCTTTATCTTTATCTTTATCTTTATCTTTATCTTTATCTTTATCTTTATCTTTATCTTTATCTTTATCTTTATCTTTATCTTTATCTTTATCTTTATCTTTATCTTTATCTTTATCTTTATCTTCCTTCTTCCTTCTTCCTTCTTCCTTCTTCCTTCTTCCTTCTTCCTTCTTCCTTCTTCCTTCTTCCTTCTTCCTTCTTCCTTCTTCCTTCTTCCTTCTTCCTTCTTCCTTCTTCCTTCTTCCTTCTTCCTTCTTCCTTCTTCCTTCTTCCTTCTTCCTTCTTCCTTCTTCCTTCTTCCTTCTTCCTTCTTCCTTCAGTGTTCTCGTCCAGCATTTTGCCCTGGCGTCTTCCCTTCTTCTTTCTTCTCCGGCCGCTCCGTTTGAATTGGAGGTTCCCGCTGTGCGACGCTTCAGTTCTCCACTTGGTCCGCTTACACCCGGTGGCTCCGCCCCCCTCTGTCACCATGGGGAAAGTCCCCGTGAAATCCATGTGCGTCAGAAGGGGGCGGGGTCACGGGTGTAAGCGGACCCAGAGGCGAACTGAAGCGTCGCACAGCGGGAACCTCCAATTCAAACGGAGCGGCCGGAGAAGAAGGAAGAAGGGAAGACCCCGGAGCAAGATGCTGGACGAGAACACCGAAGGAAGAAGGAAGATGAAGATGAAGAGGAAGATGAAGATGGAGAAAGAAACCCGAATGGAGAAAAGAAGAAGATGGAAGAAGAAGAAGGAAGAAGATGGAAGAAAAGAAAAGACATTAATAAAGGAATTGTCAAAAACCGGCTCTTGTCATTTTTTACATTTTTGACACTTTCTTTGTGAAATGGTAGGGGTACATTTGTACCCCATTACCATTTCACACAGGGGGGGGGCCGGGATCTGGGGGTCCCCTTTGTTAAAGGGGTCTTCCAGATTCCGATAAGCCCCCCGCCCGCAGACCCCCACAACCACCGGGCAAGGGTTGTGGGGATGAGGCCCTTGTCCCCATCAACATGGGGACATCCTCCCCATGTTGAGGGCATGTGGCCTGGTACAGTTCAGGAGGGAGGGGGGGCCGCTCTCTCGTCCCCCCCTCTTCCCCTGCGGCCGGCCAGGTTACGTGCTCGGATAACGGTCTGGTATGGATTTTTGTGGGGACTCCACGCCATTTTTTAAAAAAATTTGGGGTGGAGTTCCCCTTAAAATCCATGCCAGATCTGAAGGGCCTGGTTTGGATATTTGGGGGGAACCCCACGTAATTTTTTTTTTACATTTGCAGCGGGGTTCCCCTTAATATCCATTCCAGACCTGAAGGGCCTGGTTATGGAATTTGGGGGAACCCCCACGCATTTTTTTTTTGGTTAGCAAAGACTTTCAATGACTTTTATCTGTATTGACAGGAACCAGCAATTCATTACAGCCGAAAGGACTTTTAAATGACTATTATTTTACTTTAGAAATGTCATTTTGCTCTCCAACTGTTATAAACATGGAAAACATGTGCTACTTTACAGGCATACTATAGACACCCCCCGGGGATGATATTTAGGGCCAGTTCACACCGGATGCAGTGCAGTGCGTTTTTTTGATGCCTGAAAAACGCAAAGAAAGTTGATCACATTAATGCCAATGGCATAGTTCACACCACTGCAGTCCGTTCCAGTGCATTTCAGAAAGCCAAAAAATAATTGGTCATGCTGCATTTTTTAGGTACAAAACTGTACTGGACCCCAGTAAAACACATCAAAAACGCAACGGAACGTACCAAAAATGCACTGGAATGCACCGCAACGCACCTAAATGCACCAAAGACACACTGCAACACACTTGTCCTAAGTGAAAAGAGGCGGAAAAATAACTGGACTGCATCAAAAACGCACCAAAAATGCACTGGAATGTGTCAAAAACACGCATGCAGAAAAGCACCTGGAACGCACCCAGACTGCGTTTCTATAGTATGAACTAGGGCCAGTTCACGCCATAGAAACACAATCCGGATGCGTTCCAGGTGCTTTTCTGCATGCACTTTTTTCATGCGTTCCGGTGAATTTTTGGTAAGTTTTTGATGCAGTCCAGTGCTTTGTTTTCACCCCTCTTTTTTATTAACCATATATAAGGACAAGTGTGTTCCAGTGCGTTTTTGGTGCATTTAGGTGTGTTCCTGTGCGTTCCAGTGCGTTTATGATGCATTTTGATGTGTTCCAGTACAGTCCAGTGCAGGCAAAATGCAGCATGTTCTACTTTTTTGGTGGAACTGGAACGCACTGGAACAAACACTGCCATTTAGAACCATATAACCAACTTTCCATGCATTTTGGATGCATAAAAAACGCAATGGACTGTATGTGGTGTGAAATGGCCCTTAAGCAATTTGGCATATTTAAAGGCACTTCTCCTTGTTTTGTTTTTGTTGTTTTCCAAATTGGTGACATTGATATATGTCCCTTAGGGTGGGACCTGGGCCCCCATTTTAAGGCCAATAACTAGATAAGCCAGCCAAGTGGGGACTAGCAAAATTAACAAGTCAGTTCCCATAGACTGCAATAGTATTTGTTGGTGGGGGGAAGGGGTGATTGTCCCATCTCGAATTTTGTAGCATGCTGGATGATGTGCTTAATTTAGGACAGGGGGGGGGTTATTTTTTGCTAGCTGCATTGGTGTTGTTCTGCACATGCCCAGCCAGTTATTTTTTTTTGGCGTGCTTTTTGTGTGTGAACAGCGCCTGGATATTTCTGGGCATGCTCACTCAGAGAGTGTTTTTATGGGTTAGAAATTGAAGGACATCTTAACCGGTGTGCCCACTTTGAATTTCAGTCTCTACATTGGGAGAACTTGCATTCTGGGTGTTTCATGGACTGTGCATGTGTTTTCAATTGCCTCATTAGCACACAAACATATGTTATATAAAGCTCACAGAGCATTCGGTCGATTGCCTTAAGAAGAGGCAAGTGTGTGTGGGGGGCAAAATGTACATGTTGGTGTCCTTATCGCGTTTGTAACACATGTATTTTATTTGTTATGTCTTTGCAAAACAAGTGATTGGTTAACTTATGTGGATTGTATATTTTTGGTGTGGGGGAGATATGTTCCCCTGAAATAATTCTGATGTTGTTAATGTGTGTTGTTTGTTCACTTTGATTTAATTGTCTGCTGCATTTTATTGTCCAAAAATTGCTCAAGATGTTGAGTCTGTAACTGTTTCAAATTGACCATGTTTTTTATTTTGCCTTCCCTTTTGTTGAACAATAAAATTAGATGGAAAGTTTTGATGTTTGTTTTGTGTTTTCTTTGCAACAAATGTGACAGCTGATTGGCATGTCAAAACAAAACAGGTGTGATTTGTCTACCCTGGTGCCTTCATGGTAGTATATGCATGGATTGTGTGCTGCCATGGAGCGTCACCAGGAAATGAAATACAGAGCGGTAAGTATTCAATTTTCCTTTTTTTACTGCAGTGGTTCTCAGCCTCAGTCCTAAAGTACCCCCAACAGGACGTGTTTTGTGAATTTATCTTATCGAGAATTGCTGTCCAAAAATCAAAACCATGGACTGTGATTTAAAGCACATGTGCAAGATGAAGGAAAACCTGCAAACATGGCCTGTTGGGGGTACTTGAGAAGCACTGATTTAGAGCACTGCACTTAAAAATAGCTCAAGGCCATACAATTCTAATTGTGGGCATTTTGAGGGAAACAAAGTAAGTGTTAGAACCCCTGAGTGTGTGTGTTTTTTTTTTTTATATTATTTTTTGTAGTTTGGCCTTTGTCTCCTTTTCTTAACATTGGCTTCACTTCCTGTCACACCGCTAAACAGGAAGTGAAGGTAAAACCCTACCAATGGCTTTTCTTGGGGACACACAGATCAATCTAACTAGTGTCCCCATTAAGCAAATTGCACTCTAGCACTTTGTTGTGTACACCCCAAATCATTGGGTAGTTTGGGGTTTTGTAAAGACAAATCCACTCTGCAGTAAAAGTGTAGCTGCTGAAAATCTGAGGGAAAGTACTGGTGATTGGATGTTACAATCATGTAAAAGCAAAGATGTGTTTTTTTTTGGCTTGCATGTCCCCCTCAGATATACAGCAAGTGCACTTGTAGTGCAAAGTAGATTTGCCTTTAGTAAATAAACCCCACAGTCCAAACTACCTAATAATAATTTGTGGTGTACCCCGCAATATGCTCTAGTGCAATGTGCATAATGGGGAAAGTATTTAGACTGACCTGTGTGTCCCCAAGGAAAGACATTGTTAGGGATTTTCCCTCACTTCCTGTGTGGCTATGTGACAGGAAGTGAATTATTTGGAAGGATAAAGTGGCCAAATTATTTAGTTTAACTTTTCAAAGACTCATTCCTAAGTTGAATTGTGATGCATGTCAATGGCCCATTTTGACCCTCTTTAATCACTTGAGATCAGCGCTATAACTGATCGACGGCCACAGCATGGTCCTCAATTCCTGGGAGTCCGTCAATAAACATCCTCCCCTTTGCGCGCGCTGTGGTCACAGAGTCACTGTGACTCGGGTGATGACAGATCCGAGTAAGGGGCCGATCCCTGCCCTTTACCATGTGATCAGCTGTCAGCAAATGACAGCTGATCACGTGATGTAAACAAAAGCTGGGTAATGGTTTTTGTTTTCTCCTTGTGCTGACAGCGTGAGCATAAAAAAAAGGCAATCACTGGCTTATGTGCAAGGGACATGGGGCCCGAAGAGGAAGAGGCAATTCTGCATCATCTGTGACAATTAGTAGCCCCTGCCAGTGCCACCTATCAATGCCCACCACTGGTGCCAATCAGTGGCACCTAGCAGTGCTGCCAGTGCCCATCACTGCCAACTATCATTGCCACCTAGCAGTGCCACTTCTCACTGCCCACCAGTGCTAAATAGCAATGCCACCTCTCAGTGCCCACCCTTGCCACCTTATCGGTGCCCATCAGTGCAGTCTCATCAGTGTACATCAATGAAGAAGAAAAATTACCTTTTTTAAAAATATTAACCAGTTTCCTACCGCCCACCGTCAAATGACATCCTTGGCTTTGGGCGGTGACATCTGAATGATGCCTGCAGTTGCAGGCATCATTCAGATATCATTCTTTTCAGCCGGCGATTCTGTGCACAATAAAAACGATCATAGAGGCAGTTCCACCGCTTGATCGTTCTTATAGGCGGGGGGAGGGGACGTCCCCCCCTCTCTTGCCGCCATCCGGTGCTTCTCCGGGCTCTCCCGTGCCATCTGGGGCTCGGAGAACGATTTGGAGATGACTGGTGACCAGATGGTCATCAGTCATCTCTATGACCGTTGGAGGCGCGGCCACGACGTTATGACATCATGCCGTGTTCCCGTATGTTAACCAAGCCGTGATCTTCGCTGTCTGCATGAGATTGGTGATTTTTTTGGAACAATATCATGCTTTCCAGCCTGGAGGAGAGATGCGGGGTCTTATTGACCCTGCATCTCTCCATAAAGAGGACCTGTCACACACATTCCTATTACAAGGGATGTTTACATTCCTTGTAATAGGAATAAAAGAGATCCCAAAAAATAAAAAAAAATAAAAAAGAGTAAGAAATACAAAAAAGTCAAAAAACAAAAACAAAAAAAAAGAAAAAAAAAAGAAAAAACGCCCATGTCCCCGGTAGCTCGCGCTCAGAAGCGAACACACACGTAAGTCCCGCCCACATATGTAAACGCCGTTCAAACCACACATGTGAGTTATTGCTGCGTGCGTTAGAACGAGTGCAGCAATTCTAGCACTAGACCCCCTCTGTAATGCCAAAATGGTAACGTGTAAAAAAAATTTAAGCATCGCCTAGGGAGATTTTTAATTACTGAAGTTTGGTGTCATGCCATGTGTGTGCGCAATTTTAAAGCGTGACGTGTTAGGTATCTATTTACTCAGCATAACAACATCTTTCACATTATATCAAAAAATTGGCCGTAACTTTACTGTTTTGTAATATTTTTAGCAAACAAAAGGCGTTTGAAAATTTATTGCGCAAATACCGAGCGAGATAAAAATTTGCAATGACCGCCATCTTATTCCCTAGGGTGTCTGCTCCAAAAAAATATATAATGTTTGGTGTTTTGAAGTAATTTTATAGCCATAAATTTATGATTTTTACATGAAGGAGAGAAGTGCCAGAATAGGCCCAGTGCTGAAGTGGGTAAAATATCCATTTTTTTTTTTTTTAAACTCGGTCTTTTGTATTTATAGAAAAAAAATATATATAAAACACAAAGGTGATCAAATAGCACCAAAAGCAAGCTCTATTTGTGTGCCAACAAATAAAACATTTTCATTGGGTTACAGTGTTGTATGAGCACGCAATTGTCATTAAAAGTGCATCAGCGCTGAAATGTGAAACTTGGTCTGGGCAGTGCGCAAGTGGTTAATATAAGGCTACATGCACACGGACGTTTTTCCAACCGCTTGGTTGAGCGTTTTTTGCAGCTTAAAAACATCTCTCCATGTTAGCCTATGGCCTCATGGCCACCATGGCGTTTTGGAGCTGTAAATGGAATAGGCGTTTTTAGGCCCCATGTAGACGGGACGCTGGTGCGAAGTGTTCTGAACTAAGGTTGAAAGTGGCGTTTAGAAAGGCGCGCTTTGTGGCGTTTGCATGCCGTGTTTTACCACATTTGCATGTATATGATAAGGAGCCACCCTAAGCTCCAAAAACAGTATTATTTACGATTTTAGCTATTTAGTGAGACCAGAGTGATATCAGCAGCTGAGAGCAGCAGTGTAGTTGTATTTAGGCTGGGTTCACACTAGTGCGACACGACATCTGTCCTACTTTGGATCTGACTTTGCCCTGCGACATGAAGCCGACATATGTCCGCCTTTCAATGAACGGGGATGCGACTTGGATCCCCGCCAATAGCAGGCACTGTGTTTGGTATGAATATTGAGGGGGAACTCCAGGCCAAATTTTAAATAAAAAACCGGCATGGGTTCCCCCTCCAAGAGCATACCAGGCCCTTGGGTCTGGTCTGGATTTGAAGAGGAACCCCTACGCCGAAAAAACGGCGTGGGGGTCCCCCCCAAAATCCAAACCAGACCCTTATCTGAGCACACAACCTGGCAGGCTGCAGGGGAAGAGGGGGGGTCAAGAGAGCGGCCCCCCCTCCCTCCTGAACCGTACCAGGCCGCATGCCCTCAACATGGGGGGTTTGGTGCTCTGGGGCAGGGGGGCGACCTGCGGCCCCCCCACCCCAGAGCACCCTGCCCCCATGTTGATGAGGACAAGGGCCTCTTCCCGACAACCCTGGCCGTTGGTTGTCGGGGTCTGTGGGCGGGGGGCTTATCGGAATCCGGGAGCCCCCTTTAATAAAGGGGCCCCGGATCCCGGCCCCCCACCCTATGTGAATGAGTATGGGGTACATCGTACCCCTACCCATTCACCTGGTGGAAAAAAATTGCAATAAAAAAACCACACAGCTTTTTAAAGTATTTTATTGCACAGCTCGGGGGTCTTCTTCCGACTTCGGGGGTCTCCGGTGTCGTCGCCGCTCTCTCCGGTTTTCTTCTGCCGGGCCACCGCTAACTTCTTTAGCTCTTTTGCTAGCGGAAGCCCGGTCTTCTCCGTCGCCTTCTCCCCTCTTCTTCTCTCCGGTTCTTCCTTTCTTCTGCCGGGCCTCCGCTAACTTCTTTTAGCTCTTTTGCTAGCGGAGGCCCGGTCTTCTCCGTCGCCTTCTCCCCTCTTCTCCTCTCCGGTTCTTCCTTTCTTCTGCCGGGCCTCCGCTAACTTCTTTTAGCTCTTTTGCTAGCGGAGGCCTGGTCTTCTCCGTCGCCTTCTTCTTCTCCCGCTATCCGGTTCTTCTCCCGGTTCTTCTCCCGCTTCTTTCTTCTGCCGGGCCTCCGCTAACTTCTTTTAGCTCTTTTGCTAGCGGAGGCCCGGTCTTCTCCGTCGCCTTCTTCTTCTCCCGCTATCCGGTTCTTCTCCCGGTTCTTCTCCCGCTTCTTTCTTCTGCCGGCCCCTCCACTAACTTCTTTAGCTCTTTTGCTAGTGGAGGGGCCGGTCTTCTCCGTCGTCGCCGTCGGCGTCTTCTTCCCTCTTCTCCTCCTCGATGCTGACTCGTCGCTTCCTCTCGCAGTAATGCTAAATCTTCACTCCGCAGAGATTAATATAGGCTTCTCATGATGTCACAGTCACATGTTCCCATGACGTCACACTCACATGCTCCGGGGCCATGTGCCCCGGAACATGTGACTGTGACGTCATGAGAAGCCTATATTAATCTCTGCGGACCGAAAATTTAGCATTACTGCGAGAGGAAGCGACGAGTCAACATCGAGGAGGAGAAGAGAGAAGAAGACGCCGACGGCGACGACGGAGAAGACCGGCCCCTCCACTAGCAAAAGAGCTAAAGAAGTTAGTGGAGGGGCCGGCAGAAGAAAGAAGCGGGAGAAGAACCGGGAGAAGAACCGGATAGCGGGAGAAGAAGAAGGTGACGGAGAAGACCGGGCCTCCGCTAGCAAAAGAGCTAAAAGAAGTTAGCGGAGGCACAGCAGAAGAAAGAAGCGGGAGAAGAACCGGGAGAAGAACCGGATAGCGGGAGAAGAAGAAGGCGACGGAGAAGAGCGGGCCTCCACTAGCAAAAGAGCTAAAAGAAGTTAGCGGAGGCCCGGCAGAAGAAAGGAAGAACCGGAGAGGAGAAGAGGGGAGATGGCGACGGAGAAGACCAGGCCTCCGCTAGCAAAAGAGCTAAAGAAGTTAGCGGTGGCCCAGCAGAAGAAAACCGGAGAGCGGCGGCGACGACACCGGAGACCCCCGAAGTCGGAAGAAGACCCCCGCAGCTGTGCAATAAAATACTTTAAAAAGCTGTGTGTTTTTTTTATTGCAATTTTTTTCCACCAGGTGAATGGGTAGGGGTACGATGTACCCCATACTCATTCACATAGGGTGGGGGGCCGGCATCTGGGGGCCCCCTTTTTAAAGGGGGCGCCCTGATTCCGAAAAGCCCCCCGCCCGCATACCCCGACAACCAACAGCCAGGGTTGTCGGGAAGAGGCCCTTGTCCCCATCAACATGGGAGCAGGGTGCTTTGGTGTGGGGGGGCCGCAGGTCGCCCCCCTGCCCCGAAGCACCAAACCCCCCATGTTGAGGGCATGCGGCCTGGTACGGTTCAGGAGGGAGGGGGGGCCGCTCTCGTCCCCCCCCTTTTCCCCTGCGGCCTGCCAGGTTGCGTGCTCGGATAAGGGTCTGGTTTGGATTTTGGGGGGACCCCCACGCCGTTTTTCGGCTTAGGGGGTTCATCTTAGAATCCAGACCAGACCTAAGGGCCTGGTATGCTCCTGAAGGGGAACCCATGCCGGTTTTTTCATGAAAATTTGGCCTGGAGTTCCCCTTCATGATTCATACCAAACATGGGACAGCGAGGCTGCAGAAGACCAGCGCGATGACATCGCGCTGGACACATTCTCGGCCGGCTAGTCGCCTCTAGGACACGACTTGAGCGGCTGCTGCACGCTCAGGTCGTGTCCAGATCGCCTCGCAAAGTCGCGCTGTTCTTGTGTCAGCCGGCAAGTCGGATCCGACTTCCCGGGCAACCTCTATTCAAATCAATGGGCTCCCATAGAGAACCATTCATTTTCAATAGAGCGCCGCTGACATTTCTATTTACTATAACAGTGCGCTGCTGCTTCCTGCGCCCAGTGAAGGAGTTATCCGGTGCACCAATTAAGGTTAGAACCAGCGCAGCGCACTGTTATTAGTAAATCAGCCCCATTATCTATAAAACACTCTTTCCCTGAACCTGTAAGAAGCTGCCTGAATTCTGGATGCAGAAGAGTAAAGCGAACTGAAATGAAGACAAATTGAGTGATCCTTCTTTTGACAGCTCTATTATTTGTAGATATTATTAGCATTTCACTAACTGATTTCCCTTTTTGCCTAAAGGCAGGTTTACCTGGTAGAAATTCTCTGTCCTCAATTACTATTTATATCAACAGTGGTCTACACTGCCTGTGAGGTGGGAAGGGGCAACTGCACATATGCACATAAAGAAGTTCACAGGGCTCAATTGCCATATAATCTTTTGATGGGTTCTCAAAGACACCCTTTGTGTAATACAATTCTCCAAAATTTTAAAAAATACATCATTTTTTGTTTAACCACTTCAGCCCTGGAAGGAAAACAATATTTTTTACTTTTTGCTATAATAAATATCCCCAAAAATATTTTTTAAAAACAAATGTATTCATCAGTTTAGGCCTAAGTGTATTCTTCTACATATTTTTGTTAAAAAAAATCGTAATAATCGATATTGATTGGTTTGCGCAAAAGTTATAGCGTCTACAAAATAGGGGATAGATTTATGGCACTTTTATTTCATATTTTTTTTACTAGTAATGGTGGCGATCTGTGATTTTTAGTGGGACTGCGACATTGCGGAAGATAGATCAGACACTTTTGACACTTTTTTGGGACCATTGACATTTATACAGCAGCCACTGATTACTGTATACATGTCACTGGCAGGGAAGGGGTTAACACTAGGGGGCGATCAAGATGTCAAGTGTGTCCTAGGGAGGTGTTTCTAACTGTGGGGGCAGTGTAGTGACTGGGAGTAGAGAGACATCGCTATCTTTAGTCTCTAGAAACAGCAGATGTCTCTCCTCTCCCTGACAGAAAGGGGGATCTGTCTGTTTACATTGACAGATCCTCCATTCTCTCTATCTTCTCAGGAGCGATCACGGGTGCCCGGCGGACATCGCGGCCGCCGGGCACATGCATCAGGTCCTACATCACGCGCACGCCTGCCAAGTCTATTTTACCACTTAAGCCCCGGACCAATATGCAGCTAAAGGACCAGGCCCCTTTTTGCGATTCGGCACTGCGTCGATTTAACTGACAATTGCGCGGTCATGTGGCTCCCAAATAAAATTGGCGTCCTTTTTTTCCCACAAATAGAGCTTTCTTTTGGTGGTATTTGATCACCTCTGTGGTTTTTATTTTTTGCGCTATAAACAAAAATAGAGCGACAATTTTGAAAAAAATGCAATATTCTTTACTTTTTGCTATAATAAATATCCCCCAAAAATATATAAAAAAAACATTTTTTTTCCTCAGTTTCTTCTACATATTTTTGGTAGAAAAAATAATCGCAATCGCAGTTTATTGATTGGTTTGCGCAAAAGTTATAGCGTTTACAAAATAGGGGGTAGTTTTATGGCATTTTTATAAAAAAAAGGTTTTTACTAGTTATGGCGGCGATCAGCGATTTTTTTCGTGACTGCGACATTATGGAGGACACATCAGAAACTTTTGACACATTTTTGGGACCATTGTCATTTTTACAGCGATCAGTGCTATAAAAATGCACTGCTTACTGTGAAAATGACACTGGCAGTGAAGGGGTTAACCACTAGGTGGCGCTGTAGGGGTTAAGTGTACCCTAAGAAGTGATTCTTACTGTAGGGGGGCGTGGCTACACGTAACACGTCACTGATCGTCTGTTCCGATGACACGGAGAAGAACGGGGAAAGGTTTGTTTACACTCACCTCTCCCTGTTCTTCAGCTCTGTGACCCGATCAAGGGACACTGGCGGCGATCGGGCCCTCGGGTCCCGCGGGTGCGGTCACGGAGCTCAGGATTGGGTCGCGATCGCGGCGGCGGCGCGCGACCCACGGCTGGGCTCTTAAAGGGCAACGTACCTATACGTTGATGTGCCCAGCCATGCCATTCTGCTGACGTATATCAGCGTGAGGCGGTCCTTAAGTGGTTAAAGGGCCGGCGTACAGCTATGGCGATTTGCCCAGGAGAGCCAACCTGCTGCAGTATAATGACGGTGGCAGGTCAGCTAGTGGTTAATGGGAATTTTAGAGATTATATAATTTCTGCTTCCTAATACTGTACGGCAAGCAAGAATACAGTATGGTGCGCTCTGCAACATAATACACAAGATAACCTCATAACATACAGAATAACTTTTTCTTCATGCTTTGCTGGGTAATTATTTCAAACATGTTTCATTATTTCGTTGTTTCTAATTTGCAATCTTGTTATTTGCTAATTTAATTATGTTTAATCTGCTTAATCAAATATAAATCACTATGAGGGGAATTTATCAAAACTGGAGCAGACAGAATCTGGAGCAGCTGTGCATGGCAACCATTCAGCTTTCATCTTTTATTTTCAAAGCTTAATTGAACAAGCAGAAGATAGAAGATAGAAGCTGATTTGTTGCCATGCACAGCTGCTCCAGAATTACAAAAATAATTAAAAAAAATGCACAAAACATTTAAAGGGTTGGACTTGATGGACTTGTGTCTTTTTTCAACCTCACCTACTATGTAACTTACCTACTATGTAAAAACAATATCTCTGTAGTTATCAATAGAAAAATTTGTGTATAAGAAATAACGTTAACCTATGTTAAATCACAATAAACAATGTACATCATATAAATGGTGAAACAACCGTCCCATAAAATATAATTCACTTATGCATAACAAAGAAGTGAACTTCAAAGGAAATATATAAAAGTCCAAATGTGACATGTAAGAATCCCAAACCAACTCAAAGACAAGTGCGCCAGTTCTCCAGTTCTCTTACCAAATAGTAATGATCTCCAAATGATAAGAGATCAAAAGCGCAGAAATCATCCCATTGGGGGGGGGGAGCACTACTCAGGATACCACTGCCTCCACCACCTCCTCAGTCTTTCACTAGTTATCCAAAGCCAGCACCCTACACAAATTTCATCTGGTGCAATGGATATCTTTTTCCCCTGAAAACATTCATTGCAGCAGATGAAACACACGTAGGGTACTGGCTTTGGATAACTAGTGAAGACTGTGGAGGCGATAGTATCCTGAGTGGTGCTCCCCCCCCCCCCCCATGGGAGGATTTCTGCGCTTTTGATCTCTTATCATTTGGTGATCATTACTGTTTGGTAAGAGAACTGGCACTCTTGTCTGTGAGGTGGTTTCGGATTCTTATACATGGACTTTCATTATTTTCAAGATTTCACATTTGGACTTTTATATATTTCTCTTTGAAGTACACTTTTTTTGTTAGGCATAAGTGAATTATATGTTATGGGACTGTTATGTCACCATTTATGTGATGCACATTGTTCTTAATGGTTTAATATGATTTACATTTTTTCTTACACGCGTATTTTTGTATTGATCACTACAGAGATGTTGGTTTTGCGCACCTTTTAGATGAGTTTGTTTTTATAACTTGCATACATTTTTGCAACTAAATCTTCTGGGATTAAAAAAAAATAAGATAAAACAAAAGACAAACCCTTTTAAAGTGGTTGTAAACCCTGTTACAGCACTTTTACCTATAGGTAAGCCTATAACAAGGAAATAGGGAAAATTAGAATGGTAGCTGAATCTCCATTTAACCTTAGCTGGGAATTTTCCCAACATTTCCCTTCCCCCCCCAGCCCAGTTCCCTTTTCCCTTTATTTTCCCTATTTCCTATAAAACAGAATTTATGGTTAGGAGGATCCCGTTTTCACAAACGAATCATCTTTTGGTTGTATCTAATATTGTTACCCTACAGTGAATTGGGCAATCTACACCCCCTTTTTTGCAAGCCTATAACAAGGCTTACCTGTAGGTACCATAAATATCTCCTAAACTTGGACAGTTTAGGAGATATTCTGTATATGTGCTTCTGCCAATGTCATCGGCGCATGCGCACTAAAGAATCGGACCGCTGGTGGCGTTTCTCCAGTAGCCGAGCCCTGCCTGGCGGCTCCCGCGCGCATGCATGACATCATCCATTCTCTGGCCAATCAGAGCACCAGAGCCGCGAACCCGGAAGTAACTCGGGTGGAAGAAGTCGGCCCTGTACTCGGAGTGCCGACTCCAATTCAGGGCATCGTTCTGAGGTAAATATTTCATAATGAGCTAGTATGCGATGCATACTAGCTCATTATGCCTTTGTCTTGCGGGGCCTTTTTTGTTTGATTGTTTTTTTCGAGGTTTACAACCTCTTTAAATCACCTATCATAACAATAACATATGTATTATAAAATAAATAAGCTTTACCCTGGTATATGTTTACTTGGAGTACTGAGTGAAATTAAGTTCATACTTCTATCAAACATTGACTAAGCTTCTTCAGTAAATGAGCAACTGTTAAAAACACGAGTTAGTCTCACGTTTCTACTTTTTACCTAAACCACTCTCAGTTAAGCTTACATCCTCATTGCTGAGCAATAAGGACAGCCCCCACTCTGCGCTGACCTGCTGGCTGCAGCAGGTTAGTGCAGGGCTTCCTAATTGTTAGGCAAAGGGTTGGCTCTGTCTGCCTAGCTTTCTTTTCCTGTTGATTGGCAAGCAGCCATACACTTTTGTTTCTGACTGCTCTGTCCCAATTGGCTGCGCTTCACCGGCATTTCAATTAAGCATCACGGGACCAGGGCTCTAATACCTACCTCCCTACCTGTCATACCCTGCCTGTTGTATTACCTGCCATTGGATTCCTCATTGTTGACCACTGCCTTACACCCTGACTACTCTTTTGGAATGATGCCTGACTTGACCTTGGATTATTTACTGGATTATATTTGCCCGATACCTACTCTGACCTTGGAACTGTTTGCTGTATTATGTTTGCCTGCTATCTACCCTGACCTTGGAAATGTCTACTCTTTCAGACTGCCACCTGACCTTACCTCAGGTTGTTTTTCTTGCATTCTAAGACTTGGGAACAACCAAGTACTTATAGGCCTGCTTGCCTTAAAGAAGCAGGGGCTGCTAAAGGCAGAAAAAACACTTACCAGCTATAGTTCCTGACCTAAGCATTGGGTTGAGGATCACAGAACCACAGCATTTCCTTAACTATATTGAAGGGGGGGGGGGAGATGCGGGACTTTGAATGAGACATCCTAGATGAGTGTCTCCATCCCTATTTCATTAGAAAGGAAGTGGACGAGGTACGGGACTTTATATGAGGCACTCAGGTGGGTCAATGAATAAGTTAGAAAAAAGCAAGTTTAATAAAATGACCAAAGGTTATACAGATATCTTGGCCAGCAGGCTCCATTTAAAGATATAGGTTAACATCAATGATCAAAATTGCTGAATCACATTGTATTGGATAAAATTAATGCATCTAGGATGGCCTGAAGATTTTGAAGGGCCCATTGGCTTGACGCGTTTCGGCGACTGTATCCCCTCATCAGGAGTAAATGCATATAATCTATATGGAAACATTGTACATAAATATAAGAGCCAATAAGTGTATTGAAACTACATAATAGAATGTGGAGGAAAAGAGGAAGGAAATAAACCAACCTCCTTGCTTGCATGTTGAAGCATTGACTATGCTGGTGGCGCCGTGCTGGCGGCAAACATGATGCATCCGTCCCGGAAGCTGAGGGACGTGGAACCCCATGGGAGTCAGACAACGACACAGAACCTCCTACGGGATGGTAACGCCCACACTGGCACTGTGAAAGACGCCGGGAATGGCGAGGAGCCCGGCATCCGCCATCAGCGAACAGTGGGAGGCCCAAGCCACGCAGGGAGCTATGAAGGGACACCAATCACCCCGGGGACACGCCCTCAGCGTCACGGTGGCGTGGCTAAGCACGCCATTAGATGGAGAAGGGGACGTCGTCGGGATGGCGTCAGATGCAACGCCTCCCGCACCACATCCAGCATGGCGCAATTGTGAGACTGGACAAGCCCGCCCATCCCCACCGCCAGCACCTAGCCGGGGGGAGGGAGCAAGGGTATCGGAAACGCATCGCAGCTCCCGGGTATGAGAGGACAAACAGACATCCGCAGCCCACACAGCGCCACCTAGGGCAAGCTTCGTGTGGAACATATACAACCACAAAATAAAAAGTAAACACAAATATGCCATGATAACATGCAAAACAAAAATTTAAACAAAAATCTTATTGGCTCTTATATGTATGTACAATGTTTTCTTATAGATTATATGCATTTGCTCCTGATGAGGGGATACAGTCGCCGAAACGCGTCGTCGAGACAATGAGCCCTTCAAAATGTTCAGGCCATCCTAGATGCATTCATTTTATCCAATACGATGTGATTCAGCAATTTTGATCATTGATGTTAACCTATATCTTTATATGGAGCCTGCTGGCCAAGATATCTGTATAACCTTTGGTCATTTTATTAAACTTTCTTTTTTCTAACTTATTCATTGACCCACCTGAGTGCCTCATTTAAAGTCCCGTACCTCGTCCTCTTCCTTTCTAATTTCCTTAACAACATTTAATACAACCTATAATAAAACTTCAAATACCTTGAATGAACTTCAGAAAGAAATTTTTCTGTGTTTCCATGGTCAATGTTTGCTGTAAAAAGAAAGAAAGACATATACATATTCAGGGCTATTTTTTTTTAGAAAATAGGTGCAGGAACTCAACCACAACCCCCCAAAACCCCCTCCCCCCCACACACACGCTCCAAACCGCATCAAATAGTGGGTGTGGTCAAATTTCACTAATAGTGAGAGGGTCATGAAATACCAGGAGAGCATTACGTACAGAGTGCAGAATTCAGGCGTGTGCTATGCACAGAGTGCAGAGTTCAGGGGTGTGCTACACACAGAGTGCAGTTTATTCTTCTTCCGCAGCTACTTAAAGGGGTCTTCCAGATTCCGATAAGCCCCCCGCCCACAGACCCCCACAACCACCGGCAAGGGTTGTGGGGATGAGGCCCCTGTCCCCATCAACATGGTAACATCCTCCCCATGTTGAGGGCATGTGGCCTGGTACGTTCAGGAGGGAGGGGGGCCGCTCTCTCGTCCCCCCCTCTTTTCCTGCAGCCTGCCAGGTTGCGTGCTCGGATAAAGGGTCTGGTCTGGATTTTTGGGGGTACTCCACGCCATTTTTTTTTTATTTGGGGCGGAGTTCCCCTTAAAATCCATACCAGATCTAAAAGGCCTGGTATGGATATTTGGGGGAATCGCACACATTTTTTTTTAAATTTGCAGCAGAGTTCCCCTTAATATCCATAGCAGACCTGAAGGGCCTGGTAATTGAATTTGGGGGGACCCACACGCTTTTTTTTATTTTTTATCAATTACTTTTCTATGTATTGCCGGGAGCCGACAATTCATTATAGCCGCGGGGGAGTTTTAAATGACTTTTTTTCCTTCAGAAATGACACTTTGTGCAGGGACAGTTCTAAACACTCATAGAAAAGTCATTGATAAAAAAAAAAAAAAGCGTGGGAGTCCCCCCAAATTCAATTACCAGGCCCTTCAGGTCTGGAATGGATATTAAGGGGAAACCTGCCGCAAATTAAAAAAAAAAATCATTAATAGCCGCGAGTTACTTTAGAAATGACACTTTCTGCAGGGACAGTTCTAAGCAGTTAGAACTGTCCCTGCACAAAGTGTCATTTGTGAAGGAAAAAAAGTCATTTAAAACTCACTCGCGGCTATTAATGAATTGTCGGCTCCCGGCAATACATAGAAAAGTCATTGATAAAAAAAAAAAAAGCGTGGGAGTCCCCCCAAATTCAATTACCAGGCCCTTCAGGTCTGGAATGGATATTAAGGGGAAACCTGCCGCAAATTAAAAAAAAAATCATTAATAGCCGCGAGTTACTTTAGAAATGACACTTTGTGCAGGGACAGTTCTAAGCAGTTAGAACTGTCCCTGCACAAAGTGTCATTTGTGAAGGAAAAAAAGTCATTTAAAACTCACTCGCGGCTATTAATGAATTGTCGGCTCCCGGCAATACATAGAAAAGTCATTGATAAAAAAAAAAGAAGCGTGGGGGTCCCCCCAAATTCAATTACCAGGCCCTTCAGGTCTGGAATGGATTTTAAGGAGCGCTCCACCCCAAATTTGAAAAAAAAATGGCGTGGAGTCCCCCCAAAAATCCAGACCAGGCCCTTTATCCGAGCATGCAACCTGGCAGGCCGCAGAAAAAGAGGGGGGGCGAGAGAGCGTCCCCCCTCCCTCCTGAACCGTACCAGGCCACATGCCCTCAACATGGGGAGGATGTCCCCATGTTGATGGGGACAAGGGCCTCATCCCCACAACCCTTGCCCGGTGGTTGTGGGGGTCTGCGGGCAGGGGGCTTATAAGAATCTGGAAGACCCCTTTAACAAAGGGGACCCCCAGATACCGCCCCCCCCCTACGTGATATGGTAATGGAGTACATTGTACCCCTACCATTTCACAAAGAAAGTGTCAAAAATGTTAAAAATGACAATAGCCGGTTTTTGAAAATTCCTTTATTAATGTCTTCTCCTTTCTTCCATCTTCTTCCATCTTCTTCTTCCATCTTCTTCTTTTCTCCATTCGGGTTTCTTCCTCTTCATCTTCATCTTCCTTCTTCCTTCTGTGTTCTCGTCCGCATCTTGCTCCGGCTTCTTCTTCCCCTTCTTCTTTCTCCGGCCGCTCCGTTTGAATTGGAGGTTCCCGCTGTGTGACGCTTCAGTTCTTCAGTTCCCCTCTTGGTCCGCTGCCACCCGGTGACCCCGCCCCCCTCTGATGCACATGGATTTCACAGGGACTTTCCCCCTGGTGTCAAAGGGGGCGGGGCCACCGGGTGCCAGCGGACCCACAAGGGGGAACTGAAGAACTGAAGCGTCACACAGCGGGAACCTCCAATTCAAACGGAGCGGCCGAAGAAAGAAGAAGGGGAACAAGAAGCCGGAGCAAGATGCGGACGAGAACACCGAAGGAAGAAGGAAGATGAAGATGAAGATGAAGAACAAGATGGAGGAAGAAACCCGAATGGAGAAAAGAAGAGGATGGAAGAAGAAGAAGGAAGAAGATGGAAGAAAGGAGAAGACATTAATAAAGGAATTGTCAAAAACCGGCTATTGTCTTTTTTTACATTTTTGACACTTTAGCCTCGTACACACGACCGAGTTTCTCGTCCAAAACCGGCAAGAAAAGTGCCGCGAGAGCTTTTTTGTCGAGAAAACCGTTCGTGTGTATGGTTTTACGACGAGAAAACTGCCGTGAATCTCGACGAGAAAATAGAGAACCTGCTCTCTATTTTCTCGTCAGGATTCCAGATTTCCTCGTCGTGTTTCTCGTCGGCCTGTTTTGTGACAAGAAAATGGTTCGTGTGTATGCTTTTACGACTCTTCCAAAAGCGCGCATGCTCACAAGCAACTATGAGACGGGAGCGCATCTTCTGGTAAAACAAGCCTTCGTAATGGAGATAGCACATTCGTCACGCTCCAAATTTTTGCATCGTTTAAATGTTGTGCATTGAAATCTTCGTTAGAATGTGACATTAATCCAAACGAATGAACTTCTTTTGCTGCTGATATTCACACAGAGTTATGACTATCTTTTTTTAACCTTTTTCATGCTGCTCTTAAGAAGATTTATGTGTATTATATCGTGCAAGTTTTTAGGAATATTTAAAAATTAGTTATTTTTCTAACTGATGTTAATTGTAATTTCGCAATGTTTTGGTAGTGATCTCCCATTGAATCTTTTAATATATATGATTTAAATTTACACACTTTTTTGGGAAACACGATTTAGTTATTTTTTTGGGGGGTTGTTATCTGTCCCTTTTTTTGTCAGTCAAATGTATCTGCTTACTCCAAAGCTAGATTTTACATTTTTACAAATACACATAGTCAAGTATGAACTTAAAGAAAAATAACATTTATTCATGTTTGAACTAAAATAAAGAGAAGGCAGCGCTGGAGAAGCTGCTGCCATTTGTGCATCCCAGGGACCCCAGAGCACACAGCAACCCTGTGTGGACACTAAAATTGGGAGCTTGAGAAGGCCAACATTTCTGAACAGAATCTGATGCTGGCCTCCCAGAGGTCAGGAACAGCAGCAGGTGATATATATGTCCCAAGTGTGTGGTACTACAACAGGCTGCCTTCTGTCCGACCACAATGAAGCAAGGCCATCACTTCCTCGTCTTCCTGGCAACCTTCCCTGCAACCTTTCCTGAAGCCTTCCCTGCAGCCTTCCTTCTTCGTTTGGCTGGAGGCTGGGCCACTGGAGGGGTACTCCTGTCAGGAGGAGGAGGAGGTGGAAGAGAAGGGGGTGGTGCAGAAGAACAAGGTGGAGGTGGAGGAGAAGGGGGTGGGGCGGAAGAACAAGGTGGAGGTGGAGGAGAAGGGGGTGGGGCGGAAGAACAAGGTGGAGGAGAAGGGGGTGGGGCGGAAGAACAAGGTGGAGGTGGAGGAGAAGGGGGTGGGGCGGAAGAAGAATGTGGAGGTGGAGGAGGAGGTTGAGGTTGGGACAGTTGTGCCACCTCACAAATGGCGGTATTGGGGGTAATTTTTTCCATCACCCCCTTGTTGAGCAAGGTGATGAGCAGGGGCTCGCATAGGAGGCGTTGCTCCATGCTCATCACCTTGAACTTTGCCTCCACTAGGCCGGCAATGGCCTCTTCAGGGGATGTGGGCTCTTTGAGGGTGGCATGGGCCTCTTTAATAAGGGCAATTGCTGCCTCACTGGTGGTCCTGTCCCTCCTGCCTCTTTTGGGAAGCCGGATGGGAGGCACCTGGGATCTGGTGCTTCTCCTTTGCCCTGCCACCTCCTGCCTGCCACTGGGCCCTGCCACCTCCTGGCTGCCACTGGGCCCTGCCACCTCCTGGCTGCCACTGGGCCCTTCCTCCTCCTGCCTGACAGTTTCCAGACCCTCCTCCTGGCTGATTTCATCCTGTGTATGAAAAAGGGACATAGTTTAATATGTTGTTTTAATCTTTGCATCAAACTTTATAAACATGATTGAAGCAATTAGAATGTAAATCCAGAAATCATTTTTTATAATTTACACCTACATCAGATTGACTATTTAGCACCCAATTAAGTGCAGACTAATGTCTCGAGATCTTGATTTCACTTGTGGAACCCAAAATATTGTATGTTTCTCATCTTGACATATTTGTCAAACATTAATTTTAGCCCAATACATTTTCATTTAATACTATACCTGGCTCCAGATGGCCAAATCAGGATCATCCAGGATGGCTGCCTCCTCTTGCTCCAGAGAAGGCTCAGGTTGGCTGCAGGGAAGTCTGGGGGGAAGAGTGGAGAGTGATGGCCTTGCCTCAATGTGGTCATCCAGGAAGGACATCCTGCTGTAGTACCACAAAATCGGGACATACACATCATCTGCTGCTGCTCCTGACCTCTGAGAAGCCAGGACCTTAGAGCGTTCAGTCCTGTAGGTGCCTCTCAAGCTCCCAATTTTAGTGTCCACTTGTTTTGCTGTGGCTGTGGGCACCTTGGTCTGCACAAATGGGAGCAGCTTCTCCAGCGCTGCTTTTCTCACCCCTCTTTTTTTATGGATGGGGTTTTTCGTCTCCCACAGAGCGGGCAGCTCCCTTACCCGGTCAATAAATTCCGCCAGGAACTCTTTGTCGCTAATAAAGACATTCATATTGTATCTGCTAGTTTAAGAAATAATATATAACTAATGTGAGGCAAACAGTCTAACCTCCTTAACATCGTAGTCACCATATATATCCTACAACATTCTCAAAACAGTATAGGCCAACAATTTGTACAAGTCACAAAATCACATACCTTCGTTCGCACGTCCGTCACTTGAACTCCTCTCTCCGCACACCGAACGTACTATAGTCACATGTGTGTTTGCTATATACACACCACGCATGCGTCAAAATTCGAACACGTCGCCCGCCCATGACGTTCTAACTAACATCTTTTCCCCGCCCCTTCTCTTTCGGCGCGCAGACAGATATGGCGGAGTTACAGCAGGTGTCTGATAATTCCGCAACTAACGAGGAGGAGACAAGCCCGGAGACCGAGGAAACGTCACGATCAAGGAGGAGATTCAAGGCATCGAATATGTCTTTTGCGGAGATGGCGGAGATGGTGGACATCTTGCTCAAGTCTGATTATGACGCAAAGCATGGGCCGTATAGCAAACCAAATAGAAGGAAGGCCAAAATCCTCACTAAAGTCGTGAAGAGTCTGAAGACGAATTTCGGGGTGAAACGCTCAAATGAGCAGCTCAGAAAAAGGTGGTCAGCCTCAAACTGAGGGAGCCAGAGCAGTTAAGGAGCATTAAGAGAATTCTCGCTAAAAGTAAGTAAAATGTACACTTTTCTGCTATTAATCCTTTTCTAAACTGACATGTTGCTGTTTTTTTTTTGTTTTTCTTATTGGACTCCCTTCCAAAATGTTATATTTTGAACTTGGTTGGGCACAGTAATCGTTCGTAACATTACAGACACTTCGTTCGGCCACTATCCGCTGTTTTGGATTATTTTACAGCCACAAAAGTAATTAGACATCTGCCATTTTTTGTGAAATGTGGGGCACAAAGTTTTAGGCTAGATGATGTGTTTGTAAAGAGAATGAAATGCAAACTTTTGTCAGTGTAAAGGAGAGGACACTCAGCAGCTGCTTCCACATCTGTACTTTGGAGCACTATAGTGTGGGCCAACAGACCCGCCTTCTTTGGGTGTCCCACACAGGTGCTTCAGAGAATTTTTGTGTTACCTACATGTCTAAAAAATGACAGACAAAGGTGAATACTAAGCATATTCTTGGTCAGAAATAATGCATTCATCTTTAACTTCCGCCCAAACACACACTTGTACCCCACTTCCAAGCAATTTAGCCTGTTTTTTGGTTTAACATAGAGAATTTCTGTGTGATAACTCTACCTTTTGTTTGATTCTCATAGGGGAGAGAAGACTGGGAGGAGGACACTCCAGGGAGCACAAGAACCCCACAGCTTCACAACAACCCCAAACTCCCAAAGACCAACAACTTAAAGATGTGGAGGAAGTTGAGGTGGAGGAAGGAGAAGTGCAGGAAGGAGAGGTGGATGACGTTGTGGAACTGGTCACCACAACAGGTCAGTATCTGTCACCACAGCTTCAGGTAAGAGAAGTAGGCCTGCAGAGTTATAATACCTTTTTATTTTGTTTTTAGGGGATGTGAATGTTGGGGTGAAGGATAGTACAGGTTTCTCTGCTGACAGTGCCCTCCGCCTCATCCAGCAAGTGATGGAATGTAGCACGGAACTGGACAAAATTAAAGAAAGAATACATGTGATGGATCAAACATTTAAAGACATTCTTGATGTATTGGGGAGAATTCAATAAGGCATCCCAACCCCCTTTTTTCTCATGTTTGTTTTTCAACTTTTAAAAAACTTTTTGACAATCAAGCCAGCCAAAAATTGAATCTGCACACAGTGTGTCAACATGTGCTATCTGCCATCAGGGGATATCCATGTACGTCTTTTGGGGGTGCAACCCCTTCCTCGTATCTAAAGTAGGTGAACTGAGGAAGGGGTTGCACCCCCAAAACACGTCCATTGATCACCCCTGATGGCAGATAGCACATGTTGACAATAGGGATCAGGAGTCTAAAATCCCTATAGGAAAATTATCCCAATTGTGTGCATATTCAATTTTTGGCTGGGCAAGGGGTGGCAGGACCCCATATTAGGACGGGCACATAGAGACATATAGTTTGTGTAAGTGAATGTCTCAGATTGCTCCGAGGTATCCAATTTTGTAATTTTTGGAATGCAACTGTTGTTTTTGTATTTTCCTAAGAAAACAATTGCCGGTTTGTGGCCAGGCAAACAAAAAATGTAAAATTAAAAAAAAAAAAGGTGTGTGAATTTGCACATAGTAAAAGATTTGAACACAAACAACGTGTAGCTTCTTTTTCTAATATGCTCTAACCTTATTTCGTAAATTTTTAAAGGTTAATAGTGAAATGGTTGGTATTTACTAAAGGAAAATACACTTGGCACTACAAATGCACTAAGACAAACTAGGAGACAGGAAACCAACAAAAGTTAGAAGTTTAAACAAGATTTTTATTTGGATCGTTAGACAGCAATCTTTAGACATAGCCTGGCATAGGAATTGCCCCCCTACCCGTGAAATAGTCCATGTATTTGTCCCGAACCTCACGGGCATTTTGGGGGGGCAAGCCAGCACGGGCAGATTCCAGGCCCGGCAGGGGATTATCAGGGGAAAGTCCAGCCTCTGGCAAAACTGAGGCCATATATGAATTTGATTTGCGGCAAAGAAAATTGTGTAGCACACAGCAGCATAACACTACATAGTTTATTTTGTAGTCCGCCAAGTGGATGGAAGTCATAAAAAGGCGGAACCGGCTGGCCATTATGCCAAAGGCATTTTCAACGACTCTTCGGCCCCTGGCCAGCCGGTAATTGAACACCCTCTTCTCTGGGGTCAGGGTCCTCTGAGGAAATGGCCTCATAAGATTTGGTCCGAGCCCGAAGGCTTCATCAGCCAAAAAAACAAAGGGGAGTCCTTCAATATTCCCTGCATCCGGTGGCAATGCAAGGTCGTCACTCTGGAGACGGAGGGCAAACTCCGTCTGGATGAAGGATCCCCAATCGGACATCCGGCCATTCTTCCCTACATCAACATAGAGGAATTCATACCGTGCTGACACCACCGCCATCAGCACAATGCTATGAAACCCCTTGTAGTTGTAGTAGTAGGACCCAGAACGGGGTGGCGGCACGATGCGGACGTGCTTCCCGTCTATAGCACCACCGCAGTTGGGGAAGTCCCACCGCGTGGCAAACTCCGATGCCACAGTCTGCCGTTCCTGTGGCGTGGAAGGAAGCTGTGGAGTCAAACAAGATGAAAAAATATTAGAATACACAAATCAAACATTACAAGTATATTCTACGAAAATACATTAGAGGCCAACATCAAGCAAAGTCTACGTTTATTAAGGTGTTTTAAATAAGTATAATGGAAGGCTCATGTATCATATTCATCACCCCCTATGATGGTCCATTAATAAATTATAATGGGGAGGGGGGGGAGATGTGTTTGGCCACAGGATAGCATTGCAGTGGCGGTGCGTCCAGAGTGGGCGCTGGAGCACTGCCCCCTCTCTCCTGTGCCCGTCACTCAGAACAATACATAGGTTCATGCCTTGCATTAGCCTATGTATTGTCTATGCCGCCCACTATTCAGGTGGATGGTCCCCTGTTAAGCGACCGACATATGAAGAACTGCGGCATTTATGGGCTTAAAATTGCATATCAGAAACAGTATGGTAAATTGTCTTGCACATTACAGCCTGAGGGATGTAATTGGCTTCAGAAAAGTTAAATAGGGGACGCAGGGGGGGGGGGCATTCCTTGGGTAAACACTGACAGACTGCTCTGCCAATCATGTTCACCAAGTCTGTTTAATGGTAACATGATTGGCTGATGCAACATCAAGGGAAGGAGAAGACATCAAGGACAGAAGAAGGATGGCGCTGACCACAAGAAGGTAAGTGCAGGGCTGGGGGGGAACTGGCTGCATTGGAGGGAACAAAATGGCTGCATTGGAGGGAACAAAATGGCTGCATTGGAGGGGACAAATGGGGGCGTTTAATAGGCACCAGAGCAAAAAAGGAGGAAGTTTATTTCCTAAATTGGGGTTTGAACCCCCAAACATTTGGAGCAACAGGCGCCCCTGCTGGAAAGGTTAGTGAAGGGAAATATGCATGGAGGAGAAAAAAGGGGCAATCTAAAGCTTCCAGCATGCATGGGGACAAAGGGGACATTCTCAGCATATTACAATCATGGTAATTAGGGAAGGATGAAAGAAATACAATACATTAGCATACATGTAATACATAAAATGTGATGTTAATGGAGAAAACTTACCCTAATATAGTCCTCCTGCAGGACTTGTATAATGGCAGAACAGGTGTCTGGGATTATGAGGCCCAGAGCCTGGGGGGAGATGCCTGTCGTGAACTTCAAGTCCTGAAGACTTCTCCCTGCCGCCAGGTACCGTAAGGTGGTGATGAGCCTCTGCTCAGCACTGATGGCTTCCCGCATAACGGTGTCCTTCCTGGTAATGTAGGGGGACACCAAAGCCAACAGTTCCTGAAAAACGGGGTCAGACATCCGCAGAAAATTCCTGTAGTCCTCAGGATTATTCTCGACGATCTCCCGCAGCAGAGGCATGTGGCAGAATTGGTCCCGCTGGAGCAACCAATTATTGGTCCATGAACTCCTCCTCACACCATTCATGGACTGGTCTTGGTCCAAAACAAGCAGACCAACACCAAGCGCACGCACAGCACGAACTCGACGACGAGAACGTCCAGGCGACATGGCTAGGAAACGGTCGTCTTATCAGAACGTACAGAACAGAACGCACTTTAGAACAGCAAGGCCTATGAATAACGAACTGAAAATCAGAAACGAACAGGCAAGAACGCACTGTAAAACAAATACGACCTGCCTAGACGCCCTGAAAGTCAAGATACGAACCCACAAGCACAAACTGAACCGCAGAAAACGATCTGAAAAGTACGAAGACTGAAAAGCGCGAATCGTCTCTTCCCAAACTTTTACTTCACACGCGGTAACACGAGATCAGCAAAAGCAGCCCAAGGGGTGGCGCCAAGAAAAAAGATCTTCCCCTTTATAGTGCCGTCGTACGTGATGGACGTGACCGCGGAGAACAACGAGGAAATTGGGAAATGTCAGTGTGTACGCATGGAAAGCTTGACGAGAAAATCGACAAGCTTAACAAGAATCTCGTCAAAAAAAACGACGTGTTTTTTACGACGAGAAACTCGGTCGTGTGTACGAGGCTTAACTTTGTGAAATGGTAGGGGTACATTTGTACCCCATTACCATTTCACATAGGGGGGGTGGGATCTGGGGGTCCCCTTTGTTAAAGGGGTCTTCCAGATTCTGATAAGTGCCCCACCCGCAGACCCCCACAACCACCGGCAAGGGTTGTGGGGATGAGGCCCTTGTCCCCATCAACATGGGGACATTCTCCCCATGTTGAGGGCATGTGGCCTGGTACGGTTCAGGAGGGAGGGGGGCCGCTCTCTCGTCCCCCCCCCTCTTTTCCTGCGGCCTGCCAGGTTGCGTGCTCGGATAAAGGGTCTGGTCTGGATTTTTGGGGGTACTCCACGCCATTTTTTTTTTAAATTTGGGGTGGAGTTCCCCTTAAAATCCATACCAGATCTGAAGGTCCTGGTATGGATATTTGGGGGAACCGCACGCATTTTTTTTTTTATTTAAAATGACTTTTCTATGTATTGCCGGGAGCCGACAATTCATTAATAGCCGCGAGTGAATTTTAAATGACTTTTTTTTCCTTCAGAAATTACACATTGTGCAGGGACAGTTCTAAGCACGGGAAACAGCGCTAATAGTCCTCAGAAGTTCTGGTCCCCATTGACTTCAATGGGGTTCGGGTTCGGGTTCGGGTTAAGGTTCGGTCCCGAACCCAAACCCAAACTTTTTTTTCCGAAGTTCGGCCGAACCCGAACATCCAGGTGTCAGCTCAACTCTACTCTGCATGCAACCTCTTCCCCCCCTCCACTGCCCCCATCTTATCCCCACCTCCTTAAAATCTCCACCATCTTCCACATGTCCTAATTGTGTTGCTTTATTAAGCTGAATCACCTAGTCGGCTCTAGTACCTCCGCGCACACTGAAGTTGGCTCCGCCTCTCTTACTTTCGGGGATATCATCCAGTGGTGATGTTGGCATCTGCACTGCACCCCAGGCACCTGCATCTCCCTTGTCCCCATCTTGCACTCAGTGGAAGCTGCTCAGGAGATCAGATGTGTGGGAGCCATTGGAGATGAGCTGTCACTTGTAAACACAGAAGCCGGACTTATGTGTTTACAAGTAGTAGTGGTAAGCAGGCAGCAGAGGGGCTGAGCCGGAGGTAGTGGAACCGAGTTCCACCAAGTTCCAGCTGAAAAAAAGCCCTGTACATATTTATATATATTGAACAATCTTCAGAGCTGTTTAACTTAAAAAAAATCAAACCCTAGGGTTCCCGCCCTAGTGCATTTCCCCCCTAACAGTCAAATTGGGTTAACACCAACTTTATACTTGTTACATGTTCCCATACACATATCATAAATTGGTATTGCGGTGTGGCATAAGCCATGAAAAAAGCATAAATAGGGTGTTGGGTAAAGCGAGCAGGAAGATGTTGGGAATGGGGTGATTTGGGGAAATGTTTTTCTCCTGCTTCTGCAGCAGCACTGCAGAGACCCGTGGACTGGCCCTGGGGATAACATAAAAAGTCAGCTGGTTTCTTATAACCAGTTGGTGGGAAAATGGTAGGATTAGCTGAAAAGAAGCAGGGGGAGGAAAGGAGGCACAGGAGCAGCACAAGAAAGGCAAATGTCTTCTCTGCACCCTTGAAGAGGAGAAGGAGAATAAAAGCATGTCACAGAAGTAATTAGAACAATTGGTGTCAAAACTCCAACCAACGTTATGACGTCACCGCTAGCCTCACATGTTGCGCCATCGTAGGCTTTCTCAAGAGCCTTGAGCCTTTGAATAAGCCTATGATGGTGCAACACATGAGCCTAGTGGTGACGTCATCATGTTGGGTGAAGTCTGCTTTTATTCAACTGCTGAAATGGGTAGTGATTTTACTTATTTTTAAAAAAAATTAAATAACGATCTGCACTATCAGTGTTTTTCTGCTTCCTATATATTATCCTGCTACTGGGAGGTGTTCATTAATGAAGGACTAGGGAGGAGCGATGTTTCTTATATGTAAATAAAGCGTAGTTGGCCTCCTTTTTACAGTGGTGGTCCAACAGATAAGGTATGCAGATATCCATTAAATGGGGTGAAGTGCACCTGGGTGTGCATGGTGTGGAAACTGAAGCTGTTATTACTGTTTGAAGATATTCGTAATTACAATGTGAGATTGCACAGAAATTTTATGGTGTATGGCACTTTTGATTCTTTTCACTTTTTTTATAAATTGTATTTTTTTTTGGTATGGATTAATGGAGTGAAAATATTATCACTTTGGTATGTGGACTGATTTAGTTTTATATATATATATATATATATATATATATATATATATATACACA
Source organism: Rana muscosa (assembly GCA_029206835.1). Taxonomy (NCBI): domain Eukaryota; kingdom Metazoa; phylum Chordata; class Amphibia; order Anura; family Ranidae; genus Rana; species Rana muscosa. The sequence continues at coordinate 381,679,954 of CM055122.1, read as the reverse complement.
CACACAGTATCTCACAAAAGTGAGTACACCCCTCACATTTTTGAAAATATTTTATTATATCTTTTCATGTGACAACACTGAAGAAAGGACACTTTGCTACAATGTAAAGTAGTGAGTGTACAGCTTGTATAACAGTGTAAATTTGCTGTCCCCTCAAAATAATTCAACACACAGCCATTAATGTTTAAACTACTGACAACAAAAGTGAGTACACCCCTAAGTGAAAAAGTCCAAATTGGGCCCAAAGTGTCAATATTTTGGGTGGCCACCCTTATTTTCCAGTACTGCCTTAACCCTCTTGGGCATGGAGTTCACCAGAGCTTCACAGGTTGCCACTGGAGTCCTCTTCCACTCCTCCATGATGACATCACAGAGCTGGTGTGTCATGGATATGCCATAATGTTTGTCTGTTAGCTTACCTCTCCATGTGTTCTGCTTAAGAGGCCAGCCACTCTCACCTGCCTTCTTAAGTAATCTCTCCTCAAAGCATGGCCCCTCCCCAGGCCCTATCAGGGAACTTTATATTAACCTGTGCACTGCAAGCCAGCCGTGCTGATCAATATTGTGTGTTTGGCTTTTGTGTGTGACTTACTGTGTCTTCTATGACTGATTCCAGTTACTGATCTTGGCTTGTTCTTGACGATCCTTACCTGCTTGTTACCCCGACCTTTGGCTATCTCCTGACTATACTTACCTGCTTGTTGCCCCAAACGTTGGCTATCTCCTGACTATCCTTTGTTGTCGCAGTCTGCTGCTTCCTTCCTCTTTCTCCTGTAGCCTACCGTGAGCGTGAGCTGGGAGAACCTGGGGGCCGCTACCTGGAGCCAGTTGCAGCGCAGTCCACTCTCACCACTAGAGGCTCTGGTGAACACCTGCTGGCTCTTAGACTCTGCGTCCTGGGGAATCTATGCTCTAGCTCCCAGTGGGATCCATCTTGGTGCTCCAGTGGACCTGCCTTCCTGAACATCCCAGAGTTCCATCCACAGCAGTCAGCCGTAGGGGCCACTACCTTAGCGGTGCACTCCTGACTCCAACGGTGTGCATCTGTCACCTGGCATCAGGTGACCTGAAATGGTGGATGTTAGAGACCTTGCGCTCCTCCACCCTCCGTTTGAGGATGCACCACAGATGATCAATAGGGTTTAGGTCTGGAGACATGCTTGGCCAGTCCATCACCTTTACCCTCAGCTTCTTTAGCAAGGCAGTGGTCTTCTTGGAGGTGTGTTTGTGGTCGTTATCATGTTAAAATACTGCGCTGTGGCCCAGTCTCCCAAGGGAGGGGATCATTCTCTGCTTCAGTATGCCACAGTACATGTTGGCATTCATGGATTCCTCAATGAACTGTAGCTCCCCAGTGCCAGCAGCACTCATGTAGCCGCAGACCATGACACTCCCACCACCATGCTTGACTATAGGCAAGACACACTTGTCTTTGTACTCCTCACCTGGTTGCTACCACACACGCTTGACACCATCTGAATCAAATACATTTATTTTGGTCTCATCAGACCACAGGACATGGTTCCAGTAATCCATGTCCTTAGTCTGCTTGTCTTCAGCAAACTGTTTGCGGGCTTTCTTGTGCATCATCTTTAGAAGAGGCTTCCTTCTGGGACAACAGACATGCAGACCAATTTGATGCAGTGTGCAGTGTATGGTCTGAGCACCGACAGGCTGACACTCCACTCCTTCAACCTCTGCAGCAATGCTGGCAGCACTCATACGTCTATTTCCCAAAGACAACCTCTGGATGTGACGCTGAGCACATGCACTCAACTTCTTTGGTCGACCATGAAGAGTCCTGTTCTGAGTGGAACCTGTCCTGTTAAACCACTGTATGGTCTTGGCCACTGTGCTGCAGCTCAGTTTCAGGATCTTGGCAATCTTCTTATAGCCTAGGCCATCTTTATGTAGAGCAACAATTATTTTTTTCAGATCCTCAGAGAGTTCTTTGCCATGAGGTGCCATGTTGAACTTCCAGTGACCAGTATAAGAGATTGAGGGGGATAACACCAAATTTAACACACCTGCCCCAAATTCACACCTGAGAACTTGTTACACTAACGAGTCACATGACACCGGGGATGCTAATTGGGCCCAATTTGGACATTTGCACTTAGGGGTGTACTCACTTTTGTTGCCAGCGGTTTAGATATTAATGGCTGTGTGTTGAGTTATTTTGAGGGGACAGCAAATTTACACTGTTATACAAGCTGTACACTCACTACTTTACATTGCAGCAAAGTGTAATTTCTTCAGTGTTGTCACATGAAAAGATATAATAAGGAGTGCGCATGCGTGAGGCTCCTAAGATGGCCGCTTGAGCCGAGAGCTCCGCTCCATCCCTCCACAGCGGTGCCAATAGCGGCAAACACGGTGGCGGTTCTGCCCTCATTTCGACACAGCTGACTACCGGAATACCAGAGAACATCCCCAGCTTACCTAATCCTATTTTTTAGAGGTTTTCAGGCCGTTATTTGGCTTACTAATGACGGATGTAAAATCCAAGATGGCCGCCGCATCACAGCATTTGATCCCTGATCCGCCATTTCTGACTGAAAAACTACAGAATACCTGCTCTTCCACTGCTAAGTTCTCCTCAGGAACTCAAGAGGTACTTACTCAGGTAATTACCACCACTCCAACTACATCTGGAACCATAACTAACCTCTCTGCCTCAGAATATAGCCATACTGCATTGGGGCATGACACTGCTATTCAGGACATTTCTTTTACCTCAGACGCCTGTCAGGGAATAGAGGCTTATCAAATGGCGGACTTATTTCAGAAATTCTCTGACTTACTTGACAAAGGTCTGGCACAAACTGCTAATAAAATCACAAGGGATCTGAAAGCAGATTTTCAAAGCTTGGGCTCTAGAATTGACTTTATTGAAAATAAAATCGATGAAACTGCTGCAACTACTAATCAAAATATGGAACATATCAACACTGTTCAGGAACAACTGGATATTGCATTGTCAAAAATCGATGAACTCGAAAATAGGTCCCGCAGATACAATGTCAGAATTAGGGGACTTCCTGAATCTGTAATTGATGTACCCAAAGCGGTCCAGGACTTATTTAGAAATATGCTTCCTAATACCCCACTTGATCGACTGGAACTGGATAGGGCACACAGAGCCCTGGGACCACCTAGGAAGGATGGCAATCCGAGGGACATTATTGTCAAGCCTCATTTCTATGCAGTGAAGGAAGATATTATGAAGCAAGCTAGGTCTTCTCAACAAGTGACATACCAGGGTCATTCAATTAAATTGTTTGCTGATCTTTCTCCATCCACTATACAGCGCAGGAGGTCATTGAAACCTTTATTGTTAGTCCTCACTAAAAGGGATACCAGATACAGATGGGCCTTTCCATTCACTGTTAGATTTACTATCAACGGGAAATCATATTCTTTCTCCAACTTTCAAGAAGGTGAAAAGTTGTTCTTACAACTGAAATTAATCTCGCATGAGGCAGAAATGGATACTTCTCCACCCAGTTCTGGATCATCTAAAAGACCAACGCCGACGAGTCCAAATTCTCTCCAATGGAACAAAGGAAGAGCTAAAAAAAATGAAGGATGCTGGCCCTACTTGATTTGATTGTATTGTCTGTTTTTTTTTTCTTCCCTTTATTCTCGTTTGGACCGAGGGTCCAACTTTTTCCCTTTGGGGAAGTCTGTCGATTGTTCTCCCCCTTCCGCATTTTTTGTGCCCCTAGTGACTTAAATTTACAACAACAACCCGTCCTATCTTATTTTTTTTTTTTTTTATGTATATATATATATATATATATATATATATATTGTGACAGCAGGAAGGTAAAGTCACCTGGTTGCATCCAGGGGGGTAGATATATTTCGCCCAGATTCAGGCTTTACGCTGACTTATACAACTAGGTGGAGAGTTGTATAGGCCCAGCTAAGGCTAGTGGGCTCATGGATGACTCATACCTCTAGGGAGAGTGTGGGGCGTCGTGCAGACAGAGATGAGGAGACCAGCTGAACCTTGTCAGCTCATTTAGGCCTCTATAAGAACTCCCAGCTTCATTAGATGTTAGCTCATGCCTGGAACCAGACCTGTGTGGACTGTCTAGGGAGAGTGAACCCCTGTGCGGTGAGAAAAAGCCTGTGTGGCTATTTGTTTGGACTTTTACTAAACCAGGGACTTAGGGACTAGGACAGCACTAGGCTGATCCCAGTTGTTAGTTAGGAAACCTGTATGTTTAGTCAGAGGTCAACTTGACCAGGATTTATTTTGGTTATGTTTCTTTTGCTTTGCTGTGTTTTGTCACTGTAAATAGAAAATAAACCGCACCTTTTTGATTTTGAAAACCACAACCTCCGTTTGCTGGGCCTGTTTTGTGTGGGGAGCCCATCCCGGGGGTCACACACACCCGCTGCCGAGCTAACCCCCTCACAGTTGGTGGAGAACCAGTGGCAGTTTTTTTTTAAGCCAGCATGGAGGAGATACTGAAGCAGCTGGCTCTAGCAAATGCCAATCAACAGCAGACAAATGCAGGTTTGCAAAAGAGCCTTGCAGCTCAACAACAGAGCCTTGCAGCCCAGCAGCAGACAAACGCAACTTTGCAACAGAGTCTGGAGGCTCAGCAACGAGCCCAGCAGCAATCTGAGGCCCGCTTCATAGACCTGTTGCAGAAGCAAGAGCAGAGACTACAACAACAGATGGAAGCAGTAATGCAGCAACGTCCGCAGACCAGTGAGGAAAGCCGTCCCACTAATACCGCGTCCTTTGGGGTGAGTCGTTTATTGACAAAAATGACTGGAGAGGATGATCCAGAGGTATTTTTGACCACATTTGAAAGGACCGCTGAAAGAGAAAAGTGGCCTGAGGAGCAGTGGGCTGGACTGGTGGCTCCTCTGTTAACTGGTGAATCGCAGAAAGCTTACTATGACCTAGAGCCTAACCAAGCAAAAGACTATGTGATGCTAAAAGCTGAAATATTGGCAAGGCTGGGTGTCACCCAGGCTGTCCGGGCTCAGCGTGTGCATAACTGGACTTTCCAGCTTGGAAAACCCCCCAGGTCTCAAATGTATGATCTCATTCACCTGAGCAGAAAGTGGCTACAGCCAGAGACTTTGTCCGCACCAAAGATTGTGGAACGTGTTGTAATGGATCGGTTTTTGAGAGCTCTTCCTACTGCCATCCAAAAGTGGGTAAGCCATGGAGACCCAGAGACGGCCGATGGTCTTGTGGATCGTGTGGAGAAATACTTGGCTACAGAGAACCTGACGGCCTCTTCCAGAGACACTCGGACTTTCCACCCTAAGACCAGACCATCCCCAGGGGCGGATAAGAGGATTCCAAGGGGTGAGGGTGGAGAGAGTGAGAGGGTGGGAGCTCTACCCCAAGTTTGGCGAGAACAGCCTGGGAAATCAGCGGCTCAAGAGGCGGCAAGAAGGATCGTTTGCTACCGCTGCCGGCAAGCGGGACATATTGCAGCCAATTGCCCGGTTGTGGAGGAACCCATGCAGTGTGACTTTCTGACGGGCAGACGTCAGTCGCTGTGTGCGACAGTCGCATGCACTGCCATTCGAGGAACTGAGAAACATTTATGCAAAATGTGTGTTAATGGTAGAAATGTTGTGGTATTGCTGGATTCAGGTAGCCTTGTGACCCTGATAAAGGCTGAGTTAGTTAAAACAGAGGTCTCTGGGAATAGCAAGGTAGCTGTTATTTGTGTGCATGGGGACACCCGAGAGTATCCAGTGACTACAGTGTGTTTCGAGACCCCCAAAGGTACCCTCTCTCATCCAGTGGGCTTAGTATCTCAGTTACCGCATGACGCCATTGTGGGAAGGGATTTTCCGAAGTTCTGGGAACTGTGGGATGATCCTGAGCCCCTCACTGGTGCCCCTATGTACCAGGAATGTGATAGCCAGAACTCCCCTGAGAGTGGTGAGGACTCTCCGGAATTTCCCTTATCAGTATTGGCAGGGGAGACTCAAGAAACTGGAGAGGAGCCCACCTCCTCAGACGAAAACCTACCGTCTGTGGAGTTTTCTGATCTTGAGGTTCACAGGGAAAACTTTGCCACAGAACAGTTGAAAGACCCCGCCCTAATAAAGGCACGGGAAAACGTAGTGAAAATAGATGGCGAGTTAGTGAACCCAGATAATACCTGCACTTACCCATACTTCAGCGTAGAGAAGGACCTACTGTATCGGGTGGCAAAAAGGGCAGAAGAAACCGTTGAGCAGCTTGTGGTGCCCAAACCTTACAGGAAGTTGGTGTTGGAGTTGGCCCATGGGCACATTCTTGGAGGTCATCTGGGGACAGAGAAAACCCGAGAGAGGGTATTACAGAGATTCTATTGGCCGGGGGTGATGAAGGACGTAGAAAATTATTGTTCCTCCTGCCCTGTGTGTCAGAGGTTGGCCCCGATGCCACATTTCCGTAGCCCGCTGGTCCCTCTACCCATCATTGAGGTCCCGTTTGAGAGGATCGCCATGGATTTGGTAGGTCCTATAATCAAGTCCGCTAGGGGGCACCAGTACATATTAGTTATAATGGACTATGCCACCCGTTATCCAGAAGCGATCCCTCTCCGAAATACCTCGGCCAAAACCATAGCCAAAGAGCTATCTCTTGTTTTTAGCCGGGTGGGTATTTGTAAAGAACTGCTTACGGACCAAGGTACACCCTTTATGTCCCGGGTTATGAAAGAGCTGTGTAAATTGTTCAAAGTGACGCAATTGCGTACGTCTGTGTATCACCCCCAAACCGATGGGCTGGTTGAAAGATTCAACAAAACCCTAAAACAAATGTTGAAGAAAGTGGTGGATAGAGATGGAAAGGATTGGGACTGTTTACTTCCTTATTTGATGTTTGCTATTAGGGAGGTGCCCCAATCCTCTACGGGATTCTCCCCCTTTGAGTTACTGTATGGGAGACACCCAAGAGGGCTGTTGGATATTGCCAAGGAAACTTGGGAAAGTGAGAGTTCTCCCCACAGGAGTGTGATTGAGCATGTCGCCCTGATGCAAGATCGAATTGCACAGGTAATGCCCATCGTGAAGGAACATTTGGCCCAAGCGCAGTTGGCACAGCAGAGAGTGTACAACCGTGGAGCCAAGACCCGTACCTTTTCCCCGGGGGATAGGATATTGGTACTTGTCCCTACGGTTGAAAGTAAATTCCTTGCCAAATGGCAAGGCCCCTACGAGATAATGGAAAAAGTGAGCGAAGTGAATTACAAGGTCAGACAACCAGGAAGGCGAAAGCCCGAACAGATCTATCACGTTAATCTGTTGAAAGCCTGGAGGGATAGAGAGTCCCTAGTCGCAGACACTTGGTCACCAGCTCAAACTGGTTGCGTGATTCCTGAGGTTGGAATAGCAGCCACCTTGTCACAACCCCAACAACAGGAGGTTAAGGAGTTTGTGCTTCGCAACAAGGAGGTATTCTCTGAGCTGCCGGGACAAACATCTGGGGTAGAGCATGACATCATTACCCCGCCCGGTGAAAGGGTGAAGTTAAAACCCTATCGGATCCCAGAGGCTCGACGGGAGGCAATACGGGAGGAAGTACAGAAAATGCTGAACTTAGGGGTGATAGAGGAGTCCCAAAGTGATTGGTCTAGTCCCATCGTGTTGGTGCCTAAACCGGATGGGAGCTGGCGATTTTGTAACGATTTTCGTCAGTTGAACAAAGTTACAAAATTTGACACCTACCCCATGCCACGTATAGATGAGTTGATCGACCGGCTGGGAACAGCCCGATACATGACGACTCTTGACCTCACAAAAGGGTATTGGCAAATCCCCCTGGCCAAGTCGGCCAAAGAGAAAACCGCATTTGTAACCCCAGACGGGGCGTTCCAATATAAAAGAATGCCGTTCGGGTTACAGAATGCGCCGGCCACATTCCAGCGGAAAATGGACCAGATGCTGAGGCCCCATCGGAAGTATGCTGCGGCTTACCTGGATGACGTAATTGTCCATAGCACAGATTGGGCCTCACATCTGCCAAAAGTGCAAGCAGTCCTGGACTCTGTTCGGGAAGCGGGGTTTACGGCTAACCCCAAGAAGTGTACCATTGGGCAGGAGGAGGCCAAATATCTTGGGTACACCATTGGGAGGGGAGTAATAAAACCCCAACTCAACAAAGTCGAGGCCATCCAGAGTTGGCCACGTCCCAACAGCAAGAAGCAGGTACGAGCCTTTCTGGGAATCGCTGGGTATTATCGGCGATTCATTCCCCACTTTGCTTATAAGGCTGTGCCCCTAACCAACCTGACGAAGGGGAAAGGGTCGGTCATGATTAAATGGACCCCCGAGGCTGAGGCAGCATTCCAATTCTTGAAACAAGCCTTATGTAGCCAGCCAGTGTTGTACTCACCCGACTTCTCTAAAGACTTTGTCGTACAAAGTGATGCGTCAGATGTGGGGTTAGGAGCAGTATTGTCCCAGGTCTGGAACGGGGAAGAGCACCCAGTCATTTACCTCAGCAGGAAATTGAAGTCCCATGAGGTAAATTACGCCACCGTTGAAAAGGAGTGTTTAGCGGTGAAGTGGGCTCTAGATTCCCTTCGGTACTACCTGCTAGGTAGGCACTTTGACATGGTTACGGATCACGCTCCGTTAAAGTGGATGGCTCAAAACAAGGAAACAAATAGAAGAGTGAATAGGTGGTTCCTGGCCCTCCAGGAATTCAACTTCACAGTAAAGCATCGCCCTGGCGTTCAAATGGGGAATGTGGATGCTTTGTCTCGAGTACATGAATGCCTGATTGCTGGTGTTCCAACCCCGAGGTTAAAACAAGAGGGGGGGGTATGTGACAGCAGGAAGGTAAAGTCACCTGGTTGCATCCAGGGGGGTAGATATATTTCGCCCAGATTCAGGCTTTACGCTGACTTATACAACTAGGTGGAGAGTTGTATAGGCCCAGCTAAGGCTAGTGGGCTCATGGATGACTCATACCTCTAGGGAGAGTGTGGGGCGTCGTGCAGACAGAGATGAGGAGACCAGCTGAACCTTGTCAGCTCATTTAGGCCTCTATAAGAACTCCCAGCTTCATTAGATGTTAGCTCATGCCTGGAACCAGACCTGTGTGGACTGTCTAGGGAGAGTGAACCCCTGTGCGGTGAGAAAAAGCCTGTGTGGCTATTTGTTTGGACTTTTACTAAACCAGGGACTTAGGGACTAGGACAGCACTAGGCTGATCCCAGTTGTTAGTTAGGAAACCTGTATGTTTAGTCAGAGGTCAACTTGACCAGGATTTATTTTGGTTATGTTTCTTTTGCTTTGCTGTGTTTTGTCACTGTAAATAGAAAATAAACCGCACCTTTTTGATTTTGAAAACCACAACCTCCGTTTGCTGGGCCTGTTTTGTGTGGGGAGCCCATCCCGGGGGTCACACACACCCGCTGCCGAGCTAACCCCCTCACAATATATATATATGGATAAATTCTAAACTTTCATATATAGACTTATATATGGACTTGACACTCTTATCTCTCTTCAAATAGATGTATGTGTGTATGTGTATGTGTATATATATGTATATGTGTGTGTATGTATGTATGTGTATGTGTGTGTATGCATATGTATGTGTGTGTATGTATATGTGTATGTATATGTATATGTGTGTGTATGTATATGTATGTGTATGTATATGTATACATATGTATGTATGTATATATATATGTGTATAATATATATTTTTTTGAGGGGTAGTGATTCGCTAATCCTATATAGGTCACTTGTGGACATCCTGATATGTTCAGTTCAAAATGTTATATAACCGTGTTACAACTTGAATGCAATTTTTTTTCTTTTGGGGGCGTCCTGTGGGGGGATGGCTCACATGCGCCTCCACCTATCTCTTGAAGACCAGTAGTCTTTGGAGGATAGGTTGTCTGTACCTTTGGGTCAGACATTTTTGTTGAAGGGCTCTGGGGGGTTGTCTCCCCCCCCCCCCGGTCCTGATATTTGATGCTAGGAGACTTTTCTTTTTTTTTCTTTTTTTATTGGTTCTACTTTTTAAAAAAAAAATCTTCTCCCTCATCCTTCTTTTCTTCCCCTCTGTGTACATGCCTGACTTATCTGTATTTTACAGGATCACATCCACCAGATTTACAGTGAGCACATTCACATATAGGTAGATGCTGAGAGAAATTCTGAGCTCAACTTCTACCAGCTATCTCTTCTGGGTGAGTGGGTATGACTGTAATAGATGCTTCCACCTTGACTTCCATGGCTAATACCACACATTCCAACCTACTAATTGCCTCGCACAATGTACAGGTCCTACATTGTGCGAGCCTAAACTCTCCAACCAAAAGGAGAAACATTTTAGACTATTATAAAACTCTTAAAATTGATATTCTCCTACTCCAAGAGACACACTTTCCTATACGGTATACTCCTACTTTCCTACATTCACATTATTCACAATTTCACCTAGCCAATGCCGAGAATAAGACAAAGGGGGTAGCCATTCTTTTTTCAAAATTTTGTAAATTTGAAAAGATTGCTGAATACTTAGATCCTGAGGGACGATTTATTCTACTAAAAGGTACCATTGAAGGGCACCTTTATTCTTTAGTTTCCTACTATGCCCCTAACAAGGGTCAAGCTTCTTTTTTTAAAGTCATGATGGATTCCCTGAATCCCTTACTAGAAGGCACGATCCTTCTTGGAGGCGATTCCAATGTTGCTTTGGACCAGGCTTTGGACAAATCTAAACCCCAAGGGAATCAACTAACTAGACCTACTAGAGAAAGCCACAAATTTGCAAAATTACTTTCGACCCATAACCTGGCTGACATATGGAGGGAGCTGAATCCTTCAAAAAGAGATTTCACTCACTTCTCTCATCCGCATAATACATATGCTAGAATTGATCATATTTTAACATCCACATCTCTTCTCCCATTTATTCTCAATGCTCGTATTAAAGATACTGTCCTTTCAGATCACTCAATTGTACTTATAGCTCTTCACTCTAATGCTTTGAGCGGAAAGAGGGGCAATTGGAAACTCAACGAATCCATTCTTTCTGATCCATTAAGAGTTGAGACGATTAATAAAGCTCTTCAAGATTATTTTCTTCTCAATGATACTGGAGAAGTCTCGGTTGAAACGCTTTGGGCGGCTCATAAGGCTTTCATACGGGGTAAAATAATTCAGCTAGCAACGCAACTCAAAAGGGAACGTAAAGATAAAATCGACCGCTTAGAAAAAGAATATGCCTCTCTCAGAGCCAAACACAAAAAGGACCCGTCCAAAGTTCCTATTGCCCTCATTGATAAAGCTAGACTTGATCTAAACTTACTCCTCACTACTCAAGCTGATAAAGCTATTCGCTGGACGAGTAACAAATTCTATGTTCATGCTAACAAAATAGGACCCTTATTAGCTGCTAAGCTTTCCCCCCGGGTTTGAATCAATACTACTCCTAAAATCTGAATTTCTGGTCAGCCTCCCACAGCTAACCCTGTCAAAGTTCTGGAGGCCTTTCATGAGTTTTTTTCCGACCTCTATAAATCTTCCTCCCAAATTGATACAGACTCAGTTACTAAATTCCTTGATGATCTTCCCATTCCTACCCTTCTCTCTTCGCATAGGAATTTACTTGAATCTGCCTTTACTGAGGAGGAGGTTCTTGAAGTCATTAAAGGTCTCAAAGCGGGTTCGGCTCCGGGTCCTGACGGGTTCTCTATTCCCTATTATAAGGCCTTCGCGGAAACATTAGCTCCACATTTAACTAAATTTTTCAATGCTAAAACAGTGGGTGTTCCTTTAGATGTCCAATTAAATACTGCATATATCACAATTTTACCTAAGCCTGATAAAAATCCTGAAGATATTAATAACTACCGTCCAATCTCTTTGATAAACAATGATATAAAAATAATGACGAAGATACTAGCCAATCGTCTAGCCTCTTTTATTAATGTGTATATACATAAAGATCAAGTTGGCTTTATCCCTGGTAGACAAGGGCCTGACCAGATAAGGAGAGCAATAGATTTAATCTCTATACTTCAGACTAATTGGGAGGGGGGCACGAGGCAACAGGGATTCCTTTTATCATTAGACCTTCATAAGGCTTTTGATTCGGTTTCATGGACTTATATTTTTACCCTTATGGAACGTTGGGGTTTTGGAATGCGCTTTAGGGGTCTTCTTCACTCCCTATACTCTCATCCCACAGCTAGGGATGAGCTTGGTGTTCGAGTCGAACATACGTTCGACTCGAACATCGGCTGTTCGATCGTTCGACGAAGATCGAACGATTTGGGCCATTCGCGCCTAATTCGAGTGACGCGAACGGCCCACAATGCACTACGCCATCGCAGTGTCATCCAGGCGCTGTGATTGGCCAAGCATGCACTGTGACCCCGCATGCTTGGCCAATCACAGCGCCGGCAGCGAGGAGAGCAATGATTGGCCACAGGCAGGATGCCTGTGGCCAATTATTGCTGAGGGTGTTTAGTACACGCCCCACACTATAAAAGGCCGCCAGCACGGCGGCCTAGTGTAGTGTGTTCCGGAGCAGGGAAAGACAAGCATAGGCAGGGACAGTGACATTTATTTTTTCTTGCTTAACCTGGATTCCTTTAGTTTAGGGAAAGAGAAGGATAGGTAGGGAGAGTGTCAGTGTGTTTTACTGTGCGAATCCTTGTTTCTAGGGACAGGGAAGGACAGTGAGGGAAATTCTCCTTGTGCTATAGTGTGCTAAAGCATTGATCATCAATCAGCTTTAAAAAAACATTTTTTCTAGGGACAGAAAACTATAGGTAGGGAGAGTGTCAGTGTGTTTTACTGTGATAATCCTTGTTTCTAGGGACAGGGAAGGACAGTGAGGGAAATTCTCCTTGTGCTATAGTGTGCTAAAGCATTGATCATCAATCAGCTTTAAAAAAACATTTTTTCTAGGGACAGAAAACTATAGGTAGGAAGAGTGTCAGTTTCTTTCACTGTGATAATCCTTGTTTCTAGGGACAGGGAAGGACAGTGAGGCAAATTCTCCTTGTGCTATAGTGTGCTAAAGCATTGATCATCAATCAGCTTTAAAAAAAACATTTTTTCTAGGGACAGAAAACTATAGGTAGGAAGAGTGTCAGTTTCTTTCACTGTGATAATCCTTGTTTCTAGGGACAGGGAAGGACAGTGAGGGAAATTCTCCTTGTGCTATAGTGTGCTAAAGCATTGATCATCAATCAGCTTTAAAAAAACATTTTTTCTAGGGACAGAAAACTATAGGTAGGAAGAGTGTCAGTTTCTTTCACTGTGATAATCCTTGTTTCTAGGGACAGGGAAGGACAGTGAGGGAAATTCTACTTGTGCTATAGTGTGCTATAGCATTGATCATCAATCAGCTTTAAAAAAACATTTTTTCTAGGGACAGAAAACTATAGGTAGTGTGACAGCAGGAAGGTAAAGTCACCTGGTTGCATCCAGGGGGGTAGATATATTTCGCCCAGATTCAGGCTTTACGCCGACTTATACAACTAGGTGGAGAGTTGTATAAGGCTAGTGGGCTCATGGATGACTCATACCTCTAGGGAGAGTGTGGGGCGTCGTACAGACAGGGAGTTGATGAGACCAGCTGAACCTTGTCAGCTCATTTAGGCCTCTATAAGAACTCCCAGCTTCATTAGATGTTAGCTCATGCCTGGAACCAGACCTGTGTGGACTGTCTAGGGAGAGTGAACCCCTGTGCGGTGAGACAAAGCCTGTGTGGCTATTTGCTTGGACATTTAAAACCAGGGACTTAGGGACTAGGACAGCACTAGGCTGATCCCAGTTGTTAGTTAGGAAACCTGTATGTTTAGTCAGAGGTCAAGTTGACCAGGATTTATTTTGTTTATGTTTCTTTTGCTTTGCTGTGTTTTGTCACTGTAAATAGAAAATAAACCGCACCTTTTTGATTTTGAAAACCACAACCACCGTTTGCTCGGCCTGTTTTTGTGTGGGGAGCCCATCTCGGGGGTCACACACACCCGCTGCCGAGCTAACCCCCTCACAGTTGGTGGAGAACCAGTGGCAGTTTTTTTTTAAGCCAGCATGGAGGAGATACTGAAGCAGCTGGCTCTAGCAAATGCCAATCAACAGCAGACAAATGCAGGTTTGCAAAAGAGCCTTGCAGCTCAACAACAGAACTTCGCAGCCCAGCAGCAAGCTCATCAACAGAGCCTTGCAGCCCAGCAGCAAGCTCATCAACAGAGCCTTGCAGCCCAGCAGCAGACAAACGCAACTTTGCAACAGAGTCTGGAGGCTCAGCAACAAGCCCAGCAGCAATCTGAGGCCCGCTTCATAGACCTGTTACAGAAGCAAGAGCAGAGACTACAACAACAGATGGAAGCAGCAATGCAGCAACGTCCGCAGACCAGTGAGGAAAGCCGTCCCACTAATACCGCGTCCTTTGGGGTGAGTCGTTTATTGACAAAAATGACTGGAGAGGATGATCCAGAGGTATTTTTGACCACATTTGAAAGGACCGCTGAAAGAGAAAAGTGGCCTGAGGAGCAGTGGGCTGGACTGGTGGCTCCTCTGTTAACTGGTGAATCGCAGAAAGCTTACTATGACCTAGAGCCTAACCAAGCAAAAGACTATGCGATGCTAAAAGCTGAAATATTGGCAAGGCTGGGTGTCACCCAGGCTGTCCGGGCTCAGCGTGTGCATAACTGGCCTTTCCAGCTTGGAAAACCCCCCAGGTCTCAAATGTATGATCTCATTCACCTGAGCAGAAAGTGGCTACAGCCAGAGACTTTGTCCGCACCAAAGATTGTGGAACGTGTTGTAATGGATCGGTTTTTGAGAGCTCTTCCTACTGCCATCCAAAAGTGGGTAAGCCATGGAGACCCAGAGACGGCCGATGGTCTTGTGGATCGTGTGGAGAAATACTTGGCTACAGAGAACCTGACGGCCTCTTCCAGAGACACTCGGACTTTCCACCCTAAGACCAGACCATCCCCAGGGGCGGATAAGAGGATTCCAAGGGGTGAGGGTGGAGAGAGTGAGAGGGTGGGAGCTCTACCCCAAGTTTGGCGAGAACAGCCTGGGAAATCAGCGGCTCAAGAGGCCGCAAGAAGGATCGTTTGCTACCGCTGCCGGCAAGCGGGACATATTGCAGCCAATTGCCCGGTTGTGGAGGAACCCATGCAGTGTGACTTTCTGACGGGCAGACGTCAGTCGCTGTGTGCGACAGTCGCATGCACTGCCATTCGAGGAACTGAGAAACATTTATGCAAAATGTGTGTTAATGGTAGAAATGTTGTGGTATTGCTGGATTCAGGTAGCCTTGTGACCCTGATAAAGGCTGAGTTAGTTAAAACAGAGGTCTCTGGGAATAGCAAGGTAGCTGTTATTTGTGTGCATGGGGACACCCGAGAGTATCCAGTGACTACAGTGTGTTTCGAGACCCCCAAAGGTACCCTCTCTCATCCAGTGGGCTTAGTATCTCAGTTACCGCATGACGCCATTGTGGGAAGGGATTTTCCGAAGTTCTGGGAACTGTGGGATGATCCTGAGCCCCCCACTGGTGCCCCTATGTACCAGGAATGTGATAGCCAGAACTCCCCTGAGAGTGGTGAGGACTCTCCAGAATTTCCCTTATCAGTATTGGCAGGGGAGACTCAAGAAACTGGAGAGGAGCCCACCTCCTCAGACGAAAACCTACCGTCTGTGGAGTTTTCTGATCTTGAGGTTCACAGGGAAAACTTTGCCACAGAACAGTTGAAAGACCCCGCCCTAATAAAGGCACGGGAAAACGTAGTGAAAATAGATGGCGAGTTAGTGAACCCAGATAATACCTGCACTTACCCATACTTCAGCGTAGAGAAGGACCTACTGTATCGGGTGGCAAAAAGGGCAGAAGAAACCGTTGAGCAGCTTGTGGTGCCCAAACCTTACAGGAAGTTGGTGTTGGAGTTGGCCCATGGGCACATTCTTGGAGGTCATCTGGGGACAGAGAAAACCCGAGAGAGGGTATTACAGAGATTCTATTGGCCGGGGGTGATGAAGGACATAGAAAATTATTGTTCCTCCTGCCCTGTGTGTCAGAGGTCGGCCCCGATGCCACATTTCCGTAGCCCGCTGGTCCCTCTACCCATCATTGAGGTCCCGTTTGAGAGGATCGCCATGGATTTGGTAGGTCCTATAATCAAGTCCGCTAGGGGGCACCAGTACATATTAGTTATAATGGACTATGCCACCCGTTATCCAGAAGCGATCCCTCTCCGAAATACCTCGGCCAAAACCATAGCCTAAGAGCTATCTCTTGTGTTTAGCCGGGTGGGTATTTGTAAAGAACTGCTTACGGACCAAGGTACACCCTTTATGTCCCGGGTTATGAAGGAGCTGTGTAAATTGTTCAAAGTGACGCAATTACGTACATCTGTGTATCACCCCCAAACCGATGGGCTGGTTGAAAGGTTCAACAAAACCCTAAAACAAATGTTGAAGAAAGTGGTGGATAGAGATGGAAAGGATTGGGACTGTCTACTTCCTTATCTGATGTTTGCTATTAGGGAGGTGCCCCAATCCTCTACGGGATTCTCCCCCTTTGAGTTACTGTATGGGAGACACCCAAGAGGGCTGTTGGATATTGCCAAGGAAACTTGGGAAAGTGAGAGTTCTCCCCACAGGAGTGTGATTGAGCATGTCGCCCTGATGCAAGACCGAATTGCACAGGTAATGCCCATCGTGAAGGAACATTTGGCCCAAGCGCAGTTAGCACAGCAGAGAGTGTACAACCGTGGAGCCAAGACCCGTACCTTTTCCCCGGGGGATAGGATACTGGTACTTGTCCCTACGGTTGAAAGTAAATTCCTTGCCAAATGGCAAGGCCCCTACGAGATAATGGAAAAAGTGAGCGAAGTGAATTACAAGGTCAGACAACCAGGAAGGCGAAAGCCCGAACAGATCTATCACGTTAATCTGTTGAAAGCCTGGAGGGATAGAGAGTCCCTAGTCGCAGACACTTGGTCACCAGCTCAAACTGGTTGCGTGATTCCGGAGGTTGGAATAGCAGCCACCTTGTCACAACCCCAACAACAGGAGGTTAAGGAGTTTGTGCTTCGCAACAAGGAGGTATTCTCTGAGCTGCCGGGACAAACATCTGGGGTAGAGCATGACATCATTACCCCGCCCGGTGAAAGGGTGAAGTTAAAACCCTATCGGATCCCAGAGGCCCGACGGGAGGCAATACGGGAGGAAGTACAGAAAATGCTGAACTTAGGGGTGATAGAGGAGTCCCAAAGTGATTGGTCTAGTCCCATTGTGTTGGTGCCTAAACCGGATGGGAGCTGGCGATTTTGTAACGATTTTCGACAGTTGAACAAAGTTACAAAATTTGACACCTACCCCATGCCACGTATAGATGAGTTGATCGACCGGCTGGGAACAGCCCGATACATGACGACTCTTGACCTCACAAAAGGGTATTGGCAAATCCCCCTGGCCAAGTCGGCCAAAGAGAAAACCGCATTTGTAACCCCAGACGGGGCGTTCCAATATAAAAGAATGCCGTTCGGGTTACAGAATGCGCCGGCCACATTCCAGCGGAAAATGGACCAGATGCTGAGGCCCCATCGGAAGTATGCTGCGGCTTACCTGGATGACATAATTGTCCATAGCACAGATTGGGCCTCACATCTGCCAAAAGTGCAAGCAGTCCTGGACTCTGTTCGGGAAGCGGGGTTTACGGCTAACCCCAAGAAGTGTACCATTGGGCAGGAGGAGGCCAAATATCTTGGGTACACCATTGGGAGGGGAGTAATAAAACCCCAACTCAACAAAGTCGAGGCCATCCAGAGTTGGCCACGTCCCAACAGCAAGAAGCAGGTACGAGCCTTTCTGGGAATCGCTGGGTATTATCGGCGATTCATTCCCCACTTTGCTTCTAAGGCTGTGCCCCTAACCAACCTGACGAAGGGGAAAGGGTCGGTCATGATTAAATGGACCCCCGAGGCTGAGGCAGCATTCCAATTCTTGAAACAAGCCTTATGTAGCCAGCCAGTGTTGTACTCACCCGACTTCTCTAAAGACTTGGTCGTACAAAGTGATGCGTCAGATGTGGGGTTAGGAGCAGTATTGTCCCAGGTCTGGAATGGGGAAGAGCACCCAGTCATTTACCTCAGCAGGAAGTTGAAGTCCCATGAGGTAAATTACGCCACCGTTGAAAAGGAGTGTTTAGCGGTGAAGTGGGCTCTAGATTCCCTTCGGTACTACCTGCTAGGTAGGCACTTTGACATGGTTACGGATCACGCTCCGTTAAAGTGGATGGCTCAAAACAAAGAAACAAATAGAAGAGTGAATAGGTGGTTCCTGGCCCTACAGGAATTCAACTTCACAGTAAAGCATCGCCCTGGCGTTCAAATGGGGAATGTGGATGCTTTGTCTCGAGTACATGAATGCCTGATTGCTGGTGTTCCAACCCCGAGGTTAAAACAAGAGGGGGGGGGTATGTGACAGCAGGAAGGTAAAGTCACCTGGTTGCATCCAGGGGGGTAGATATATTTCGCCCAGATTCAGGCTTTACGCCGACTTATACAACTAGGTGGAGAGTTGTATAAGGCTAGTGGGCTCATGGATGACTCATACCTCTAGGGAGAGTGTGGGGCGTCGTACAGACAGGGAGTTGATGAGACCAGCTGAACCTTGTCAGCTCATTTAGGCCTCTATAAGAACTCCCAGCTTCATTAGATGTTAGCTCATGCCTGGAACCAGACCTGTGTGGACTGTCTAGGGAGAGTGAACCCCTGTGCGGTGAGACAAAGCCTGTGTGGCTATTTGCTTGGACATTTAAAACCAGGGACTTAGGGACTAGGACAGCACTAGGCTGATCCCAGTTGTTAGTTAGGAAACCTGTATGTTTAGTCAGAGGTCAAGTTGACCAGGATTTATTTTGTTTATGTTTCTTTTGCTTTGCTGTGGTTTGTCACTGTAAATAGAAAATAAACCGCACCTTTTTGATTTTGAAAACCACAACCACCGTTTGCTGGGCCTGTTTTTGTGTGGGGAGCCCATCTCGGGGGTCACACACACCCGCTGCCGAGCTAACCCCCTCACAGTAGGAAGAGTGTCAGTTTCTTTCACTGTGATAATCCTTGTTTCTAGGGACAGGGAAGGACAGTGAGGGAAATTCCCCCTTTGCTATAGTGTGCTAAAGCATTGATCATCAATCAGCTTTAAAAAAACATTTTTTCTAGGGACAGAAAACTATAGGTAGGAAGAGTGTCAGTTTCTTTCACTGTGATAATCCTTGTTTCTAGGGACAGGGAAGGACAGTGAGGGAAATTCTACTTGTGCTATAGTGTGCTAAAGCATTGATCATCAATCAGCTTTAAAAAAACATTTTTTCTAGGGACAGAAAACTATAGGTAGGAAGAGTGTCAGTTTCTTTCACTGTGATAATCCTTGTTTCTAGGGACAGGGAAGGACAGTGAGGGAAATTCTCCTTGTGCTATAGTGTGCTAAAGCATTGATCATCAATCAGCTTTAAAAAAACATTTTTTCTAGGGACAGAAAACTATAGGTAGGAAGAGTGTCAGTTTCTTTCACTGTGATAATCCTTGTTTCTAGGGACAGGGAAGGACAGTGAGGGAAATTCTCCTTGTGCTATAGTGTGCTAAAGCATTGATCATCAATCAGCTTTAAAAAAACATTTTTTCTAGGGACAGAAAACTATAGGTAGGAAGAGTGTCAGTTTCTTTCACTGTGATAATCCTTGTTTCTAGGGACAGGGAAGGACAGTGAGGGAAATTCTCCTTGTGCTATAGTGTGCTAAAGCATTGATCATCAATCAGCTTTAAAAAAACATTTTTTCTAGGGACAGAAAACTATAGGTAGGAAGAGTGTCAGTTTCTTTCGCTGTGATAATCCTTGTTTCTAGGGACAGGGAAGGACAGTGAGGGAAATTCTACTTGTGCTATAGTGTGCTATAGCATTGATCATCAATCAGCTTTAAAAAAACATTTTTTCTAGGGACAGAAAACTATAGGTAGGAAGAGTGTCAGTTTCTTTCACTGTGATAATCCTTGTTTCTAGGGACAGGGAAGGACAGTGAGGGAAATTCTCCTTGTGCTATAGTGTGCTAAAGCATTGATCATCAATCAGCTTTAAAAAAACATTTTTTCTAGGGACAGAAAACTATAGGTAGGAAGAGTGTCAGTTTCTTTCACTGTGATAATCCTTGTTTCTAGGGACAGGGAAGGACAGTGAGGGAAATTCTACTTGTGCTATAGTGTGCTAAAGCATTGATCATCAATCAGCTTTAAAAAAACATTTGTTCTAGGGACAGAAAACTATAGGTAGGAAGAGTGTCAGTTTCTTTCACTGTGATAATCCTTGTTTCTAGGGACAGGGAAGGACAGTGAGGGAAATTCTCCTTGTGCTATACTGTGCTAAAGCATTGATCATCAATCAGCTTTAAAAAAAACATTTTTTCTAGGGACAGAAAACTATAGGTAGGAAGAGTGTCAGTTTCTTTCACTGTGATAATCCTTGTTTCTAGGGACAGGGAAGGACAGTAAGGGAAATTCTATTTGTGCTATAGTGTGCTAAAGCATTGATCATCAATCATCTTTAAAAAAACATTTTTTCTAGGGACAGAAAACTTTAGGTAGGAAGAGTGTCAGTTTCTTTCACTGTGATAATCCTTGTTTCTAGGGACAGGGAAGGACAGTGAGGGAAATTCTACTTGTGCTATAGTGTGCTAAAGCATTGATCATCAATCATCTTTAAAAAAACATTTTTTCTAGGGACAGAAAACTATAGGTAGGAAGAGTGTCAGTTTCTTTCACTGTGATAATCCTTGTTTCTAGGGACAGGAAAGGACAGTGAGGGAAATTCTCCTTGTGCTATAGTGTGCTAAAGCATTCCTCATCAACCATCTTTGAAATCCTTGTTTTTTGGACAGTCAGGGAAATTGTCGTTGTGCTATTCTGTGCAAAAGCAATCATCCTCAACCATATTTAGAAATCCTTAAGTAAAGGGACAGAGAAGGACACCTGAAGGTAGCCCTTATTGCTTTTTTCCCATCTCCCTGCAGGCCATCTATTAGAATGTCTGGAAGGCAAACAAGGAGAGGCAGACAGTCAGGAGGCAATAAAAGAGGGCAAGCAGGCTCTGTGTCTGGGGGCAACAGTGCTGGTCGTGGACGCGGTGCATTGTCATCAGCACATGGCCATGGGACACGCTTGTCCTTCTTTTCGGCAGCTGGACATGTTGAGCCACATCATGCCGAAGACTTGGTAGAGTGGATGACCAAGCCCTCCTCCTCCTCCTCATCCTCTCTCACCCAGGCTCAGGGTACTGGCAAAGCAGCTGCCAAAGCGTCCTCTTCCCTGGTATCAATGTCAGACTCATCATCAGTCACTCCTTCCCTAGACCCACCATGTCCTCCTCCTGAGGAGTCCCCCGAACTGTTTGAGCACAGTGTTGGGTACATGCTCCAGGAGGATGCCCAGCGTTTCGAAGGGTCTGATGATGAAACCCAGCTACAGGAAGGCAGTAGCGTGAGAGCAGACAGAGGGGATGCTCAAGAAGGACACCAATCTGGCAGTCATGTTCCAGCAGCTGCAGCATACTGCCAGATTGGCTCCAGTGATGAGGAGGGAGGGGATGATGAGGTCACTGACTCCACGTGGGTGCCTAATAGGAGAGAGGAGGAGGAGGAGGATGAGGAGGAGGCACATCTCCAACGAGGCAGGATGCCCTTTGGTGGCCAGCGTAAGTGCAGTACACCAACGGAATCACACCGCAGAGCTCCGCCTGTGCAGGGCGCTGCCTCTGCCCGTCATTCAAAAAGTTCTTTGGTGTGGGCCTTTTTTGAGGCTAGTGCATCAGATCGCACAGCTGCTGTTTGCAACATATGTCTCAAGCGTATATCGCGTGGCCAAAACATCAGCCGCTTGGGTACCACATGCCTGGCCAGACATATGTTGACCTGCCATGCAGCTCGTTGGCAAGCCTACCTCAAAGACCCACACCAAAGAACAAAGCGGACCTCTCCTTGCACCGCATCAGCTGGGATCTCCAACCCCACTATAACTTCAGTCCTCTCTGAAACATGCACTGAGAGGAATGAAGGTGTAGAATTAGGTGTGTCACAGCCAAGTAGTTGCGGCCACTCTGCTAGCAGTACACCGACGTCCGATTCTAGCAGGCAAATTTCCCTGCCCCAGCTGCTGGACCGTCGAAAGAAGTTCACTCCCAGCCATCCACATGCCCAGCGGTTGAATGCTAGCTTGGCTAAATTGCTAGCGCTTCAACTGCTGCCTTTTCAGTTGGTAGACTCGGCCCCCTTCCGTGAGTTTGTGCAATGTGCGGTTCCTCAGTGGCAGGTTCCCAAACGCCACTTTTTCTCACGGAAGGCTATTCCGGCTCTCTACCGGCATGTGGAAGGCAATGTCTTGGCCTCGCTGGACAGGGCGGGCAGCGGTAAGGTGCATATTACCGCTGACTCATGGTCCAGCAGGCATGGACAGGGACGTTACCTTTCTTTCACGGGCCATTGGGTCACTCTTTTGGCAGCTGGGAAGGATGCAGGACAAGGTGCAGTAGTGTTGGAGGTTGTTCCACCGCCACGCCTCCAAAATGCTACTACTGGTTGTGACACACCTCTCTCCTCCACCCCCTCCTCTTCTTCTTCCTCCATGGCCTCTTCCTGTGGTTTGTCCTCTGAACCAGCGGTGCTCCGTAGCCGTTCAAGGGGCTACGCAAGTACGCAGGCAAAAAGATGCCATGCCGTGCTTGCGCTGGTGTGTTTGGGGGACAGAAGCCACACTGGGGCAGAGGTCCTGTCTGCTCTGCAGGGCCAGGCCGAGAGGTGGTTGACGCCACGCCAGCTTAAGCCAGGAATGGTGGTTTGTGACAATGGCACCAACCTCCTCTCCGCACTCCGACAGGGACAACTGACCCATGTGCCCTGTGTGGCTCACGTCCTTAACCTGGTGGTGCAGCGGTTCTTGGGCAGGTACCCGGGCTTACAGGATGTCCTGAGGCAGGCCAGGAAAGTCTGTGTGCATTTCCGCAGATCTTATAATGCCAGTGCTCGCCTGGCTGAGCTGCAAAAGGACTTGAACCTGCCCAAGAACCGCCTTATATGTGACATGCCCACCAGGTGGAACTCAACGTTGGTCATGCTGCAGCGGCTGCACACGCAGCAGAGGGCCATCAATGAGTACCTGTGCGACTACGGCACCAGGACAGGGTCAGGGGAGCTTGGTTTTTTTTCTCCACGCCAGTGGGGCATGATCAGGGATGCATGCACTGTCCTGGCACCATTTGAGGAGGCCACGAGGATGGTGAGCAGTGACAGTGCATGCATCAGTGACACTGTACCTCTTGTCCACCTGTTGGAGCACACGCTGCGTGGAATAATGGACAGGGCACTTGAGGCAGAACAGAGGCAGGAAGAGGAGGACTTCCTTGCCTCTCAAGGCCCCCTTTACCCAGACAGTGTTCCTTCTGTCCCACCCATCGCACAGGAAGAGGAGGAGGAGGAGGAGGAGGAGGAGGATTGTGTCAGCATGGAGGTGGAGGCTGGCACTCAGCATCATCAGCAGCAGTCTTTTAGGGATGATTTACAGTCCCAAGAAACCAGTGGACTTGTACGTGGCTGGGAGGAGGTGGCTGCGGATCATGTCGTCCTTAGTGACCCAGAGGACTCCGGAGCGAATGCCTCAGCAAACCTACGCTGCATGGCCTCCCTGATCCTGCAAAGTCTGCGGAAGGATCCTCGTATTCTTCGGATCAAGGAGAGGGACCATTACTGGCTGGCCACTCTCCTTGATCCACGGTACAAGGGTAAGGTTGCGGACCTTATCGTACCGTCGCAGAGGGAGCAGAGGATGAGACAACTCCGGGAGGCCTTGCAGAAAGGTCTGTGCAACGCGTTCCCAGAGACTGGGAGGTTACAAACTCCTGGTCCTGGACAACGAGTTGCTGAGGCTTCGGCCAGTCAAAGAAGGAGCGGTGGGGAAGGTGGCCGTCTGACCGATGCGTTCAGACAATTCTTTAGTCCGCAGCCCCAAAGTATGATCGGTTCCAGCAACCATCGCCAGCGTCTGATAAACATGGTGCAGGAATATCTAGGGGCAAGGTCAGACTTGGACACCTTCCCCACCGAAAATCCTCTGGCTTACTGGGTCTTGAGGATGGATCACTGGCCAGAGCTTGCACAGTATGCAATTGAGCTACTGGCCTGTCCTGCATCCAGCGTTCTTTCGGAACGCACATTCAGTGCTGCTGGAGGATTTGTCACGGATCACAGGGTGCGCCTGTCCACCGACTCGGTTGATCGACTGACTTTCATCAAGATGAACCAGTCTTGGATCACCACCAGCTACCACACACCTGATGCTGATATAACAGACTAATTGATTTTAACATGTCACATCCTTTCAAGACTGATGCTGATGCTGAGTGCCTGTGCTGTTATGTTGACTGGCTATCCTCCTCCTCCGAGTCCTCAATGATAGGATTGATGATGATAGCTTGGAAGATCATTTTTGTTTATGGGTGCCGCCACCAGTGGCTAAGGCCCAATTTTTCAGCCCCTGTTTTACAGGGGCGTGTAATTACAATTTTTTTAGCAATAATTTGCCATAGGGCTCATTGCTGTGCTCCAAGTACAGTATCTGTGAGGGGTTGGAGTGTTGTGGCACCAGTGCCTAAGGCCCAATTTTTCAGCCCCTGTTTAACAGGGGCGTGTCATTACAATTTTTGAAGCAATACTTTGCAACAGGGCTCATTGCTGTGCTCCAAGTACAGTATCTGTGAGGGGTTGTAGTGTTGTGCCACCAGTGCCTAAGGCCCAATTTTTCAGCCCCTGTTCAACAGGGGCATGTAATTACAATTCTTGATCTAATAATTCACAGCAGGGCCCATTGCTGCACCCACCAAGAGTAACTCTGAGGGCTTACAGTGTTGTGGCAACGCCACCACCACCACCACCACGAAAGGCCCAATTTTTCAGCCCCTGTTCAAAAGGGGCATGTAATTACAATTCTTGATCTAATAATTCACAGCAGGGCCCATTCCTGCACCCACCAAGAGTAACTCTGAGGGCTTACAGTGTTGTGGCAACACCACCACCACCACCACGAAAGGCCCAATTTTTCAGCCCCTGTTCAACAGGGGCATGCAATTACAATTCTTGATCTAATAATTCACAGCAGGGCCCATTCCTGCACCCACCAAGAGTAACTCTGAGGGCTTACAGTGTTGTGGCAACACCACCACCACCACTAGGGATGAGCTTCGTGTTCGAGTCGAACATACGTTCGACTCGAACATCGGCTGTTCGATCGTTCGACGAAGATCGAACGATTTGGGCCGTTCACGCCAAATTCGAGTGACGCAAACGGCCCACAATGCACTACGCCATCGCAGTGTCATCCAGGCGCTATGATTGGCCAAGCATGCACTGTGACCCCGCATGCTTGGCCAATCACAGCGCCGGCAGCGAGGAGAGCAATGATTGGCCACAGGCAGGATGCCTGTGGCCAATTATTGCTGAGGGTGTTTAGTACACGCCCCACACTATAAAAGGCCGCCAGCACGGCGGCCTAGTGTAGTGTGTTCCGGAGCAGGGAAAGACAAGCATAGGCAGGGACAGTGACATTTATTTCTTTCTTGCTTAACCTGGATTCCTTTAGTTTAGGGAAAGAGAAGGATAGGTAGGGAGAGTGTCAGTTTCTTTCACTGTGCCAGTCCTTGTTTCTAGGGACAAAGAAGGAAAGTGAGGGGAATTCTCCTTGTGCTATAGTGTGCTTTAAAAAAACATTTTTTCTAGGGACAGAAAACTGTAGGTAGGGAGAGTGTCAGTTTCTTTCACTGTGCCAGTCCTTGTTTCTAGGGACAAAGAAGGAAAGTGAGGGGAATTCTCCTTGTGCTATAGTGTGCTTTAAAAAAACATTTTTTCTAGGGACAGAAAACTGTAGGTAGTGTGAGGGGGTTAGCTCGGCAGCGGGTGTGTGTGACCCCCGAGATGGGCTCCCCACACAAAAACAGGCCCAGCAAACGGAGGTTGTGGTTTTCAAAATCAAAAAGGTGCGGTTTATTTTCTATTTACAGTGACAAAACACAGCAAAGCAAAAGAAACATAAACAAAATAAATCCTGGTCAACTTGACCTCTGACTAAACATACAGGTTTCCTAACTAACAACTGGGATCAGCCTAGTGCTGTCCTAGTCCCTAAGTCCCTGGTTTTAAATGTCCAAGCAAATAGCCACACAGGCTTTGTCTCACCGCACAGGGGTTCACTCTCCCTAGACAGTCCACACAGGTCTGGGTCCAGGCATGAGCTAACATCTAATGAAGCTGGGAGTTTTTATAGAGGCCTTAAACGAGCTGACAAGCTTCAGCTGGTCTCATCAACTCCCTGTCTGCACGACGCCCCATACTCTCCCTAGAGGTATGAGTCATCCATGAGCCCACTAGCCTTATACAACTCTCCACCTAGTTGTATAAGTCGGCGTAAAGCCTGAATCTGGGCGAAATATATCTACCCCCCTGGATGCAACCAGGTGACTTTACCTTCCTGCTGTCACATACCCCCCCCCTCTTGTTTTAACCTCGGGGTTGGAACACCAGCAATCAGGCATTCATGTACTCGAGACAAAGCATCCACATTCCCCATTTGAACGCCAGGGCGATGCTTTACTGTGAAGTTGAATTCCTGGAGGGCCAGGAACCACCTATTCACTCTTCTATTTGTTTCCTTGTTTTGAGCCATCCACTTTAACGGAGCGTGATCCGTAACCAAGTCAAAGTGCCTACCTAGCAGGTAGTACCGAAGGGAATCTAGAGCCCACTTCACCGCTAAACACTCCTTTTCAACGGTGGCGTAATTTACCTCATGGGACTTCAACTTCCTGCTGAGGTAAATGACTGGGTGCTCTTCCCCGTTCCAGACCTGGGACAATACTGCTCCTAACCCCACATCTGACGCATCACTTTGTACGACAAAGTCTTTAGAGAAGTCGGGTGAGTACAACACTGGCTGGCTACATAAGGCTTGTTTCAAGAATTGGAATGCTGCCTCAGCCTCGGGGGTCCATTTAATCATGACCGACCCTTTCCCCTTCGTCAGGTTGGTTAGGGGCACAGCCTTAGAAGCAAAGTGGGGAATGAATCGCCGATAATACCCAGCGATTCCCAGAAAGGCTCGTACCTGCTTCTTGCTGTTGGGACGTGGCCAACTCTGGATGGCCTCGACTTTGTTGAGTTGGGGTTTTATTACTCCCCTCCCAATGGTGTACCCAAGATATTTGGCCTCCTCCTGCCCAATGGTACACTTCTTGGGGTTAGCCGTAAACCCCGCTTCCCGAACAGAGTCCAGGACTGCTTGCACTTTTGGCAGATGTGAGGCCCAATCTGTGCTATGGACAATTACGTCATCCAGGTAAGCCGCAGCATACTTCCGATGGGGCCTCAGCATCTGGTCCATTTTCCGCTGGAATTTGGCCGGCGCATTCTGTAACCCGAACGGCATTCTTTTATATTGGAACGCCCCGTCTGGGGTTACAAATGCGGTTTTCTCTTTGGCCGACTTGGCCAGGGGGATTTGCCAGTACCCTTTTGTGAGGTCAAGAGTCGTCATGTATCGGGCTGTTCCCAGCCGGTCGATCAACTCATCTATACGTGGCATGGGGTAGGTGTCAAATTTTGTAACTTTGTTCAACTGACGAAAATCGTTACAAAATCGCCAGCTCCCATCCGGTTTAGGCACCAACACAATGGGACTAGACCAATCACTTTGGGACTCCTCTATCACCCCTAAGTTCAGCATTTTCTGTACTTCCTCCCGTATTGCCTCCCGTCGGGCCTCTGGGATCCGATAGGGTTTTAACTTCACCCTTTCACCGGGCGGGGTAATGATGTCATGCTCTACCCCAGATGTTTGTCCCGGCAGCTCAGAGAATACCTCCTTGTTGCGAAGCACAAACTCCTTAACCTCCTGTTGTTGGGGTTGTGACAAGGTGGCTGCTATTCCAACCTCAGGAATCATGCAACCAGTTTGAGCTGGTGACCAAGTGTCTGCGACTAGGGACTCTCTATCCCTCCAGGCTTTCAACAGATTAACGTGATAGATCTGTTCGGGCTTTCGCCTTCCTGGTTGTCTGACCTTGTAATTCACTTCGCTCACTTTTTCCATTATCTCGTAGGGGCCTTGCCATTTGGCAAGGAATTTACTTTCAACCGTAGGGACAAGTACCAGTATCCTATCCCCCGGGGAAAAGGTACGGGTCTTGGCTCCACGGTTGTACACTCTCTGCTGTGCTAACTGCGCTTGGGCCAAATGTTCCTTCACGATGGGCATTACCTGTGCAATTCGGTCTTGCATCAGGGCGACATGCTCAATCACACTCCTGTGGGGAGAACTCTCACTTTCCCAAGTTTCCTTGGCAATATCCAACAGCCCTCTTGGGTGTCTCCCATACAGTAACTCAAAGGGGGAGAATCCCGTAGAGGATTGGGGCACCTCCCTAATAGCAAACATCAGATAAGGAAGTAGACAGTCCCAATCCTTTCCATCTCTATCCACCACTTTCTTCAACATTTGTTTTAGGGTTTTGTTGAATCTTTCAACCAGCCCATCGGTTTGGGGGTGATACACAGATGTACGTAATTGCGTCACTTTGAACAATTTACACAGCTCCTTCATAACCCGGGACATAAAGGGTGTACCTTGGTCCGTAAGCAGTTCTTTACAAATACCCACCCGGCTAAACACAAGAGATAGCTCTTTGGCTATGGTTTTGGCCGAGGTATTTCGGAGAGGGATCGCTTCTGGATAACGGGTGGCATAGTCCATTATAACTAATATGTACTGGTGCTCCCTAGCGGACTTGATTATAGGACCTACCAAATCCATGGCGATCCTCTCAAACGGGACCTCAATGATGGGTAGAGGGACCAGCGGGCTACGGAAATGTGGCATCGGGGCCGACCTCTGACACACAGGGCAGGAGGAACAATAATTTTCTATGTCCTTCATCACCCCCGGCCAATAGAATCTCTGTAATACCCTCTCTCGGGTTTTCTCTGTCCCCAGATGACCTCCAAGAATGTGCCCATGGGCCAACTCCAACACCAACTTCCTGTAAGGTTTGGGCACCACAAGCTGCTCAACGGTTTCTTCTGCCCTTTTTGCCACCCGATACAGTAGGTCCTTCTCTACGCTGAAGTATGGGTAAGTGCAGGTATTATCTGGGTTCACTAACTCGCCATCTATTTTCGCTACGTTTTCCCGTGCCTTTATTAGGGCGGGGTCTTTCAACTGTTCTGTGGCAAAGTTTTCCCTGTGAACCTCAAGATCAGAAAACTCCACAGACGGTAGGTTTTCGTCTGAGGAGGTGGGCTCCTCTCCAGTTTCTTGAGTCTCCCCTGCCAATACTGATAAGGGAAATTCCGGAGAGTCCTCACCACTCTCAGGGGAGTTCTGGCTATCACATTCCTGGTACATAGGGGCACCAGTGGGGGGCTCAGGATCATCCCACAGTTCCCAGAACTTCGGAAAATCCCTTCCCACAATGGCGTCATGCGGTAACTGAGATACTAAGCCCACTGGATGAGAGAGGGTACCTTTGGGGGTCTCGAAACACACTGTAGTCACTGGATACTCTCGGGTGTCCCCATGCACACAAATAACAGCTACCTTGCTATTCCCAGAGACCTCTGTTTTAACTAACTCAGCCTTTATCAGGGTCACAAGGCTACCTGAATCCAGCAATACCACAACATTTCTACCATTAACACACATTTTGCATAAATGTTTCTCAGTTCCTCGAATGGCAGTGCATGCGACTGTCGCACACAGCGACTGACGTCTGCCCGTCAGAAAGTCACACTGCATGGGTTCCTCCACAACCGGGCAATTGGCTGCAATATGTCCCGCTTGCCGGCAGCGGTAGCAAACGATCCTTCTTGCGGCCTCTTGAGCCGCTGATTTCCCAGGCTGTTCTCGCCAAACTTGGGGTAGAGCTCCCACCCTCTCACTCTCTCCACCCTCACCCCTTGGAATCCTCTTATCCGCCCCTGGGGATGGTCTGGTCTTAGGGTGGAAAGTCTGAGTGTCTCTGGAAGAGGCCGTCAGGTTCTCTGTAGCCAAGTATTTCTCCACACGATCCACAAGACCATCGGCCGTCTCTGGGTCTCCATGGCTTACCCACTTTTGGATGGCAGTAGGAAGAGCTCTCAAAAACCGATCCATTACAACACGTTCCACAATCTTTGGTGCGGACAAAGTCTCTGGCTGTAGCCACTTTCTGCTCAGGTGAATGAGATCATACATTTGAGACCTGGGGGGTTTTCCAAGCTGGAAAGTCCAGTTATGCACACGCTGAGCCCGGACAGCCTGGGTGACACCCAGCCTTGCCAATATTTCAGCTTTTAGCATCACATAGTCTTTTGCTTGGTTAGGCTCTAGGTCATAGTAAGCTTTCTGCGATTCACCAGTTAACAGAGGAGCCACCAGTCCAGCCCACTGCTCCTCAGGCCACTTTTCTCTTTCAGCGGTCCTTTCAAATGTGGTCAAAAATACCTCTGGATCATCCTCTCCAGTCATTTTTGTCAATAAACGACTCACCCCAAAGGACGCGGTATTAGTGGGACGGCTTTCCTCCCTGGTCTGCGGACGTTGCTGCATTACTGCTTCCATCTGTTGTTGTAGTCTCTGCTCTTGCTTCTGCAACAGGTCTATGAAGCGGGCCTCAGATTGCTGCTGGGCTTGTTGCTGAGCCTCCAGACTCTGTTGCAAAGTTGCGTTTGTCTGCTGCTGGGCTGCAAGGCTCTGTTGATGAGCTTGCTGCTGGGCTGCAAGGCTCTGTTGATGAGCTTGCTGCTGGGCTGCGAAGTTCTGTTGTTGAGCTGCAAGGCTCTGTTGATGAGCTGCAAGGCTCTTTTGCAAACCTGCATTTGTCTGCTGTTGATTGGCATTTGCTAGAGCCAGCTACTTCAGTATCTCCTCCATGCTGGCTTAAAAAAAAACTGCCACTGGTTCTCCACCAACTGTGAGGGGGTTAGCTCGGCAGCGGGTGTGTGTGACCCCCGAGATGGGCTCCCCACACAAAAACAGGCCCAGCAAACGGAGGTTGTGGTTTTCAAAATCAAAAAGGTGTGGTTTATTTTCTATTTACAGTGACAAAACACAGCAAAGCAAAAGAAACATAAACAAAATAAATCCTGGTCAACTTGACCTCTGACTAAACATACAGGTTTCCTAACTAACAACTGGGATCAGCCTAGTGCTGTCCTAGTCCCTAAGTCCCTGGTTTTAAATGTCCAAGCAAATAGCCACACAGGCTTTGTCTCACCGCACAGGGGTTCACTCTCCCTAGACAGTCCACACAGGTCTGGGTCCAGGCATGAGCTAACATCTAATGAAGCTGGGAGTTTTTATAGAGGCCTTAAACAAGCTGACAAGCTTCAGCTGGTCTCATCAACTCCCTGTCTGCACGACGCCCCATACTCTCCCTAGAGGTATGAGTCATCCATGAGCCCACTAGCCTTATACAACTCTCCACCTAGTTGTATAAGTCGGCGTAAAGCCTGAATCTGGGCGAAATATATCTACCCCCCTGGATGCAACCAGGTGACTTTACCTTCCTGCTGTCACAGTAGGGAGAGTGTCAGTTTCTTTCACTGTGCCAGTCCTTGTTTCTAGGAACAAAGAAGGAAAGTGAGGGGAATTCTCCTTGTGCTATAGTGTGCTTTAAAAAAACATTTTTTCTAGGGACAGAAAACTGTAGGTAGGGAGAGTGTCAGTTTCTTTCACTGTGCCAGTCCTTTTTTCTAGGGACAAAGAAGGAAAGTGAGGGGATTTCTCCTTGTGCTATAGTGTGCTTTAAAAAAACATTTTTTCTAGGGACAGAAAACTGTAGGTAGGGAGAGTGTCAGTTTCTTTCACTGTGCCAGTCCTTGTTTCTAGGGACAAAGAAGGAAAGTGAGGGGAATTCTCCTTGTGCTATAGTGTGCTTTAAAAAAACATTTTTTCTAGGGACAGAAAACTGTAGGTAGGGAGAGTGTCAGTTTCTTTCACTGTGCCAGTCCTTGTTTCTAGGGACAAAGAAGGAAAGTGAGGGGAATTCTCCTTGTGCTATAGTGTGCTTTAAAAAAACATTTTTTCTAGGGACAGAAAACTGTAGGTAGGGAGAGTGTCAGTTTCTTTCACTGTGCCAGTCCTTGTTTCTAGGGACAAAGAAGGAAAGTGAGGGGAATTCTCCTTGTGCTATAGTGTGCTTTAAAAAAACATTTTTTCTAGGGACAGAAAACTGTAGGTAGGGAGAGTGTCAGTTTCTTTCACTGTGCCAGTCCTTGTTTCTAGGGACAAAGAAGGAAAGTGAGGGGAATTCTCCTTGTGCTATAGTGTGCTTTAAAAAAACATTTTTTCTAGGGACAGAAAACTGTAGGTAGGGAGAGTGTCAGTTTCTTTCACTGTGCCAGTCCTTGTTTCTAGGGACAAAGAAGGAAAGTGAGGGGAATTCTCCTTGTGCTATAGTGTGCTTTAAAAAAACATTTTTTCTAGGGACAGAAAACTGTAGGTAGGGAGAGTGTCAGTTTCTTTCACTGTGCCAGTCCTTGTTTCTAGGGACAAAGAAGGAAAGTGAGGGGAATTCTCCTTGTGCTATAGTGTGCTTTAAAAAAACATTTTTTCTAGGGACAGAAAACTGTAGGTAGGGAGAGTGTCAGTTTCTTTCACTGTGCCAGTCCTTGTTTCTAGGGACAAAGAAGGAAAGTGAGGGGATTTCTCCTTGTGCTATAGTGTGCTTTAAAAAAACATTTTTTCTAGGGACAGAAAACTGTAGGTAGGGAGAGTGTCAGTTTCTTTCACTGTGCCAGTCCTTGTTTCTAGGGACAAAGAAGGAAAGTGAGGGGAATTCTCCTTGTGCTATAGTGTGCCAAAGCATTCCTCATCAACCATCTTTGAAATCCTTGTTTTTTGGACAGTCAGGGAAATTGTCGTTGTGCTATTCTGTGCAAAAGCAATAATCCTCAACCATATTTAGAAATCCTTAAGTAAAGGGACAGAGGAGGACACCTGAAGGTAGCCCTTATTGCTTTTTTCCCATCTCCCTGCAGGCCATCTATTAGAATGTCTGGAAGGCAAACAAGGAGAGGCAGACAGTCAGGAGGCAATAAAAGAGGGCAAGCAGGCTCTGTGTCTCGGGGCAACAGTGCTGGTCGTGGACGTGGTGCATTGTCATCAGCACATGGCCATGGGACACGCTTGTCCTTCTTTTCGGCAGCTGGACATGTTGAGCCACATCATGCCGAAGACTTGGTAGAGTGGATGACCAAGCCCTCCTCCTCCTCCTCATCCTCTCTCACCCAGGCTCAGGGTACTGGCAAAGCAGCTGCCAAAGCGTCCTCTTCCCTGGTATCAATGTCAGACTCATCATCAGTCACTCCTTCCCTAGACCCACCATGTCCTCCTCCTGAGGAGTCCCCCGAACTGTTTGAGCACAGTGTTGGGTACATGCTCCAGGAGGATGCCCAGCGTTTCGAAGGGTCTGATGATGAAACCCAGCTACAGGAAGGCAGTAGCGTGAGAGCAGACAGAGGGGATGCTCAAGAAGGACACCAATCTGGCAGTCATGTTCCAGCAGCTGCAGCATACTGCCAGATTGGCTCCAGTGATGAGGAGGGAGGGGATGATGAGGTCACTGACTCCACGTGGGTGCCTAATAGGAGAGAGGAGGAGGAGGAGGATGAGGAGGAGGCACATCTCCAACGAGGCAGGATGCCCTTTGGTGGCCAGCGTAAGGGCAGTACACCGACGGAATCACACCGCAGAGCTCCGCCTGTGCAGGGCGCTGCCTCTGCCCGTCATTCAAAAAGTTCCTTGGTGTGGGCCTTTTTTGAGGCTAGTGCATCAGATCGCACAGCTGCTGTTTGCAACATATGTCTCAAGCGTATATCGCGTGGCCAAAACATCAGCCGCTTGGGTACCACATGCCTGACCAGACATATGTTGACCTGCCATGCAGCTCGTTGGCAAGCCTACCTCAAAGACCCACACCAAAGAACAAAGCGGACCTCTCCTTGCACCGCATCAGCTGGGATCTCCAACCCCACTATAACTTCAGTCCTCTCTGAAACATGCACTGAGAGGAATGAAGGTGTAGAATTAGGTGTGTCACAGCCAAGTACTTGCGGCCACTCTGCTAGCAGTACACCGACGTCCGATTCTAGCAGGCAAATTTCCCTGCCCCAGCTGCTGGACCGTCGAAAGAAGTTCACTCCCAGCCATCCACATGCCCAGCGGTTGAATGCTAGCTTGGCTAAATTGCTAGCGCTTCAACTGCTGCCTTTTCAGTTGGTAGACTCGGCCCCCTTCCGTGAGTTTGTGCAATGTGCGGTTCCTCAGTGGCAGGTTCCCAAACGCCACTTTTTCTCACGGAAGGCTATTCCGGCTCTCTACCGGCATGTGGAAGGCAATGTCTTGGCCTCGCTGGACAGGGCGGTCAGCGGTAAGGTGATATTACCGCTGACTCATGGTCCAGCAGGCATGGACAGGGACGTTACCTTTCTTTCACGGCCCATTGGGTCACTCTTTTGGCAGCTGGGACCGATGCAGGACAAGGTGCAGTAGTGTTGGAGGTTGTTCCACCGCCACGCCTCCAAAATGCTACTACTGGTTGTGACACACCTCTCTCCTCCACCCCTCCTCTTCTTCTTCCTCCATGGCCTCTTCCTGTGGTTTGTCCTATGAACCAGCGGTGCTCCGTAGCCGTTCACGGGGCTACGCAAGTACGCAGGCAAAAAGATGCCATGCCGTGCTTGCGCTGGTGTGTTTGGGGGACAGAAGCCACACTGGGGCAGAGGTCCTGTCTGCTCTGCAGGGCCAGGCCGAGAGGTGGTTGACGCCACGCCAGCTTAAGCCAGGAATGGTGGTTTGCGACAATGGCACCAACCTCCTCTCCGCCCTCCGACAGGGACAACTGACCCATGTGCCCTGTGTGGCTCACGTCCTTAACCTGGTGGTGCAGCGGTTCTTGGGCAGGTACCCGGGCTTACAGGATGTCCTGAGGCAGGCCAGGAAAGTCTGTGTGCATTTCCGCAGATCTTATAATGCCAGTGCTCGCCTGGCTGAGCTGCAAAAGGACTTGAACCTGCCCAAGAACCGCCTTATATGTGACATGCCCACCAGGTGGAACTCAACGTTGGCCATGCTGCAGCGGCTGCACACGCAGCAGAGGGCCATCAATGAGTACCTGTGTGACTACGGCACCAGGACAGGGTCAGGGGAGCTTGGTTTTTTTTCTCCACGCCAGTGGGGCATGATCAGGGATGCATGCACTGTCCTGGCACCATTTGAGGAGGCCACGAGGATGGTGAGCAGTGACAGTGCATGCATCAGTGACACTGTACCTCTTGTCCACCTGTTGGAGCACACGCTGCGTGGAATAATGGACAGGGCACTTGAGGCAGAACAGAGGCAGGAAGAGGAGGACTTCCTTGCCTCTCAAGGCCCCCTTTACCCAGACAGTGTTCCTTCTGTCCCACCCATCGCACAGGAAGAGGAAGAGGAGGAGGAGGAGGAGGAGGATTGTGTCAGCATGGAGGTGGAGGCTGGCACTCAGCATCATCAGCAGCAGTCTTTTAGGGATGATTTACAGTCCCAAGAAACCAGTGGACTTGTACGTGGCTGGGAGGAGGTGGCTGCGGATCATGTCGTCCTTAGTGACCCAGAGGACTCCGGAGCGAATGCCTCAGCAAACCTACGCTGCATGGCCTCCCTGATCCTGCAAAGTCTGCGGAAGGATCCTCGTATTCTTCGGATCAAGGAGAGGGACCATTACTGGCTGGCCACTCTCCTTGATCCACGGTACAAGGGTAAGGTTGCGGACCTTATGTTACCTTCGCAGAGGGAGCAGAGGATGAGACAACTCCGGGAGGCCTTGCAGAAAGGTCTGTGCAACGCGTTCCCAGAGACTGGGAGGTTACAAACTCCTGGTCCTGGACAACGAGTTGCTGAGGCTTCGGCCAGTCAAAGAAGGAGCGGTGGGGAAGGTGGCCGTCTGACCGATGCGTTCAGACAATTATTTAGTCCGCAGCCCCAAAGTATGATCGGTTCCAGCAACCATCGCCAGCGTCTGATAAACATGGTGCAGGAATATCTAGGGGCAAGGTCAGACTTGGACACCTTCCCCACCGAAAATCCTCTGGCTTACTGGGTCTTGAGGATGGATCACTGGCTAGAGCTTGCACAGTATGCAATTGAGCTACTGGCCTGTCCTGCATCCAGCGTTCTTTCGGAACGCACATTCAGTGCTGCTGGAGGATTTGTCACGGATCACAGGGTGCGCCTGTCCACCGACTCGGTTGATCGACTGACTTTCATCAAGATGAACCAGTCTTGGATCACCACCAGCTACCACACACCTGATGCTGATATAACAGACTAATTGATTTTAACATGTCACATCCCTTCAAGACTGATGCTGATGCTGAGTGCCTGTGCTGTTATGTTGACTGGCTATCCTCCTCCTCCGAGTCCTCAATGATACGATTGATGATGATAGCTTGGAAGATCATTTTTGTTTATGGGTGCCGCCACCAGTGGCTAAGGCCCAATTTTTCAGCCCCTGTTTTACAGGGGCGTGTAATTACAATTTTTTTTGCAATAATTTGCCATAGGGCTCATTGCTGTGCTCCAAGTACAGTATCTGTGAGGGGTTGGAGTGTTGTGGCACCAGTGCCTAAGGCCCAATTTTTCAGCCCCTGTTTAACAGGGGCGTGTCATTACAATTTTTGAAGCAATACTTTGCAACAGGGCTCATTGCTGTGCTCCAAGTAACGTATCTGTGAGGGGTTGTAGTGTTGTGCCACCAGTTCCTAAGGCCCAATTTTTCAGCCCCTGTTCAACAGGGGCATGCAATTACAATTCTTGATCTAATAATTCACAGCAGGGCCCATTGCTGCACCCACCAAGAGTAACTCTGAGGGCTTACAGTGTTGTGGCAACGCCACCACCACCACCACCACCACGAAAGGCCCAATTTTTCAGCCCCTGTTCAAAAGGGGCATGTAATTACAATTCTTGATCTAATAATTCACAGCAGGGCCCATTCCTGCACCCACCAAGAGTAACTCTGAGGGCTTACAGTGTTGTGGCAACACCACCACCACCACCACCACCACGAAAGGCCCAATTTTTCAGCCCCTGTTCAACAGGGGCATGCAATTACAATTCTTGATCTAATAATTCACAGCAGGGCCCATTGCTGCACCCACCAAGAGTAACTGTCAGGGCTTACAGTGTTGTGGCACCAGCACCACCATCAAAGGCCCAATTTTTACTACCACTGTTCAACAATTATATGTAATTAAAATTCCTGATATAATAGTTGACAGCAGGGCGTTCCAGCACCAACCAAGAGTAACTGTGAGTGCTTACAGTGTTGTGCCAACACCAACAACTAAGGGGCCTATTTCTGCAGAGTATATACGGCAGGTCCCTACTTTCAAACATCCAACTTACAAACGACTCCTACTTGCAAACGCAAGAAGACAACAGGAAGTGAGAGGAAATCTACCACTAGGAAGGAAAATTCTCTCCTGTAAGAATAAATATGGGAGAAAGGTGTCTCCTCTGTACTGATGCTTTATCAGCAATCCTTGTTTCAAGAAAAACACCACATTTCAAAAACAGTTGTCATTGGGACGGAAAGTGAGGTGAAATGTTCTGAACAGGGGCACAGACAGCAAAACAAATGTTACAGGGGTGATAACCCTTACCTATGTTTTCCAAAAAGTTTAAAAATAGATTTTTGGGCTGGAGCTACACTTCAACAATGTACCTGTTCAAAATTACAAACAGATTCTACATAAGAACAAACCTACAGTCCCTGTCTTGTATGCACCGCCTGTATACGGCTGTTCAGAGTATATAGGGCCTTTTTTATTTTATGTGCGGGGTTCCCCTTAATATCCATACAAGACCCAAAGGGGCTGGTAATGGGCTGGGGTAGGGGGGGGGGGTCATGGGGTAGCTATGCCATTTTTCTTAAAGATTTTCATCCATATTACCGGGACCAGACATTACATTAAAGCCGCAAGCAGTTTTAAATGGCTTTTTTTTCCTTTAGAAGTGTCATTTTGTGCAGGGACAGTTCTAAATACGGGAAACACGTGGCAATTCACAGGCATACTTTAGACACCCCCCAGGTACGATATTTAAAGGAATATTTGACTTTTTTTTTTTCACTTTATGCATCATTAAAATGACTGCTCCCGAAAAACGACCGTTATTAAAACTTCTTTTTGCATTGATACATGTCCCCTGGTGCAGAACCCGGGTTCCCAAACCCTTTTTAGGACAATAACATGCATAATAGTTGTTATAATTACCACTTTAGAATTCGAACGTTCGCATCCATTGTATTTAATAGGGTTCTAATGTTCGTACGAACTTTCGGTCCGTTCGCGGGTTCTGGTGCGAACCGAACCCGGGGGTGTTCGGCTCATCACTAACCACCACCACCACCACGAAAGGCCCAATTTTTCAGCCCCTGTTCAAAAGGGGCATGTAATTACAATTCTTGATCTAATAATTCACAGCAGGGCCCATTCCTGCACCCACCAAGAGTAACTCTGAGGGCTTACAGTGTTGTGGCAACACCACCACCACCACCACGAAAGGCCCAATTTTTCAGCCCCTGTTCAACAGGGGCATGCAATTACAATTCTTGATCTAATAATTCACAGCAGGGCCCATTCCTGCACCCACCAAGAGTAACTCTGAGGGCTTACAGTGTTGTGGCAACACCACCACCACCACCACCACCACCACGAAAGGCCCAATTTTTCAGCCCCTGTTCAACAGGGGCATGCAATTACAATTCTTGATCTAATAATTCACAGCAGGGCCCATTGCTGCACCCACCAAGAGTAACTGTCAGGGCTTACAGTGTTGTGGCACCAGCACCACCATCAAAGGCCCAATTTTTACTACCACTGATCAACAATTATATGTAATTAAAATTCCTGATATAATAGTTGACAGCAGGGCGTTCCAGCATCAACCAAGAGTAACTGTGAGTGCTTACAGTGTTGTGCCAACACCAACAACTAAGGGGCCTATTTCTGCAGAGTATATACGGCAGGTCCCTACTTTCAAACATCCAACTTACAAACGACTCCTACTTGCAAACGCAAGAAGACAACAGGAAGTGAGAGGAAATCTACCCCTTGGAAGGAAAATTCTCTCCTGTAAGAATTAATATGGGAGAAAGGTGTCTCCTCTCTACTGATGCTTTATCAGCAATCCTTGTTTCAAGAAAAACACCACATTTCAAAAACAGTTGTCATTGGGACGGAAAGTGAGGTGAAATGTTCTGAACAGGGGCACAGACAGCAAAACAAATGTTACAGGGGTGATAACCCTTACCTATGTTTTCCAAAAAGTTTAAAAATAGATTTTTGGGCTGGAGCTACACTTAAACAATGTACCTGTTCAAAATTACAAACAGATTCTACATAAGAACAAACCTACAGTCCCTGTCTTGTATGCACCGCCTGTATACGGCTGTTCTGAGTATATAGGGCCTTTTTTATTTTATGTGCGGGGTTCCCCTTAATATCCATACAAGACCCAAAGGGGCTGGTAATGGGCTGGGGTGGGGGGGGGGGGGGGGGTCATGGGGTAGCTATGCCATTTTTCTTAAAGATTTTCATCCATATTACCAGGACCAGACATTACATTAAAGCCGCAAGCAGTTTTAAATGGCTTTTTTTTCCTTTAGAAGTGTCATTTTGTGCAGGGACAGTTCTAAACATGGGAAACACGTGGCACTTCACAGGCATACTTTAGACACCCCCCAGGTACGATATTTAAAGGAATATTTGACTTTTTTTTTTTCACTTTATGCATCATTAAAATGACTGCTCCCGAAAAACGACCGTTTTTAAAACGTCTTTTTGCATTAATACATGTCCCCTGGTGCAGAACCCGGGTTCCCAAACCCTTTTTAGGACAATAACATGCATAATAGTTG
This sequence comes from Rana muscosa, assembly GCA_029206835.1. NCBI lineage: Eukaryota > Metazoa > Chordata > Amphibia > Anura > Ranidae > Rana > Rana muscosa. The sequence goes on along the minus strand of CM055122.1, from coordinate 381,639,964 downwards.
TTATAATTAGCACTTTAGAATTCGAACGTTCGCATCCATTGTATTTAATAGGGTTCTAATGTTCGTACGAACTTTCGGTCCGTTCGCGGGTTCTGGTGCAAACCGAACCCGGGGGTGTTCGGCTCATCACTACCCACAGCATTGCTTCGTCTCCAAGGTCATTATTCAAAACCGATTAACATAGAAAAAGGCACTAGGCAAGGTTGCCCGCTTTCTCCGCTCATCTTTGCCATTGTGATAGAAACCCTGGCAATAGCAATTTGTCAAAACCCTAGCGTTAAGGGCGTGGTAAGCGGAAATCAAACACATAAATGTGGGCTATTTGCGGATGACATTCTTCTGTTTGTTACTTCCCCTTTAATTTCTTTACCAAACATTTGCAAAGTACTTTTCTAAAATTTCAGTAAACTATACGAAATCACAGGCCCTAAACATCTCGCTCCCCTGTTCCGTTGTTTCCTCATTACAGCAATCATTCAAATTTGAATGGAAAGATTCTATCAAATACCTAGGTATAACTCTAATTGCACGAACGGAAAATCTATATGACTGTAACTATCCGCCCCTATTTAAGAAATTGGAAATTGATCTCAAATCCTGGTCCAAATATGATATGTCCTGGCTTGGCAAAATCAATTCTGTCAAAATGACTTTACTCCCGAGGATTCTTTATTATTTTAGATCATTGCCCATCCCTATTAAAAAAAATCATTTGAAGTCATTTCAGAGCAAGATTCTCAAATTTATTTGGGGTTCCTCTGGTTACCGTGTATCACAGAGCACTCTTTTTCTTCATAGAAATAGAGGGGGACTAGGTCTCCCAGACTTATACAAATACTTTGTTTCAGCAAGATTAGCACAACTCTCCTCAATATACTCTAAGACTGAAAAGCCTGATTGGGTCTTAATAGAAAATCAAGCAGTACCCTGCTTTTCCTTGGATTATCTCCTATGGCGCCCTACCAAGTTTCGTCCTCCTATAATGTCTCCTACCTTGTCGCAATCTATAGCGCTTTGGGACAAATTTAGAAATCTTCCAACCCTTACATCTGCTGGACGGCCTCTCACACCTGTATTTAATAATCCAGATTTTCCCCCTGGTCTGAATGTTGATGAATTCAGATGGTGGACTAATAGGGGACTATACCGTATAGGAAACTTCATTAAATCTGGGTGTCTTATATCCCTAGATCATTGTATTAAAATATTAAAACTCCCAGACTCTGAAAAATTACATTATCGCCAAATTTCACAATTCCTGACTAGTACATGGAAGGATATCCCTTCCTCGATCCAATATACTAATTACGAAACATGGTGCGATAGAGCTATATAACCAGGGGGAGGTATTTCTCTAGTGTATTCGTCCCTCACTCATTCTAATGAGAAGTCCCCCTACATGACAGCTTTGGAAAAGGACTTCCGTTGTACTTTTGACCTGAAAGTCTTTCATACTGCTTGATCGAAGTCCTTTAAAGGCGTTCTGAATGTATATCTGGTGGAAGCCAATGTAAAAGTTTTAACAAGGTGGTATCTTACCCCCTCTAAATTAGCTACTATTTACCCTTCAGCTGATCCTTCATGCTTCAGAGGTTGCCAACTTATAGGATCAATGGCCCATATATGGTGGGAGTGTCCTAGGATTCGCCCCTTTTGGAATAAAGTTTTTAATTTAATCTTTAAAGTCTACTGTTGTTTAGGTGATGTAGCTACACCTTGAACTCCTCCTCTCTGCTCTTATTGGCCATGACATCCTGTGTCCCAACAATGCCTTTGCTCCAGCCTTTAGAGGCATCATGTTGCCAGGCTATGCCTGCAGCTCAGTCCTCCCTAATTTTCTCCCATTGGCCTGTGTTCCTGTGTTCTGTTGGTGTCTGATATAAATCTCACAAGCCCTGGACACGGGGCTTATGATAGGTTTACTCATGTGCTTCACTAACTGCTTTACCTGTATCTATTAGTCTGCTCTGTGTACTGACCATGTCTCTGACTGCTGCCCAGACCAACCTCAGCCTGTTATTGACCATCTCTTCTGCCCTATGCCTAGATAAACCGTTTTCCGATTACTGACCTTGTCTCTGTTTGACATTTGGACTAACCACTGACCTGTTTACTGACTATGTTCTGTATATCTGCCTGGTGCCTGAACTCACCATGTATCTGTTTATTGAATACATCTCTGCCTGCTGCCTAAACCGAAACCCATAGCATGCTCCTGCTAGGGCACCAGTCTCTGCTATCATCTGCAGACATCAATATTTCCCATACCATAGATACTTTTTATTTTTCCATTGCTCAGCTTCTTTGGCTACCTGGTCCCACTATATAGCATCATGTTATAGGTCCTGGGGGCAACAAAGTACCTGTGGGCCAGATTGTCTTGGTGGAATAGGGGCTGCTATAGATTAAGCTATGCTAGGCAGCTAGTGTAATGTGGTCATATTATATGATCTCTTGTACAGGAGCAAGCATCCTCTCCTATACTTCCCATTCAGTTAGAGCAGCCTCTGTAAGAAAATGCACACAGTCTCAAAAACATATACAAAAAAAAAAAAACCATACCAAATATAAATGCATTTGATACCCAAATGGCTTGTAGTTTTACCATGGCTAATATCATATGCTGCAAACAGAGGCTGCAGCCCACGATGGAAATGCGTAAAAAGTCCCACACTTCAGAGCTCTTTTGATTTGCTGCCCATTGAGGTGATCACGTAGAGCCCTTTCACACTGACAGCGCGGGGGGGGGGGTTGGCGTTAAATCACCGCTAGTTTTAGCGGTGCTTTACCGTTGTTCTAGAGGTGCTTTTAACCCCCGCTAGTGGACGAATAAAGGGTTAAAAGCACCCGCAAAGTGCCGCTTTGCAAGCGCTTTGCAGGCGCTTCGTCAGCGCTGTCAATTGATTTCAATGGGCAGGGGTGCTTTAGGAGCAGTGTATACACCACCCCTAAATCGCCTCAAAGAAGCTGCTTGCAGGACTTTTTTTGACGTCTTGCCAGCGCAGCGCCCCAGCGTGAAAGCACTCGGGCTTTCACATTGGGATTGCAGATAAGGCATTTTTCAGGCGCTTTACAGGCACTATTTTTAGCGCTAAAGTTTCTACAAAACACAAACCTGAAGTCTATATTTTTGGGGAATAATTGGACATACAAGGATGGAGGGGGGTTCTAAGAATGTGGGGTGGTGGTTTTGAAGTTTTTTGTGTACTCTGTATTGACACGAAAAAGCATCTCTATTATAAAGCAGGCTTTATAATAAATATAATTTACCCCATCATGTTATCAATAGGATAATACAGGATATATAAACTGTACCTTTGCTCAGAAACTGTTCTATGTTGTCTTTGAAAGGTTGTAAATATTCCACCAAAGATTTCTGGTAGACTTTCGCTGCTTCGGTATCACATGCTGTTAAATATAATAAATAAACACTGTTCTTTTTGATAAATGTACATTTTAACAATTTTATAGTTAAGTTTTTTGTTAATGATTAAAGTTATTTTCAACAGCAGATTTTATTTAAAAGAAAAAAATATAAAAAATTAACAATAAATGAAGTTAAGCAAACCCGTCTGCATATAGAAGAAATTGAATGTGGATTTAAGCCCAATCCATGGAAATTTACAAATGCACCATTTTTTCCTTTCGGTCTCCTTCACTGACAGTTTTTGTTTTGTTATGCACTTTAACATGTTGTGGATACTTCAAAAGAGGCCAGTCTCTCAGAACATCGCACCGATAAGTACACAGCTTTTCAGTACTATGGTAGACCACAATCCTGACACAAAGTTCTAAAAATATGTGTGAGAGCTCATTCAGAAGAACTTTCATATTACGAAATGTCACATACATTGTAGTATATTTTCCCAATACAATCGTTCAACAATTGTCCAACCCTCTAATACTCTGTCAGCATGATTGTTCTCTTTATTGATCATCACTGTTCTCAGATTCCATTTTTAAAGGGGTTGTGAACCCCAAACATGAAATGTGAACAAAGCACATCCTTCTGATCTGTTTATTTGCCTCCAAAGCACTGAGTGTGATTTCTCCCTTCCCTCCAATGAGGGCTCAGAGCTCCCCTCACTGAGATCTGCACTTTGAGACTTCAGATTATCACCCCCTGCTGAATCAAAATAAAAAAATCCTTTGATCTGTGTGTTTTTAAAATGATCTACAGAAGAAATGGCTGCAGAAACACGGGTACAGGTATGTAGGAGAATTTGTTTCATCTCTGCGTTTCATCTCTTTGTATCACATGAAGCTAGTCCCTTCACTGGGTATATGGAAGGGTTTTCAACCACTATAAAATGTTTTTTCTTTGGAATTTAATGCCAATGGGTTTGTCTTTACATTCAAACAAAGAAATCAAGTTTACATACTGTTGTGTGAACTATTACTGTAGACATGGAAAACAAGTACCTGGCTAAAAGACATGAAAGCTTTCCATGCATTTATGTCCTTAAAGACCTTATAGCGAGTTGTCCAAAAAATATTAGGAATTACTTATGTGTGTCCTATATTTCTTTTACAGCATCTTTGAAAATGGTATAGTAATCCTAATGTAAAACAAAGTATTGTAAAATATCTAACCCATACAAATTTCTTTGCATAATATATACTGTATATTTACTTGGTGGCATAACTACTCCTGTATCTTGTTTAGTATAGGACTCATGAAAAGTTTAGTTTGCTCCTGTATTTACTGGTAGCTGTAAGATCACAAGCTTTATAACTTCCTAGAATAATATGACTTTCTGGATGTTTGATAAGCCCACCAAAAATATAAACAAAAACATAAAAATACATTGAGGGCACAGTAAAATCTAGATACTAAATGTTTTACTTGTGGAATTGCGTATAACTTATCCCCAGCAATAATGAATTGTCAGGATCCCAGCACTAAGCTGCAGAGAAGCCCTGCTGATATCTGTGTGAGAAGTGGTCTCTCTGCAGTCTAACATGCCCTCGAGTCAGAGCTAGAGCTCTGCAATCAGTAGGGAGCATAAGCATTGGTTAGCCTTAGCTCTTACTCAGCAGGGAACATATTTTACTATTACAGAGAAAACACTGCTTCCAAACAGATGACAGCCGTTCTGAATGCTGGGACATTTCTACTGATCCTGGAAATCATTTAAAAGTTGTACCATATGTAAGAGATTTACCATCTACCTTTTACTGTAAATGTATTATTATTTTTTTACGAAGCTAAAATTTGGATTTAAAGCGGTTTAAAGCCCAAAAGCAAAATTTATTCTATTGCAGCTTACCAATTCTTAGATGTGGTGGCTGCATTCATTTTCTGTTTTGGACTTTCTTTCCCTTATTCACACCTGGTGGTCTGACGAGTATGTCTGTTGTTTTTTGTCAAAATAACAATTTCTCTTGCAGATTTCTCAGTTACAGGGATGAGACAAACCATTTACTACTGACAGGGGAGCTTTCGATGCTCAGTTTTTATTTTTTTTGTAAAACCTTTATCCCCAAAAAAAAAACTGTTGCTTTAACTGCTTATAAAGTGTGAGCTGGAGCTTGGCTTCAATTTATTAGGTTATTTAAATCTGCTAGTACAGCTAACACTCACCTCCCCCTAGACTGTGTTACTGGTCAGATCTCCAAATGAAAACAGGGGGGGGAAAAGCCTAAAATAAGAATGCCACCACCACATCTAATGATTTGTAAGCTGCAGTATATTACATTTTTGGTTTTAAAGTGGTTGTATAGTCAGAAAGAAAAAAAAAACTATAAGAAAAAGGCATAATGAGCTAGTATGCTATCTCATTATGAAATACTTACCTTAGATCATAGCCCCCCGCACCGTCTCCCGGTCACCACCGAGGAAGTTGACATATTGCCTCTGCGATTCTTCTGGGTTCGCGGCTCCAGTGCTGTGAGTGGCCGGAGCCGCGATGACTTCACTCCTGCGCATGTGCGCGGGAGCCCTCCATTCCTGCAAGTTCCGGCACTATACGCCGGACCTTTGCCGGACCTTCACTGCGCATGCGCCGCTGATGTCAGCCGCTGCATGCAAGGTGAATATCTCCTAAACTGTACATGTTTACGAGATATTCATCTTACCTACAGGTAAGCCTTATTATAGTCTTACCTGTATGTAAAAATGTGCTAAAGGGGTATACAAACGCTTTATTACTTCTTTAAAACTAGCTTTTAAACTTTACCTTCAAATCACTTATTGCGGGAATGATCTATATGATTTTACTCATTCATATTTACTTTGTAGTGTATGTATGTGTGTGTGTGTACAAATGTGCGCATTATTTGAAAAAGATTCTTGAAACAACCAGACATACCATTCAAGTCTTTTTTTATTTTTCGAAGATCTTTTACAAAATCTTCAAACTTCATCTGCGAAGCTTGAAAAAGATCTTGAGGCTCTGGCAGTATAAAAACACATTCTTCTTTACCCGCATTCTGTAGGTTAAAACAACAGTTAAAATGATAAAGCTTACAAAAGTTCCTTATAAATGTTTACAGCAAACCTGGTAAAAACCCAAGCCATTCAAACTAAGCATATGACAAACAAAATGCATAAGAGGAATTTTCCTACAGTGAAATCTTTTTGTCAAAATTGTCAACAGATATTGAGATGCAAGTGCAATTCTCAAATCTTGCTGTAAAAGCCGTGTTTGCTCCATTAAAAGAACAATAGGAAAGCCTAAAGTGGTTTTAAAGTCAAAGAAAGATTACTTCCAGCCCCTCTGTTTTACCAATCCATTATACACAGTGTAAATGCTTGTATAAATGTATGCCTCTTAATACCTTATTTCAGATTGTTTCTGTTTGGTCACATGACCTCTGGACAATCTCCTCCCCAGATCTAAGAAATACAGAGGGAGGGGCTGAGATCCCCCTCTGATGTCAGCTGTGAGGTCACATGACTGACGTGCTGTCCGCTCAGCCCCCTCAGCCCTTAGATCAGGGGAAGAGAGCGGCCAGAGGTCAAATGACTGAACAGAAACAATCTGAAATAAGGTATTTAGATGCATAATTTTATACAAACATTTACACTACATAGTATAGCTGGGTTGAACAGAGGGGCTGGCAGTAACCCTTCTTTGACTTTACTGCCAGCTACAAATAGAGCCAGGAGGGAAGAGTAGGGGCAGGGAAGAAATCGCTCACACACAGGAGCTGACAAGCAGGGAGGGAGGGGTAGAGGGGGAGAGAGCAGAGCAGTGGGATGACAGAGGCATGTAAACTGACCACGGTATCATGGATCAGCAACCATGATTACCGTAGTCAGTTTACAAAGCGGGACACAGGAACAGGCAGGATCAACCATTTTTTTTACAGAATAGAAAGGGACAGATTAGACAGCGCAAGCACTATGCTGTTTAACCTGCTATAAGCGAACAGGATGTCCTTTTTTATTTATTTTTTATGGTTACAACTAGACATGTGCATTCGTTTTCGTCCGAATGCATTTTCGTCCGAATTTCAGCTATTTTCGTTATCGTTTTAACAAACGAAAACGAAAGCACAGAATCCAAAAACCGAAAGATCCGACATAAACAAATGCTTTATTTTCGTTTTCGTTGCTACAACAGTTCGATATAGATAGGAGATTCGACGTGACGCTGACAATAACAATCTGTGTCTATCGAACCTGTGGTCGAATGTGCCTAACCTTAACTCTATTAGTCCAAGATTATTCTACATAGGAGAGAAAAGATTCGACATTATAGAGAGAAAAGATTCGACATAGGAGAGGAAAGATTCGACATAGGAGAGGAAAGATTCGACATAGGAGAGGAAAGATTCGACATAGGAGAGAAAAGATTCGACATAGGAGAGAAAAGATTCGACATAGGAGAGAAAAGATTCGACATAGGAGAGGAAAGATTCGACATAGGAGAGAAAAGATTCGACATAGGAGAGGAAAGATTCGACATAGGAGAGGAAAGATTCGACATAGGAGAGGAAAGATTTGACATAGGAGAGAAAAGATTAGACATAGGAGAGAAAAGATTTGACATTATAGAGAGAAAAGATTCGACATAGGAGAGGAAAGATTCGACATTATAGAGAGAAAAGATTAGACATAGGAGAGAAAAGATTTGACATTATAGAGAGAAAAGATTCGACATAGGAGAGAAAAGATTTGACATTATAGAGAGAAAAGATTCGACATAGGAGAGAAAAGATTTGACATTATAGAGAGAAAAGATTTGACATTATAGAGAGAAAAGATTCGACATAGGAGAGAAAAGATTCGACATAGGAGAGAAAAGATTCGACATTATAGAGAGAAACGATTCGACATAGGAGAGGAAAGATTCGACATAGGAGAGAAAAGATTCGACATAGGAGAGAAAAGATTCGACATAGGAGAGGAAAGATTCGACATAGGAGAGAAAAGATTCGACATAGGAGAGAAAAGATTCGACATAGGAGAGGAAAGATTCGACATAGGAGAGAAAAGATTTGACATTATAGAGAGAAAAGATTCGACATAGGAGAGAAAAGATTTGACATAGGAGAGGAAAGATTCGACATAGGAGAGGAAAGATTCGACATAGGAGAGAAAAGATTCGACATAGGAGAGGAAAGATTCGACATAGGAGAGGAAAGATTCGACATAGGAGAGGAAAGATTCGACATAGGAGAGAAAAGATTCGACATAGGAGAGAAAAGATTTGACATTATAGAGAGAAAAGATTCGACATAGGAGAGAAAAGATTTGACATTATAGAGAGAAAAGATTTGACATTATAGAGAGAAAAGATTCGACATAGGAGAGAAAAGATTCGACATAGGAGAGAAAAGATTCGACATAGGAGAGAAAAGATTCGACATTATAGAGAGAAAAGATTCGACATAGAGAGAAAAGATCACTGCTTGTAGGCGGAACATTCGACCGGAAATGTATGATTGCAGAGTCGTACAGTTTCGCTGCTCCGTCGAATCTTCTTTGAACATTCGACAGACACCATAAGCCTTCAATGACAGATTCGACCTTAATTAATTCAGATTTTCGGACGAATGCAATTTTTAACGAAAAACGAAATAAATAAAAACGAATTTCGGGAGTAACTAAATAAATTTATTTTTTGGACGAAAACGAAATTCCGAAACGAAATATTTCAGTGTGCACATGTCTAGTTACAACCTCTTCAAGGGTAGAAAGTAGTGTTGCCAAGCTAGAGCTCTATAGGGAAAATAGATATTTGCATGTAACTTCAACTGCCTATACCACTGGATCTATTGATAATTTTGACTTGTGCCTTTCAATAAAGGTAAACTCTAATTAAGTAATTTATAGAATATGGCTTGGGTTTGTGATATTAACCGTTTCAATAATCTATTAATTCATTCATCTATACTGCAGTAATTAATGCCAACATTTATTCACTTTTGCTCTAAAAAAGTAATGGATAGGGCTAGAGGGCTGCAAGTGGCAGCAAAATTTTGTTAAGAGCATGCCAAGTGCTCTGCAAACAAATGTGGATAGGGAAATAACTTAAAATAACATAAAAAAAAAAATATGCTGGAGGCCCCCTTTTCAGCAGAAGAGGTACGGGAAGTCATTAAGAACCTCAGAAACTCAACGGCACGATGCCACACATATGGTGGGAATGCCCCAGAATACGCCCTTTCTGGAATAAATTATTCAATTTAATGGATAAGCTAGTGGGAAAATAAAATACTTTGAAATAAAAATGTAGCGGTGTGCTAAATTTAAGGGAAGTGTTTGAGTGGTAAATAGGCTCAAACACCCTAATTCTGTAGGATTCATGGACCATTTTGTCCTCGGGGGACAGTATTGGTGTGCAGTTCCCTGCGGCCTACAGGTGGCGCTGCCATGGTAGGCTAGGGTTGAACTGCCGATACAGTGCTGTGCCTTTTGTGTCCCCTCTTGGCAGTAGTACAGCGGGGCGGGGAACTTGCTGTGCATGCCGGGAGAGCATATAAAAGGGGCAGACCTTTGGCCTGGGGGCTGATGTCCAGTGGGGTCCACGCCCAGGTGCCTTCGGCCTGGGTGCATGTGTTCCTGTTCCATCTCGGGTACCTTTAGCCCGGGGTGAGGTACTATCCTGGAGTTCCTGCTGCCCTGGGTATGGAGGCTTAGGTGAGGGAGTAAAGCCTGGAGTCCAGAGCCTTCGTCTGGAGTCCGCTAAAGGTTGAGGAGTCTTAGGGTGCCGCCTCGTGTAGGGGACCATGTTCCAGGGAAGGGAGGATCATTCTGATGGACCGATGTGGGAGTCACGGTGAAGGAAGGGTCTGTTGACTCCCTGGAGAGATGTCTTCCCCTTGATATGGGCTAGGTTCGTAGAAGGAGAAGCTCAAGGTCATCTTGACTGTATCAGAGGCCTTGTTCACCCGGACCCGTGGCAGGGGCCTTATACACCCTGGTCTGTGGCAGAGACCAAAGTTCTCTAGGTCCGTGGCAGGGGCCTTGTACACCCGGTCTGTGGCAGAGACCAACCTCAAGGTCTGTGGCAGAGACCGTGCACCTAAAACTGTTTGAGAAACCTAAGCAGTGAAGTGAATGTGCTACGTTTGTGCCTGGACCTCCTCCACACCTTAAGCTGTCCTGTTTCTTTGCTCTAACCTTTTCTATCCGAGTAGAGTTTATTTTGCCATGAGAGAATAAGAGTTGTAATTTCAGCTGGTGTGGACATTGACTTTACTGGGAATTAAAGGACTTGCCTCTACCTACAGTAGAGGTGAGAATCATCCTCTGGAGGAGTTTTGACTCCGGCTGTGGACATGGCCCGTCAAGTACACCGCTCAACCTCTTTATATAGGAGGGTTACGGGCTGGTAGTGCGGTGTGCCTTTCTCCCTCCTGCGAGGAGCCAACATAAAGGCAGGTAAGGGGGAAAGGATCTGTGCGCTACAAAAAAATAAAATAAAAATTATAATCTTGACCTAGGAGGACGAGGTCCATATGGAGTAGGAGGTTGAGGTGGCGGTGGATGTGGCTGTGTAGGTGGAAGCGGCGGTGGAGGAGGACGAGGTAGTCAACACTGGTTCAAAAATACAACAATGGCTGGGTAAGGCCGGTGATGTGTCGAATTCTGTCCCCCGTCAAATAGTGTCCACCCTGTACTGCGCTTGCTCAGTATGTAGGACAAGGGGATTTCAAAAATCTCCCAAGACGAACGGCGCCTGCGTGGTGAGTTCAGGTGAAGGCCACACCATCCGTGGTTCAAGCCGAGCCAAGTGAGGCCGTGCCCGAAGCGTGGCGATCGAACCGAGCCCGTGAGGGGCCCTGTTACTATGTGCTACCGTATGTCCACTTGGATGGTGGGGCTTGAATCTGCACTCACTGCGCAGGCGCCGTTCATCTTCGGAGATTTTGTGAATCTCCTTGTCCTCTGTACTGCGCAAGTGCTGCGCCTTCGCAGTATGGGCTGGACACAATCCGATGGCCGGACAGTTTTTGTCACAACACCGGTATACATGTCTATTCTGCACAAGGTATGGACAAGTCCTGTGGGATCCATGCCTGGTTCATTTTAATGAACGTGAGCTTGTCCACATTGGCTCTGGACAGGCGGCTGCGCTTGTCTGTGATAATGCCCCCTGCCGTGCTAAATACACGTTCAGATAATACACTGGCTGCAGGGCAGGCCAGCACCTCCAAGGCATAAAGGGCAAGCTTAGGCCATGTGCCCAATTTGGAGACCCAGAAGTTAAAGGGGGCAGACCCGTCATCCAGTACGTGTAGGCCTGTGGACACATACTGCTCAACCATGTTGGTGAAATGCTGCCTCCTGCTAAGATGTTCCATCTCAGCTGGTGGTGCTGGTTGTTGTGGCGTGCTGACAAAGCTTTTCCACATTTCAGCCATGCTAACCCTGCCTTCTGAGGTGCTGCCGGTGCCCCGGCTGCGTTGGCGACCTCTTCCTCCTCCTCTGCCTTCGCCTTGTGCTTCCACCGTACGCCCGCTGTCAGGTGGGAATGCCACCAGCAGCGCGTCTACCAGCGTGCGCTTGTACTCACGCATCTTACGATCCAGCTCCAGTGAGGGAATTAAGGACGGTACGTTGTCCTTGTAACGGGGATCCAGCAGGGTGGCCACCCAGTAATCAGCACCAGTTAAAATGTGGGCAACTCGGCGGTCATTGCGGAAACACTGCAGCATGTAATCGCTCATGTGTGCCAGGCTGCCCAGAGGCAAAGAAAAGCTGTCCTCTGTGGGAGGTGTATCGTCTGTGTCCTCTGTATCCCCCCAGCCACGCACCAGTGATGGCCACGAGCTGGTCTGGGTGCCACCCTGCTGTGAAAATGGCTCCTCCTCCTCCTCCTCCATCTCCTCCTCCACCTCGTCATCCTCCAGAACTGTGCCCTTTCTGCCGGACAATTGTGTACCTGGCGTTTGTTGGTGCAGGAACCCACCCTCGTAGCCACTTGTGAAAGACTGCTCTGAAAACCTTTGAAATGATCCCGCTTCCTCCTCCTCCTCCTCATCCTCCTGTGCCACATCCTCTTCCATCATCGCCCGAAGCGTTTTTTCAAGGAGGCATAGAACTGGGATAGTAACGCTGAGAACGGCGTCATTGGCACTGGACATGTTGGTGGAGTACTCGAAACAGCGCAACAAGGCACACAGGTCTCGCATGGAGGCCCAGTTTTTGGTGGTGAAGTGGTGCTGTTCTGCAGAGCGACTCACGCGTGATTGCTGCAGCTGAAACTCCACTATCGCCTGCTGCTGCTCGCACAGTCTGGCCAGCATGTGCAAGGTGGAGTTCCACCTTGTGGGCACGTCACATATGAGGCGGTGAGCGGGAAGGCCGAAGTTACGCTGCAGCGCTGACAGGCGAGCAGCAGCAGGGTGAGAACGCCGAAAGTGCGCACACACAGCCCGCACTTTCTGCAGCAGCTCTGGCATATTGGGGTAATTTTTAAGGAACCTCTGGACCACCAAGTTCAGCACATGCGCCAGGCAAGGGATGTGCGTCAAACCGGCTAGGCCCAGAGCTGCTACGAGATTTCGCCCATTATCGCACACCACCAGGCCGGGCTTGAGGCTCACTGACAGCAACCACTCATTGGTCTGTTGTTCCATGTCCCTCCACAACTCCTGCGCGGTGTGGGGTTTTTCCCCCAAACAGGAAAGTTTTAAAACTGCCTGCTGTCGTTTACCCCTGGCTGTGCTGAAGTTGGTGGTGAAGGTGTTACGCTGACCGGATGAGGAGGCGGTAGAGGATGAGGAAGCGGAGTAGGAGGAGTTAGCAACAGGAGGCAAACTGAAGCGCCCTGCAATCCTCGGTGGTGGAAGGACATGCGCCAAACTGCTATCTGCCTCAGGCCCAGTCGCCACTGCATTTACCCAGTGTGCTGTTAGGGAGATATAACGTCCCTGACCGTGCTTACTGGTCCACGCATCCGTAGTTAGGTGGACCTTGCCACAGATGGTGTTGCGCAGTGCACACCTGATTTTGTCCCCCACTTGGTTGTGCAGGGAAGGGATGGCTCGCCTGGAAAAGTAGTGGCGGCTGGGCACGACGTACTGTGGGACAGCCAATGCCATCAGGCTTTTAAAACTCTGCGTCTCCACCAGACGGAATGACAGCATTTCAAAGGCCAGGAGTTTTGAAATGCTGGCATTCAGGGCCAGGGATCGCGGGTGGCTAGGGGGGTACTTCCTCTTCCGCTCCAATGTTTGGGAGATAGAGAGCTGAACGCTTCCATGGGACATTGTGGAGATGGTTGGTGACCCAGGTGGTAGTGTTGCTGGCAGATCCTCTGTTTGCGGGGTGGCAGGTGCCACTGTCACTACAGAGGTGGATGAAGAGGCTGAGACTGCAGCAGAAGAGGAAGCAGGAGGAGCCAGAGACCTTTCTTGTTTTTTGAGGTGTCTACTCCACTGCAGCTCGTGCTTTGCACTTAGATGCCTAGTCATGCAGGTTGTGCTCAGGTTGAGAACGTTTATACCTCGCTTCAGGCTCTGATTGCACAGCGTGCAAACCACTCGTGTCTTGTCATCAGCACATTGTGTGAAGAACTGCCACGCTAGGGAACTCCTTGGACCTGGCTTTGGTGTGCTCGGTCCCTTGCTGCGTTGGGCAGTAGCAGACATACTGTCTAGGGGACGGACGCTCCGCTTTTGCACCCTGCTCCCTCTTCTGCTGTGCTGGTGGCTCTGTGCGACCACCGCCTCTTCCTCCAAACTACACTGGTCACCTGCATAACGTTGATTCCATGTGGGGTCGAGGACCTCATCGTCCTCCACATCATCTTCCACCCAGTCTTCACCCCTGCCCTCCTTGTCTGTCTGCACAATTGTGAAAGCAGCAGCAGTTGGCACCTGTGTTTCGTCATCATCTGAGACGTACTGCGATGGTCCTCCCATGTACTCATCATGAAACATAAGTGGTTGGGCATCGGTGCACTCAATCTCTTCCACTTCTGGGGCAGGGCTAGGTGGATGGCCCTGGGAAACCCTGCTAACAGAGTCATCGAAAAGCAGAAGAGACTGCTGCATGATTTGGGGCTCAGACTGCTTGGCTGATTTGCAAGGGGGTGAGGTGAAAGACTGATGGACATGGGTTTCAGGTGCCAACTCTGATCTTTCATCAGAAGAGTGGGTGGGAGACAATGTGAAGGAACCCGAGGCACTGTCAGCAACCCAATCTACTATCGCCTGTACTTGTCCTGGCCTAAACATTCGTACAGCCTCATTAGGCGCAACAAAATACCGCCGCAGGCTCGGTCGCCTACTCGCACCTCAGGAAGGTGTTTCACTTGTGCGTGTATCTGGCACAGATCCACCACGTCCTCTCCCTGCAACAGGAGCTCCACCAGCAGCACCACGACCGGGGCCACCATGTCCCTTTGACCTTCTCCTCATATTTTCCAAATTTAGGATGTTGCCCTAAATGGGTGTTTTTGGAAGAGCAGAACACACCCACAGTACGTAACCGCTGAATCGCACAGCTACAGAACTGCAGAAAATGCTATTCAAAAAAAATTTTGTTTTTTTAGTATAGCACAGTAGAAGAAAACTATTTAGAAATTGTTTATTTCACACATCTCCACATATGTATAACACACTGCAAAATATTTTTTGTGGCCCTAAATGGCGTTTTTTGGAAGACCACAATACACCCACAGTACGTAACCGCTGAATCGCACAGCTACAGAACTGCAGAAAATGCTATTAAAAAAAATAATTGTTTTTTTAGTATAGCACAGTAGAAGAAAACTATTTAGAAATTGTTTATTTCACACACCTCCACATATGTATAACACACTGCAAAATATTTTTTGTGGCCCTAAATGGCGTTTTTTGGAAGACCACAATACACCCACAGTACGTAACTGCTGAATCGCACAGCTACATAACTGCAGAAAATGCTATTCAAAAAAAAATTTGTTTTTTTAGTATAGCACAGTAGAAGAAAACTATTTAGAAATTGTTTATTTCACACACCTCCACATATGTATAACACACTGCAAAATATTTTTTGTGGCCCTAAATGGCGTTTTTTGGAAGACCACAATACACCCACAGTACGTAACTGCTGAATCGCACAGCTACATAACTGCAGAAAATGCTATTCAAAAAAAAATGTTTTTTTTTAGTATAGCACAGTAGAAGAAAACTATTTAGAAATTGTTTATTTCACACACCTCCACATATGTATAACACACTGCAAAATATTTTTTGTGGCCCTAAATGGCGTTTTTTGGAAAACCACAATACACCCACAGTACGTAACCGCTGAATCGCACAGCTACATAACTGCAGAAAATGCTATTAAAAAAAAAATGGTTTTTTTTTTAGTATAGCACAGTAGAAGAAAACTATATATAAATTGTTTATTTCACACACCTCCACATATGTATAACACACTGCAAAATATTTTTTGTGGCCCTAAATGGCTCTTTTTGCAAGCGTACATTAAAGTGCAAATTTTTTATTTTTATTTTTTTGCCCTAAACGGGTCTTTTTTTGCACGAGCAAAATAAAATGGATTTTTTTTATTTTTTTTGCCCAATGGGTCTTTTGGAAAAGAGCACAATAAAGTGCCTTTTTTTTTTTGTCCTAAATGGATCTTTTTCCAAGAGCAGAATACACCCACAGTATGGAAACGGTGTATCTCTCAACGTAATATATGCAGTGCTGGTGCACTGGGCTTGCAGATAAAAGGTAGATTTTCTCTGACACTGGGCTCATAGCAGTGTAAAAAGACTGCACTGCAACACAAACAGGTAAACCTATGCAGATCGCTGAGTTATATCTCTAAATCTGGACTCCTATTCCTATATAATATATCTCTCTCCCTAAAAGCAAAAAACAGGAACCTGGCCCTACACTACACTGTCTCTATCTTTTCCCTCAGATTCCAGAATCAGGACTAACTCATGTATTTTTCTATCTCTCCCTAAAAGCAGGAGCAGCAGACTAGATCCTCTCCCTATCTATTCTGAAGCAGAGTGACGTGTGTGCTGTGTGCCTCTAGCTTATATAGAAGCTGGGTCACATGTTGCACTGACCAATCACAGCCATGCCATTAGTAGGCATGGCTATGATGGCCTCTAAGGGCACACCAGCTAATCAAAAGGTGATTGGCTGGCCCCTGAAGCATTTCTAAATGCGTAATTAGATTGCAGAACCCGAACCCGAACCCGGACTTTTGCGCAAAGTCCGGGTTCGGGAAAAAGCTAAAGTTCGGTACGGACCCGAACTTGGGTTCGCTCAACACTAATCATAACTACTCACAAAATAAAAGAAAAAGTTCTACCCATGTTTTTTCTATCTAGCTAAGTTTGCACATTTCACAAAAACACACTTTCCAAAATAATCAAATTCCAAGTTTCAATCAGTAGGAGGCTGCTACGGCTGTGATGTATCTCTAGTAGTGCTGCAACGGATCGGTGGTGATCCGTGATCCGACCTCGAAAAGGCCGCGGCTTCGGCCTAGCTCCGGAGCCGTGGCCATCTTGGTACACCCGGCGACGGCGGCTGCCTTGTGCGCGCTGACGTCATCACCCCTCACACTCGCTGCTCGCGGTTCTGAACTGGTCGGTGGGAGAGATTAAAGTAAGTGGGGGAGATGCCCATTACAGTGGGGAGATTGTGGATATTACAAGGGGGAGATTGTGGATATTACAGGGGGAGATTGTGGATATTACAGGGGGAGATTGTGGATATTACAGTGGGGGAGATGACGTGGATATTACAGTGAGTGGGGGAGATTGTGGATATTACAGTGGGGAGATTGTGGATATTACAGTGGCGGGGATGACGTGGATATTACAGTGGGGGGGTGACGTGGATATTACAGTGGGGGAGATTGTGGATATTAGTATTTTTTTTTTTTTTTTTGCCGATCCGAAAATGATCCGATCCGTGGCTCTGTTCCGAGGATCGATCCGATCCGTGAGCTTTTTGATCCATTGCACCCCTAATCTCTAGATCAGTGTTTCTCAACTCCAGTCCTCAAGGCGCCCCAACAGGTCATGTTGTCAGGATTTCCCTCTGATAAAACGGCTGTGGTAATTACTAAGGCAGTGAAACTGATCAAATCACCTGTGCAAAATAATGGAAAGCCTGAAAATATGACCTGTTGGGGCGCCTTGAGGACTGGAGTTGAGAAACACTGCTCTAGATAACCAATTGTGCTCATAGAACCCGTTGTCATGCATTACCGTATTTTTCGCTCCATAAGACGCACCTGACCATAAGACGCACCCAGGTTTTAGAGGAGAAAAACAAGAAAAAAAATATTCTGAACCAAATGATGTACTAAAATATTTAATATTATATTACTACTATAGGTGGGTGGTGGACACACAGCAATACCAGCCCCCCTATCAAATCAGCTTAGCTACACTATACCTGGTTGATGGTGGACACACAGCAACCTCCCCCCCCCCCTTCCCAGATCAGCTCAGGGTGGCAGGGCAGACACAAACACCCCTTTAGCCTCTCATATAACAACAGCTCAGGTGATGAACAGTGGATACCATCCCACACCTCCCACCCCCTTATCACTCACCTCAGGCAGTGGATGACACTGCCATTACAATCCACAACCCCCTCTGGCTGGCTCTCAGCATCAGATACACCAGGCAGCAGCTAGGATGGATGACTGAGGACATAGTTTGCAGCAACAGCAGCGGCAAGGGGAGAGAGGCAGGAAGTGAGACTGGACCAGACCACGGCGCCGGGGGTGTTCCAGCTGAATAAAAAAGCCATCCAGGGCTCTTGTCGCTTGCAGGATGGGGTCACATCTGGCGGATGTCAACTTACCTGGGTGCGGAGTGTACCATTATAGCAACACCACTGACAACCCCCATGTTTTGGCACCTGGGGCAGACCGTCTCCCCCCGCTCCCCCTTGGTATGCCCCAGCAAGGATCTGCCTCACATCCTGTCATCTCTCCTCCACAGAGAAGCCGAGTGTCTGTACTCTGATACGGCGATGGCGATGGGTGGAGCCTGCTCAGTATTCACTCCATAAGACGCAGGGACACTTTTCCCTATTTTTTGGGGGGGTAAAAGTGCGTCTTATGGTGCGAAAAATACGGTAAATGTTTTATGTGTAAAAGAGGGATTACATACATACAGTACAAAAATTAAATGAAACAGTATAAAAACAATAATAGACAATAATAATGTTATGTCCTAGTTAGATAGACCTTTTATATAAACCATAATAAATACTGATTTTATTATTATTATTTGTTTTCATCTATTGCTTTTTGCTGGTGATCAATTCTAAAACAATTTGAAATCCATCACAGAATGTTTAATACATAAT
Source organism: Rana muscosa (assembly GCA_029206835.1). NCBI lineage: Eukaryota > Metazoa > Chordata > Amphibia > Anura > Ranidae > Rana > Rana muscosa. Next base: position 381,621,226 of record CM055122.1, on the reverse strand, counting down.
TTTTTCTAGTTGCATTAAGGCCCGGTTCTCCCAGGGGCAGCACGACTTCGGGGGCGACTCGGCGGCGCGATATCAAGACGACTTGAGACGCCCACCTGAGGCGATTTGCATAATGACTTCTGTATAGAAGTCAATGCAAGTCGCCCTGAGTCGCCCCCAAAAGTAGTACAGGAACCTTTTTCTAAGTCGGAGCGACTCAGGTCGCTCCTATTAGATCGGTTCCATAGTACAGAGCGGGACGCGACTGCTCAGGCGACCGAGTCGCCTGAGGAGTCGCCCCTATGTGAACCGGGCCTTAGGACCTAAGCTGGTATTTTTACATTAAAAACAAAACGTTATTGTTATGTTAATTGCTACCTTTTTCGGTACCTTAAATTCAATAGACTACATAGGACTCCCTTGTGACCTTCAACATACTCATACTTATAGCAAGTGGTACACGGTCCCCTCATACTCATAGCATTTTTCATTAGCCATGCATATGTTTCCCATCCAGGTAAATGTCATATATTATATTAACATAAAGCGAAACATGCAGACTTACATCATCAAAATGGCGTAAGTAGTATGAAACAATATATGAAAGCAGGTTCCTGCTGTTATCCTAGAAAAAGACATAAGAAAGATATATCATACAAGTGCTATTGTTTATTTCCATTTTTTTTTTAACTATTTAACTTTACTATTCCATTTTCTTTATGCGTTAGTGAAGAATAATATGAGTGGAAAGGAATAAATGCGCTACCCAAAAAAGGAAACAAAACAAAACCCAAATAAGGGAAAAGAAGCAGCTGCACAGGAATGTGCCAAAATTCAAAAAGAGTGGAGCTAAATGTGTAGCGCTACGTGTTAAACCAAGTGACATTCAGCAATGTGTACCCAGCAAAATGTAACCAAAAGGTGTGACATAAGAAAATAGGGGGCTAAGGAAGGTACTCAGCAGGTGTGAACAAAAACGTGAAATCAGTCCACAAAGAGACCAAAATATACAACATTCAATGTGATATATTATCCATCATGTGTAAACATAAACGTGATGAAGATGTCATGAGATTACAAAGAACATCCCAATGTAAATCTTCAGGTGAGTGATGTAATTCAAATGCGCTCACCGGAACCGTTGGACCCGACTGTCATACGACAATGGATCAATCAAGCTTAAGGTATCTCAAACGGTTGTTCCACGGGGGTATCAACGAGAATCCAAAGGAAGATGGAGTTTACCACGTTGGCATCCAGGTGATATCAACCCGAGGTATGGCAGATGGATCCGATGTTCCTCAGCCGCAGGTTAATCTGGTATAGGTGACCCAACTGTATTGTAGGTAAGGCAATCATGGGGGTCTGCCAGACATCCAAGCACAACCTGGTGCGAGTAAGCAGCAACCCTGATTAGGGTAGTAAAAACCAACTCAAAAACGTATACCTAAACCAGAATAACCTGCGGCTGAGGAACATCGGATCCATCCGCCATACCTCGGGTTGATATCACCTGGATGCCAACGTGGTGGACTCCATCTTCCTTTGGATCCTCATTGATACCCCCGTGGAACAGCCGTTTGGGATACCTTAAGCTCGATTGATCCGTTGTCGTATGACAGTCAGGTCCAACGGTTCCGGTAAGCGCATTTGAATTACATCACTCACCTGAAGATTTACGTTGGGATGTTCTTTGTAATCTCATGACATCTTCATCACGTTTATGTTTACACATGATGGACAATATATCACATTGAATGTTGTATATTTTGGTCTCTTTGTGGACTGATTTCACGTTTTTGTTCACACCTGCTGAGTACCTTGCTTAGCCCCCCATTTTCTTTTTGGTTACATTTTGCTGGGTACACTTTGCCAAATGTCACTTGGTTTAACACGTAGCGCTACACATTTACCTCCACTGTTAGTGAAGAATAGACAATTTATTCATGTTCTTTAAAAAAAAGTTAATTTCTATGAAAAAACTTTGCAGGTAGACAAATTACAACAGAATCTGGCTGCGTAAAAGCAAAGGTGGGATGCACACATTTTCTATTCTGGCTAAATACTATTTCTAAAGATAGATTAGGCGAGTAATATGTTCAGCTGCTCCATAAAGATTAGATCAAAACAAGATCTGGACCTAAACAGTTTTATTTGGAGAGTGTAATTTCAAAATCTAAGGGCACATTCAGCACTTAATTTTTTTTTTTATTGAATAAGGCAGTAGTAGGTTGCCAAGTATGCAAATTCATAATACGGCAATGTTCTATGATTATTATGTAGCGCCCTACCCCAATTGTGGGGACGCTATTCTAAAATTTTAGGGTGTCTGAGCCAATAGTTGGGCTCAGACTGTCAATTTGTACAAATATTTCCTCTGTTCTGGTTGTGGTTTGCCTGATAGCAGTTTCCCTTATTGTCTGTAGGTGGCGTTACCACCTTGGGCACCTGGGAGAAAAAGAAACCCTGGACTGCCGCACTCTGTATAGACAGTTATTTATTCCAAAATTTCAGGTAAAAAATCCAAATTCAAAATAAATCCATAAATCCAAAACAACAAATGCAGATGGTGTGCATGCAGGGAAGGGTGGCTAACGCGTTTCACGTCACGAATTGACGCTTACTCATAGCTAGGGTGTGTGGGAATCAATAGAGGTATAAATGAAAAATAAAGTAACTTTACACCAATCAGTACTGAAAGAACACAGCTGACTGGGATAACCTTATGTTTGATTCCGGCACTCCCAAGAAAGGGAGAGGGGGGAAGGGAATAGCACTCTTTTGAAGACCATTCACAAAAATACAAAATTACAAAATGTGTATAAATTATAAACTAAACACTTAATGCTTAAACATAGACACACCAAAGTGTGTCTATATATTATTTAAAAGTGAATGAATATGACAGTGATAAGTATGAATGTCAATTAATTAAGTTCAAAAAATGAACGGAAAAATCTTTTTAAATGAAAAAATAAATGAAAAGTGAAAATGTGAAAATGTTTTTTGGAGATGGTGAGCCATAGATGTAAATATATTCATGTATGTGAAATAATTATTATGTGATATTCGTGTGAATTGAAATAATAATAATAGTAATTTACAAATACTCCAAAAAACCATAATGATGAATTAATTAATAAATAATAAAATTTGAATGCACAAAATGTGCACAATGCGTGCTACTGCCAAACAGACTGTGTGACAATTACATAGGGAAATGTGAAGAATGATACATATGAATAAATAAATGATAAGTGATCATGAAGGAGATATATGTGTGTGTATAAAGTGTAAAGAAATGTCCATATATGAATGTCTATAAATGTGCCATATAATATAATATAATCCACCTTGTAATGGGTCAATGGATATAATACAATATGCCATAGAACAAAATAAACATGGATAAATCAATAAAATTCAAATAAATATCATGTGTGAATATATGCATTTACCGGAGACACATGTCTCTCCTGTATGCACACATGAACCTTGGACTTTCAACTTTAAACATAAACATAAATAAGAAATGTGTAATAAATGAGTATAAGAATGTACAAAGATATGCACGATAATATACAATAAAATCATGCAAGGGGGGTACATGAAAATGTGTGTAAGGAAATTCGGATGTTCAGATCCATATAGGGAAATGGTATTGAACCACACACAATACTATCTAGCAGGATGACAATGCATCTTTGCATGGATGTACCCTCATCTCTGCGGTTTAAGATGTAAACCCAATATTCAAATAATAATAAAATCATGATATTAACCTTAATTGTCAAGGGAATCTGTTAAAATAGTGCGTATGCACATGTCAATCACCGCACTTATCCAAAATCAAAAATTAAATAATATATGAACATATAGAAGTGTGCATGGTGGCCGGGCATGTGCATAGACACTATGGTACCTAAGTACTGGAAGCCGATGCTCATAATCACGGAATGTATTAAGAACGGAATTACTATTAGTCCGAGGACTGATAGTTGATAATAGCTCGAAAATTGTCGTCGTGGTGTATGGGCATTTATAAAGAAACAAAAATGTAAAAAATATAAAAAAATATAATATCAAAAATTGAAAAAAATCAAAAGGATATTTTTATCCTATGTAGATATATTACATTAGAGTTACGTCCATACAAACACGGCGACAAATGATTGGAGTAATTGGCCATCATTGATTTGAAAAAATCAAAATAAAAAAGGTTTACAAATATGTGTTTACAAATATGTATACAAAGGTAGATGTAAACAGAGGTAGAACAGATACAATGATGCTTGGCCTCACAATGATTGATCTCCAAAAATCCTCTGGAGGACAAGAAACACCAATGATACTCATTAGAAAAAAGGGACAGGACACTGTGCAGACAGGCTCATGTTTCAAGTCTAACGCACCAAAGGACAGGATATGTACTAAATTTGCAAAATTCCAATGCAATAAAGCACATCCTTGCAAATTATGCTATAAATCTCAAAAAAAGGGGTCCTCTGTGCGAAAGTCTTGAAAACAAGTTATGGGAAAAAAAAAAAAAAAAAAAAAAAAAAAAAAAAAAAAAAACCCAACACTGGTACTCATTACAAAAAAAGGGGACAGGACACTGTGCAAACAGGCTCATGTTTCGAGTTGGAGAAAAAAAAAAAAAAAAAAAAAAAACCCAACACTGGTACTCATTACAAAAAAAGGGGACAGGACACTGTGCAAACAGGCTCATGTTTCGAGTTGGAGAAAAAAAAAAAAAAAAAAAAAAAAAAAAACACAACACTGGTAATCATTACAAAAAAAGGGGACAGGACACTGTGCAAACAGGCTCATGTTTCGAGTTGGAGAAAAAAAAAAAAAAAAAAAAAAAAAAAACACAACACTGGTACTCATTACAAAAAAAGGGGACAGGACACTGTGCAAACAGGCTCATGTTTCGAGTTGGAGAAAAAAAAAAAAAAAAAAAAAACCCAACACTGGTACTCATTACAAAAAAAGGGGACAGGACACTGTGCAAACAGGCTCATGTTTCGAGTTGGAGAAAAAAAAAAAAAAAAAAAAAAAAAACACAACACTGGTAATCATTACAAAAAAAGGGGACAGGACACTGTGCAAACAGGCTCATGTTTCGAGTTGGAGAAAAAAAAAATAAAAAAATATATATGCCCAAAGATGTGCATGTGTGGACCATGAAAAGTGCGAAATATGAATGCAATAATGCATAATTTCGCAACTGCAGTTATAAATTATGAAATAAATGACAAAAAAATGTTTTTTGTTCAAATTGTGAAGACAAGCAGTATAAGGAAAAACCAACACTAAATGAGAGGATCATTGTAACAATGAAGCAAGTTATCATGATAACTTATATGCTATCCATATGGGATGCATCTTCACAGATAATTTAATAAAAATGTGATACATCCCATTCATAATTTAACCCTGTGGGGCGTCTAGTGTCTAGTAGGAAGATCCACCGAACTTCTTGTCTGCATAGTGTATTAAATTTGTCCCCACCCCTAACGGGTCTGGTGATCCTTTCCACTCCCTGTATAGTGAGGCTGGAGGTGTTTTTATGATGAACCTCGTTCCAATGTCGTGCTACATTGGTCATGTGGTCCTTGTCAATATCGTAAAGATGATCGTATAACCGATCTTTGAGGCGTCTGGTAGTTCTCCCAATGTATTGTATGGAACACTGTGTACATGTGATGGCATATATGATGTAGCTAGTGTTACAATTGATGAAAGAATCGATCTTATGTGTTTTGCCAGTGGACATGGATGTAATAGTGTCACCTTTCTGTATGAATGGACAATAAACACAGTGTGTTCCCCCACATTTGAATGTCCCTTTAAATGATAACCAGTGTTTCGTGGTGTTCTTACTAGAAAAAAGGCTAGGAGATAGTAGGTTTCCAAGAGATGGTGCTCTTCTGGAAACCGTACGAATGCCCTTCTGTAATATTTTATCATATATAGGGTCATGTGTTAGTATAGGTAAATATTTCATGACTATACGTTTGACATTCTGGAATTCAGCACTATATGGGGTGGAAAACGTGGGGATACCGTTGTCGATATTGTTTTTCTTTTTATTTCTGGATCTATGTTTGCTTTTCCTTTTCTTTTTGTTAGTCTCTCTGATTCTGTCTCTGTCTTTATTTCTATCCTCTCCATGTGCGTGATCTGCTTTTTTAGACAACAAGGAATCACGGGATGTATTCCTGGCAATGGATAATCCCTTTTCTATAACAGGTGTGGGATATCCCCTTTCTTCAAATCTACTGGACATAGCTTTGGCTTCATTTTCAAAGTCAGCGTTTCTGCTGCACAATCTCCTTAGCCTCAGGAACTGTCCAATAGGGATGCTATTGATAGTATGTGTAGGATGACTGGAATCTGCTCTCAACAGCGTGTTCCCTGCATTAGGTTTTCTGTATAAACTGGAGAAAATAGCATTGTTTTCACCTGACAACTTAACGTCTAGAAATTCAATAGTGTTTTTGTTAAGTGTACCAGTGAAGCGTAGATTGAGTGTATTATCGTTCATGTATGCTAGCCATCTTTCTAGATCACATGATGGGTCATTCACTATAAACAAGAGATCGTCTATAAATCTACAAAAAAATAAAGTATCTCTGCGACGGGGACTATGAGGCCCAAAAATGCGCAGTCTTTCCCACCATCCCATGTAGAGATTGGCCAGGGATGGAGAGAACTTAGCTCCCATCGAGGCTCCGCACTTTTGGAGGTAATAGTCCCCGTCAAACATAAAAAAATTATGAGTAAGCAAATATTCCAAACATAAAATAATAAACTCCTGTAGAATAGGGGAAAATCGATCCGATCTCTGTAAAAAGTGAGAAACAGCCTGTAGACCCAAAGTATGGGGTATGGAGGAGTAAAGACTTGTGACATCACAAGTGATCCACTGACAGTTTTCATTCCATGTGATGTCATTCAGTTTGGTCAAAAGGTCATTGGTGTCACTAATGTACCCTGGTAAGTCCATAACCAAAGGTTGGAGTTGTTCATCCACCCATTGCCCTAAACGTTCATTTAAGGAATTGATTCCTGCTACAATCGGTCTGCCCGTAAGAGGTGTAAGGCCCTTATGCAGTTTTGGTAGGTGATGAAAGATGGGCATGACAGGGAAAGGTGGGATCAAAACGTCTTTTTCCTTTTCTGTGAAGACTCCTATTAGGACTGACCTATCCAATAACGCAGAGAGTTCTTTCTTGAAGGATTCTGTGGGGTCACCTCTAAGCTTATGATAAGTGGTAGTGTCCGACAATTGCCTTAAAGCCTCTTGTTTGTAGATAGTGGCATCTAGGACAACCACCACCCCGCCTTTATCTGAGTTCTTTATAACTATAGAGGGATCCTTTTGAAGTTTATCTAACGATATTTTTTCTTCAACAGACAAATTATCAAAACCCTTTTTGCTGGATGTTTTAGATATATTTTTAGCCAAAAGGGATAAATCCCTTTCTACTAATTTTTGGTATAAATCCATGTCCTTTCCTCTGGAATTTATCGGATAAAAGTCTGATTTAACCTTAAAATGAACTGGGTTATGACCTGGACCAAAAACATCCATATCTTCTCTGACTATATCTGATTCACCAGCAAGATCTGTCAAGTCCATCAAAGCACATACATCAATGAAATGATTAGAATAAGGTATACACTCACCCATGGTGGAGTCCTCTGTGGAAAAGCCTGGCGATGAAATATCTTGTTCAGAAAAGTAATGTTTTTGCAGTGTGAGAACTCTTGCTAATCTGTTGACATCTATGATGGTGTTGAAGAGGTTAAAGTGATTGGATGGACAAAAATTCAAGCCTTTTGACAATAATAGAATATCTGATTCGGTTAAAGGACATCCCGACAGATTCATTACATTCGATATTTCAGCTACTTGCGATCCCGTAGAGGGTAGCGATTTCCTCTGTTGTCTTCTGTGTTTCTTTCCGCCTCTCCTGGTTTTCTTGTTTTTTTGTTGTTTTTCTTCTTGTTTTTCTTGCTGTGATTCTGACCGTGAGGGTTTAAAGGAATCGCTACCCTCTACGGGATCGCAAGTAGCTGAAATATCGAATGTAATGAATCTGTCGGGATGTCCTTTAACCGAATCAGATATTCTATTATTGTCAAAAGGCTTGAATTTTTGTCCATCCAATCACTTTAACCTCTTCAACACCATCATAGATGTCAACAGATTAGCAAGAGTTCTCACACTGCAAAAACATTACTTTTCTGAACAAGATATTTCATCGCCAGGCTTTTCCACAGAGGACTCCACCATGGGTGAGTGTATACCTTATTCTAATCATTTCATTGATGTATGTGCTTTGATGGACTTGACAGATCTTGCTGGTGAATCAGATATAGTCAGAGAAGATATGGATGTTTTTGGTCCAGGTCATAACCCAGTTCATTTTAAGGTTAAATCAGACTTTTATCCGATAAATTCCAGAGGAAAGGACATGGATTTATACCAAAAATTAGTAGAAAGGGATTTATCCCTTTTGGCTAAAAATATATCTAAAACATCCAGCAAAAAGGGTTTTGATAATTTGTCTGTTGAAGAAAAAATATCGTTAGATAAACTTCAAAAGGATCCCTCTATAGTTATAAAGAACTCAGATAAAGGCGGGGTGGTGGTTGTCCTAGATGCCACTATCTACAAACAAGAGGCTTTAAGGCAATTGTCGGACACTACCACTTATCATAAGCTTAGAGGTGACCCCACAGAATCCTTCAAGAAAGAACTCTCTGCGTTATTGGATAGGTCAGTCCTAATAGGAGTCTTCACAGAAAAGGAAAAAGAAGTTTTGATCCCACCTTTCCCTGTCATGCCCATCTTTCATCACCTACCAAAACTGCATAAGGGCCTTACACCTCTTACGGGCAGACCGATTGTAGCAGGAATCAATTCCTTAAATGAACGTTTAGGGCAATGGGTGGATGAACAACTCCAACCTTTGGTTATGGACTTACCAGGGTACATTAGTGACACCAATGACCTTTTGACCAAACTGAATGACATCACATGGAATGAAAACTGTCAGTGGATCACTTGTGATGTCACAAGTCTTTACTCCTCCATACCCCATACTTTGGGTCTACAGGCTGTTTCTCACTTTTTACAGAGATCGGATCGATTTTCCCCTATTCTACAGGAGTTTATTATTTTATGTTTGGAATATTTGCTTACTCATAATTTTTTTATGTTTGACGGGGACTATTACCTCCAAAAGTGCGGAGCCTCGATGGGAGCTAAGTTCTCTCCATCCCTGGCCAATCTCTACATGGGATGGTGGGAAAGACTGCGCATTTTTGGGCCTCATAGTCCCCGTCGCAGAGATACTTTATTTTTTTGTAGATTTATAGACGATCTCTTGTTTATAGTGAATGACCCATCATGTGATCTAGAAAGATGGCTAGCATACATGAACGATAATACACTCAATCTACGCTTCACTGGTACACTTAACAAAAACACTATTGAATTTCTAGACGTTAAGTTGTCAGGTGAAAACAATGCTATTTTCTCCAGTTTATACAGAAAACCTAATGCAGGGAACACGCTGTTGAGAGCAGATTCCAGTCATCCTACACATACTATCAATAGCATCCCTATTGGACAGTTCCTGAGGCTAAGGAGATTGTGCAGCAGAAACGCTGACTTTGAAAATGAAGCCAAAGCTATGTCCAGTAGATTTGAAGAAAGGGGATATCCCACACCTGTTATAGAAAAGGGATTATCCATTGCCAGGAATACATCCCGTGATTCCTTGTTGTCTAAAAAAGCAGATCACGCACATGGAGAGGATAGAAATAAAGACAGAGACAGAATCAGAGAGACTAACAAAAAGAAAAGGAAAAGCAAACATAGATCCAGAAATAAAAAGAAAAACAATATCGACAACGGTATCCCCACGTTTTCCACCCCATATAGTGCTGAATTCCAGAATGTCAAACGTATAGTCATGAAATATTTACCTATACTAACACATGACCCTATATATGATAAAATATTACAGAAGGGCATTCGTACGGTTTCCAGAAGAGCACCATCTCTTGGAAACCTACTATCTCCTAGCCTTTTTTCTAGTAAGAACACCACGAAACACTGGTTATCATTTAAAGGGACATTCAAATGTGGGGGAACACACTGTGTTTATTGTCCATTCATACAGAAAGGTGACACTATTACATCCATGTCCACTGGCAAAACACATAAGATCGATTCTTTCATCAATTGTAACACTAGCTACATCATATATGCCATCACATGTACACAGTGTTCCATACAATACATTGGGAGAACTACCAGACGCCTCAAAGATCGGTTATACGATCATCTTTACGATATTGACAAGGACCACATGACCAATGTAGCACGACATTGGAACGAGGTTCATCATAAAAACACCTCCAGCCTCACTATACAGGGAGTGGAAAGGATCACCAGACCCGTTAGGGGTGGGGACAAATTTAATACACTATGCAGACAAGAAGTTCGGTGGATCTTCCTACTAGACACTAGACGCCCCACAGGGTTAAATTATGAATGGGATGTATCACATTTTTATTAAATTATCTGTGAAGATGCATCCCATATGGATAGCATATAAGTTATCATGATAACTTGCTTCATTGTTACAATGATCCTCTCATTTAGTGTTGGTTTTTCCTTATACTGCTTGTCTTCACAATTTGAACAAAAAACATTTTTTTGTCATTTATTTCATAATTTATAACTGCAGTTGCGAAATTATGCATTATTGCATTCATATTTCGCACTTTTCATGGTCCACACATGCACATCTTTGGGCATATATATTTTTTTTATTTTTTTTTTCTCCAACTCGAAACATGAGCCTGTTTGCACAGTGTCCTGTCCCCTTTTTTTGTAATGATTACCAGTGTTGTGTTTTTTTTTTTTTTTTTTTTTTTTTTTTTTTTTTCTCCAACTCGAAACATGAGCCTGTTTGCACAGTGTCCTGTCCCCTTTTTTTGTAATGAGTACCAGTGTTGGGTTTTTTTTTTTTTTTTTTTTTTTTTTTTTTTTCTCCAACTCGAAACATGAGCCTGTTTGCACAGTGTCCTGTCCCCTTTTTTTGTAATGAGTACCAGTGTTGTGTTTTTTTTTTTTTTTTTTTTTTTTTTTTTTTCTCCAACTCGAAACATGAGCCTGTTTGCACAGTGTCCTGTCCCCTTTTTTTGTAATGATTACCAGTGTTGTGTTTTTTTTTTTTTTTCTCCAACTCGAAACATGAGCCTGTTTGCACAGTGTCCTGTCCCCTTTTTTTGTAATGAGTACCAGTGTTGGGTTTTTTTTTTTTTTTTTTTTTTTTTTTTTTTTTTCTCCAACTCGAAACATGAGCCTGTTTGCACAGTGTCCTGTCCCCTTTTTTTGTAATGAGTACCAGTGTTGGGTTTTTTTTTTTTTTTTTTTTTTTTTTTTTTTTTTTTTTTTTTTTTCTCCAACTCGAAACATGAGCCTGTTTGCACAGTGTCCTGTCCCCTTTTTTTGTAATGAGTACCAGTGTTGTGTGTTTTTTTTTTTTTTTTTTTTTTTTTTTTTTTTTTTTTTCCCATAACTTGTTTTCAAGACTTTCGCACAGAGGACCCCTTTTTTTGAGATTTATAGCATAATTTGCAAGGATGTGCTTTATTGCATTGGAATTTTGCAAATTTAGTACATATCCTGTCCTTTGGTGCGTTAGACTTGAAACATGAGCCTGTCTGCACAGTGTCCTGTCCCTTTTTTCTAATGAGTATCATTGGTGTTTCTTGTCCTCCAGAGGATTTTTGGAGATCAATCATTGTGAGGCCAAGCATCATTGTATCTGTTCTACCTCTGTTTACATCTACCTTTGTATACATATTTGTAAACACATATTTGTAAACCTTTTTTATTTTGATTTTTTCAAATCAATGATGGCCAATTACTCCAATCATTTGTCGCCGTGTTTGTATGGACGTAACTCTAATGTAATATATCTACATAGGATAAAAATATCCTTTTGATTTTTTTCAATTTTTGATATTATATTTTTTTATATTTTTTACATTTTTGTTTCTTTATAAATGCCCATACACCACGACGACAATTTTCGAGCTATTATCAACTATCAGTCCTCGGACTAATAGTAATTCCGTTCTTAATACATTCCGTGATTATGAGCATCGGCTTCCAGTACTTAGGTACCATAGTGTCTATGCACATGCCCGGCCACCATGCACACTTCTATATGTTCATATATTATTTAATTTTTGATTTTGGATAAGTGCGGTGATTGACATGTGCATACGCACTATTTTAACAGATTCCCTTGACAATTAAGGTTAATATCATGATTTTATTATTATTTGAATATTGGGTTTACATCTTAAACCGCAGAGATGAGGGTACATCCATGCAAAGATGCATTGTCATCCTGCTAGATAGTATTGTGTGTGGTTCAATACCATTTCCCTATATGGATCTGAACATCCGAATTTCCTTACACACATTTTCATGTACCCCCCTTGCATGATTTTATTGTATATTATCGTGCATATCTTTGTACATTCTTATACTCATTTATTACACATTTCTTATTTATGTTTATGTTTAAAGTTGAAAGTCCAAGGTTCATGTGTGCATACAGGAGAGACATGTGTCTCCGGTAAATGCATATATTCACACATGATATTTATTTGAATTTTATTGATTTATCCATGTTTATTTTGTTCTATGGCATATTGTATTATATCCATTGACCCATTACAAGGTGGATTATATTATATTATATGGCACATTTATAGACATTCATATATGGACATTTCTTTACACTTTATACACACACATATATCTCCTTCATGATCACTTATCATTTATTTATTCATATTTATCATTCTTCACATTTCCCTATGTAATTGTCACACAGTCTGTTTGGCAGTAGCACGCATTGTGCACATTTTGTGCATTCAAATTTTATTATTTATTAATTAATTCATCATTATGGTTTTTTGGAGTATTTGTAAATTACTATTATTATTATTTCAATTCACACGAATATCACATAATAATTATTTCACATACATGAATATATTTACATCTATGGCTCACCATCTCCAAAAAACATTTTCACATTTTCACTTTTCATTTATTTTTTCATTTAAAAAGATTTTTCCGTTCATTTTTTGAACTTAATTAATTGACATTCATACTTATCACTGTCATATTCATTCACTTTTAAATAATATATAGACACACTTTGGTGTGTCTATGTTTAAGCATTAAGTGTTTAGTTTATAATTTATACACATTTTGTAATTTTGTATTTTTGTGAATGGTCTTCAAAAGAGTGCTATTCCCTTCCCCCCTCTCCCTTTCTTGGGAGTGCCGGAATCAAACATAAGGTTATCCCAGTCAGCTGTGTTCTTTCAGTACTGATTGGTGTAAAGTTACTTTATTTTTCATTTATACCTCTATTGATTCCCACACACCCTAGCTATGAGTAAGCGTCAATTCGTGACGTGAAACGCGTTAGCCACCCTTCCCTGCATGCACACCATCTGCATTTGTTGTTTTGGATTTATGGATTTATTTTGAATTTGGATTTTTTACCTGAAATTTTGGAATAAATAACTGTCTATACAGAGTGCGGCAGTCCAGGGTTTCTTTTTCTCCCATGCATCAGTGCAGAGCCAGCACCTGTGTGAGTGACCGGGCGGAAGCAGCTATTTGGTGAATTCTCAAGCTTTTGAGCGGTACGTTTTTCCTTTCCACCTTGGGCACCTGTGGGAACACAGGCAAACCATGGTGCATTGAGTGACCCTTCTCGGCAGCGGTGCAGTGGGAGTAGTCGACCCGCTGTGCCTGCTGGGAGAGGATACTTAAGGGGCAGACGCCATTGTCCGGGGTCGTTCGCCTCGTGGCCCTCCTGGTGCGAGGTATGTGTGTGTGATTCTGGTCTCGGGGCCACATTGGCCCGAGGCTACATCGCTTTCGAGTAGACCCGGCTATGCTGGCTGGGGCCTACATCTTAAGAGGGGATCCTAAGCTGTCCATCCACAAAGGGGAGGAAGCTGCCTTGATGAAGGAAACCGGGGGAGGACCTGCCCTGGAGGAGACTGGCAAAACGCTGATGTCTCGGGTGAGGCCTGGTGACCTTGTTGAGGAGGGATCCAATCTACTAAAAGCCCTGCAGTTCACCGGATTGGCTTAAAGGCTCTCTTACTGTACGGCTGGAAGTTTGGGACTTTAAAATCCTGTGGCAGAGGATTCCTGGACTATCCATTCAACTATCTCTAAAGAAGGTCTGTGGCAGAGACCGACTTCATCTTGAGCAGTCTGTGGCAGAGGCTGTCTGGTTACTGGTTCGTGCATCATTCCGGCTTCTAGGCCATGTGAGAGGGGACTATCCGTGTGAGCAATACCCACTCTACTGAAAGAGGGGTGAATGATTGATAAGAACTTTGAACTGATTTGTGTATTCTGTACCGTGTTCCTGAACCTTCCCCTACTCTTCTCCTACCTTCTACTTTCTCTCAAGTTTTACTGCAGAAGAAAATAATAAAGCCTGAGGCCTCGTACACACGAACGAGTTTCTCATGTTCGTGTGTATGGTTTCTCGTCAAGAAAAGCGACAAGAATCTCGACGAGAAAATAGAGATCCTGCTCTCTATTTTCTCGTCGAGATTCTCGTCAGCCTGTTTCTCGACGAGAAAATTGTGTGTGTGTACACTTACCTTTTCGCCGGGAAGCCCGCGCATGCTCGAAATGACTTTGACGCATGCGCGGTAGCTTCCTAGGCATAGATAGGGTATACCAAGATGACGGCGACGGCATCGAATGTGACGAGCGCATGGTCGTCGTAGTCGATGACGTCACCGCGTACGCTCCATTCAAAGAACCGCGGGTTCTTTGAATCGAGCGTGTGTACACTCGGCCGGGACAATTTTCTTGTCCAAGAATCTCGTCAAAAAAAACTACATGTTTTTTTCGATGAGAATCTCGGCCGTGTGTACGAGGCCTTACTGTTGAAGGTTTTACTTTTGTGTGGACATTGCAATTAATATAGACTTTCCTACCCTGACAATGAAGCTAAAGTGGTAACGTGCAAACCCAAAAACAAACCAGCAGCACCTACGGGGGTAGTGCTACAATTATTATCAGTAAAACTTATGTATTATATTTGATAAGTGCTTCGGAACTGTTTGTTTTCTCTTTTTAGCAAAGTTAGCTGCTACAAACAAAATCATGTTTGTATATGGGTTCCTTACCAGAGTGTCTCAAAAACCCTGAAAGCTGAAAAAATGTTTTTTAACTATTTTGCATCCCAGGAAAACCAAAAAATCAAATACTTATGCCGCGTACACACGACCGCTTTTCTCGACGAGAAAAACTGCATTTTTTTTTTCGCCGAGAAAAACGATCGTCTGAAGTTTTACTGCAGAAGAAAAGAATAAAAATGCTGGAAAAAACGATGAGAAAATTTAGAACATGTTCTAATTTTACTCGTCGTTTTTTATGCCGTTTTTCTCAACGAGAAAAACGACATAAAAAACGACGAGTAAAATTAGAACATGTTCTAAATTTTCTCATCGTTTTTTCCAGCATTTTTTTCCGCGGCAGTTTTCCCATAGGGAGACACTGCCGCGGAGCCCACAGACGGTCGTTTTTCTCGTCAAGAGAAAAAATGACGGGAAAAACGACCGTGTGTAGGGAACCAAGCGGTTCCCTCGTTTTTCCTGTCATTATTCACGGCGGTTTTTTAACCGCCGTGAATAATGATCGTGTGTACGCGGCATCAGAACTTAATACTTAGTCCTCCACAATGTGATACACTCCTGCTCTACACCACTACAAAACAAGTGGCTGGGATACAATGAACACATCCATTTAGCAGAGAAACTAATGAGCATGGAGTTTGTGAAAAAAATAAAATAATAAAGAACTGAGGTAAATCCATAATTGGAAAAAAAAAATTGTGTTATGATGTATATATAAAAGAAAGGCTGGCATCTGCACTCACAATATAAGAGCATTGTATTGGTGCTACTCAAACAAGAAAAAAGCAAAGATGCCTGGACATTAGCAGGTCTTGCAACAGAAACAAACTGTACATCAAGATTCTTTAATCGAGGCTAACAGAATTGTGCTGTTCCTGCTTTACTGTCCCTTCTCACAACTCAAGTCTGTGAGTGGCTGACCGATTGAAAACAGTTTTCGTGTGGCTGATGTCCACAGTTATTAAAACAGAACTTCTGCCTCTGGTACCTGTTAGTAAACTGTGTCACCCTTTCATTTTTATCTCCTGTCTCTCTCACTGTTTCTATATACTGTATTTATTGGCGTATAACACTCACTTTTTTACCCTGAAAATAGAGGGTAAACTGTGCCTGCGTGGTTTACGCAGGGGGCCGTTGAAAGTTTTTTTCCTGAAACTTCCCTCTTAAAGTTAGGGTGCGTGTGATAAATACGGTAGTTTCTTTGAGGGGAATAGTAGCCAGCATAGACAGGTCACTGACTGCTGCTGTGTTCTATGTTGTGCACACAGTTTCCATCGAGCCAGTTTCATCTGAATAAGAAATAATTAACTACAGAACCTCCATGTGCACACTGAATCATGGGACTCAAGTATTCCTATGCAAAAGCTGGAGCGCTGCTCAGACTAGTGTCTTATGTTATGTAGTGTTATCTATATTTCAAATACGTGACACACAGGGGGAGAGTTACTAAAGCTAGTGCAAATAGCATAACCAATCGGCTTCCAGGTTTTATTAAGCCTTAAGGGTGTTTCCAATGGGCTTCCAGGTTTTATTAAGCCTTAAGGGTGTTTCCACTAGTGCGACCCCAAAGTCACGCGATTTACAGTGCGACTTTGCAATGCGATGTTTGATGCAATGTCATGCGACTGGTGAGAACCATGGGAGAACAAGTCGCACCAAAGTCGGAACAAAGTAGTACAAAAACTTTTGGAGTCGCTGCGACTTGAGTCGCACCAATTAGAACAGGGACCATTGAAATGCATGGATTTTGACTTGTCATGTGACTTCACATGTGTCAAGTCGCACAACAACTTGCAGTAGTGGAAACAGAGCCTAATGCCCCGTACACACAGTCGGGATTTCCAATGACAAAAAGTCCGTTGGAAATTCCGACGGGAAAATAGAGAACCTGCTCTCTATCTAAAGCTGTCGGAATTCCGGACAGAAAAAGTCAGATGGAGCATACACATACAAAAAATTAATAGTGCAGCGCTCATGTATAACCTATTAGCTAAAAATTGATAAGCAATACATAAATGTCCAATTGATGTATTGCAACGTGCAAAAAGTTCATAGACTTGAATTCAAAACCAAATGGCAGAAAAGGAAGAAATATTGCAACATAGAGAAGATTCCTCAAGGTGATTCAAAGTGCTTGTAGATGACATCAATAGTGAGTCCTTATAGTGTTCCCATCACGATATATAAAGGCCGCTCACCTCAAAGCATGGGTCTCATACACATGGTCGGAATTCCCATCCAAAAGCTCCCATCTGACTTTTTCTGTCGGGAATTCCGACCGTGTGTACGCGGAATAACTGAACAAGCTGAAGTTAGAAGCTGATTGACTACCATGCACAGATGCACTAAATTCTGTGTTCACCAGTTTTAATAAATCTCGCCCAATGTATCTGCTTTACTATTTTTACTGTTCGCATTTTGTAAAAGGTGTGTATTAGCTTAGGGAGGTATATTGTTGGCAAAATATCAATCACAGTGGGCTTTACTGCAGTGATGTTCTTATCCTACCTGACACGCACCATCAACCAGTGCACAGCAGAATGAAAAAGAAGCATGTATGGTTCTGTAAAAACCTCAATATGCAAGGGGAAGAATACAAATACAGGTTGCTTCAAATTGGAGTTCTGTTTTACGTAGAAGGAATTAAGGTTAAGTACGGTAAATACATTTTTAGGACATAAGTGCTATCTTTTGATGATATTGTCTTTAAAAAAAAAATGTTATGCAATCCATAGATAAAAAAACATAACGAAACTAAACAAACACACATTTTTTCTACTGTGTTACTTACAATTCCTGTAAATGACAACTCCTTTATCAGACATACAGTGCCTTAAAAAAGTATTCATATCCTTTGAAATTGTGTCATGTTACAACCAAAAACGTCAATTCATTTTATTGGGATTTTAGGTGATAGACCAACACAAAGTGGCACATAATTGTGAAGTGGAAGGAAAATGATAAATGGTTTTTCAAATTTTTTACAAATAAATATATCTGAAAAGTGTGGCATACATTTGTATTCAGCCCCCTTTACTCTGATACCCCTAACTAAAATCTAGTGGAACCAATTGCCTTCGGAAGTCACCTAATTAGTAAATAGAGTCCACCTGTGTGTAATTTAATCTCAGTATAAATACAGCTGTTCTGTGGAGTCCTTAGAGGTTTGTTAGAGAACCTTAGTGAACAAACAGCATTATGAAGGCTAAGGAACACACCAGACAGGTGAGGGATAAAGTTGTGGAGAAGTTTAAAGCAGGGTTAGGTTATAAAAAAATATCTAAAGCTTTGAACATCTCATGGAGCACTGTTCAATCCATAATTCGAAAATGAAAAGAGTATGGCACAACTGCAAACCTACCAATACATGGCCCTTCACCTAAACTGACAGGCCGGGCAAGGAGAGCAATAATCAGAAGCAGCCACGAGGCCTATGGTAACTCTGGAGGAGCTGCAGAGATCCACAGCTCAGGTGGGAGTATCTGTCTACAGGACAATTATTAGTCATGCACTCCACAAATCTGGCCTTTATGGAAGAGTGGCAAGAAGAAAGCCATTGTTGAAAGAAAGCCATAAGAAGCCTAGTTTTCAGTTTGCGAGAAGCCATGTGGGGACACAGTAAACATGTAAAAGAAGGTGTTCTGGTCAGATGAGACCAAAATTTAACTTTTTGACCTAAAAGCAAAACGCTATGTGTGGCAGATAACTAATACTGCACATCACCCTGAACACACCATCCCCACCGTGAATGCACTGATCAATGTAAAAATGTCACTGGCAAGGGAAGGGGTTAACACTAGGGGGCGCTCAAGAGGTTAAGTGTGTTCCCTGGGTGTGTTCTAACTGTAGGGTGGAAGTGCTTACTGCAACATGACAGAGATCACTTTTTCCGATCACTGGGAACAGTAGATCTCTGTCATGTCATCTGGCAGAACGGGGAATCGCCTTGTTTAAATAGGCAGTTCCCCTTTCTGCCTCTCGTCACCGCGATTGCGGGTTCCCAATGGACATCGTGTCATCCTCCTTGCACGGACCGACGCAACAATAATTAGTAGTACTTGGTTGAGCCCCTAAAGCAGCCGGCAGAGACCGGCGAAACGGTCAGGCTATCTCATTACCCACCTCCTGCTTTTGGCTTCTTGGTTATTGTATTGACACCTAAGGACTGGCAAATCCCTGCTAGACAAGATCGTTCCCTTCACTCAGTGGCAAAGCTAGATATTCTTTCACCCAGGGTAAAGACTCAGTTCCCCCCCCCCCCATAGTGGGACAAGGTCACTCAGTGCCCAGGGCGGGGGTTGGTTGGGAAAGTAGGGTGTGGGATGGAGTGCACCAAAACATGTAGCAGTTTATCTCTCAGTAAAATATGGGGTAACAGTGACAGAAAATATTGAGGCCTGTGTGCAGGAACATAAGTTGGACCCTCCTGAGCAAGAACAAGAAAGTGTGGTGTGTGCAGCGGTAAAAATTGGGTGTGTTTATTGTGCTGAGTATTGGTTAAAATAGAAGCAGAGTGCAGGGGTCCAGTAGTAAGTGCAGACTTCAGAGGTCAATGGTAAGTGGTACAAATTTCAGAGGTCAGTATTAAGTGATGAAGAGTTCAGAGGTCAGTAATAAGTGGTGCACAGTTCAAAGGTCAGAGATGTTAGTGCCATCTTAATAGCACAATGGGCCCCATGGCAAAAAAATGCACTGGGTCTCCTACAAGGGACATGGTGACCTGTGAGGCACATAGTGGTTGTGGCTAAATTATGCTACCATTTTAGATGTGGATTTTAAGTATGATTAGAAAGTTTAGTCTTATTTTTTACATTATTTTAAAAATAACTTTTTACATTTTTTTTTTTACAACGTTGTTGGGAGGTCTTTAGGAAGATATCAAGGGTTTAAACAGACCCCTGAAGCCTCACTTTTGAGGCAGTGAAAGGGACTGAGGACAGAGGATTCCCGTTAGGAATGAGTAGCAGCAGGCCCCCCCACCCACCCCAGCCTCCCCTAATACTTACCTGAGCCCCCACTCGATCCAGCGATGTCCACAAGAGCCTTTGCTCTCCGGGGACTCTAACTCATGATTTCCTTATGGCAGCAGCGGGAGCCATTGGCTCTGGCGGCTGTCAATCACAGCCAGTTAGCCAATCAGGAGATGGAGGGGATGGGGCCGAGCCATGGCACCGTGTTTGAATAGACACACAGAGCCACAGCTTGGAAGCATAGCTTCTTGCTGCTGGGGCTTCCGGAAGGAGGGAGGAGCCAGGAGCACCAGTGGAGGACCTGAGAAGCGGAGGATCTGGGCTGTTCTGTGCGAAACCATTACAAAGAGCAGGTAAGTATAACATGCTTGTTATTTTAGAAAAAAAAAGCATGCTTTGGTATTACTTTTATTTGTCCCATGCATACAGTCAGTGCTGTGTCTCGGCCTAGGCCGACAGGGCCCAGGCCTAGGGTGGCACTTTAAGGGGGGGCAAGAAAGCGGCCCCCCTGCACGAAAAAAGCCCCCCACTGAGTCCCGATGGCCGCACAAAGCTGCGGTCTCTGCTCAGGTTGGGGGGGGCGGTCCCCGCTCAGCTGGGCTCAACTATGCTCGAGCAGAGGGGCGGCCTCAGCTCACCTTGGCTGTGCTGGGCTGTGCTCAGGCGGGGGGCGGTCCCCGCTCATCTGGGCTCGAGCAGAGGGGCGGTCTCAGCTCACCTCTCTTTCCCTCAGCTTGGGCAGGGGGCAGACTCCACTCAGCTCACCTCAGCTGTGCTCAGCTATGCTCGGGCAGGCGGTCTTGACAAATGTCAGCTTGGCTGGGCTCAGCGGAAGGGACGGTCACAGTGATGTATGATGTAAGTAATGATAACCGGCAAATGTATTAGAAGAAGGATGCTGACCATGTCCGCAGCTCCTGACCATATCCACAGCCCCTGACCATGTCCGCAGCCCCTGACCATGTCTGCAGCCCCTGACCATGTCCGCAGTCTCTGATCATGTCCCCAGCCTCTAACCATCTCATGTATCATGTCTGCAGTCTCTGATGATGTCTGCAGTCTCTGACCATCTCCTGTATCATGCCCACAGTCTCTGACCTTCTCCTGTATCATGGCCGCAGTCTCTGACCGTCTCCCGTTTCATGTCTGCAGTCTTTGACCAGCTCCCATAGTATGTCTGCAGTCTCTGACCAGCCCCTTTAGTATGTCTGCAGTCTCTGACCAATTCCTGGGGTGGAGCTCTAATAAGAAGAGGTGGATCCTAAAGAGGAAGGGGTGGAATTTACAGATAAAGTGGTGAGTCTTAAACAGGAAGGGGTTTGGCAAATTCAGATAGGGGACACCCATTTTTAGTTTTGCGTAGGGCAGCACAAAACCAAAATACACCACTGCCTACAGTCCTGAGATCAGGGTGGTAAAACTGCCTGCTTTTACCAGCCTCATTTAGACTTGTGTTTGTGGGGGAGATAAAAACAGGTGGTTGGGACATGATTTTACCAACTCCAACCCCCTTCCCAGAGGCACATTCAGTGAGCAGTACTGCCTGTTGCATTCAACTTATCCACATGTGGATTAAAGAGCTGCAGAGAATGTGCTAGGCTGCAGGGCAGTTGGCAGGGATAAAACGTGAGCTGGGATAGAAAGAGTGTGTGACAGAAGGATGTGTAGAGTAGTGTGGAATGCCCAGAGCTGAACCTGGAGGCTGCAGCGATGTTTGTTGTACAGATTTATGGAGGGGAGAACAGATAGCAGAAGAAAAGGACAAAGTAATCAGTGGAGGGTAGGGGTGTGAGGAGGAGGATCGGGTCTGTGTAAAAGTGTCAGACTTACTGTGTAGACAGTAGACATGTGCACACTGAAATATTTTGTTTCGGAATTTCGTTTTCGTCCGAAAAATAAATTTATTTTGTTACTCCCGCAATTCGTTTTTATTTATTTTGTTTTTCGACCGCAGGTTCGATATACACAGATTGTTATTGTCAGCGTCATGTCGAATCTCCTATGTATATCGAACTGTTGTCGCAACGAAAATGAAAATAAAGCATTTGTTTATGTCGGATCTTTGGGATTTCGGATTCTGCGCTTTCGTTATCGTTTAACGAAAATACCCGAAATTGGGACGAAAATGCATTCGGACGAAAACTAATGCACATGTCTAGTAGACAGTGGGAGAAGAAACTAAGAAGGTGGAGTGAGTGTGACCCATGAAGGAGAGCAATCTCCATGATGAAGGAGAGGGATTGTGTTCCAATCAGTAGAGGAGATATAGCAGAGTTGGAGCAGCTGGAGAAGTTGGATGACCTTGTGCAGTGGAAGAAATTACCTGCATCCCAACAGCCGAGCTCCCCTAAAGCATGTGAGAGGCAGAGTGTATATAACTCCATCAGGGACTGACAGGTGCCGAACTTTACAATAAGTGTCAGAAAATGTGGATGCATGATCCCTCCACAGACCAACTGCACTATAAAGTCCCTGACAATCGGCTAGAGCTGCTATTGTTCACGGTATGATTTGAGGAAAACTTTAATTCAGCTTGTGACATGGTGGTTGCCGATTAGGGGTGCAAGCCGAATGTCTTTGGGGATGCCTAAGCAGACCCCATGCACCCCAGACTGGCAGCTCCCCTCTCTATGCAGCACCGGGGGCACGTGACCCTCCTGCCCCCCCCCCCTAGTTTCGGCCCTGCCTTCACTGAGGGATAGCAGTGCCTTGTGGGATCCGATAAAGATATTTACATTTCTTTGGATGGTGAACTGTTTCATTGCTGTGCATATCCACTCTGGATTACAAATGGTCCTATAGGACCGGATTTGAAACCTTATTGTACTATGTGACTTTGTTTGTGGATCAACTTTACAGTACGAGGGAGGCTGTTCAGGATATGGGACACTTTGCAGCTGATTATATGGTTACATCCACTCAACAATATACAACCTAGATCCTGATCATTACACCTCCTCTGGACTACTGTTACAATTTCCATTACATCCAGCTACTCTATCCTCCATTTGTGTTCTCTCTAGTCTGGACCATATGCACCATTTTTTCAAGTACTCTTGGGAACTTTAGACTCTGTACTACGTACAGCCATCCCAACCCTAAGGATCTCACATGAACAAATTGTGTTTGCAGGGATATTAGCCATATACTGTGGTGCCCTATATACCTAATATTTTTCCATCCAGGCCATGTGAGCAATGGGGTATAACCTTACATTTATACATACATCCTTGATGATTGCAATTGTGGACTTTAACATGCTTGCAGGAGGTGGTCATGGTGTTTTATTAGTATGTATGTTAATGTCATGCCACAGATTTTAATGTTGGTTTTTTTCTAATTGCTTAACATCAATAAAATATTTGTATTTTCTGGTATGTACAGTGAGTTGTGCCAATTAGTTCATTGCATGGGATGGTTGAGCTCAATCAGGTTTTTTATTTTTGAGTTATAGTCATGGTCTTTACCAAGAGATCCCATCCCCCTTCTCTCCCCCACTTTCTCACTTGGAGAATAAATACTATGGCAACCTTACCACTGCATTTTGAATGAGGCAGCACCTTGAGGGCCCTTCACCTTTAGTGTTTAATTTAAGTAGTATTTCACCAATAATTTAACATACCTCCACTACCAATTTAACCCATCCCATTCCTATTTTTTAAATGCCACAAAACATGTTACTTTTTTTTTGCTCCAATCGTTTTTATTACAATTTTAAATCATCATACAGAAGTTTATGCTCAAATAGTCATCATAAAATTGCACTTTGCAATTTGCCTGCACCAATGAGGTGTTGAGTATGCCTTTGTGCACCATGGTTGACCATTTCGTCCACACCTCCTCCTCAACTATCTCCCCTAGGTCCGATTTCCATGCTGTTTGGTAGGAAGGTTTGTTACCCTGATTGTCGAACAGGGTATATAACTCCATAATCCCTCCCCTCGTACACACCTGTTCTCAAACAGGGTCCTAGAGGTTATATCTACCTCATTTCTCATTAAGGTTTGTAGGAAGTGGATAATTTGGCATAGACGATATGTCTCCGTAGGCTGCATTTGTAAAGTTTCCTTTAAGTAGATGAGCTTTCTTAATCCCTTATGATCTATAAAGTGAACAATTCTGTAAAGTCCTGTGTTGACCCACCAGGTGAATTGGGTACTCTGGAGGAAATGAGGATTGTTGAAAAGTGGGGCTACTGGCGATTGGGGAGATTAAGGGGTACAATTAACATGTTACCTTTTTGTTAGTTTAGCAAATTAATCTACAAGTAGGGATGAGCCGAACACCCCCCTGTTCGGTTCGCACCAGAACCTGCGAACAGACAGAAAGTTTGCGCGAACTTTAGAACCCTATTTAATACAATGGACTTGAACGTTCAAAATCAAAAGTGCTAACTATAAAGGCTAATATACAAGTTATTGTCATAAAAAGTGTTTGGGGACCCGGGTCCTGCCCCAGGGGACATGTATCAATGCAAAAAAAAGTTTTAAAAATGTCAGTTTTTTTCGGGAGCAGTGATTTTAATAATGCTTAAAGTGAAACAATAAAAGTGAAATATTCCTTTACATTTCGTACCTAGGGTGTGTATATAGTATGCCTGTAAAGTCGCACTTGTTTCCCATGCTTAGAACTGTCTCTGCAGAAAGTGTAATTTCTGAAGGAAAAAAAGTAATTTAAAACTCACTCGCGGCTATAATGAATTGTCGGCTCCCGGCAATACATAGAAAAGTCATTGGTAAAAAAAATAAAAAATGCGTGGGGGTCCCCCCAAATTCAATTACCAGGCCCTTCAGGTCTGGTATGGATATTAAGGGGAACCCTGCCGCAAATTAAAAAAAAAATGTGTGGGGTTCCCCCAAACATCCATACCAGGCCCTTCAGGTCTGGTATGGATTTTAAGGGGAACTCCACCCCAAATGAAAAAAAATGGCGTGGAGTTCCCCCAAAAATCCATACCAGACCCTTTATCCGAGCATGCAACCCTGGCAGGCCGCAGGAAAAGAGGGGGGTGAAAGAGAGCACCCTCCCCTCCTGAACCGTACCAGGCCACATGCCCTCAACATGGGGAGGATGTCCCCATGTTGATGGGGATAAGGGCCTCATCCCCACAACCCTTGCCTGGTGGTTGTGGGGGTCTGCGGGCAGGGGGCTTATCGGAATCTGGAAGACCCCTTTAACAAAGGGGACCCCCAGATCCCACCCCCCCTATGTGAATTGGTAATGGGGTACATTGTACTCCTACCATTTCACTGAGAACGTGTAACAAATTGTAAAAAAAAACACAGACACCGTTGGGAAAGTCCTTTTATAAAAAAACAAAAAAAAAACAAACAAACATTCCAGCGATGAAATCCAGTGTCCTGCGGTGATCCGATGTCCAGCGCTGTCCACACGAAACGTTATTGGCTGAGCCTGAGCGGACCTGATGGGGAACTTCCTCCACAGTGTAATACATTAATAGACCCGTCCCTTCTAAAGTTCCCCATCAGGTCCGCTCAGCCAATGACGTAGATGTAAGGCTAAGTGGACCAGATGCGGAACGTGAGAAGGGGTGGGTCTATTCATTTATTACACTTCGGAGGAAGTTCCCCATCAGGTCAGCCCCCTCGTATGTCAGACCCCGCCTACGTCATTGGCTGAGCGGACCTGATGGGGAACTTCCTGCGAAGTCTAATAAATGAATAGACCCGCCCCTTCTCACGTTCCGCATCTGGTCCGCTTAGCCTTACACCTACGTCATTGGCTGAGCCGACCTGATGGGGAACTTTAGAAGGGGCGGATCTATTTATTTAATACACTGCGGAGGAAGTTCCCCATCAGGTCCGCTCAGGCTCAACCAATAAAGTTTTGTGTGGACAGCGCTAGACATCGGATCACCGCGGGACACTGGATTTCATCGCTGGAATGTTTTTTTTAAATTTTATTAATTTTTTTTTTTTAATAAAGAACTTTCCCAACGGTGTCTGTGTTTTTTTTTACAATTTGTTACACTTTCTTTGTGAAATGGTAGGGGTACAATGTACCCCATTACCAATTCACATAGGGGGGGCGGGGATCTGGGGGTCCCCTTTGTTAAAGGGGTCTTCCAGATTCCGATAAGCCCCCCGCCCGCAGACCCCCACAACCACCGGCAAGGGTTGTGGGGATGAGGCCCTTGTCCCCATCAACATGGGGACATCCTCCCCATATTGAGGGCATGTGGCCTGGTACGGTTCAGGAGGGGGGGCGCTCTCTCGTCCCCCCCTCTTTTCCTGCAGCCTGCCAGGTTGTGTGCTCGGATAAAGGGTCTGGTTTGGATTTTTGGGGGAACTCCACACCATTTTTTTTTTAATTTTGGGTGGAGTTCCCCTTAAAATCCATACCAGACCTGAAGGGCCCGGTATGGATATTTTGGGGGAACCCCACGCATTTTTTTTTTAATTTGCGGCAGGGTTCCCCTTAATATCCATACCAGACCTGAAGGGCCTGGTAATTGAATTTGGGGGGACCCCCATGCATTTTTTTTTTTTTTTATCAATGACTTTTCTATGTATTGCCGGGAGCCGACAATTCATTATAGCCGCGAGTGAGTTTTAAATGACTTTTTTTCCTTCAGAAATGACACTTTGTGCAGGGACAGTTCTAAGCACGGGAAACAAGCACGACTTTACAGGCATACTATACACACACCCTATGTACAAAATTTAAAGGAATATTTCACTTTTATTGTTTCACTTTAAGCATTATTAAAATCACTGCTCACGAAAAAACGTCCATTTCTAAAACTTTTTTTTGTATTGATACATGTCCCCTGGGGCAGGACCCGGGTCCCCAAACACTTTTTATGACAATAGCTTGCATATAAGTCTTTAAAATTAGCACTTTAGATTTCTCCCATAGACTTTTCGAATTTGCCGCGAACACCCCAAATTGTTCGCTGTTCGGCGAACGGGCGAACAGGCAATATTCGAGTCGAACATGAGTTCGACTAGAACTCGAAGCTCATCACTATCTACAAGTCATAAATGACATTTATGTATAGTATGCAATGACTGCAGATTCTTGTATTTTAATTTATATTTTTATAAAAAGCAAATACCATGGAATAAATTCTCCAAATCAAAAGTAGAGAAATTTAGGGCCATGGTGTTCTCTTTTATAATCTATCCTAATTCAACCAATCTAAAATGTTGATATTAAGGCCGGGTTCACATATATGCAAATTGGATGCGGCTTTCCCTGCATCCAATTCACATGACAGGAGAGTGTGCCTGGCTCTCGATGGAGGCTGTTCACGCAGCACAGAGACACCTGCGGTCCACATATAAAAAGGGTCCTGTGCATCTTTGGTTCCGATTGAGGTGCGAATAAAGGCATACATTTGCACCTGATTCGCACCTGAATCGGTGAACAGGGACGCACCGGACCCCATGCTTTGAACTGCGGCCGAAGTATATGTGAACCCAGCCTTAAACAGATCACTATAATAGGCAGAGTCTGTCCTTTAAAAAATGGGGAGAAAAAATTGCGCTACCAGTGGAAAGTGTGATAAGGTAAATGAAGCTGCCAGCATAAACAATAAGACCGTATTGCAATAGAAATTGAAAAATGAAAAAATGCAGCGTTAAAACCAGGGATGCTATCGGGTAGAATTCTGTAGAAATTAAGTTAAAAAATCACACCCGAGCATAGCTCCGCTGACAACATTATATCAATGATGTTGGGATATACTTCAATAGTGTCTGTGAGACATGTGTTACAGTGATGAACCTGAAGTAATGGGCGAACACCTCCTATGACAAACAATAAAGTGTCCTATATAAAAAATGTGGATGAATCAAAGTCTCTGTTGTTCCGTAGTGAACGTACAGAATCAGCTGTGCAACATCGAGTATCCACGTATTAGATGTATTGCATTAAAACACCCAGATCGTATTTGAAGTGTGTTCCAGCATCCGCGATGGACAGGTAGGTAATAAATACTCTTACCGTAATTCAGATGTCAGTAGGCATAGATGGGAACTCCCAACCTGGCTCTCCAGTGGGGATACCTCTAATCCAGCTTCCAGATATCACGAGGAACGTGGTGGTAAACCTCTCTCAGTGGTTCCACACAACAGGCATGAGTATGTAAACCTTCAGCTTAAGATGTCCTCTTAGGCAAGATGGAATGAAAAAAATAAAAAATAGCTCCACATCGTATGAATAACTCCAGGATATGGTAGAATTACTCCCTAGGACACACTTAACCCCTTCAGTGCCACCTAGTGGTTAACCCCTTCACTGCCAGTGTCATTTTCACAGTAATCAGTGCATATTTATAGCACTGATCGCTGTAAAAATTACAATATTCCCAAAAATGTGTCAATAGTGTCCAATGTGTCCGCCATAAAGTCGTAGTCACGATAAAAATCGCAGATCGCCGCCATTACTAGTAAAAAAAAATTATAATAAAAATGCCATAAAACTATCCCCTATTTTGTAGATGCTATAACTTTTGCGCAAACCAATTAATATACGCTTATTGCGATTTTTTTTACCAAGAATATGTAGACGAATACGTATCGGCCTAAACTGTGGAAACGGATATTTATTATAGCAAAAAGTAAAAAATATTGCATTTTTTTCAAAATTGTAGCTCTATTTTTGTTTATATTGCAAAAAATAAAAACCGCAGAGGTGGTCAAATACCACCAAAAGAAAGCTCTATTTGTGGGAAAAAAAGGACGTCAATTTTGTTTGGGGGCCAGGTCCCACGACCGCGCAATTGTCAGTAAAAGCAAGATAAAAACCCGACATGTTTCGAGCGAGTGCTCTTCAACTGGGGTAGAAGAGTTGAAGAGCACTCGCTCGAAACATGTCGGGTTTTTATCTTGCTTTTACCCTTGTCATTACGCTCATTTGCTACTGATTCACTTTGATGATCATCCTTTCCTTTTTTTGTTTGCATCTGTTAAAGTTGCCTGAAATTTCATTTTTAACTACGATGTGACGCCAATAAAAGGCTCTATTTTTATACCATATCCTGGAGTTATTCACACGATGTGGAGCTATTTTTTCTTTTTTTCATGCCATCTTGCCTAAGAGGACATCTTAAGCTGAAGGTTTACTAAGACTCATGCCTGTTGTGTGGAACCACTGAGAGAGGTTTACCACCACGTTCCTCGTGATATCTGGAAGCTGGATTAGAGGTATCCCCACTGGAGAGCCGGGTTGGAAGTTCCCGTCTATGCCTACTGACATCTGAATTACGGTAAGAGTATTTATTACCTACCTGTCCCTTGCGGATGCTTGAACACACTTCAAATATGATCTGGGTGTTTTAATGCAATACATCTAATACGTGGATACTCGATGTTGCACAGCTGATTCTGCACATTCACCACGGAACAACAGAGACTTTGATTCATCCACATTTCATTTTTTATATAGGACACTTTATTGTTTGTCATAGGAGGTGTTCGCCCATTACTTCAGGTTCATCACTGTAACACATGTCTCACAGACACTATTGAAGTATATCCCAACATTATTGATATAATGTTGTCAGCGGAGCTATGCTCGGGTTTAACTTAATTTCTACAGAATTCTACCCGATAGCATCCCTGGTTTTAGCGCTGCATTTTTTAATTTTTCAGAGTCTGTCCTTTAACAGAAAAGTAAGCACCGGTGTTTGAATTACAAACAATCAAAGAAATCAACAGTGGATTGAATCTTTGCAATTCAGTAAAGGATGGGAAAGCCCTATTACCAGATTATTAGATCACAGCTGCCCGATCTTCCAACACATCAAGTACACACACATGTAAATCGTAGAAACAAACCTGAAAAATAAGTAAAGCAAAACATTACTATGTGCTGAAAAGGAAATGACACAGCAAGCACTGCAATAAATTATGAATCTCCTCATATTTAAAAACTCTTGGTGTTAGTATTCGCACCCTTCTGATCTTATAATCTTCACTTTAGATGGAAAGTGTGATCACTACTATAGCTAAATTTAGCAGTCACTTTATTAAAGTGGAGTTTAAGCTGATCTACTGGATGACCCATTTTAGAAAAGGAAAGGGTATAAAGAGTTTACACTGTTTACTGAATTCTAGAGTTATGTTTAGAAATCTTGTTTGATCTGTGCTCTCTCTCAATTACAAATCATATAAAAAGGCATGACTGAACAGGCATCAGTGAGGGTATGAAACCCTTTTATTTCTTGCAATCCTGTCTTCAATTCATTTCACAGCACATTTACTGTGTATCTATTTACCCTAAATAAAGGCATTGCTTTATGATTATTATTATAACTTCAGTTAATATATGAGAAAAGGTTTATACCATTCAGTCATCAAGCATTAGGCTATAAGTTTGCCTATGAATCTAAGCAGATAAGACTGGGTAAAAGTGAATGGATCATTGTTGTCTGTTGAGCAATGCCAACAATGTCCACTCTATAAAATGAATTAAAAAATACATTAAAAAGGTATTATGTGTCATAATACTATACTTTTTATTTTTAGTAATTATTTTTCCAAGCTAACTTGAACAATGAACAGTCAATAATAAGTCCAAGTGAATGAGATACAGTTTTAGGAAAAAAAAATGTTTAGGGGTATAGGGCGGGGATCTTCAAACTACGGCCCTCCAGCTGTTGTGGAACTACAAGTCCCATGAGGCATTGTAAAACTGACAAGTTACAGACATGACTAGGCATGATGGGAATCGTAGTTTCGGAACAACTGGAGGGCTGTAGTTTGAGGACCCCTGGTATAGGGTATGCCATTGTTTCTTCTTCATATAGGTTATGCCCTTGTTTCTTCTTTTTTTAAGTTGCTCGTAAAACTGAAATTAGTGGCAGTGCCGTGAGCTTGATTACATTTTCAACAAAAGTCAATTATATTTATTCATAAAAGTGAAATGAAAATAAAAAACAGGACCAAAATAGTTGGCACTAGTTTGGGCTGAAGTGGTCTACAGTAAACTTCTGATTTAACCACTTAAGCCCCGGACCATTTCGATGGCCAAAGAACAGAGCACTTTTTGTGATTCGGCACTGCGTCGCTTTAACTGACAATTGCGCGGTCGTGGGACCTGGCCCCCAAACAAAATTGACGTCCTTTTTTTCCCACAAATAGAGCTTTCTTTTGGTGGTATTTGACCACCTCTGCGGTTTTTATTTTTTGCAATATAAACAAAAATAGAGCTACAATTTTGAAAAAAATTCAATATTTTTTACTTTTTGCTATAATAAATATCCGTTTCCACAGTTTAGGCCGATACGTATTCGTCTACATATTCTTGGTAAAAAAAAAAATCCCAATAAGCGTATATTCATTGGTTTGCGCAAAAGTTATAGCATCTACAAAATAGGGGATAGTTTTATGGCATTTTTATTATAATTTTTTTTTACTAGTAATGGCGGCGATCTGCGATTTTTATCGTGACTACGACTTTATGGCGGACACATTGGACACTATTGACACATTTTTGGGAATATTGTAATTTTTACAGCGATCAGTGCTATAAATATGCACTGATTACTGTGAAAATGACACTGGCAGTGAAGGGGTTAACCACTAGGTGGCGCTGAAGGGGTTAAGCGTGTCCTAGGGAGTGATTCTAACTGTCAGGGGGCATGGCTACGAGTGACACGTCACTGATCGCTGCTCCCGATGAGAGGGAGCATACGATCAATGACAGTGTCACTAGGCAGAACGGGGAGATGCTTGTTTACACTTGCCTCTCCCCATTCTGCAGCTCTGGGACCCGATCGCAGGGCGTGCGTGCACCAGCACGGCAGGAATTTTAAAGTGACGTATATATACGTTACTTTGCCCAGCCGTGCCATTCTGCTGATGTAAATGTACAGGAGCCAGTCCTTAACAAAGTGTGAATTCAGTTTCAAGATGTATGCATGCAAGAATGAAATGGCTGTAGAGTTTAGATGAAATGGTGTGACCATTGCAGTAGATACTGTTAAAGCTAGCAAAAGGATGTTAAGTATTCGTTGGCAGCTATATTATAGGTATTAAAGGTTTTCTAACTGCTCGGTAAATTTTTTATCTTTTAATTGGGGTCCAAAATTACACTTTAAAGTTTTGTATAGTCTCATAATCTAACAAACAATTGTGTTCTTACTGGCCATGAAACACAAATGTTTTATGTACAACAGATGTGTACAGTAAAATATTTTATATTTCTGTTTTACCAGTTAAATTACATAAACAAAGTTCAGGAAGTAACCACTTTTTGTTTTGTTATATTCAACTTTATTTTTTTCTGAATTTCTAAATGACATCTTTTGCTTAAATCTGCAGATTACTAACTCTTCATTCTATCAGAGCCTGAGTCTCTCAATTATCAGACAGAGCTTCGAAACCTAGCAGTCATATATGTTAGAAACAACATAATGTTAATTTTTATTTTATTCTGTCCCTGGGTTAAAAATTATTACAATCTGAAATTTTATGAAAGATAAATGATCAGACATTTATCAGGTCAGAAAGATATTAATGCGTATTCATGTTCATGTCCTCACCTTTTAGGAAATACCACAAGAAGACAACATCTCAATCCTCTTCACATCCCATACTGGCATCTTACTAATACTGGCTGATGATAATGGGTTTAAAACTGACCAGATTTTTTTTTTTTTGTGACATACTAGCAAAAAGTCAAGTTATGGTCCTATTTAATTTTATTAAATTGACGGGATTACTTGAAGAATTAAATACTTTCTAAGCAAACATCAGATACTGACTGTGTGCTTATGTTCTACTCTTCAGAAAAATATTTAAGAAACATGTCAAGTTGCAGACACACCAAGATTTTTAAACATAAATACATAATCAATATGATGATAGAAAAAAAATTCAGCTTTTTTTTGGGGAGTCATACAGTGCAATGGATTTAAAGTGATTTATAATAGTACCATACATAAAAGTATTCATCACACTGCCTCAGCAGGGCATACCAGAAACCCACAAGTGTAAACAATAATTATGAGATTCATCATTTAACATAATGCTTGCTGTTTTGGTTTGGTTTCATTTTCATTTCAGCACATATAATGTTTTGTTATAAAGATATTTTTGACTCTCATTGAAAACACCTTTTACACCTGGCAGGTATGAATAGCCATGAAACCTGTCACTGTATAAAGTGCTTTCCGCTTTCCTCTTATCTGAAGAAAAGCAGCAAGTACTAAAGGCAAATTGACTATGCATTTTGCAAGTGCAGTTGTGCTCATTTTCCCAGGAGCTTACTGAATGAGGTGAAGCTTTATAAAGAATACCCAATCAGATGCAGGGGAAAAAAGCAGCATTTTTGCTTGCACATGATTGCGTGATGGACATGAGCAGAGCTTCACCACATTTGCCTTCAGTACATCAACCCCACTGAATTTTAATCAGCAACATGCTGATGTGTGTTTTTTGAAACCCAAACACTGAATATAATTTGCTGGATTACGGAAAATTGTTATCAAATACTTACCGTAATTTTCCTTTCCTGGCCTGTCCTCACGCCAGCACACAATGGGTAAATGCCTCATCTGGCACCCACAGGACCACCTCTTCCTAGCTAAATAAAAGAAAGCCCCTCCCACACTAAGGTGTTCGATAACCTAGCCTGCGACAGGGCACTAGGGAGGGAGCCCTGTGCTGACGTGAGGACAGGCCAGGAAAGGAAAATTACGGTAAGTATTTGATAACAATTTTCTGTATTCCTGGCCATACTTTACGTCAGCACACAATGGGATTTAACTAGCTGAATAAATGGGCGGGAGAGAACACATGAAAAGTAACATTGACAATCAAAAAAAGCTGCCAAAGAAAAAATTATTTATAGGTCTCGTCCAAAACTTTGCAGAACTTTCCAACTGCATGCCTGGCTTGTAAAGTTGAATGAAGGGCTAGCCATCTCTCATATACCCTTCACTGACATCCTGGCATAATTGCCCCAAAGGCTGCCACCCCTCAGCTCGAAGGAGCTTGCCCCTGTTCCTGAGCAGAAAGGTCAACTTCCTGCATGCCAATCTACGGTAATCACCCTGGTGAACCAATAGAAGATGACTCAAAAACCTGACGGTGAAATGAAAAGGATTGTCCACTTTGCTCACGTCTTTGATCTTTGCATGTACACAGTTAGCAACTTGTGTAAGGACCTGAAGTCTTCCTGCTGTGTACTCAGTGACTGCATGTGAATGCTTGGAGGGACTGCCCCCAGGTTTTAATGGAAACTGGATACCACTTGGAGATGGACGTAGTATCACTATTTCTGGTAAAAAGACACAAAAGGGATCTTTGCAGGAAAGTGCTGAAACCTCCAACATCCTTCTGTCTGAAGCAACTGCTGACAGAGGAACTAGTTTTACCACTAGGCGCGGCAATGGAAATTAAGCTATTGGAGCAAAGAATGCCTGTACCATTGCTTTCAGAACCAACCTAAATCCCATAAAGGGAGCAAGAATTTCCTTGGTGGTCGTATATGGAATACGGCCTGCATGAAGCGTTTGTTCAATGACGTTGTATGCCAGACCAACCTCAAGTGCAGATTGTAAAAATGTCTAGAGCTGGGGACACAGGAGAGAAAACTTCCTTCATATCCTCATATGTAGCGTTCATGGTCTTGTGGCCTTCACCAAGGTCTGAACCACCTCGGATGAGAATCCCTGCACCTCTAGTCTGGCCGATTCAATAGCCAGGCTATTAAGAATCTCACTGGATGTTTGACCGGAAACAGGATTGGTGGTGCTGAATGACATCTGGGGGAGCAATGAAAACCAATGCCTCTTCAGCAGGTGGAAAGCACCTGTATGGCATAAACGTGTTCATAATCAAGGACACTGGAGGAAGACAAATAACAACGGAAAAACCCCATGGCACTGTGAATCCACCTTCTATCACTTCACCTTTGTTCATTGTTAAAAATACCGGAAGCTGTGTGTTCAGTGGACTCTCTATGAGAACTACCACTGGAATGTACCCTAGAGGCTAGAGCCAATACTAGTTGAGGCTCTTCTTGTTAGAAAATAATTTGCCTTACTGATTCGTTAGTTGATCATGCTTTCCCAGTAAGTAGACTGCTTTTAACTGCCTGTAAGAGGCTCTCTGCCCAGCAAAAAGTTTATGTTACGAAAAGTAACAGGAAAAAGACAGACACTTGGTGCCTTCTTGGTGGGCAATGTAAGCTGCTGCTGTCTTGTTGTCAATCATTATCTTCACACGGGCCCCATGGAGAAAGATCCTGAAACGCTTGCAATGCTAGAAAAAAAAAACTGCCTTCCATTTAAGTCAGTCAGAACATTTGCATTCCACTAGGCTCCAATTGCCTTGCACTTGTCTCTTCAGACTGGAGGCAGACAGGCATCCGACGTCAGTATTATTCCATCTCCTGGGCTAAGAAACACACAACAAAAGAGGCACACTGGTGTCCAAAACTCCAGTTCCTGATAATTTGTTGATCCATAAGCAGCACATCCTATTGACTGAGGACGGCAAATTGAAAAGCCCACATGTGCCAACTGGCCCAAGGCAGCACTGGAATGGCCATGGTAAAATGTCCCAATGGGGAAAATGCAATCCATCGCTGACATAAATGGAAAACCACTTGACATATTTGGGCATGAAAAACGACTCCAATATCCTTCACAGATTAAGAAGGGGTTAACTGTTTTTCCTGTTTGTTCACTAGTCGACTGAACTTGGAAAAGGATTTCTAGGACAAGGTTGTGATGCTTTGCCAGCTCCTGTCTTACACCTGTGACAATCAAAATGTTGTCCAAGTAGTGGTAGAGCTTTATCCCCAAAGACAAATTACTGCCACTACTACCAGCAGAATGTTCAAAAAGTTTCTTGGTACTGTGTCAATTCTAAAAATGGCAAACACCTGAACTGGAAGTCTCAGTAAATCTCAGATGTCTAGTGTTACACACCGATTGTTATTTGGAATTATACGTCTGCCAGGTCGATTGACTCTAACCGGTCCTCATGCTGACTATCGCTATAACTGTTTGCATGGACTCCATCTTGAACCTTTTGTTGTTTATGTACCTATTCAATTTCTTTAAGACTTCAAAGACTTTCCCCATAGCAACCTGCTCTGGCTTTGATTCCATGTAAACAGGAAGTTTGAGCTCCCTTCACTGTGATCTGGTAAATTCCAGCCGGGCTTATAAGATATGGCCTCTGGAACCCTTCTATAGATCAATGACTTGAGCAAAAAATGTCGGCTGCTTCCTTTTATTAGACTATGGCCACACTCTGGACATTTCTTCTGTCACTCGCTTCGTCCAACGTTTTGCCAAACAACAACCTCCCATTATGAAGAATGTTACAAAAGGCTTGTGTGGAAGCTTCATCCACCCTCCAGTTGTACAACCACAAAGCTCTCATGGCTGTGACCTAATGTGCCAGCCCTAGACCTAGGTCTATTGAAGCCGCCGCCAAAAATCAGCAGCGAGGTTCAAGTCCTTCAGAACCATGCCAACTCCTGCAGGTTCCACTTGAATTAAAGGCCATTTCTTAATGCTTTAACATCACTGTTAATGCTGTTGTTAGTTAACAGGTGAAAAATAAACAACCTGCCACCGTATAGATTTTCTGCAGGTCTGCAGGCAAGTTCACCACAATTTCTGAGTTGAATAGGTCTTTCTGCATGCACATAATTTTAGGTGCTTTTTCAATGCGTTTTGCCATGTTACAGATGCGTTCCATACAAAAAAAAGTGCAACATGTTCTCCTTTAGTTAACTGTACTGGAACACATTATATTGGCATAGGCCATTGGAATCCATGGTAAACACTGTTCATGCATTTTTGACTCGAATAAAAATGCATTGGACTGTATCTGGTGTGAACCAGCCTTAAGTCCACTTTTCAACCCGTAGGATTCCTAAAGGTATTGAAAGGCAAAGACACTTGCGCACCAGACGCTGGCAGGCCCCATCCACTCCTGAAAGTGCGTTGCTTAAACATGCATCAGCCAGCCTCATTTGATAAAGCTTGGAGACCTTTAACTGTAAATTGGTCTTATCACATTTCTCCCATCCTTCATCAATGAGCCTTTAACTCCATCAATATGGGAAAAGAAGCCCTTCCTTTTTTACATTTGGAAATTTCTGCTGCGTTGGGCCTGCGTCTTGCCTGTGGCATGGATATTTGTCACATACTTTCCGCTACAGCCTCCAGGCTGCATCCGCTTCCTTATCCATTGGCATTTGAGACAATCCATACCAATTAATGGCCAATATACATTCAGGGCTTGGCAAGGCATTTTCTATTGCGCTGATTTAAAAACGCATGTGAGCATTTGCCACGTGAGCTGAGGAGCATGAAAGCCGCCCTGTGCGGGAATGTGAGGAATGCATACTGTCCTGGTCAGCAGATGACCAGTGGCAGGTCTTATGTTTTCTGGAGTGTTTGCGTTTAGGGCTTCTGCTCCTAAAATAATGCTAAACACTATACTTTGCGTTCCTGGAGCATTCCTTGAGCACTCTTTTTTAAAATATGTCCCACGCTGCCCCCTCATACCTTTGCTAGTCTTCTGTGCCACTTACCATTGTGGTGAGCTCATATCTGCAAAAAAATATGGAAAAAAACATTCTGTCACCAAGAAAAAAACAGGTACCTTATCTCTTTAAGACCCGTCTGCTTTCATCTACTTACATCAGAAGCAGCAGCAGGTGAGCCCAGGCAGCCTTCCAGAGGCAGACAGGAGACACAGAATCTGAAACAAAAACCAGTCAGACTGTCTAACCCCTGGGAACACAGCGCAGCACAGCAGGGGAGAAAACAGCAACAAGTAATTACCTCATAGGAGAAAACTTGCAGGACTGCACTGAGATGGAGAGAAATCCGTTCCTCTGCCAGCTCTAAGACGGTTTAAGCTGCTTCTTGGTGACTGCTGGTCACTACCCCCGCGCCGCCTGTCTCCCTGCCTTCTGTGACATCATCCACCGCCACTCTCAGACTGAAGACAAAGTCAGGAGAGTGGCACGCTGCCTATAGAAGACAGGAAAAACCCCAATGGAGAGGCCAATGTTGACATTGCAGAGCTTACTGATACCACACCTGTAGAATATTTTTGCTATCTAAGCAACATTGTCCACATCCCAGCACAAGGACTACCCAGTTTCAGGAGGGTTTATGTCCAACATTTTGTGTCTTCCAACTCCATGAGAGGCTGAACATGGAGGGGCGGTACGGTAGGCAGGATATCCTTGCATAAACCAAAGAACTTACCAAACTGCAATCCACAGGTGGCCTGAGGCAAGACCAAAAAAGAACACCATCATGGGGGAGGGGCTGTCTTTTATTTAGCTAGTAAGAGATGGTCCTGTGGGCGCCAGATGAGGCGTTAACTCATTGTGTGCTGACGTGAGGTATGGCCAGGAAACAGAGTATTTCCATCTTTTTAAAGAAAGTGGTACATGCCTTTAGGTATGTTGTCCCTAAATATTAAAAAAAGTTTTTTTGCATGCAATACAGTTTTTAACATATAAAATGTCTTAGAAATAACAAGTAGGTTGGCAATGAAGATCTTTTGTCTATTTCATGTTATTTGCTTACAAATTGTAACCTTTTCTACTTTTTTTTTTCTTTTACAAATTACTATAATGCATTGAAACCCTACAGAATTTTAATTATATAGCCTTAGTCAGAGTGAAACATTTCTAAAATATACTGATTAAACTTGCTTTAAACTGTTTCCATCTAGAACTAGGATCCAGTGTTGACAATAGTAGTGTTACTGGCCATGGGTGATCTTAAAACAGTATTATGGCCCAGTGGTACAGCTGCAAAAAATAAGTCACTGTTGTCTCTACACATGTGCAATTCGTTTAGTTCCGAATTCGTTTTTTTAACAAATTTTGACAAATTAGTTAATTCTGAAATTTCCGAGAATTCGGAATTCGGAAATTCGGAAATTCGAAAATTCGGAAATTCGAAAGTTCGGAAATTCCAAATTCTGAATTTCCAGAATTTCCGAAAAAAGCAAAAAAACGATAGAAACGAGAACAACGAATTTTTAGAATTTCCTGAATTTCCGAAAAAAGCAAAAAAAACAATGAAACGAAAAAAACGAATTTTTCGGCAGTGCACATGTCTAGTTGTCTCTATATAAAACAATCCCCACCCACATTGCCAGTTTTTCATCTGTTCTTAAATTGTTCTAGGTCCTCTAGCCATGTAAACTGTTAATATGTGGCCTGA
Source organism: Rana muscosa (assembly GCA_029206835.1). NCBI lineage: Eukaryota > Metazoa > Chordata > Amphibia > Anura > Ranidae > Rana > Rana muscosa. The sequence goes on along the minus strand of CM055122.1, from coordinate 381,581,800 downwards.
GGCAAGACCAAAAAAGAACACCATCATGGGGGAGGGGCTGTCTTTTATTTAGCTACAGTAGTAAATAGGGTATTGCATTTTAGACAGAAATGACCTACAATAATCATATAAATTCATTAGAGTGTATGTAAACTCCAAATTATTTTTTCAGCATAATTGGTTACTGTATACAGTTGTTTCATGTTTTTACTTGTGAGTCTGTTGTAAAGTTTCTTATGCAGAAATCCTGCCAGTAACATCACTTAGTGTTGCAGTCTGACAACACTAAGCCACTGCCTTACAATTAGTAAGTCTGCTGCCTGTATTATATCAGTTAACTGTTGGGTTGTATGTAACCAAGTCTGAGGTTATGGGAGACATACAGAAAAGGGGAATGTTTACAGTCCATTACAGTGTAAGGCAGGCATAAGGCATACAAATGGTAGAAGAGCTAACAGTTTGTTACAGTATAAGGAAATATAGAAGGGCGGAGAGCTTACAATGCTTTAAAGCAAACTAGAAAGCTACAGATGGCAGATGAGTTTACAATCTACTGAGGGAGATACAAAAGGTGGAAGAGCTTGCAATCTATTTGGGTAAAAGGAAGTGATTTAAAAAGGTGGAAGAGCTTACAATATTTTTTGGTTATAAGGAAGTGACTCAGAAGGTGGAAGAATCTATTTGGGTTTAAGGGAGTGATTCAGAAGGTGGAAGTGTGCAAACATTTATGATATAGTTGAGGATACAGCAGGCCTAACAGCTCACAATCTGTTAGGATATGAGATGTGGAAGGGACTTTTATCTGCGTCCGTATACTTAAAAAATCTGTTCTCAGGACACTTGTAGCAGATCAAGGTGGTGTAGGACTGTAGGAAGGTAAGTATTTACAGTCTATTGTGCCTGCTGTAAAGTAAACCTATTTATTTTATTGATAGGAAGATTTTAGTTAAAGTTGCTTAAAGCTCTGTTGTTAATAAAAAAAAAAAGTTGCTTAAAGTTGTTTAAACATGCAAGCTTTTAGGACCCCATAGCTCCCTTCCTCAGGTCTTATAATTAAAAGTTATCACTTAACTACAACGTTTCTGCACTGATCGATAGCTAACAAGGTTCTCCTACTGCATAGTTAGGGTAAAGTGAAGGTTCAAGCAATGATTTTCTAAAGCTGCCACAAAAAAAATAATCAAATCTTACTTCCTAGTATCCGCAGAGACTGTTGGAGCATTTTCCCCCCACCAACACAAATTCTAATACTATATGTTGGGTTGGTGACCTATACAAGACCTAACGTGTTTTATTATTTTAGTTCTGCTTTAATGCAATAATTGTACATGTTTAAAATATTAAGTTCATTTACGTGTTTTGCTATCTTTTTTTTATGGGGAATGCCTTGCTGCCCGGGGTCTGTTTAGCCTGTTTTGATATGTGTTATGCTCATTTGTACAAGGAAGACGAATGATATGGATTCATTGCAATTATGGCATGGTGTTTATTTTTTATTTTTTGGGCAGGTCCATATTAAAGAGCAGCAGTCATCTTGTTCAACTCAGAGTACTCAAAACTTTTCAATTCATATTTACAATACCCCAGCTATTAAGATATATTCGATAAAAGGTATATCACAATAAACCACAACAAATATGACCTTTAAGGTAACATGTACCATTCCCCAAAAAACTCCTACCAATGGAACTTTGTGTGATGCACTTTTAGCCCACAGGAAATTACCCCTACTATGAAAGGGCCAGTTGTGTTTGGTTTTTGCTTCTCTAAACGTTTCACTATCTTTTCCTCCAGTTCTTCTCTTGTTACAACAAAAAATTATTGTCATTGTAGCAGGTAGGCACTTGGCTCACAGAAAGGAGAAAGTGAATGGAATGTAAGTATGAGCTTGAAGAAAACATCAACATATATGCATCTGCAAAAAAGATTCAGTAAGTCTTGAGCAGTAAATCATGGCCTGGTTACACTTACACTTTGCAGGCTGTGTTACATAGTTAGTCTGGTTGAAAAAAAATACACAAATCCATCTAGTTCAATCAATAAAAGGGGGAAAAAATTATACAATCCTATATACACAATCCTATACCCACATTTGATCCAGAGGAAGGCAAAAAACCCCAGCAGAGCATGATCCAAATTTGATCCAGCAGGGGAAAAAATCCTTCCTGATCACCCAAGAGGCAATTGGATATTCCCTGGATCAACTTTATCTATAAATATTAATATTTCGTTATATTATGTACATTCAGGGAAAAATCCATTTCTTTTTTTTAACCACTTCCCTACTGTGCACGAAAACCCCCTTCCTGCCCAAGCCATTTTTCAGCTTTCAGCGCTGTCACAATTTGAATGACAATTGCGGGGTCGTGCAACGTGGCTCCCAAACGAAATTTGCGTCCTTTTTTTCCCACAAATAGAGCTTTCTTTTGGTGGTATTTGATTACCTCTGCGGTTTTTATTTTTTGCACTATAAACAAAAGAAGAGCGTCCAGTTTGGAAAAAAACACTATTTTTTACTTTTTGCTATAATAAATACCCATTTTTTTTTTAAATAAAATATTCTTCTACATATTTTTGGTAAAAAAAAAAAACGCAATAAGCGCGTATTGATTGGTTTGCGCAAAAGTTATAGCGTCAACAAAATAGGGGATAGATTTATAGCATTTTTTTTAATAAATTTTTTTATTAGTAATGGCGGCGATCTGCGATTTTTATTGTGACTGCGATATTGCGGGGGACACATCGGACACTTTTGACACATTTTTGGGACCATTCACATTTGTACAGCGATCCCTGCTATAAAAATGCATTGATTACTGTATAAATGTGATTGGCAGGGAAGGGGTTAACCACTAGGGGGCGGGAAGGGGTTAAATATGTTCCCTCAATGTGTTCTAACTGTGGGGGGAGGTGACTGACTGGGGAAGGTGACCGATGGTTGTCCCTATGTACAAGGGACACACCATCAGTCTCCTCTCCCTCACAGGACGTGGATCTCTGGGTTTACACCCAGAGATCCACTTTCCTGCTCGTTTCCCGGGCAATCGCGGGTGCCCGGCGGCAATCGCGGCCGCCGGGCACGCGCATCGGGGCCTTGTGAACGCGGCGGGCGTGCGCCTCCTAGCTCGTTTTAAAGGGAGGACGTCATATGACGTCCTCCCAGAACGAGAGTGTCCTCCGCCCGCCGTCAATTGACAGTGGGCGGGGGACAAGTGGTTAAAGCAATCTACTGAGCTAGCAAGAACCAGCTCTTGAGGGACTCTATCCCACATTTTCCACATTTTCACAGCTCTTGCTGTGAAGAAACCTTTCCATATTTGGAGGTTAAATCTCTTTTACTCTAGATGTAAAGAGTGCCCGCTTGTCATCTGTGATGACCTTAAAGTGAATAACTCCACACCCACTTCACTATATGGACCACTTATGCAATTATACATGTTGATTATATCCACCTTTAATCTCCTCTTCTCAAGAGAGAGTGAATTCAGTTCCTCTAATCTTTCCCCATAGCGAAGCTCCTCCATGCCTCTTATCAGTTTGTTTGCCCTTCTCTGCACTTTCTCCAGTTCCCTGATATCCTTTTTGTGAGTTGGCACCCAAAACTGAACTGCACTGTGTTACTTTTGAGCCCTTGATTTCTTAAAGAAAAATCACACGTTTTTGCAAGCTCTAACAATGTTATTAAAATAATTTATTTTTTTCAAAAATATAAACAAGGGCTAGATTTTAGAGGAGAATGCCTTTGCAGTGTTAATTGCAGCAGTGCTTTCTATGCATGTTTCAAATCTCTTCACAACAGCTAAGAGCAACAGCAGAGGAAAGGGAAGTAGTCACTGTTGGTTTCAGTTTGATTATGTTTAATGTGTAGTATTCTGCATGGAACCCACTGAAGCGGGACAGTGTTTGCAAGTGTATTTATTTCCTGCTACCTCTCCCAAAATTACGGAACAAAATTATGGAGCAAGTCATACATAAGCATCAGTTAACTTCACTTCTTTGATTGTGTTTTGCTGGAGTTTTCTTTTAATGTTTCTAAGACCTAAATTTTAAAATTCCATACTTACGTTGCTTTTGACATCTTTCAGTTTTGGCAAAATATCTAAAGCAAATCCATCAGCTTGTCCTCTCGTCCTGTTTCCTCCATTCATGTAGTTACCAATTGCAAGAATCAATCCTAAAACACACAGAACTGCAGGATCGTCTTTTAAAATCTATACATGAATGAAAGAAACAAAATAGCTAAGGTTACAAAGGGCTTAAATAGAAACTAAATTTACAAAAAAAATAAACTAATTGTAAGGTTGCTTTAATTGCTATCAATTGATGATCAAAAGGTTAATGCTATGAGTGAATAGTATAACAATAATTTTACTATGTGACTCACCATGCTTCAGCACAGTGATTAGAAGCTCCAAAAACAAATAGTTACATCTGCTTTACAGATGATATTCTAGTTAGATATATAACTAACCTTACAAACTTTTTGTAACAATTCAAGTCTTCGATGAATGGCACTAATGTTTTCTGATATCGTTGACTGCAACAAAATGCAAAAAACCCGTTCTGAAAAATTTGGTATAGTTGTCAATTCATAAAGGAACCTGCAGGGAGTGAAAACAGCAATGTTAGATCAGAAATACTTTAAGACCAGCAGCATTTACATACATTTTAGAAGCATAATATTACAGTAAAGAAAGAAACAGTAGAAAAAAACAATGTCCATGTCTTTCAAACTCATTGATGTTAAATTTGTGTTTTAAATGATTCAACCCTGCTTGAAGAAAGTAGCCAAGAGGAGAAAGTTTACATGTGTTTATGTCCATCATTTTCACTCACAAAGATGTGAGGACATGACTAATACATTTATTTTAACTGGTCCATGCACATGTACATTTGGTTCTGTAGGTTTGTTCTTAAGTTCAATTTGTATGAAAGTTGGTACAGGTACATTTTTTAAGTGTAACTCCAGCCATTTTTTTTGCATAGCATAGGGAAGGGTTAATACCCCTGTAATGTTTGTTTTGCTGTCTGTACCCCTGATCAGAAGATTTCACCTGACTTTCTGTCACTGTGATAATTGGATTTTTAAAAATATGGGTTGTTGTGAAAACAAGGATTGGTGATAAAGCTTCAGTGGAGACACCTTTTTCCCATGATAACTCTTAAGCCCTGTACACAGGATCGGATTTCCGATGGAATAAAATCCAATGGATTTTTCCATCGGATTTTCGATGAAGCTGACTTCCATCAGTCTTGCCTACACACCATCAGTCAAAAATCCGATCGTCCCAAACGCCGTGACGTAAAACACTCCGACGAGCTGAGAAAAATTAAGTTCAATGCTTCTGAGCATGCGTCGACTTGATTCTGAGCTTGCGTGGGTTTTTTCTCCGATGGAGTTCCGCACAGACGATCGGAATTTGCTATCGTTTTTTTTTTCCATTGGATAAATTTAAAACATATTTTATTTTTAATCACTGATGGAAAAAAGACCGATGGGGCCCATACACGATCGGTTTGTCCGATGAAAAAAGTCCATCGGACTGTTTTCATCTGTAAAACCGATCGTGTGTATAGGGCTTTACAGGGGTGAGTTTCTCTTCCTAAGGGTAGATTTCCTCTCATTTCCTCTCATGTCTCCCTCCATTTATAAGTATGAGTTGTATGTAAGCCTGATGTTTGTAACTTACGGACTGCCTGTACACTGTAAACCTTTCTCAAATTTGCAGCTGCTAGGAAAAACATAGTATTACCAAACAATGATCATGAAAGACACACCTGTACAGTGATTCACAACTAGGCAATCTTTCAAGTGGTTATAAATGCTAAAGGTTTTTTTTTTACCCTAAAACATTCTCTGCATTAAGGGGAAAAAAACCTTTTAGGTGCTGCTCCACCCCCCTCCCCAAATATTTACCTGAGTCCAATCTCGATCCACTGCAGTGCCCCCCTCACTGGACTTAGTGGGAGCAGTGGGAGCCATTGGCTCCTGCCGCTGTCAATCAAACCCAGTGACAATGGAGCGGGGGGGGGGGCGGCAGAGCTTAACTGTTTGTTAATAGGTCAATAGACGCACACAGCGTGAATTGGGATTAAGCCTGCACGGGTACTCCACCAGCAAGCAGCCTTCTTGGGCCAGGAGCACTGGCACTGGACCCCAGAAGAGGAGGATCAGAGACTGCTCTGTGTAAAACCATTGCAAAGAACAAGTGGGTATAACATATTTGTTATTTAATTTTAGCCAATATCTGATGCATAAAACAGAAATCCAGCTGAAGAAAACAAATAACACATTAACCTTTTCGCTGCCAGGCCCTGTGCTCCATTTTTAAACTCAGCTGCATTTTTGAAATTTCCCCCTTTTTTTTTTCTTTTTTCTTTTTTTTCCCTTATAGCTTTTAGGGTTAGTTAAAGACCCCCAAACCATATATTTTCGGAAAGCACATGATTTGTAGAATAAAAAGAAGGTGCTACTGATTTTTAAGGCCCCGCAATTTTTTATGCAGATGTTTATCAAAGCAATATTTTCACTGAAATTACACTAAAATGATTCTTAGCAGATAAAAACACAGCAAATTCTACAAAATTTCTGCTAAATTTAAAAGCTTAGCCTGTATTGAGTTAATAAATAACAAATATTTGAAAATTTAAATTATGCTTTTTCGCAAAATTGTGAAAATCTGACATATGCAAACATGTAAATATCCAAATTTCTCAAAAAATCTGGAGGTTTTAATTTTTCACTTACAGCTTTCATTGTGTAAAAGACCCCCCAAACCATACATTTTCTGAAAGCACATGACCAGTAGAATAAAAAGAAAGTGCTACTGATTTTTAAGACCCCGCGATATTTTCACAAATATTTATATTTATCAAAACAATATTTTTGCAAAAAATACCCTAAGAGCCGGTTCACACAGGGGCGACTCTGGATCCGACTTCAAGTCGCCCCAAGTTGCCGAAAGTCGCGCTGTTTTTAAAACTAATGGAAGTAAATGGAGTCGTCTTAATGTACACGACTGCAGTTGCTCCGACTTCAAAAAAGGTCCCTGCACGACTTCAATCCGACTTGTAGGCGACTTGTACCCATTGATTTCAATGGAAGTCCCAGTCGCCTCCAAGTCGGATCCCCGTTCATAGAGAGGCAACTTTACAGGAAGTCGCCCCTCTGTGAACCGGCTCTAAGGCAAATCCCTCCCACGGAGCTGGTATTTGGTATGAATCATGAGGGGGAACTCCACGCCAAATTTTAAATAAAAACCCGGCATGGGTTCCCCTCCAAGAGCATACCAGGCCCTTAGATCTGGTATGGATTTTAAGGGGAACCCCCTACGCTGTTTTTTCGCCCCAAAATCCATACCAGACCCTTATCCGAGCACGCAGCCCGGCCGGTCAGGAAAGGGAGTGGGGACGAGCGAGCGCCCCCCCTCCTGAACCGTACCAGGCCGCATGCTCTCAACATGGGGGGTGGGTGCTTTGGGGCACCCTGCGGCCCCCCCACCCCAAAGCACCCTGCCCCCATGTTGATGAGGACAGGGCCTCTTCCCGACAATCCTGGCCGTTGGTTGTCAGGGTCTGCGGGCAGGGGGCTTAACAGAATCCGGGAGCCCCCTTTAATAAGGGGGCCCCCAGATCCCGGCCCCCCACCCTATGTGAATGAGTATGGGGTACATTGTACCCCTACCCATTCACCTTGGAGAAACGTGTCAATAAAAAAACACACTAGACAGATTTTTAAAGTCATTTATTAGGCAGCTCCGGGGGGTCTTCTTCCGACTTCGGGGGTCTTCTTCCGATTTCGGTTGTCTCTTCCGACTTCGGGGGTCTTCTTCCGACTCTCCGGTGCCTTCTCCGCGCTCTCTGGTTCTTCTCCCGCCCTCCGGGGCTTTCTGCCTTCTGCCGGCCCCTCCGCTATCTTCTTCCAGCTCTTTTGCTAGCGGGGGCCCGGTCTTCATCGTCGTCTTCTTTCCTCTTCTCTCCTGGAGATGTTGACACAACGGGGTCTCCCGCTGTAATGCAGTGTAAACGGCACACAATAATTTATATAGGCATGGGGCGTGGTCACCAGGTGATGTCACCAAGTGACTACGCCCCCTATGACGTCACAGCCAGGGGCATTATGGGACTGTGACATCATAAGGGGGCGGGTCACATCACCCGGTGACCACGCCCAATGCCTATATAAATTATTGTGTGCCGCTCACACTGCATTACAGCGGGAGACCTCGTCGTGTCAACATCTCCAGGAGAGAAGAGGGAAGAAGACGATGATGAAGACGGGGCCCCCGCTAGCAAAAGAGCTGGAAAAAGAAAGCGGAGGGGCCGGCAGAAGGCAGAAAGCACCGGAGAGCGGGAGAAGAACCGGAGAGCATGGAGAAGGCACCGGAGAGTCGGAAGAAGACCCCCGAAGTCAGAAGAAGACCCCCGAAGTCAGAAGAGACCCACGAAGTCGGAAGAGACCCCGGAAGTCGGAAGAAAACCACCGAAGTCAGAAGAAGACCCCGGGAGCTGCCTAATAAATGACTTTAAAAAGCTGTCTAGTGTGTTTTTTTTATTGACACTTTTCCCCCAGGTGAATGGGTAGGGGTACGATGTACCCCATGCTCATTCACATAGGGTAGGGGGGCGGGATCTGGAGTCCCCTTGTTAAAGGGGGCTCCCGGATTCCGATAAGCCCCCCGCCCACAGACCCCGACAACCAACGGCCAGGGTTGTCGGGAAGAGGCACTGTCCTCATCAACATGGGGGCAGGGTGCTTTGGGGTGGGGGGCCGCAGTGCGCCCCCATGCCCCAAAGCACCCACTCCCCCATGTTGAGGGCATGCGGCCTGGTACGGTTCAGGAGGGGGGGTGCTCGCTCGTCCCCACCCCCTTTCCTGACCGGCCGGGCTGCGTGCTCGGATAAGGGTTTGGTATGGATTTTGGGGGGACCGTTTTTTTCGGCGTAGGGGGCTCCCCTTAAAATCCATACCAGACCTAAGGGTCTTGTATGCTCTTGTAGGGGAACCCATGCCGTTTTTTTATTTAAAATTTGGCGTGGAGTTCCCCCTCATGATTCATACCAAACACAGGGGGCAGCCTGTCCTGGAGGCGACTTCAAGTCGCTCCAGGTCGTGCTGTGGTTCAGGCTCAAGTCGTGTCCAAGTTGCCTCGCAGAGTCACGCTCAAAGTCGTGTTGCCCCTGTGTGAACCGGCTCTAAAACCATTATTAGCAGATAAAAACACAGCAAACTTTACAGAATTCCTGCTAAATTCCTACATAATATAAAAGCTTACCTGTGTTGAGTTAATAAATAACAAATATTTGTACATTTTAAATTCCGCCTTTTTTGCAAAATTGTGAAACTCGAAAGTACACAAAAATGTAAATATCCACATTTCTCAAAAAAATCTGAAGGTTTTCATCTTCCCTTTACAGCTTGCACAGTGTGTAAAAAAAACAACAAATCGTACATTTTCTGAAAGCACATGACCAGTAGAATAAAATAAAGTGCTACTGATTTTTAAGGCCCCTAGATATTTGCGCAAATGTTTTTCCTGACGGCTCCATGTCAGCACAGCTGGGGGTGAGGCTCCACCCACCCCTACGTGATCAGGACTTAACTATACATTTTTCACTCACCTCAGCCTCAGCGTTCTTCTCTTTTCCTCCTACGTGCAGGATGAAGGTGTGCTCCTCTACCTAGCTGGTCTAAATGGCTGGCGGACCGTCCATACGTGTAGATGAAGGTGGACGAAGTCCCTGGTGTCTAGTCTAAATGACCATAATCCAGGGAGCCCCGCTGCTGGTCCTCGGGGCGGCTTTATCGTGGCTAACAGCCATGTCTGGGGTCCGCTTGGTCCAAACAAGATGGACAGCGGTTGTGGCAGAGTACTCCCCTATGCACGCGCACCCGCGCTGTGCCAACATCGACGGTCGGATGACGGAGGTTGGGTGAGCTAAATTCTTTGTATCCAATGTATGCTGCATTACTGGACAGGGAGTACTCTGCATAACAGATACACAAAGTAACACTTTGTCTGTTCACACATGGATATAATCTGTTGGAGGCTGCTCATGTTTGCTTACTGTCATGCCATTATGCCAAACCCCTCCAAAGACCAGCATTTTGCAGAGAAGGTAGATTGGAACCACCTTGAAGATGTCTACTGAATCCAGCCATGGCCTTTGGATGGGATATCCTTGTATTTTTCTATGTGATCTTTGGTCTTCCTTAAAAAAGAAAAAAGAGTATGGAGAAGCATGTTTATGATGTCTACAATTTCCTTGGTTTGTGTACACTGCAGATGGTTGTAATTTTGTTACAAATTCCTACCTTTTTGTTTGATGTTCTGAAACAAACTTTTTCATCATAACCTGATTCCTCCAGGAATAGATTCTAGCCAAATTAACCTCCATCTGGTTAACAGAAGCTTCTGCCTCCCTCTAGCTGTGTTTAACACCTCAGGATTTGTTACTAAGCAATCTGTTTACTGCATTTACAGTTTTTTTCCCTAGTCCAGGGGTCGCACTGGGTTGCGGGAATGAGGCTATGCTATTCAGCTTTGCCCCCCGCTGGTCAGTCTCGGTTCCGGTCGCGATTTTTAGAGACATCTGTGCAAGTCTCTGTGCGGATGTCAATATAGGTTGCAACCCGAAATCGCAAGGTAGTACAAAACTGCCTTTTTGAAGTTGGTGTGGCACCGCTGATGCAGCGTTGCACCGATTAGGGTGGTGCAATTGCCGCATATTATTTTCATGCGATTTGACTGGTCGGGTCGCATGTCAAAAACGCACCAGTGTGATCCGGGGCTATAGGTTGGTTTGCTGAATGGTGCACAAGCCCTGTGGTGAGGTTATCTATTAGTGTTTACCAATCTCAGAACGAACATGCTTCAGGCCCTTCAATAAGAAGACATGGATGAACATGAAGGAGCAGTCTCATGGCTTTCCCAAGCCAGCAAACATCCCTCCTCAAGCTCTATAAGAGGAATACACGGATGGGCATGACAGTATGTATCCCACTGGCTTAAACAGCCAGGGAGGAGGGTGACATCTAAAAGGTGTTACACCCAATAAACAAATTGCCAATACGCTCTAAAGGGGTGTTTTCGGCTCACCCTGTGAAAGGGGTAATCTGCTCTGACAATGAGAAGTTGCCTGTCCACACCAGGTGAAGCAGCCAATTTTCCGAATTTCCAGATGGGCATGACAGTATGTATCCCACTGGCTTAAACAGCCAGGGAGGAGGGTAACACCTAAAAGGTGTTACACCCAATAAACAAATTGCCAATACACTCTAAAGGGGTGTTTTCGGCTCACCCTGTGAAAGGGTTATCTGCTCTGATAATGAGAAGCCGCCTGTCCATACCAGGTGAAGCAGCCCATTCTCCAAACTTCCGGATGGACATGACTGCACACAGTCTGCTTTGTCAAGCAACCAAGGATATGGATGACGGCGCCTAACAGGTGTTCGCACTCATGAAACATGTGGTCAATACACTCTAAATGAGTGTTTCCACTCACCCTGTGAATTCTCCAAGCCTTCCCAAGCAAACAATCCGCTTCAGATCCTTCCATAGAGAAACAGACGGCAAGGATGTTACCTAGTTCAAGCAACCTAGGATAAAGATGACGACACCTAACCAGTTGTCACAATTAAGCAGATGGTCAAGACACTCTAAAGGAATGACTAGATTCTTCTCGTATGGGGACCGTCTTTTCTGGCAATGTCCAGCCTTCTTTCAGGGCCTTCTTGGTCCAATCAATTCTCTCCAGTCTCTTCTGAACAGAAGAAAGAGGACGACCTGTGTCCAGATTGCTAAGGTTGGTGAAATGCCTGTGTATAGAGGTGAAACTTTGGAAGTATTTTAAATACCTCCAGAAGACGGCTGGATGTTGAATGGATCAAGTGCTTGTTCGTCAAGATTGGAGGATATCGTCACAGCAGGATGTCAAAGTTATGCCCTTTGGAACGAATAGAAGTCCAGGGGTTGGGACCACCCCGCTGGTTAGTATGTGTCCCTTGTGGGATCGGCCATTCACATGACCTTACCATCAGAAGGTGCGACCCTCAAGGACAAACGCGGTCACTGCATTTTTTTCTTAATCACAGAAGGGCAAGCCTAAATTAAATAGTGGCCAGTTTGGCTTCCTCCCTCAAGATGAAGGTCTGCGGAGTTAAAGACCGAAAATTCAAGAGTTATTGCTCACGCTCACGCCAGAGAGCGTAGCTCCTGCGCTTTTCTGTATGGGAGTCCAGGAAAGACAAGGAAGCAAATGCTTAGTCCAAGAAGTCAATAAGAACTTCCATGTCAGGATGCTCTCTGTTATTTTGGGATTGTGCCACCCATACATGCCCTAGGGGCACTATGTGGTTCCTCTGTGAACATAGGGACGGCTTGTGGATGGACACGTGGTCCCCTAAGGAAAGCATTTTGGGCCATATTTGGAGATCTTTCATCCTTCACGTCTCAGATTGAGCCATAGAAATCGCCTTGCCCCAGCAGCTCAGACGACCTGGTGGTACAGGCAGATACCAGCCAGTTTAGGGGAGCCCTACTTCAGGAACAATGAGCTCAGGACCAATGGTCTTTTGTCAAGGATCCAAGACTCCATCTTGGAGTTGAGGGCAGCCTTTTCAGGCTCTTAGCCTTCAGTCATCTCATCCAGAGTAAGCCTGTCCTGGGAAAGTTGGACAGCACAACGACTGTGGCCTACATCTGGAAACAAGGCTCAGTCTCTCACTTCTGAAGTTTTCTCTAATTCTAGAATTCACCCAAGTCAATCCTCCCAACAATCTGCGACCTATGTGCCTGGTCAGAAGAATCTTCAGATGATCTATTTGTCCAGGTCAAGTCTGACAACAATGGATGATCCAGACTACTGCGAGTCTTTCAAGAACTAACAGAGCTTGGTGTTTTGTCTGCCAGAGGTAGACCGCTTACATTCCCAGTCGGCACTAAGTTGCTGAAGTTCCATTCCAGGGCCCAGGAGCCGCAAGCTCTCGGAGTGGAGGTGCTGACCACAGAATGGATTGCCAAGACTGCTTATGCCTTTTTTTCAGCTGCTCCCTCTGATTCTCAGCTTCCAGCTAAGGCTGAGGCGAGGGAAGGTGACAATTTTGGTACCCGCTACTCATCCTGATGAGTGTCAAGGAGTGACGCCCTCTGCCTGGTAGATCAAATCATCTCCAGTCCCATTCATTCAGCATTCGACAGGCTCAGGCTGATGGCCTGGGTCGAGAGAGGCAGAGCCTAATGGATGTTGAATGCTCGGTGAAGATTCAAACAGTTTTACGAAACGAGAAAGGTCAGCGCTAAGCATGCCTATAGTAGAACAGGACATGTAGGCCCAGTATATTCGCTGATCAAGATTTTACGCTGGACTCTTCAGAAGCCTGCTTCGAATGCCTACAGGCATGGCTTGACTTAATTCTATGCGCAAGCATGCTATAGGCATGCATTTTGGCTATCGCTGTCTTCACCGGCATTCAGCAAGCTTCCAACGCTTAATTACACAGTTTTTCAAGATTCAATTTGGTGGAAACCTCAAACTTGTTTCCAGAATGAGATATACCAATGCTGATGGATGTTATTTCATCGGATGCCTACAATCATCCTGTGGTACTTTCTCGCTGAAACGGATTTACTGGTGGCAATTACATCAGCATTGGTGTCCTTGGGTTTAAAGAACCCATACTCGTGTACTTCCCAGGCAGGATGGTGCTCATGCCAATGCTCTAATATGTGCCTGAACTGACCTTCATAGTTCATATCACACAAGAGGTTTCCCTCCTATGTTCCCTTTGGGGAGTACTCAAGAAGTTAGCCCATCGGATGTGGGCTAAGCGCTAAAATATTTAATCAAGGCAACTCCTGCCATCAGGAGCTCTGTACATCTGTTTGTCCTTTTCAGGTGGAACACATAATAATCTTGCTGGGAGCCGTAAAATCATTATCTCTTGGTTGATAACCTCATCTCCTTGGCCTGCAGGTTGTAGGGCTGGCTGTGCCAGGAGAATCACAGCACTCTCACTAGAAGGGTCCAGACCTTGAGGGTGACAGCAGGCCGGGTGTCTCAAACTATCCGCAGTACAACTATGTGGACACCAAAATATTCATATTCATGACAATTGAGTTTGTCAGAGGCATGATGTTTTCTGTTACCGTTTTAGTCAGAATTGGAGTGTGTGTAGCATTATCCCTCCCCTGTTTTGGCTAGTTAATTCCCAGCTGTGCTAAAATGGAGCCGTCAGGAAAATGTAAAATTGAATTCAAATACTTACCGTAATTTTCCTTTCCTGACGAGCTCCATGTCAGCACAGAACCCACCCAGTTAAGTAGTAATATTTACGAAACGCTGAGGCTGAGGTGAGTGAAAAATTTCTAGTTAAGTCCTGATCACGTAGGGGTGGGCGGAGCCTCACCCCCAGCTGTGCTGACATGGAGCTCGTCAGGAAAGGAAAATTACGGTAAGTATTTGAATTCAATTTTCCGTTATAAATCAATACATTAAAATCACTATTAGCAGATACAAACAGCACATTTTACAGAATTCCTGCTAAATTTCTACTAAATAAAAAAGCCAAACCTGTATTGAGTTAATAAATAACAAAATGTTAAATTGCGCCTTTTTGAAAAATGGTGAAAATCGAACATACGCAAAAATGTCTCAAAAAAGTTATTATTTTTCACTTATAGCTTTCCGAGTTTATAAAAGACTTATAATATAAAATAACTATATATTTTCTGAAAGCACATGATCGGTAGAATAAAATTAAGGTGCTACTGATTTTTCAAGGCCTCATGATATTTGCGTAAATGTTTATCAAATCAATCTTTTCGCAAAAAATATCAATACTAGCAGATACAAACAAAGCAATTTTTGCAAAATTCCTGATAAATTCCTACTAAATATAAAAGCTAAACCTGTATTGAATTCATAAATAACAAATATATGTAAATTTTAAATTGCGCCTTTTAGCGAAATGATGAAAATCGAACCTATGTAAAAGATCTAAATACCCAAATTTCGCAAAAAAACACCTATGTATTCCCGTGCAGCTGCTGCTGGGATGGCCTGCATGGGATGCACAGGACATATGTGCATCCCTGTGCAGCTAAACACTGCCTGGCTGTAGTATGCCCTGATTGAATGAGGCTTTAGGCCTTGTTTACACTTGCGGTTGGGGGGGGGCATCAAAAATGTGCGGCTAGGCTGCAATAGGCTGCGGATGGGGGTGTTTACATACTGTGGGCGCAATGCTTCATGTCCGCAGGAAAGTTGGCCTGACTTGTAGTGATGCCTTCTTCCGGACGCTACACATTTAGGCCAGAAAGGAAATGCCACAAAAACCCCACAACTGCGTGCAATGCAAGCAGTTGCTGCAACATTTGTCACCAAAAAGGGGGTTAAAACAGGTGGTAAGGAGGAGTTGTATCACTTTCTCACTGCCTGTCAGTAGCCTCTGGAGCACGATCTGAACACTGATCGGCTTCAGAGGGAAGGGAGATTTAAATGCATGTCTAAGTCTACCCATACAATGTTTTTTATTTTTATTCTTTTTTACAATTTTTTTTTTTTTAACAGGTACAATTTTTAACAAATATTTTGCACATTTTTTTTGGGGGGGGGGGGGGGTTGGAGAGACATTAGACCCCTAATGTAGGGTGACCAGACATCCCCAGTTTCCGGGGACAGTCCCCAGATTGAGGACACTGTCCCTGGACAAAGTTCTGTTCCCGGTTTTGTCCCCGGATTGAATTTGAACAGGGGCTGGGGCAATTTCAAAGACAGTCAGTGCAGAATTGAAAAAAAAAAAATCCAAAATTCTCAATTACACCCCCCCGCTCCGCCGCTCCTACTAGCTTAGAGGGGTGTATTTTTTCCTATATCTGTGACCCCTTTTGATGATCATGTGCTGGTCGGAGCAGAGGGAATATTTCTTCAGTTTTGGGTGCATGCCAATTCAGCTCCTCCGCTCGCATGTTCTTCTGCCTTGGCTCAAGTCCCGCCTTTCCTGGTGGAGTGATCTTCCTTCGCTCCCCACCCAGTAGTAGCCAGAGCCCTGAGAGTAAGACTTGACAGGCTGTGAGGCGGGCAGAGAGTCGCTGATTGCCGCCATTACTAGCAAAAAAAAAATATGTCGCCGGATTTCATTTGAAAAATCTGGTCACCTTACCCTAATGTCTCCTTTTTGAGACAGAGAAAAGAGACTTAATGCCGCGTACACACGATCGATTTTTTCGACGGTGAAAACACCGTCGAGAAAATCGACGTTAAAAACGAGGAACAGCTTGTTCCCCCCACACACGGCCGTTTTAAATGTCATTTTTTTTTTGGTCAAAAAAAACGAGCGTGTGTGGGCTCCGCGGCAGTGTTTCCCTATGGGAAACACTGCCGCGGAAAACATGTCGAAAAAAACGACGAGAAAAATTAGAACATGTTCTAATTTTTCTCGTCGTTTTTAATGCCGTTTTTCTTGTCGAAAAAAACGACAGAAAGCCCACAGACGATCGTTTTTCTCGTCGAATGGGAAAAATGTTGTTTTTCTCAACGAGAAAAACGGCCGTGTGTACGCGGCATAAGACAGGCCCTTTCTCTGCATCCTGAACTGCACTGTAATGGATGACATAGGAGTCTGTATAGGGACTCCCATTCATTCACAAACTTACAGAGTAAAAATTGTTTTCTCTGTGTCTGTGATGAATGAACAGAGTGATCGCTATTGATCACTTTGTTCATTCTGGAAAAAAGAGGGGCTGGTAAACACACGTCTACCAGTCCCACCCCGCTCTTGATCCTGACAGGTAGAAGTTTCTCATACTATGGTGTTGGGCCAAATTATCCCATACCAGGAACTATGGATCAGTTTGAATACATTAAAATACTTGAAGGGGTCATGTTGCCTTATGCTGAAGAGAAAATGCCCTTGAAATGGGTGTTTTAACAAGACAAGTGGCCAGCCCAATCCCCAGACCTTAATCCAATAGAAATCTTGTGGGGTGACATCAAAATGCTGTTTCTGAGGTAAAACCAAGAAATGCAGAGGAATTGTGGAATGTAGTGTAATCGTCATGGGCTGGAATACCTGTTCACGAGTGCCAGAAGTTGGTCGACTCCATGCAACACAGATGTGAAGCAGTTCTCAGAAACAGTGCTTATCCCTTTCCCGCCGAGCGGACGCAGATATGCGTCCTCGGCTTTCGGGGGTTATACCGGGATGATGCCTGCAGCCGCAGGCATCATCCTGGTATCATTTTTTAGAGCCGGCGATTGGCTTTCCAGGGATAACAACCGACGAGGCTAAAAGCCGCTCGGTTGTTATCCTGGAGGAGCGGGAAGGTACATCCCCCTCCTCCCGCCGCCTCCGCCGCTTTTACCGGGCCTTCCGTCCCACCGGGAGACCCGATCCATGATGCGCCACCTCCGGCGCCTAGAGAGAGACTGAAACAAAGCCGCGAATGGCTTTGATTCAGTCTCTTCACTGTACCCACGGAAGCGACGTCACATCCGGGTTACTCAGCTGCCAATGGCACCGGATTTAAAAAATACACAGTATTCAGAATCGCCGTTTTCGGCGAGCTGAATACTTTGAAGTGCAAAGGAGGGATTGGGGGTCTTTTAGACCCCCGATTACACCATAAAGGGTACCTGTCACCACGTATTACTGTCACAAGGGATGTTTACATTCCTTGTGACAGCAATAAAAGTGATCAACATTTTTTTTTTTTAAAAAAACACTATTTTTTATTATAAAAATAAATAAAATAAATACATCTTTTAAAGCGCCCCTGTCCCTGCGAGCTCGCGCAGCAAAGAAAACGCATACGGAAGTCACGCCCGCATATGTAAACGGTGTTCAAATCACACATGTGAGGTATCGCCACGATCGTCAGAGCGAGAGCAATAATTCTAGCCATAGACCTCCTCTGTAACTGTAACCTGATAACCGTAAAAAAAAAATTAAAGCGTCGCTTATGGAGATTTTTAGGTACTGTAGTTTGTCGCCATTCCACGGGTGCGTGCAATTATAAAGCATGACATGTTTGGTATCTGTTTACTCAGCGTAACATCATCTTTCACATTATAAAAAAAAATTGGGCTAACTTTACTTTTAAAAATGTTTTAAATTCATGAAAGTAAATTTTTCCAAAAAAGTTGCGTTTAAAACACCGCTGTACAAATACCGTGTGACATAAAATATTGCAACAATCGCCATTTTATTCTCTAGATTCTCTGCTAAAAATATAATGTTTGGGGTTTCTACGTAATTTTCTAGCAAAAAATATGCATTTTAACTTGTAAACACCAAATGTCAGAAATGGGCTTAGTCATGAAAGGGTTAAACAAATATCAGTTCAGGGATTAACAGGAAAGCTAAATCTTCAAGCATTTTTCAGTTTTTACAGTAAATGTTTGAGATTGTAAAGACAAATGCAGACACTGCTCTTTTTTGGAAAAGCCTAATATTCCTTTTTCTTCACTTTCTGTAAAGTAATAACAAATTTGAAACATTTTTCTTAATGTTTTGATTCGGAATAGACTGGGCAGTGTTCCCAATGCATTAGCGTGTATGGAAATAAAATCTATTATAAGGACTTTGAGCGTTACTCACTTTTTTACACACTGTTATTATTTTTAACACACCTGTAGCTGTGCTCCATGTGTGCATTTAATGGCTGAATTTTCAGTTCTGACTGGAGTGTACATTTACAAATCAAGCATTTAAGAAGATTTAAAACATGTTTCAAACATATTTAAAATGCAATATATAAATGCATTTGTGCAGAAGTGCTTAGGATGTCTGCTATTATTTTTGCTTTGTTGTGAAATGTTTTCCTTTGAATTACAGCTTTATTTTTCAAACAGAGAATAGACCCACACAGACCAAATGTGATCTATTGCTTCTGGAGAGAAACAAAGATGTCATTCTTCATTTA
This sequence comes from Rana muscosa, assembly GCA_029206835.1. NCBI lineage: Eukaryota > Metazoa > Chordata > Amphibia > Anura > Ranidae > Rana > Rana muscosa. Next base: position 381,562,898 of record CM055122.1, on the reverse strand, counting down.
GTCCTACTGTCTTCTTCACCCACAGTGCTATATACGCATTGCCAAGTTATTCTCTGTGTAATATTATGTCAGAATAAATGAATACTTTATCTACTTTGTAATGTTCTGTTTACTATCACATAGCAAAAAGGAAACTAAACTGCTTCTTACTGCTCAGGTTTGTCCAGGGGTTTTGAATGTTCCTTATTTTTTGAAGATTTGATATGTTTTTCAATCTTCTCCTGTTCATCTGATACAGCTCTCTGTTGATGCAAAAACAGCACATTACTATCACAGGAAATTAAGCTAAGTCAAAGTTATCTCACTCACTTTTTTATATAACTTACTTCCTGTATTTCAAATTTCAAACTTGTTTTTAACAAAGAATTTAAATTCTCCTCTGCTTAAGATGATTGTAGTGGTATTATTTCACTTGCAACAGCACATTGGAGTACTGTCCATGATTAGTGTTGAGCGAACCCGAACTGTAAAGTTCGGGTCCGTACCGAACTTTAGCTTTTTCCCGAACCCGAACCCGGACTTTGCCCAAAAGTCCGGGTTCGGGTTCGGCAATCTAATAACGCATTTAGAAATGCTTCAGGGGCCAGCCAATCACCTTTTGATTAGCTGGTGTGCCCTTAGAGGCCATCATAGCCATGCCTACTAATGGCATGGCTGTGATTGGTCAGTGCAACATGTGACCCAGCTTCTATATAAGCTAGAGGCACACATGACACTCTGCTTCAGAATAGATAGGGAGAGGATCTAGTCTGCTGCTGCTGCTTTTAGGGAGAGATGGAAAGATAGATGAGGTAGTCCTGATTCTACAATCTGAGGGAAAAGATAGAGAGATAGTGCAGTGTAGGGCCAGGTTCCTGTGTTGGTGCTTTCAGGGAGAGAGAATATTATATAGGAGTCCAGATTCAGAGATTAAAATCAGCGATCTGCATAGGTCTACCTATTTGTGTTGCAGTGCAGTCTTTTTACACTGCCATGAGCCCAGTGTCAGAGAAAATCTAACTTTTAGGGGAAAAAAAAAAAGGCACTTTATTGTTCTCTTTTCCAAAAGACCCATTGGGCAAAAAAAAAAAAAAAAAGAAAGCATTTTATTTTGCTCGTGCAAAAAAAGACCCATTTAGGGCAAAAAAAAAATTTGCACTTTAATGTACGCTTGCAAAAAACGCCGTTTAGGGGCACAAAACAAAGTTTGCAGTGTGTTATACATATTTTGAGGTGTGTGAAATAAACAATTTCTGTATAGTTTTCTCCTACTGTGCTATACTAAAAAAAAAACATTTTTTTTGAATAGCATTTTCTGCAGTTCTGTAGCTGTGCGATTCAGCGGTTACGTACTGTGGGTGTGTTCTGCTCTTCCAAAAAACGCCGTTTAGTGGCACAAAAAAAAGTTTGCAGTGTGTTATACATATTTTGAGGTGTGTGAAATAAACAATTTCTAAATAGTTTTCTCCTACGTTGCTATACTAAAAAAACAACATTTTTTTTGAATAGCATTTTCTGCAGTTCTGTAGCTGTGCGATTCAGCGGTTACGTACTGTGGGTGTGTTCTACTCTTCCAAAAAACGCAGTTTAGTGGCACAAAAAAAAGTTTGCAGTGGGTTATACATATTTTGAGGTGTTTGAAATAAACAATTTCTTTATAGATTTCTCCTACTGTGCTATACTAAAAAAACATCTTTTTTTTTTAATAGCATTTTCTGCAGTTCTGTAGCTGTGCGATTCAGTGGTTACGTACTGTGGGTGTGTTCTGCTCTTCCAAAAAACGCCGTTTAGTGGCACAAAAAAAAGTTTGCAGTGTGTTATACATATTTTGAGGTGTGTGAATTAAACAATTTCTATATAGTTTTCTCCTACTGTGCTATACTAAAAAAAAAACATTTTTTTTGAATAGCATTTTCTGCAGTTCTGTAGCTGTGCGATTCAGCGGTTACGTACTGTGGGTGTGTTCTGCTCTTCCAAAAAACGCCGTTTAGTGGCACCAAAAAAAGTTTGCAGTGTGTTATACATATTTAGAGGTGTGTGAAATAAACAATTTCTATATAGTTTTCTCCTACTGTGCTATACTAAAAAAACAACATTTTTTTTGAATAGCATTTTCTGCAGTTCTGTAGCTGTGCGATTCAGCGGTTACGTACTGTGGGTGTGTTCTGCTCTTCCAAAAAACGCTGTTTAGTGGCACAAAAAAAAGTTTGCAGTGTGTTATAGATATTTTGAGGTGTTTGAAATAAACAATTTCTTTATAGTTTTCTCCTACGTTGCTATACTAAAAAAACTAAATTTTTTTTGAATAGCATTTTCTGCAGTTCTGTAGCTGTGCGATTCAGCGGTTACGTACTGTGGGTGTGTTCTGCTCTTCCAAAAAACGCTGTTTAGTGGCACCAAAAAAAGGTTGCAGTGTGTTATACATATTTTGAGGTGTGTGAAATAAACAATTTCTATATAGTTTTCTCCTACTGTGCTATACTAAAAAAACAACATTTTTTTTGAATAGCATTTTCTGCAGTTCTGTAGCTGTGCGATTCAGCGGTTACGTACTGTGGGTGTGTTCTGCTCTTCCAAAAAACGCAGTTTAGTGGCACCAAAAAAAGTTTGCAGTGGGTTATACATATTTAGAGGTGTGTGAAATAAACAATTTCTATATCGTTTTCTCCTACTGTGCTATACTAAAAAAACAAAAACATTTTTGAATAGCATTTTCTGCAGTTCTTTAGCTGTGCGATTAAGCGGTTACGTACTGTGGGTGTGTTCTGCTCTTCCAAAAAACGCCGTTTAGTTGCACAAAAAAAAGTTTGCAGTGTGTTATACATATTTTGAGGTGTTTGAAATAAACAATTTCTTTATAGTTTTCTCCTACGTTGCTATACTAAAAAAAAAACATTTTTTTTGAATAGCATTTTCCGCAGTTCTGTAGCTGTGCGATTCAGCGGTTACGTACTGTGGGTGTGTTCTGCTCTTCCAAAAAACGCAGTTTAGTGGCACCAAAAAAAGTTTGCAGTGTGTTATACATATTTTGAGGTGTGTGAATTAAACAATTTCTATATAGTTTTCTCCTACTGTGCTATACTAAAAAAAAAACATTTTTTTTGAATAGCATTTTCTGCAGTTTTGTAGCTGTGCGATTCAGCGGTTACGTACTGTGGGTGTGTTCTGCTCTTCCAAAAAACGCCGTTTAGTGGCACCAAAAAAAGTTTGCAGTGTGTTATACATATTTAGAGGTGTGTGAAATAAACAATTTCTATATAGTTTTCTCCTACTGTGCTATACTAAAAAAACAACATTTTTTTTGAATAGCATTTTCTGCAGTTCTGTAGCTGTGCGATTCAGCGGTTACGTACTGTGGGTGTGTTCTGCTCTTCCAAAAAACGCCGTTTAGTGGCACAAAAAAAAGTTTGCAGTGTGTTATAGATATTTTGAGGTGTTTGAAATAAACAATTTCTTTATAGTTTTCTCCTACGTTGCTATACTAAAAAAACAAAATTTTTTTTGAATAGCATTTTCTGCAGTTCTGTAGCTGTGCGATTCAGCGGTTACGTACTGTGGGTGTGTTCTGCTCTTCCAAAAAACGCCGTTTAGTGGCACCAAAAAAAGTTTGCAGTGTGTTATACATATTTAGAGGTGTGTGAAATAAACAATTTCTATATAGTTTTCTCCTACTGTGCTATACTAAAAAAAAAACTTTTTTTTGAATAGCATTTTCTGCAGTTCTGTAGCTGTGCGATTCAGCAGTTACGTACTGTGGGTGTGTTCTGCTCTTCCAAAAAACGCAGTTTAGTGGCACCAAAAAAAGGTTGCAGTGTGTTATACATATTTTGAGGTGTGTGAAATAAACAATTTCTATATAGTTTTCTCCTACTGTGCTATACTAAAAAAAAACATTTTTTTTGAATAGCATTTTCTGCAGTTCTGTAGCTGTGCGATTCAGCGGTTACGTACTGTGGGTGTGTTCTGCTCTTCCAAAAAACGCAGTTTAGTGGCACCAAAAAAAGTTTGCAGTGGGTTATACATATTTAGAGGTGTGTGAAATAAACAATTTCTATATCGTTTTCTCCTACTGTGCTATACTAAAAAAACAAAAACATTTTTGAATAGCATTTTCTGCAGTTCTTTAGCTGTGCGATTAAGCGGTTACGTACTGTGGGTGTGTTCTGCTCTTCCAAAAAACGCTGTTTAGTTGCACAAAAAAAAGTTTGCAGTGTGTTATACATATTTTGAGGTGTTTGAAATAAACAATTTCTTTATAGTTTTCTCCTACGTTGCTATACTAAAAAAACAACATTTTTTTTGAATAGCATTTTCCGCAGTTCTGTAGCTGTGCGATTCAGCGGTTACGTACTGTGGGTGTGTTCTGCTCTTCCAAAAAACGCAGTTTAGTGGCACCAAAAAAAGGTTGCAGTGTTATACATGTTTTGAGGTGTGTGAAATAAACAATTTCTATATAGTTTTCTCCTACTGTGCTATACTAAAAAAACATTTTTTTTGAATAGCATTTTCTGCAGTTCTGTAGCTGTGCGATTCAGCGGTTACGTACTGTGGGTGTGTTCTGCTCTTCCAAAAAACGCCGTTTAGTGGCACCAAAAAAAGTTTGCAGTGTGTTATACATATTTTGAGGTGTGTGAAATAAACAATTTCTATATAGTTTTCTCCAACTGTGCTATACTAAAAAAACAACATTTTTTTTGAATAGCATTTTCTGCAGTTCTGTAGCTGTGCGATTCAGCGGTTACGTACTGTGGGTGTGTTCTGCTCTTCCAAAAAACGCAGTTTAGTGGCACCAAAAAAAGTTTGCAGTGTGTTATACATATTTTGAGGTGTGTGAAATAAACAATTTCTATATAGTTTTCTCCTACTGTGCTATACTAAAAAAAAAACATTTTTTTTGAATAGCATTTTCTGCAGTTCTGTAGCTGTGCGATTCAGCGGTTACGTACTGTGGGTGTGTTCTGCTCTTCCAAAAAACGCCGTTTAGTTGCACCAAAAAAAGTTTGCAGTGTGTTATACATATTTTGAGGTGTGTGAAATAAACAATTTCTATATAGTTTTCTCCTACTGTGCTATACTAAAAAAACAACATTTTTTTTTAATAGCATTTTCTGCAGTTCTGTAGCTGTGTGATTCAGCGGTTACGTACTGTGGGTGTGTTCTGCGCTTCCAAAAACACCCATTTAGGGCAAGATCCTAAATTTTGAAAATATGAGGAGAAGGTCAAAGGGACATGGTGGCCCCGGTCGTGGTGCTGCTGGTGGAGCTCCTGTTGCAGGGAGAGGACGTGGTGGATCTGTGCCAGATACACGCACAAGTGAAAAACCTTCCTCAGGTGCGAGTAGGCGACCGAGCCTGCGGCGGTATTTTGTCGCGCCTAATGAGGCTGTACGAATGTTTAGGCCAGGACAAGTACAGGCGATAGTAGATTGGGTTGCTGACAGTGCCTCGGGTTCCTTCACATTGTCTCCCACCCACTCTTCTGATGAAAGAACAGAGTTGGCACCTGAAACCCATGTCCATCAGTCTTTCACCTCACCCCCTTGCAAATCAGCCAAGCAGTCTGAGCCCCAAATCATGCAGCAGTCTCTTCTGCTTTTCGATGACTCTGTTAGCAGGGTTTCTGAGGGCCATCCACCTAGCCCTGCCCCAGAAGTGGAAGAGATTGAGTGCACCGATGCCCAACCACTTATGTTTCATGATGAGTACATGGGAGGACCATCGCAGTACGTCTCAGATGATGACGAAACACAGGTGCCAACTGCTGCTGCTTTCGCAATTGTGCAGACAGACAAGGAGGGCAGGGGTGAAGACTGGGTGGAAGATGATGTGGAGGACGATGAGGTCCTCGACCCCACATGGAATGAACGTTATGCAGGTGACCAGTGTAGTTTCGAGGAAGAGGCGGTGGTCGCACAGAGCCACCAGCACAGCAGAAAAGGGAGCAGGGTGCAAAAGCGGAGCGTCCATCCCCTAGACAGTATGTCTGCTACTGCCCAACGCAGCAAGGGACCGAGCACACCAAAGTCAGGTCCAAGGAGTTCCCCAGCGTGGCAGTTCTTCACACAATGTGCTGATGACAAGACACGAGTGGTTTGCACGCTGTGCAATCAGAGCCTGAAGCGAGGCATAAACGTTCTCAACCTGAGCACAACCTGCATGACCAGGCATCTAAGTGCAAAGCACGAGCTGCAGTGGAGTAGACACCTCAAAAACCAAGAAAGGTCTCTGGCTCCTCCTGCTTCCTCTTCTGCTGCAGTCTCGGCCTCTTCATCCACCTCTGTAGTGACAGTGGCACCTGCCACCCCGCAAACAGAGCATCTGCCAGCAACACTACCACCTGGGTCACCAACCATCTCCACAATGTCCCATGGAAGCGTTCAGCTCTCTATCTCCCAAACATTGGAGCGGAAGAGGAAGTACCCCCCTAGCCACCCGCGATCCCTGGCCCTGAATGCCAGCATTTCAAAACTCCTGGCCTTTGAAATGCTGTCATTCCGTCTGGTGGAGACGCAGAGTTTTAAAAGCCTGATGGCATTGCTGTCCCACAGTACGTCGTGCCCAGCCGCCACTATTTTTCCAGGCGAGCCATCCCTTCCCTGCACAACCAAGTGGGGGGCAAAATCAGGTGTGCACTGCGCAACGCCATCTGTGGCAAGGTCCACCTAACTACGGATGCGTGGACCAGTAAGCACGGTCAGGGACGTTATATCTCCCTAACCGCACACTGGGTAAATGCAGTGGCGGCTGGGCCTGAGGCAGATAGCAGTTTGGCGCATGTCCTTCCACCACCGAGGATTGCAGGGCGCTTCAGTTTGCCTCCTGTTGCTAACTCCTCCTACTCCGCTTCCTCATCCTCTACCGCCTCCTCATCCGGTCAGCGTAACACCTTCACCACCAACTTCAGCACAGCCAGGGGTAAACGACAGCAGGCAGTTTTAAAACTTTCCTGTTTGGGGGAAAAACCCCACACCGCGCAGGAGTTGTGGAGGGACATGGAACAACAGACCAATGAGTGGTTGCTGTCAGTGAGCCTCAAGCCCGGCCTGGTGGTGTGCGATAATGGGCGAAATCTCGTAGCAGCTCTGGGCCTAGCCAGTTTGACGCACATCCCTTGCCTGGCGCATGTGCTGAACTTGGTGGTCCAGAGGTTCCTTAAAAATTACCCCAATATGCCAGAGCTTCTGCAGAAAGTGCGGGCTGTGTGTGTGCACTTTCGGCGTTCTCACCCTGCTGCTGCTCGCCTGTCAGCGCTGCAGCGTAACTTCGGCCTTCCCGCTCACCGCCTCATATGTGACGTGCCCACAAGGTGGAACTCCACCTTGCACATGCTGGCCAGACTGTGCGAGCAGCAGCAGGCGATAGTGGAGTCTCAGCTGCAGCAATCACGCGTGAGTCGCTCTGCGGAACAGCACCACTTCACCACCAATAACTGGGCCTCCATGCGAGACCTGTGTGCCTTGTTGCGCTGTTTCGAGTACTCCACCAACATGTCCAGTGCCAATGACGCCGTTCTTAGCATTACTATCCCAGTTCTATGCCTCCTTGAAAAAACGCTTCGGGCGATGATGGAAGAGGATGTGGCACAGGAGGATGAGGAGGAGGAGGAGGAAGCGGGATCATTTCAAAGGCTTTCAGGGCAGTCTTTCACAAGTGGCTACGAGGGTGGGTTCCTGCACCAACAAACGCCAGGTACACAATTGTCCGGCAGAAAGGGAACAGTTCTGGAGGATGACGAGGTGGAGGAGGAGATGGAGGAGGAGGAGGAGGAGGAGGAGGCATTTTCACAGCAGGGTGGCACCCAGACCAGCTCGTGGCCATCACTGGTGCGTGGCTGGGGGGATACAGAGGACACAGACGATACACCTCCCACAGAGGACAGCTTTTCTTTGCCTCTGGGCAGCCTGGCACACATGAGCGATTACATGCTGCAGTGTTTCCGCAATGACCGCCGAGTTGCCCACATTTTAACTGGTGCTGATTACTGGGTGGCCACCCTGCTGGATCCCCGTTACAAGGACAACGTACCGTCCTTAATTCCCTCACTGGAGCGGGATCGTAAGATGCGCGAGTACAAGCGCACGCTGGTAGACGCGCTGCTGGTGGCATTCCCACCTGACAGCGGGCGTACGGTGGAAGCACAAGGCGAAGGCAGAGGAGGAGGAAGAGGTCGCCAACACAGCCGGGGCACCGGCAGCACCTCAGAAGGCAGGGTTAGCATGGCTGAAATGTGGAAAAGCTTTGTCAGCACGCCACAACAACCAGCACCACCAGCTGAGATGGAACGTCTTAGCAGGAGGCAGCATTTCACCAACATGGTTGAGCAGTATGTGTCCACAGGCCTACACGTACTGGATGACGGGTCTGCCCCCTTTAACTTCTGGGTCTCCAAATTGGGCACATGGCCTGAGCTTGCCCTTTATGCCTTGGAGGTGCTGGCCTGCCCTGCAGCCAGTGTATTATCTGAACGTGTATTTAGCACGGCAGGGGGCGTTATCACAGACAAGCGCAGCCGCCTGTCCAGAGCCAATGTGGACAAGCTCACGTTCATTAAAATGAACCAGGCATGGATCCCACAGGACTTGTCCGTACCTTGTGCAGAATAGACATGTATACCGGTGTTGTGACAAAAACTGTCCGGCCATCGGATTGTGTCCGGCCCATACTGCGAAGCCGCAGCGCTTGCGCAGTACAGAGGACAAGGAGATTCACAAAATCTCCGAAGATGAACAGCGCCTGCGCTGTGAGTGCAGGTTCAAGCCCCACCATCCAAGTGGACATACGGTAGCACATAGTAACAGGGCCCCTCGCGGGCTCGGTTCGATCGCCACGCTTCGGGCACGGCCTCACTTGGCTCGTCTTGAACCAAGGATGGTGTGGCCTTCACCTGAACTCACCACGCAGGCGCCGTTCGTCTTGGGAGATTTTAGAAATCCCCTTGTCCTACATACTGAGCAAGCGCAGTACAGGGTACACTATTTGACGGGGGACAGAATTCGACACATCACCGGCATTACACAGCCATTGTTGTATTTTTGAATCAGTGTTGGCTACCTTGTCCTCCTCCACCGCCGCTTCCACCTACACAGCCACATCCACCGCCACTTCAACCTCCTACTCCATATGGACCTCGTCCTCCTAGGTCAAGATTATTATTTTTTTATGTTATTTTAAGTTATTTCCCTATCCACATTTGTTTTCAGAGCACTTGCCATGCTCTTAACAACATTTTGCTGCCATTTGCAGCCCTCTAGCCCTTTCCATGACTTTTTTAGAGCCTTTTTAGTCCTTAGAAGTCCGGGTCCCCATTGACTTCAATGGGGTTCGGGTTCGGGTCCGGGTTCGGGTTAAAGTTCGGTCCCGAACCCAAACTTTTTTCCGAAGTTCGGCCGAACCCGTCGAACCCGAACATCCAGGTGTCCGCTCAACTCTATCCATGATACATTTTTTATCTGCACCAACGGTTAAAAACATTATAATCCTTCCTTTCTGTACTTTGTGTTTTCCACCTGCATAAGATGTCCAATGATCATGTAGTTTCATGGTGCCATTGGTCGCTTGGTATGCACAACCTATAGTAGTGTACATTTTCACATCCCAGTGTCTGATGTTTTGTTTGTGTTCAAATGTGAGATAGCAGCATGGCACTGCACAGGTTAATGCATTACCTCTGTCTGTAGTCTGAGAACTGATATTTCCTGTGAAGAAACTACATATCCTGCAATCCCTTTCTCGGTCTAGTGTTCTGCAGTTGAAAGCTTAAAACAAAGTAGATCTGACACAGGCAGAACAAATAACACATTATGGAAGATATGTGTTTTATCACATTAGCTCTCACACATTTGTGATGCAACACAGAGGAAATGGTGAGGCAACATTGGAAATTATGACCCAGAACAAGTTGCCTGTCCCTCTGTTGAATAGAGACAGGCTACCTGCAGGAAAAAATGGACATAGGGAATTTGATCAGTCATAACACTGCAAACTGCAGCTACAAGATGCGAGCCCATAATAACAAGGTAAGGCAAAAAACAATAACACAGGGAATATAATTACACTCATACCTAGCTAAAACAACAAAAACTATTTTGTAAGATGGGCTTATAGGGGGTTTCCCCCCTCCTCTGTCTAAACAGTACTGCTAAGACTCAGAAGAAGGGGCTAGTCCCCCAAAAACTTCAGTAGTGTTGGGCAACATTTTAGCTGTTGGTTCTCGGTGTACTGCTGCATAGTGAACAAACTCCCTGTCCACAACCTAGTGGCTATAACTTCTGAACTTGTTAAGGTGATACTAAATCCTCGTACACACCACTAGTTTTTTTCCGTTAATTCCCAGCAGGTTGAACGTAAAAAAAACTGACAGCTCAGGTCAGAGCCGCTCTACTAACAATCTGATGTTAGTACAGCGATTTCCCCTGCTGAGCTATTGTGTTCTGAAAAAGGGACGGCTCCCCCACCAGAACACTCCGGTCCGCTGATCCAATGCTGATCGGCAGACCTTTTTCAGTCAAGGCAATTCGACAGAAGCTGACCAAACAATCGGCTGCCATACACACGGTCTGAATGTCGGCCGTTTTCTATTGAACCGGCCAATGCTGGCAGACATTCGGCTATGTGTATTGGTCTTTAGGATAGCAAGTCAGCAGGGATAGGCGGGGATGGCACTAGACAATTAGCCTAGTGGTAACTATATTAAATAAGGCCAGTAGTGACATGTATCATGTGCCTGATTTTGGCTTCAACCCTTACTGGGGTTCATTTACTAAAACTGGAGAGGGCAAAATCTGGTGTAACACTACATAGAAACCAATCAGCTTTTTTTTTTGTCAATGCTTAATTGAACAAGTTGAAGTTAGAAGTTGATTGGCCAGCTGCAGCAAATTTTGCACTCTTCGGTTTTAGTAAATCAATCCCACTGTGTCCTGTACTGATTTTAGCCTAACCTTTTGTACTGTTCTAATTGCTTCCTTTTATCTAGTGCATCATGTTTCACTCTGCTGTTTTCTTCCATTGAACCTTGTGCTTTATTTTACTTTCAAGTAATGTATCTATCCTAGCCACTCACTGCTATTTAGTTCCTGACCTTGACATTGCAAACCTTACCTGATCAATTCACTAAATTATAATGCATGCAGTATATAAGGTACTGTTGGTTATTCAGTAATTTTTGCTATCAAAAACCATGTTTTGAAATGATTACAGGTTTTATCACACAGAACCGCTGATTTTACCACATGAATATTATATTATTGATTTTTTGTAGTATTTATATGTCAACCCCTATTCACAAGGAGTATTGCACAGAGCTTTCATGCCTTAAAATATTGCTTGATTCTGGTGAGTGTAAACTGTGTGGTCCAATCCAGGTGGAGAAAGTATTCTATTCCATGAAAATATTATTTTTATTAGCAGTTATGACTCAAAAATAGATAAAAAGCAACAGTTATAGTCTATCTCAAGCCAAATATGTTTTGTTTAGTTTTGGACAGGCAAGCATTTCCCTCACTTCCCGTCCCTTTGACAGCTGAAGATGGAAGTGAGGAAAAATCTCCCCACTAGAGATAAAGACAACAATAATAACCCTGATAAAGTTTGTGTGTGAGCTACACTCTATAAAGCTCTCGGCCAACAAAAACAGCATATGGTTATGTACGGATCTAAACTAGGAATGCAAAAAGTCACCAGCATTCCAACAGTGTTTAGATGTAGTAATATAGTCAGCTTGTAGGGGCCCTACAGGGTACATACTATGTTGCCTTAAGGACCCTGCAAGGTACCAAAACATCAGCTATGTTACCATTTGATTTCATGTAAAAAATTCACACTTGTGTAATACTTTTTTGTTTAGAAGAGAAAATATTAATGTGATAAAAAAAAATGTATGCAATTAAAATAACTGATGCAGATTAGTAAATCCTATGTTTTTTTGCCTTTAGTCTGCATCAAAATTCCATCTCTTTTGTAGTATGAAATTTTGAAGCATTTCAATAAAAATTATCTCCTAGGCTGTGTGAAGGACAGTGGCGTCTCCAGCTTTCATATTTAGGGGGGACACATGGGGGCACAGGGACAAAAGTAGGGGGCCAACTATAAAATGCAATTATATATATATATATATATATATATATATATATATCCTGGGGCCCTTTACTATGATCCCACAATGGGCCCTTTCACATGTTCTGCAGTGAGCTCCCTTCCTACTATACTGGGGCCCCCCGGGGTGGCAGAAAACAAGAGATATATGTCACCAGCACACAGTAGTGTATTTAGGTTTTGTGCTGCCCTAGGCCTAACTAAACTCGTGCACCCCCTAATTTAAATATGACCCACCCTTTCCTGTCAAGGCCACACCCATTTCTGTTTAAGACCCGCCCTGAAATTTTTGAATGGGGACACTAGTTTTGAGGGCCTGGGGGAAGGAAATGGATTCCGTTAATTTGCATAGATTTCGTCCCACTTCCTGTTTGGCTATGGGGCAGGAAGTGAAGGGAAAACTCTACAATGTGACGGGGAGGGTAAAAAATAGACTGACAGGGGCTATAACCCTCCCTTACTCTATCCAAAATGAAAAAAAAAAAAGTGTTGCCTATTCTACTTTAAGCACAAATTTCTGATAATTTTATGGAAAGGACTAAGAAGATATAACCATGCCAATGGTGCAGCAGGAAACATATAGCACAGTGAGGAAGATTTGTGGTCCAGGATAATAGGACAGTCAAAATTAGAAGCAGCGCCCCCCCCCCCACACACACACACACACACACACACACAGTTGCGGAATGCCGACCGTCCACAGATGCTTTATGGGGGCGCTAGACTAATTTGCCTCTCAGCCCAGTCCACCCCATAAGACTAACAGTGTAGTGCAAGCTGGTCGGGACTCTTTCCGTGCTGCCCCCCCTGCAAAGTGCTGCCCTAGGCCTGGGCCTTGTTGGCCTAGGCCAGGATACAGCGTTGCTAGCACACCAAGAAAATATAAGGGTCCAAAGCAGCGGGAGAACTATCAGGGTTGCAAAGGTTGTCTTGCCACCGGGCCCTGATGTTCTGCCACTGTGGGGTTCCCCAGCTGTCCTGTCCCTGCTATTGACAGCGCTGGTCTGGCATCTGTCTCCTTGGCAGCGGCGGCAGTCTATTAGGACCTAGTGCTGGTTACATTATGGGTGCATGCAGGGGAAGGCTGGCACTATTGGTTATAGAGAGACGAGCCCCCAGCTGGTCACCTAGCAGTAGTAATGCTGTATAACCTTCTCTGTTGACATGCTGATCGGGATGTGATCCAGGTGATGCTCCCAGTCAGATCTAATAAACACAGTATTTATTAGCATCAAGAGTACAACCACATATATATATAATCAACCGTATGTTCAGCAGCCATGTGGGCTCTATGCCTGCAAAGTGTGGGCTTTGATCAATAAAATCACTGATATTTAACACTAGGATTTGACTAGGAGCATCACCTGGATTGCATCACGATCAGCATGTCAGAGAAGGCTCCACTGCTGCTAAGCAACCTGCAGGGAGCTCAACTGTCTACAACCAATAGAGATGGGCTCGGGTGTGTTTGAAATCCCACATGCCCGATCCCACCAGGAAGCCGACACTCCACAGTGCTAATCACAGCTAGTGAGACATTTCCTGATCTGTGCAGCTGCGGACCGGGAAATGTCTCACTGCTTGTGATTAGCGCTGTGCTGTGTGGGCTTTCTGGCAGGCTCTGGCATGTGGAATTTTGAACATGCCCAGCCCATCTCTAACAAGAAATTGTGCTGGCCCTCCGGTACATCAGCCTCATAAAGTAACCAGCACTGGGTTCCAAAGTGCTGCCGCCGCTGCCATGGAGACAGAGACCAGCGATGTAAATAGCCGGGACAGGACAGCAACTCTGGTTGTTTCAGCACTGGTCCACACTGTTAGGATTCCCCCATCCACCTATAATGTGTAGATGGGGGAATTGGATAATTTCTTTTTTTTTTCATTCAACCTAATAGTTGAATGAAAAAAAGTGATCAATGTATGGGCTGCCTAAGAGCTAAGACCAGCCATAGACAGTTTAAATCTCAGCTGGTTCAGCAGGAACTGGCTGAGATTTGAACCATTAATAATCACTGTTTGTCGGGAGAATACAATTGCTGCGCAGGAGGGATATTCCCCTGTCACCACTGTCTGTGTTGATGGGGGAATCATGCAAGTTTCTTTCCTGCAATCTGTGGATGCAGGAAAGAAATTTGCACCGTATATTACCTGCCTAACTGAAAGTGAAAGTAAATTGTGAATGTCTTGAAAGAACAGGAGAGGAGGAGGGAGACAGATGGGGGAGAGAAGGGATGGCGATAATGCAGTTCAGTGATTACAGTGTACTGCAGTCTGCAGTGCACACACTTACCTACGGTCCAGGTTAGAATCTCAGGCATCAGGAATGCTGCTGATTTTCATATTTCCCACACACACATCCCCTCTCTTCAGATACAGCACGCCGGGATAGTGTGGGCGGGACTGGAAGGAGGAGGAGGAGCTGTATTCCTCCCTGCTCGTATGTGAGGAGAGTGAGGGGGGTGGCTGGACTCGCTGGGCTGTGAAAGAGTGTCATAGACTGACACACAGCTCAGTTTGCAGTCACCACTCTCGGAATTTACAGGCTGGTTCTCCTGTCCTAAGGACGGGAGAAATCAGTCTGTTTTTTCAGTAACTGAGATGAAGGCTTGGGCCCCCTCCCCCCCCCCCCACAGTGCTCATGGAGTCCTTCCTGCAACTCGCTCTTCTCCGTGCCAATGAGGATGCAGGGGAAGGAGCAGATCGGGCGGCTGTGGTTGTGTGAGCGCTCGCATTATGCAGTGTCAGTGAGCAGAGGGAGGGGGAGGAATCCCCCGCAGGAGCTGACTGGGGACGCTCTCCCTCTCAGGAGAGACTGTGCTACTCCAGCGGCGGCCTGAGCAAAATACAAAAAAAAAGGAAAAAACATTTTTTTTTGGGGGGGGGGGGCACATGGTGGGGCACAGCATAATGTTGGGGGGGTCAGGGCCCCCTCTGCCCCCCCTAGGGACGCCATTGGTGAAGGAGCATTTCAGGATGTTCTCCAACAGGTATAGATTCTACACTAGACCATACATATGCATCAATATATAATCATAAACATCTAAATTGCCTTTCATTATTTTAGGATCATAGGACTTCTTGAGGAAATAAATATATCAACCAATATTGATATCATTTAAATATATTTTAGCTATATGTACATTTAAATATCTTGTTCAAATAATACTTACGTTTTCATGCAAAGCTTGAAGAGTTTCTAAATCAACAACTGAATAGTCCATTTTTAAAATGGCTAAAATAAGAAAAAATAAAACACGTGTTACGCAATACATATCTTTTAATGGAACTGTAATCAAGATTCATTTTAGTGTTGACCTTTTTTTTTTTTTTTTTAGAAAACCCAATTTTTCCCAAATTGAAAAATATGTTAATTTAGTGCATTTTTGGCTTTTAAATCTCTCCTTTGATATATAGTAAGCCTGACAAGGTCAACATGATGGAACAGCAAGAAGCATTATAAGGAAATCAGCAATGGCAGCTTCTTTATTTCACTCTATATTTAGCTTGCTGCCTATGGCATTTTTAAAAGGAGAGCTTCCACACGCTTTTTGCCAGCTAGTATTGACTCGCAGGTTTCACCTCCCCTAAGCTATCCTACTATCCCCAATCACTATGGTATGTACACAACCAAGGAGTCCCACATAATAGTTCTCAATGAAGAGCTTTCAGGCCTGATTCACACCTATGCAGGTTGCAGTTTGCATATTGCAGTTGCAATTTGAATTTTTCAACACATGCTTTTGATCCAACCAGTCTATGGAACCAAAATAACAGAAAAAAGTCCCTGCCCCTTTCCATTAAATGCACAGATGTGAACTACATCCATAGGAAATCATGTTAAATGGACTGTAGTATGTTTCTGCAAAACTGAAAGCTCACTAAAAATTGCATAGGTGTGAACCAGGCCTTAGTGTAAAAACCACGTCAAAGTTACACAGTAATCCAAAATGTCCCAGTTCTCTAAAACAGTGGTTCTCAACCCTGTCCTCAAGTATCCCCAACAGGCCATATTTTGCAAATTTCTCTTAGCCCTGGTTCACACTGGTGCGATTTGACATGCGATTTGACATGTCAAATCGCATGTCAAAATCGGCGATAATTGCCACAAATTGCGGGCAATGGCACCGTCCTAATTGATGTGACGCCGCATCTGCGGCGCTGCACCGATTTCAAAAAGTAGTTTCTGTACAGATGTCCCCGTAATCGCGGCCGAAATCGGGACTGACAGGCAGGAGTGAAATTGTGCGAGTTAAGCTGAACTCGCACGGCTTCACTCCCGCAGCCCCAGTGTGAACCTGGGCTAAGATAAAATAGCTGTGCAAAATACCATTGACTCTGATTTAAAGCACCTGTGCAAGATAAAGGAAAACCTGCAAACATGGCCTGTTGGGGGTACTCAAGGACAGGGTTGAGAAGCACTGCTTTAAAACACCTGGTAACTTGACCCTATTGTCTTGTAAACACCACGCGAAAATCAGAAGGAAAAATTCTACTTTTGGAGCGATCATCTATTGACAGCCGATCATGACAGTTCATGCAAAATTATCCGAAGGGACAAGCACAAAATGTTTTCTCATACAATAAGAGGATGAACGATTTTCATTTATTCAGTACAGTATTTGTCCATAAAAAGTTTTTGAGACAAAGGCAGCGCATGCTCGGAAACTTAAGAATACATTAAAATACAATACATGATTATGGGAAGCTGTATTCTGTCTTTGGTGAATTTTTCTAACTCTAGTAACCTATTCGTTTTCAATATGAGACTCGCATGCAAAAAAAAAAAGGGCGATCAATCGCCCAATATTATCATTGTGTTCACCAGGCTTAAAGCAGAGCTCCACCCAAAAGGGAAAGTTCAGCTTTAAGTACTCCTCTCTACCACTTTTGGCATGTAATTTTTTTTGGGGGGGAGTGACCCCCTCCCTCCCTGCAGTCATCTGGGACATATCACACGTCCTAGATGACTGCCAGACCATTCAGGACATGCAGGGCGAAGCACAGTTGAACTGCTGGCACCGGGGAGAGAACATGTGAGCACATCGCTGGATCATGGGACAGGTGAGTCTGTGTTTATTACTATTATTATTAAAAGTCAGCAGGTATCAGTCAACGTGTTTTGGCCTCCCAAAGGGCGTCATAATGACGCCCTGTGGGAGGGTGAAACGCGTTGACGCAATTTCCGGTTTCGAGTCCAAGCAACATCATTTCCGGTTGTCGGTGGATTGCATGCCACCAGCGGCGTTTCCTATTGTAATCTCTTGCCATTACATGCTTGATTTTACCTACCTTTTTGTAAGTTCGCATTTTTAATCTGCGCAATGAAACATTTGCCAAATATTGTTTTAATGATATCAAAGCAAGGCATGCTGGAACTCGTAGTACAGGGAGAAAGAGACTCCATTTGCCATGGATAGTAAATAGACTATAGTACCCACAGTGTAACTGTACTCCCAACGTGCATTGCCTCGTCGCTTGGCCTTCTGGGACTGCTTACTTAAAGGAGGGGAGGAGCTACGAAAACTCTCTCTGATCATCGCCCTGCTAGCAAGAGGTGCATTGGGGAGGCCTGCTGTGTGTGTGTAGGCCCCATAATTTGGGCCTACTGTCTGCAGAGAGGCCTGCCTGCTGAAGGGAGAAGAATCCTCCTTTGAGAAGCCCAGCTGATTCCCCCCAAGTGTCCAGACATCTTCCCCCTACCAATGTCTCGTGTGGTGGAATGAGGGACGGAAGACCGGGACAGCGGAGAGATCATGTACCGGAGCATCAGCAACGGAACCTGCCAGGCGGACTAGGCCTATTTGGTGAGCGGGCACCTGCTCAGGATTTATCAGTTACTTTATAGGCCTGTGACTGTTAAGGCCCACCATCACTAGAATAGTGCGAGACACACACGCCAGAACATAGTGTATCGTGTGGTAGTGCGCAGTTTAAAGTTGGCGTTTGCACCGCCTGACAGTTTCACACTCCCAAAAGCATTGCAGGAGTTTTGTTTATTCTTCTACACCCTTTGGATTACAATTAACATGTGCAACAACGTTTGCTAGCGAAGACTCCATCCATTGAGGAATTTGTACACTAATATTGGTCAGGCCTGACTGGAACGTATAGTGACGGGACACGGGGTGGTATTGCCCACTAGGGGGAGCTTGCGAGCAATACAGTTCAGTCAAATAATAGACATTAACACTGCAAGTTAAGATATTTTGTCTGATAGCAATTATTTATTTTATTATTGACTCTCGCAGGGCCCTGCAGAGTCAACTGTATGTATGACCTTGTTTTACCTTTATATCTTACCAAGTAAAGTTCACCCTTGGTGGGGTTTTATTGTGTTCCCCAGCAACCAGTGGGTTCCACAATATTTGTATATGCCAGTTGTGCCAAGGGAGGGTTAGAGCCAATTCCAAGGGGTTGATAGGCAGAACGTAGACCCAAAACAAAACCAGCAGCTCCTACGGAGGTAGTGCTACATGTACATTTAGGAAAGAATCCAGGCCTTTCTTAAAGCAATCTACTGAGCTGGCCAGAACCACCTCTGCAGGGAGTCTATTCCACATTTTCACAGCTCTTACTGTGAAGAAACCTTTCCATATTTGGAGATGAAATCTCTTTTCCTCTAGACGTAAAGAGTGCCCCCTTGTCCTTTGTGTTGACCGTAAAGTGAATAACTCAACACCAAGTTCACTATATGGACCCCTTATATATTTGTACATGTTGATCATATCCCCCTTAATCTCCTCTTCTCAAGTGTGAATAAATTCAGTTCCTCTAATCTTTCCTCATAGCGGAGTTCCTCCATGCCTCTTATCAGTTTGGTTGCCCTTCTCTGCACTTTCTCCAGTTCCCCAATATCCTTTTTGAGAACTAGTGCCCAAAACTGATTATTATTGAGCTTATGATCTACCAAAACCCCCAGATCTTTCTCTACTACGGATCCCCCCAGTTGTACTCCCCCTAGTATGTATGATGCATTCACATTCTTAGCCCCCAAGTGCATAACTTTACATTTATCAACATTAAACCTCATCTGCCACATAGTCGCCCAATTAGACAGAGCATTGAGGTCAGCTTGTAAATTGGAGACATCCTGTAAGGACGTTATTCCATTGCATAGCGTCATCTGCAAAGACAGAAATTTTACTTTTGATCCCAGACCCAATATCATTTATAAACATATTAAAAAGTAAGGGTCCCAGCACTGAACCTTGGGGTACACCACTGATAACCTTAGACCATTCAGAGTAAGAATCATTAACCACTACTCTCTGAATTCTGTCTTTTAGCCAGTTTTCTATCCATTTACAAACTGATATTTCCAAGCCTGTAGACTTTACCTTACACATGAGCCGAGTGTGGGGAACTGTATCGAACGCTTTTGCAAAATCCAAGTATACCACGTCCACTGCCACCCCTCTGTCCAAGGTTTTACTTACCTCTTCATAAAAAGAAATCAGGTTTGTCTGACAACTTCTGTCTTTCATGAATCCATGCTGTCTGTTGCTTCAAATATTTTTTTTCCAGCAAGAACTCATCTATGTGGTCTTTTATTAATCTCTCCAGTATTTTCCCAACTATAGAAGTTAAACCAACAGGTCTATAGTTACTTGGTAAAGACTTTGTTCCCTTTTTAAATATAGGCACCACATTGGCCCTGCGCCAATCCAGTGGTACTATTCCCGTCATTAATGAGTCCCTAAAAATTAGATACAATGGCTTTGAAATTACAGAGTTCAATTCTTTTAGGATCTGTGGGTGTATGCCATCTACTAATTTAAAATAAAATAAAATTCTGTCCCAAAAATACTGACCCAGACCTTTGACCTTGACCCAAACACTAACTCTGACACTGACCTAAATCAAACCTTAATCTAGGAATTTCTTCAATTTTTTTATTTTATTTTATTTATTCATTTTTCTTCACACACTTTTTTTTTCCATCTCTGGAAGGACAGAGAATGATACAATGTATCTCTCTCATTCATTTACAGAGACAGAAAACATGGGGGTGGGCTGCATAGTGACTGATCACTGTGATAGCCATTCAGAGGCCATCACAGCGATCAGGTGATCCAGAAATAGCCGTTCCTGGTCCTGATTGTTAGAATGGGGCCTGGGATTCTTGTTGAGGCCCCAGTCTCTGTACTTGGAGCGCTCCATGTGGCACGCTCCCAGCACAAAGAGAGATACGCATATATGCGGCTCCACGGAAAAAAGCCCAGTCCAGTGGGCCTGAATATTTGCATATGGTCGGCATGAAGGGGTTAACTCTTCCTGACATGGATACACATAAAAATTCCCATTTGACTCATAGCTCATATATTACATAAGCCCTAAAACACATATGTAAACACAATCTTTAATTTAGTAAAATATTGTAGATTTTAAAAAAAAGATCATGCTTACCATTCTGAATATCTTTCATGTCTAAATGAAGACTAGACATTAATATTCCTACAGCTTGTGATCTTTTATTGCTTAAGAGCTTAACAACCTGTTGAGAATGAAACATTAATTAACTATTTCTTCCAATCTTAATTATCTTGGTGCAATATTATAGATCCATCTCTTTTAAATATCCCAATTAAACAAATTTGGCATGTTGGAAATTATTCTCATTCCACTGCATGAATTGGCTCCAAAATACAGGGAAAGTACAAATATGTGTACAATTATTAGATAAAAACATAAAGTAGCCAAGCAGTGGGTTGTGAGGTCTTTCTAGGAGGATCATATGAACATACTAGTAGATGATAAATTGATGGAAATGTATTGACTTCTGTCTGAACTCTAAAGTAAAATTTTTTTTTTTAAAGGGGTGTCAGACAATAAAAGCAGTCTTATTTTTTACACATATTGGGGTTGATTTACTAAAACTTGAGAGTGCAAAATCGAGATGTTTGACCCATAGCACCAGAAAAGTATCAGTGGTGCTCTATTGAATACCCTGGATTATATACTGGCTTATGCCTAGCTGGATCTTTCTTACTATTACTACCCCCTACTGTTCAAAATTGCATGATTTTGGGGGTCTTTAGGATATATATTTATATATAGCTAAAGCTATATATATATATATATATATATATATATATATACATACATATATGTATATATACACATACATACATACATACACACACTATTTTACCAAAAGTTTTGGGACACCTGCCTTTACACGCCCATGAACTTTAATGGCATCCCAGTCTTAGTCAGTTGAGTTGGCACACCCTTTGCAGCTATAGCAGCTTCAGCTCTTCTGGGAAGGCTGTCCACAAGGTTTGGGAGTGTGTCTATGGGTATGTTTGACCATTCTTCCAGGAGCGCATTTGTGAGATCAGGCACTGATGTGGATGCGAAGGCCTGGCTCACAGTCTCCGCTCTAATTCATCCCAAAATTGTTCTATCAGGTTGAAGTCAGGACTCTGTGCAGGCCAGTCAAGTTCTTCCACCCCAAACTCGCTCATCCATGTCTTTATGGACCTTGCTTTGTGCACTGGTTCAAATATTTTGGTGGAGGGGGAATTGTGGTGTGGAGTTGTTTTTCAGAAATTGGGCTTGGCCCCTTAGTTCCAATGAAGGTAACTCTTAAGGCATCAGCATATCAAAACAATTTGGACAAGGGGCCAACTTTGGGGATGGCCCCTTCCTGTTCCAACATGACTGTGCACCATAAAGACATGGATGAGCGAGTTTGGGGTGGAGGAACTTAACTGGCCTGCACAGAGTCCTGACCTCAATCCGATAGAATATCTTTGGGATGAATAAGAGTGGAGAATGTGAGCCACGCCTTCTCATCCACATCAGTGCTTGACCTCACAAATGCTCTTCTGGAAGAATGGTCAAACATTCCCATAGACACACTCCTAAACTTTGTGGACATCCTTCCCAGAAGAGTTAAAGCTGTTATAGCTGCAAAGGGTGGGTCAACTCAATATTGAACCCTACAGACTAGGACTGGGATGCCATTAAAGTTCATGTGCATGTAAAGGTAGGCATCCCAATACTTTTGGCAATATAGGTTATAGTCAAAATATTGTCTCTTTAGTGCCTGTTCGCACATGTTGACAGTTCCAAATTGCATGACAAGTCGCACCCCATTGCCGACAATGGAACCATCCATATTGCCGCGACTCATGTCACAGCGATTATGAAAAAGGGTCCTGCACTACTTTTTACAGATTTCATTGCAACTTGCATGGACTTCTGTTAAATTAAGTCGCCAGCCGCAATTAAATCAGCAGTGCAAATCACACTGATGAGCGGCTTTGAAATTGCACCGAAGTATAGCAACTTCAAAGCCGCACTGGTGGGAACCATGGATACATGATTACAGTTATGCAGGCTTACCAATAAAAGTTCTTTATATTCTTTTTAAATAAAAAAATACAAACATATATTTCATGTGTTTGCCAAAATTAACTGCTATGCAGTTTTCAGCCTTTACCAAAGTAAATAATATAAGTATATTTGCACTACAGTAATAAATAATATTGCAACTTACTTGCTTTGTCTTTGTCTTGGTTATTGTATCAGAAATGGGTTTCTTTTTTTCTTTGATTGCAGTTTTTGAAAACAAACTTTCCAACTCATGAACATCTACTTTGGGTTCATTAACAGATTCCCAAACTAGAGGGTTGGTAAAATCTCTGTGAGCAAATAAAGAGTGCAATTGATGATTAACTGCTGCATCAATAATATTTATAAAATAACAAACATATATATCTCTGTAGAAATGTAAGGGGAAAATCCGGGTAACTAGTCTGAGTGGTGAAACGTGTATCTGGTTGGCAAATATGACCCACTGCTATGGCAGTGTAGTCCTTCAGCTTGTCTACATATGTTTTGGAGTTCCAGTATCTTTTTGTAGTTCTGAAACTTTTCAGTGGAAGAAACAGCAACTGAATGATTGCACATGAAAGTACTGCTGCAGTGGCAATTGCATATTAAAAGTCCCATTTTTGTAAAGGGAAATGTTGTTAAATGTATTCTACATAATTAGATAATAAAAAATAATGTGCATAGATAAATTCCCCTGTTATTATTCATTTGCAGATTTTTGCCCTCAAAACATGAAAAAGCTTGTAATTTCAGCACGTTTCGAACATAGTATGTAAGAACTACTTTGTATTTTCTTTTATAAAGTTTCATAGTTTGACTACAGCTTGGCAAATCTCTGTAAAGAGATCCCAATGCACATTTAGCATTTGAATGGGCTTATTCTGAATATTTTTTGCCACTCCTTGCAGTGTGGATTTTGCCAGCTGCATCCGTTCAGAGCCACATTACCTACAGTTAGCACCTTTTCATCTATTACTTTCATACATTTTCTCTTTCTTTCCCTTTCACTTTTCTTTGTTTTAGCAAAGTATGACAAATAAATAATCTGCTTGTAGGCAGGTGCAGTCTACTTTCTCCACTGCAGGTGGCGCTCAACTGCAGCAGCATTACAGGGGGAGAGGAAATCAAGAGGAACATGATTCCTAGTTGGTTTCCTAGGTGTCTGGGGAAGCTATCTGATCAGTGGCGGTGCATCCATAGTGCCGCCCCCTCTCTCCCCTGCACCGTCAACAATATATACATTCATGCATTGCCATCTGAATAACAGCAGTTGGTTGGTTTTTGGAAGTGTCTATCAGAGCCAGCGGCTCTGATAGGCTTCCCGATTACAGCCTGTGGGCTGTAATCTGCTTCCAAATAGTTAACCAGGGGATGCACAGGCTGTGCGTTCCCTTGTTAACACTGACACGCGTCTCAGCCAATCCGGTTCACCGGGTCTGGTTACCAGTAACCTGATTGGCTGAAGCGACATCGAGGGCGGGAGAAGACATTGAGTACGGAAGAAGACATGAGGGAGCGTGGAGGAGGACGGCGCTGACCCGAGGAAGGTAAGTGCAGGGCTGGGGGAAACTGGCTGCATTTGGGGACAAACTGCCTGTATTTGGGGACAAACTGCCTGCATTTGGGGACAAACTGCCTGCATTTGGGGACAAACTGGCTGTATTTGTAAGAAACTGGCTGCATTTGGGGACAAACTGGCTGCATTTGGGGGGAAACTGGCTGCATTTGGGGGGAAGCTGGCTGCATTTGGGGACAAACTGGCTGCATTTGGGAACAAACTGGCTGCATTTGGGGACAAACTGGCTGCATTTGGGGGGAAACTGGCTGCATTTGGGGACAAACTGGCTGCATTTGAGGGGGCAAACTGGTGGCGTTTGGGCACAGTGGCTGCATTTAATGGGCACAGTGGCGGCAATTGATGTATCTGATTGAATGCTGCGATCCCATATGACTCTAGCACCCATCTTGGGTCAGTCAGAGCTTATTTAAGGACCCGGCTCCCAAGCTTGGCACGCATTTCGTGTGTCGTAGTGTAGGGACAGGTCACTTGTCTGACAGGGACAGTCATTAGTGCCAGGGAGAGGTTCCAGATGAGTAGGGAAAGAATAGAGACATGCCATCCTTCCTGGAAGCCTCCCCATTTGGGTACGGACTGACCAGGCCACATTCGGTCCCTCAAGACAGATGCTTTCAGCACATCTGAGACTTTCTCCGCTACACACTGCTATTGTATGCTGTGAGTGTTCCCGATCAGGGGTCTTCCTGACAGATTTGTTGTGAACTACTTGATTCTGCAATACAGAATACAAATTCTGTTTTCAGCAACTGGACTGCGTTTACTGCCACCACACCACACTTCACCTCCCCACATGCTCATCATTTTCCAAAAATGCCAAAATTAAATTTCTTTTTTTATTAGCTTGGTGGAGAATGGTTAAATTAAATCATAAGATTGTAAGCTCTAACTAGCAAGGCCCTCTGATTCCAACTGTATTAAAGTGTATTGTATTTATACTGTTTACCCTCAATTTGTAAAGCGCTGTATAAACTGTCGGCGCTATATAAATCCTGTATAATAATAATAGATAAGATCCTGGTAACTTTCAGAATCTTTTAGTCCCCTTTCAGTTCAATGTCTAATGTTTAATTGAATGATCATGCACCCATAATATTTGTAAGCTAGGATGATAATATTAAAACATTATTTCTGATTAACAATTGTATTGATACATCGTTAACCATAAACACATTAACATCAGGCAACTTGAATGTATGCCATAGTCAGCACTGAATTACAAACCAATTATGCCTATTTGCAGTTGTGTTGTACATGTTCGAACACATATACATTTCAGAAGTTTTACTGAAATACCTCTTTGCATGCAATTCAAATCTTGTCCAGTAAAGGGGCTTCATGGGCTTTGTCGGCTCGATAGCAGCTTTTCTGGTTCCTTTCTCATGACTCAATCCCATTGCCAAAAAACCAGCTGGCAGAGGAGGTGGTAGAAAACCTGGTAATGATGTGGGTGGTTGAGTCTGAACAAAACATGAAAATGATGAGGAATTTTGTGAGATGCCAAATGGAGGAGGAATTAATGGAGGTGGTGGTGGTGGAGGAGGAGCTGCCATATTAGCGAATGGTGGTAGTGGTGGTGGAGGAGGAGGAGGAAAAGACTGAATTGCAACAGTGCCTGGTAGTGGTGGTGGCGGAGGAGGAGGGGGAAGAGATTGAATGGAAGTAGTGCCTGGTAGTGGTGGTGGTGGAGGAGGAGGAGGAGGAGGGGGAATAGATTGAATAGCAGTAGGTAGTGGTGGTGGTGGAGGGGGAGTAGTACCTGGTAGTAGTGGAGGAGGGGGAGGAGGAATAGATTGAAGGCTGATAGAACCTAGCAGTGGTGGTGGAGGAGGAGGGGGAGGGGGAGGAACTGTAACTGAATTCAATTGTGAGGTTTGCTGAAGATGGTAAACTGAGTTAAACCCTGGTAGTGCCAGTGGTGGAGGAGGAGGAGGAGGAGGAGGAGGAATTGCAGCAGCACCATGTGGTAAAAGGGGTGGTGAAGGAGGAACTACAGCCATATTTAGTTGTGGTGGTAAAGGTGGTGCGGGAGGTGGAGGAGGGCAGACTACTCTTACATGTGTCATAGAAGATGGTTGAAAATAACAAGCTGCATTGCTACCTGGAAAAGGAGGTGGAGGGGGAGGAGCAGGAATTGTAGCAGAGCCTGGTAACAGAGGAGGCACTGTAGTGGCACCTGTAAGTAAGGATAAAGGAGGTGGTGGAGGTGGATGAGGAGGATGGAAAGATGAAGCGTCAGTACACATACAAAAAGGACATGATACTTGTGATAGAGGATCGGCAGAGTTAAATGATTGCTGAGGTAGTGGAGGTGGGGGAGGAATTGAGTTGTTACATGGTTGTTGAGGTAGAGTAGCTTGAGGACCACTGACTGAATTTAATCCAGGTACTGGTGGAGGAGGTGGAATAGTAGTACAAAATGGAACCAGACGTGACATTTCAGATGAAAAAGCAGAAGGATGCAGTGCTAGACCTGAAGCAAGCCTAGGGTGATTATGAATAGATTGATGTGAGCTAGATAATGAATGAGATGGGAGACCTGGTAAAGGGTCTTGTATGCACAGTCTTGAATCCATATGATGTGCATTAGTGTAAGAATTAATTTGTGTTGCAGTTGTAGTCGGGCCTTCAAAAAAGCCATTGGTAACAGCATTTCCACAGGTTAATGGTGGGGACAATTGTGGGATAAGTGTTATAACTCCAGATGAGGAAATATTATTGTCTGATTGAGAATCTTTGTATTCTGTGGAGTTTATAGTGGACTCAGACTGTTGTGACTTTGAAGTTAAATCTACAGAATAATGTGTAAACTGCGAGTTGCTTTCCAAAATCGGTGAAATTACTTGTCGTACAACTTCATTATGAGTTATCGTAGCTGCTCCATTTAAGGCAAACTCCTCTGTGGGTGAAGTCTGCACAGATTTTCCTTCAACAATCTTTGACAATGTGTTTTGGTTGCCATCTTTTTGTAGTACACATATTTCAGTATTTTGATCTTGTGCATTATTTGTAGAACTGTTTGATTGTGTATATTGCTTTTCGTGTTCAGCAAGTTTAGCCTTTAAATCTTCAATGGTTTGCTCAAGCTGCTGAATTATATTTTCATGATCTTCCTTGGGAGATACATACTTCAGATGTTTGCCCTATTTAAAAAAGATATTGGACTTTTGTTAAAATTAAAATGTTCACTCTTCAAAAAACTGTAGAAACAATTATTCAGAAACATTGCTGTTTAATATACAGTGGAACCTCGGATTGCGAGTAACGCAGTTAACGAGCGTTTTGCAATACGAGCAATTTTTTTTTTTAAATCCTGACTCGGTTTGCGAGTTTTGTCTCGCAAAACAAGCAGGATTCAAGCCTCTGCGGTGTGCAGTACCACATTTGGCCGGAGGTGCGGGGGCGACAGAGCCAATTGGAGCCGTTCGGAAATACTCGGAAATACTTCATTCCTGAGTGTTTCCGAGCCTTTCCGAGGGTTTTCAAATGCAGCTGAACGGTCTCCGAGTATTTCCGAGTCTCTCTGGCACCCCCTATCTCTGGCCACATGAGGTATTGCATGCCATAGAAGTCAATGTGGAACAAATTATTTTCGTTTCCATTGACTTCTATGGGGAAACTTGCTTTGATATGTGAGTGCTTTGGATTACAAGCATTCTCCTGGAACGGATTATGTTCGTAATCCAAGGTTCCACTGTATTTGTATTCTTATATTACTCCTTAAACAGGCTGTTTTTCAGTAATTTCTACTCAATCCTGGCTAACTTTAAATTATACCAGTTTAAACACCCCCATAATTTTGCCTAGCAACATAGTAGTTTTGCAATAATAATAAAGTGATATTAAAAGCAGTTTAAAAAAAAAAAACATGTCATACTTACTTGTTTTGCACAGTAATTTTGCACAGAGCAGCCCCGTTCCTCCTCTTCTCGGGTCCTCTGCCGGCACTCCTGGCCCCTCCCTACTGCCAAGTGCCCCCATAGCAAGCAGCTCCGGAGCTTCTGAGCTGCTACTCTGTGTGTCCCCCACTCTCTCCTAATTGGCTCACTGGCTGTAATGGACAGTAGCAGGAGCCAATGGCTCCTGCTGCTGTCTTAGCCAATGAGGAGAAAGAGACCTGGGGCTCAGGTAAGTATTACGGGGGGGGCTGAGGGGGCAGCTACCGCACACAGAAGATTGATCCTTTACAACCTCTTTCATTAAATACAATTTTAAAGTAGAACTATAGGCAAACTTTTGTTTTAATTTTGGATAGAGCCAGGGAGGGTTATTTTTTGCCATTTGTGTCCCATTGTAGAGATTTCCCTTCACTTCCTGTCCCATAGCCACAACAGGAAGTGAGAGGAAATTCCTGAAAATTAAGGGAATCCCTTGGGGACCCCCATGTCACCAGAACTAGTGTCCCCATTGGAAGATTTCCCCTCTGTTTCTTTTCTGGGTCAACCCAAAATTTTAGTTTTTATTTTATTTTCACTTTCAATGATAATGGTAAACAGGACAAATAGAGAGGGCGAATCTCCTTAATGGGGGCACAGACAGCAATACAAACTTACATGTATTCTAACCCATCAAAACTAAAAATAAAAGTTTTGCTTGTAGTTCTTAAATAATTGAAAATAATAGGTACAATAAGCAAAAATTAAGGCTTTTTTTTTAAATTATTATAAAGCTTGTGGCATTATACAACAAGATCTATATTGAAACATACATTTTGTTTCTTTTTGTTCACGTTCTAAGAGCCCATTCACACAGGGGCGGCACGACTCGCGCCGCGACTGTGCTGGGCGATCTCAAGACGACTTCAAAGCAGACTTCCAAAATGACTTCTGTATTGAAGTCAATGGAAGTCGCCTTGAAGTCGTCTTGAAGTAGTACAGGAACCTTTTTCTAAGTCGGAGCGACTTCAGTCGCGCCGCTTAGAACGGTTCCATTGTACAGAATGGGACGCGACTCGTCAGGTGGCTGAGACGCCTGACTAGTCGCCCCTGTGTGAATGGGGTCTAAGGCATTTCTATGTATAAAAAGTGGAAAATATTACATAACTGGCAGATAAATATTAAATGAATCACAATACAACAGTGTTTAGGAAACTGCTGGTGCTTTTTCACATTTTACCTTCTGCCCACCATTCCTAAAAGCTGCAACTAGCTCAGTGCAGTGGGACAGTACCCTAGGAACACAATTCATGCTAGTTTATGGTGTTTTAGTGCTGATATGTGACACTGGGATACATTCACAAAGTGGTATCTACCGCTTTTTAGAAATGCAGTAAAATACTGCATAAAAAAAAAAATTGTCATTCACTAAAAACCCTTTTAAAATACCACATGCTGTATTTTTCTGAAATATGTGGTATAAAAATGCAGTATTTTTTCCCATGCGATATCCAGTGAGATGGATACAGTGGAGAAGAATTAGAATCCCTGTCAGTTTTTATTGTTAATAAATAGATAAAATGGTTTAAACTGTACTATTATGCCAACCCATTAAGTCATTGCTATCCCTGCAGCATATATGTTAATACAAAAGAAAAAATGTGACTAGAATACCAGTCAAAGGAAAGCTGTTTTCACAGGACAAACATGGGGTTTAATTAAGTAAATACAAAATATCTTTATAAATGTCAAATATTGAATGAAAATAGTACCAAAAATCACACACATACTGTATATAAATACCATTCTTCCACCATGGTACTATTTTCATTCAATATTTGACATTTATAAAAATATTTTGTATTTAGATTCACTCTCTCTATTTGTCCTGTTTACCATTACTCAAATGAAATGTCCCCAGAAAAGTATTAGAGGGGAAATTTTTTGATGGGGACACTAGTTCTGGTGACCTGGAAGACCCCAAGGATTTTGCATTTCTTCTCACTTTGTGTTTTGAGAATGGGACAGGAAGTGATGGCTTAAAATATATAAAAAAAACTAATAGGGTTCCATTACTCCATCCAAAATTAAAAAGAAAGTTTTGCCTTTAGTTACACTTTCAAGCAGCCTTTCTCAACCTTTTCAACACAGAGGAAACCTTGGAAAAAAAATTTCCAGTCTCAGCAAACGCTGCTAAAAATGACTATATTTACAACTCATCATGATACATTCGTGAGATGGTAAATGAGAAGAATGCTCCTTACACTTCTGGTCACTGGGAAGAATTACCCCCATATAGATACAGTAGCTAAAAAGATCAATGATGTCAGTGGGAACGTATCTAATATCTCTAAAAATAATTGTGAAAAGGTAAAGTATCCCCACTACATATGACAGATGTTCTAACAAGGAATTAGACCATTGTGATATCTATATTGTACTATGTTTGGAGTGATTGAGAGGTCTTTTTTGCAGCAAATGATTGTATATTCACAAACAAAGTCTCTAAAAATCTGTTGAAATGACAGGAGAAAATAAGTATATTTTACTACATGTAATGGGGTGGATTTACTAAATGCAATGGGGAGGATTTACTAAAGGCACATAGACTGATCACTTTGCATTGTGATTGGGTATTCTTTGTAAAGTGAAGCTTTACCTCATGTACTAAGCTCTGTAGCCAATTGCAAATCGCACAGTCTATTTGCCTTAAAGTAGAACAATAGGCAAAACTTTTTTTCCCCATTTTGGATAGAGTAAGGGACCCCTGTCAGTTTTTTTTTCATCTGTGTCCCCCTTGGAAGATTTGCCCGCTATTACTTTTCTAGCGACAACCCAAAATTTGGGACTTTATTTTATTTTCACTTTCAATGATAATCGTAAACAGGACAAATAGAGAGGGTGAATCTCCCTAATGGGAGCACAAACAACAATAAAAACCTGGCAGGTGTTCTAATCCACTTCCACTCTATCAAAAACAAAAAATGTTTTTTCCTTTAGTTGTACATTAAGTAAATCAACCTCAATGATTTCCATATTTCCATATTTAGGTTTTGATGCATTACTGTTGAGAGAACTGATCCAAAAAGGCAGAGACTACTCAAATTTGGCAATTATGCCTGGAACACTACCTAATCACCACATGCTTTTAATTATTTATTTCCTTCTGTGAATTGAGTTTAATGCCTTACGGTATTTACTGAGTGTTTTCAGTGTTTTGCAGTAAATACGGCAGTTTCAGGATCACATGCGATATTTAGGGAAAATGTGTCCGGACACCTAAATACCGTATGCGATCTGCTTTAGTGAATGGAGCCCAGAGTGGATTTCTTGAAAATTAGAAAACGCCCTTTGTTGAACCTAGAATCATTCAAGAAAGGGGTCTGTATGCTGTGCATCATTTATATTACTGCACGTTTCTATGAACTCAGGGAAAGAACAAATTGCATTAATCCAAAGTATAGCATAAGGTTTGTTGCTTCTACTACAAAGTTTGTTATCAGGTACTGTGTATTTTAAGCTTTTATCTAACAACAATAAAAAAAAAATGGTATCTTGCTCAACCTATTCGTAAACTGGTGTTACACATGAAAAGTAACCAAACAAAAACTATATGATACTCATATACTCATGATATAGACAGTTTAAAAAATAATATTTTTTACACACCTATAAGCTGAATGCTTTGCTGCTTAATTACTCACCTCATGTTCCTCTGCAAATTCTCTTGGTTTTTCGGAAAGTCCAAATCCAGATGAGCATTTCTCTGATAAAAATAAATTAGTAAAATACATTTTTATGAAGACGAAAGGAAACTCCATAGATATGTCTCTTATACACAGAATACTATTACCAATTTTTTTTTATACATTTTTAATTCATTCTTATCATGTAGATTTCATGTCTTCATACCTTTAATTTTTTATCTCTTGCTCTCCCCCTTTAAGCTGCACCATATATAGAAGCACAAATGTGCATTTTTGGCCAGATTACTGTATGCAAGATTCTGATGTAAAGGCATAATACAGGCAGTCCCTGAGTTACGAACACCTGAGTTATGAACACCTGAGTTACAAACTCCTACTTACAAACGGCCTCAATGACGGCCGCTTGTGCTCCACACTGGTCCTGGATACCTATGAGCAGCTTTCTTGCAGCAGACACATCCCACACTGCAGTACTACATGTACTGCATGGCCTAAAGAGCCCCAGATAACATAACTGCATGCCCAGAAGTGCCCGGCACATCCCACATCCATGCACAGGCTGAAGTTACATTTAAAAATGTAACAGAAACTAAGAAAACACTTTTTTTTCTCAGAATTTTTGGGAGTTTTTTTGTTTGTTTAGCAAAAAAAAAAAAACCCAGTGGTGATTAAATACCACCAAAAGAAAGATCTATCTGTCTCAAAAAATTATTAAAAATTTAGTTTGGGTACAGTGTTGACCGAGCAATTGGAAAACTCCTGGCAGAGGAAGAACACTTTGGCAAGGCCTCTCAATCATATATCACTTCCCCAGGGATTGTCTGAGGCATGATAAATATTCATGTAAGACATTTGACTCTCCC
Organism: Rana muscosa; assembly: GCA_029206835.1. Classification (NCBI taxonomy): domain Eukaryota; kingdom Metazoa; phylum Chordata; class Amphibia; order Anura; family Ranidae; genus Rana; species Rana muscosa. The sequence continues at coordinate 381,530,464 of CM055122.1, read as the reverse complement.
TACCCTATGCTCTGCAAACCTCCCCCAGCAGCAGGTGGGATTAATCAAATACCCAGCTAAGAAAACTCTGACCAGGCAAAAACAGTAGATCACTGCTTCACTGATTACAGTAAAGCAAAAAAAACTAATTTGGACTAGCAGCCTAACTAGAGGAGGGAGCTATAGTTGTAAGGGTTGTAGGTACTCTAAAATTATTATTGACCATCTTTCCAAAAATGATAGCTTCCTAACTGTCTTTGGCTTTTATCATTTCTAAGCTTTTGACTATCTCAATGTCTTATTTGCATATTTGTTCCAGGCTACTGGTTCAGCATTGCAGCCAGAGGGTCATCATGTCAGAAAATAATGGTGGCCACACAAAATATTGACAATTTGGGCTCAATTTGGACATGTTCACTTAGGGGTGCACTCACTTTGGTTGCCAGCGGTTTAGACATTAATGGCTGTGTGTTGAGTTATTTTGAGGGGACAGCACATTTACATTGTTATACAAGCTGTACACTCACTACTTTACATTGTAGCAAAGTGTCATTTCTTCAGTGTTGTCACATGAAAAGATATAATAAAATATTTACAAAAATGTGAGGGGTGTACTCACTTTTGTGAGATACTGTATTTGCTGACACAGAACACACTGATAACAGGAGGAAACAGAATAAACTTGACCTCATCAGTGTGCTATTGTTGCTCCTCCATATACTGTTAGCATGCTTTGCTGCTGCTATAGTGGAGGTCAGTGGAACTGGCAGTGGCATCTAGCAAGGATACATTTAAAGCAGAGTTCCACCCAAAAATAGAACTTTCGCTTTAAGTGACCGTGACCCCCTGACATGCCACAATTGGGGGGGGGGAGTGGATACCCTCTTTTTAGGGCCATCCAGCTCCCACTTTCTCCCGGGGCTCCGCAGTGCCGGAAGGAAGTTTACCTCCCCCCCCCCCCTCCGTGCAATCTTCTGTTACAGGTCACAGGTTCCAGAAGATTGCCCGGCCAATCGCAGCACGCAGCGTGTGCCTAGCTGTGAAGCCATAGCCGGGGGCCCACAGTCACGATGCCGGCGTTGAGGAGAGGAGGGGGAAAGGAGCGGGGCTTTGTACGCCCGCATCGCTGGACCGTAGGACAGGTGAATGTCCGATTATTAAAAGTCAGCAGCTACACTTTTTGTAGCTGTTGACTTTCATATGGGTGGAACTCTGCTTTAATTACAAAAAAAAACTGTGTTTCCACCTATTTAAATTTGACTATACAATATTAATAAATAGTAGCACAACTAAAGTATTGCAAAAAGCTCCCACAAAAAGTGATATTCCTTCATGCAAATCTCTATCAAGTGCAATCCCCAGTGAGACAACCATCCACCATGAAAAAATAAGCAAAACTCAAGGGATAAAAAGACCTTTGATTACTGAAGATCAGTAACATGCAAAAATGATTATGTCGGCCATCAGATTGATCATGGACATCTAGGTAACATCTCTAGATCCAGGGGGATTTTTTTGCAGCACAGATCATAAACAAGCACAAAGTGTGTGATACTATTTACTGAATACTCAAAGCAAATTTTAAAAAATCCACTTATTTAAAGTGCAGTGTAGTACGAAAAATATTACGTGACAATATAGCAGAAAACAAGCCTTGTTTCACCTTAGCTAACATTGCTCTTACTATCCTGCGCCAATCAACACAAAAACATCCAATCCCTGACAAAGTCAAAGTGGAGAAATGCGTATGGCTAACTGGATTTATGTTACTACTGCTTGGTCCTATATGCTTCCTGATGACGTGCAATACGAAACAGCTGTCGAGGCGACGCTAGGCTATGTTTCTGACGTTACTTCCGGTCCCGCTGGTTCTCTCCTGGCAGAAGGTGCAACGCACGCTGGATCGTTCTTCCGCTCAGATTCATTGCGCCCCGCTTGTCTAAGCTATGGCCTCAGTGCCGGGTCTGTGGCACTATTCAAGTAAGGGGGCATTTGTCTGTCCATTTTTTTTCAATTTTTTATTAAACGAGATTACACTATTGTTGTTTTCTCTCTTTTGTGTCCCGCATATGCATGATCGAGCCTCCAGGAGGCAGGGAATCTCAGTTCCATGTATGAAATCTCTACTCATATTAGCAAGTGCCACTTGCAACAAGCGCTTTTGACTCCTTTTTAATTAAACAAGTCAATATGATCTGGTAAGTGGCCAATCTTCTTTGAGCACTATTGGGTGTCACATACTAAGTTGGTGGAGGCTATCACATCAAGATATATTTCTGATTTTTGGATCAAGTACATTCAAGCTCATCCTATTACTGAATGTTATGAACTGTTCACTATTCATTTGGACTATTATCAAGGACACTTATGTTGTATTTTGTGTTTTTCAAATTTGACACCGACCAGCAGGGGTGTCAATTCATTTAAGTGCATTTCAATTTCACATAGCTCTGTTTGATGAGTCACAGCTCCTATGGTTTTTTGATTACACACTTGGGTTGGTGTTACACTTTGTAATTTGTTATTTTTCCACACTTTCATAGTGTGGTATATATGCAGGTATCTTAATTATTGTTTCACAGGTTTCTAATATAGCACTGTGGTCAGCGCCCCCACTATACATGCACGGTGTGCATGTATAACTATACCTATATGCTATGTGGGTCCCAAAGCTGGATGGACGTTTGTGTGCTGATTGGCACAGGATAGTAAGAGCAACATACCTAGGTGGACATTTTTTTTTTGTAATTACATTTATGTTCAAATCGATTATTTTGAATAACTGCATCTTCAATTTTTAATATTATTGGTTTCACATATTTTGTGTAACACATATTTTTTTTTTTTTAAGATATTAGTTTTGATCTCTTGCCATATCACATTTAGGGATTAGCTTTATGTTCGAGTCAAACATGAGTTCGACTCGAACATTGGCTGTTTGCCCGTTCGGCGAACAGTAAACAATTTGGGGTGTTCGCGGCAAATTCGAAAAGCCGCGGAACACCGTTAAAAGTCTATGGGAGAAATCAAAAGTGCTAATTTTAAAGGTTAATATGCAAGTTATTGTCATAAAAAGTGTTTGGGGATCTGGGTCCTGCCCCAGGGGACATGTATCAATGCAAAAAAAGTTTTAAAAAAGGAAGTTTTTTCGGAAGCAGTGATTTTAATAATGCTTAAAGTGAAACAATAAAAGTGAAATATTCCTTTAAATTTCGTACCTGAGGGGTGTCTAAAGTATGCCTGTAAAGTCCCGCTTGTTTCCCTTGCTTAGAACTGTCCCTGCACAAAATGTAATTTCTGAAGGGAAAAAAGTCATTTAAAACCACTCGCGGCTATAATGAATTGTCGGCTCCCCGGCAATACAGATCAAAGCCATTGAAAAAAATGGCAGGGGTTCCCCCCCCCCCCCAACAGTCCATTACCAGGCCCTTTGGGTCTGGTATGAATATTAACCACTTCGCACCCGGGCCAATTCTGACACTTCGCTCCTACATGTAAAAAGCCTAATTTTTTTGCTAGAAAATTACATATAACCCCCAAACAATATATATGTTTTTTTAGCAAAGACCCTAGAGAATACAATGGCGGTCATTGCAACTTTTTATCTCGCACGGTATTTGCGCAATCATTTTTCAAACGCATTTTTTTGGGAAAAAAAACGGTTTCATGAATTAAAAAATATTAAAACATTAAAGTTAGCCCAATTTTTTTGCATAATGTGAAAGATGAAATTGCACACGCTCGTGGAATGGCGCCAAACTTTGGTACTTAAACATCCTCATGGGCGACGCTTTAAAAAAAATTACTGGTCACATGTTTTCAGTTACAGAGGAGGTCTAGGGCTATAATTATTGCTCTCGCTCTAACGTTCGCTGCGATACCTCACATGTGTGTTCTGAACACCGTTTTCATATGTGGGCGGGACTTACGTATGCATTCGCTTCTGCGTGCGAGCTACCGGGGACAGGGGCGCTTTACATTTTTTTGTTTTTTTGTTTATTGTTAATTTTACTTTAACCTTTTTAATTTGCCACTTAAAAAAAAAAAAAAGATCACTTTTATTCCTATTACAAGGAATGTAAACATCCCTTGTAATAGGAATAAGCATGACAGGTCCTCTTTACAGTGAGATATGGGGTCAATAAGACCCCACATCTCACCTCTAGGCTGAGAAGCCTGAAATAAAAATAAAAAAGCGGCGCTGTTTTTTTGAATGCAGAGGCCGGGCGTGACGTCATAACATCGCGCCCGGCCTCCGAACGATCATAGAGACTCCGGCGACCATCTGTTCTGCCGGAAATCTCTATTGTAAGAAGCCGGGGCCGGCGGATCCTGTCACCGACTCACCGATCGCTCAGGTGAGTCGGTAGAAGCACCGGAGGGCAGCGGGAGGGGGGGGGACGTCCCGTCTCGCCGCCTGTAAGAACGATCAAGCGGTGGAACAGCCGCTATGATCATTCTTACGGTACACAGAATCGCCGGCTCTAAAAAACGATATCTGAATGATGCCTGTAGCTGCAGGCATCATTCAGATATCCCGGCTCAAACTCAAGGACGTCCATGGACGTCCTTGGGTGCGAAGTGGTTAAGGGGAACCCCGAACCAAAAAAAAAAATTCAGGCCCTTTAAGTTTGGTATGGATATTAAGGGGATTCCCGCACCAAATCCCGCACCAAATAAAAAAAAAATAGCGTGGGCACCCCCACCAAACTCCATATCAGGCCCTTCAGGTTTGGTATGGATATTAAGGGGAACCCCGACAATTCATTATAGCCGCGAGTGGTTTTAAATTACTTTTTTCCCTTCAGAAATGTCATTTTGTGCAGGGACAATTCTAAACACGGGAAACATGTGCGAGTTTACAGGCATACTTTAGACACCCCCCAGGTACGAAATTTAAAGGAATATTTTACTTTTATTGTTTCACTTTAATCATTATTAAAATCACTGCTCCCGAAAAAACGGCCGTTTTTAAAACTTTTTTTTTGCATTGATACATGTCCCCTGGGGCAGGACCCGGGTTCCCAAACACTTTTTATGACAATAACTTTCATATTAGCCTTTAAAATTAGCACTTTTGATTTTTCATGTTCATGTCCCATAGACTTTAACAGTGTTCGTGTGTTCGAATGAATTTTTTGCCTGTTCGCATGTTCTGGTGCGAACCGAACAGGGGGGTGTTCGGCTCATCCCTAATCACATTGTATAATTACATACTTTTTTTGAATCCAGTGTTAGTTACACATAGATATCTGGCAAGCATAGGACTGGATTTGGAGACTTAAAGGGGTTGTAAAGGTTCGTTTTTTATTTTCTAAATAGGTTCCTTTAAGCTAGTGCATTGTTGGTTCACTTAACTTTTCCTTTGATTTCCCTTCTAAATATTTTTTTTCTTTGTTTTCTTTGTCTGAATCTCTCACTTCCTGTTCCTCCTCAGTAAGCTGTTCAGTAAGCTGTTCTGGCTGACTCGAAGGAAAAGGTAAGTGAACCAACAGAGCACTAGCTTAAAGGAACCTATTTAGAAAATAAAAAATGAACCTTTACAACCCCTTTACTTTGGCAGGTACTGTACATGTTCAGATACATGTATATCAACAGAATATTTAGATGAGTTCAGCTTTGATTTTTCTGTACAGTCTGTTCCTATTAAAACATTGTCAAAATACAGCACTATACTCAAAAAATCATCCATCAATGTTTGGCAGTTTCTTGGTGCAATGCAGACACAGATTTGTAAACAGTTCGTTTTTTACAGCCTAAGTAAATATTGTTTGTGTATCTGCAACACTATATTTTGTGGTTCATGAGGTAACTGGATAGCAGTGGAAGGTTTGTAGCAGGCTGCAGGGGGTTAATCACTGACCACATCTTGTTCTCCACCTACGGTACCATTTTTCTAGGCTGTGAGTTAACATGTCTGCAGGTCTGAAGCAGACCCAGTGAGGTCTATTCACTAGCCAGGAGGCTTAATAACTATTTCTGCTGGACTTTTGTTTTTAGACTGCGGTGCTTACCCCTGCTAGGGAATCTTCTTGTCTTGCTGTAAACTCTGATCAATAAACATGGGCAGGAAGCCCTTAAACCTACTTGGTGCATGGAATACTTCTCTGTGAGCTCTCTGCTTGAAGCTAAACCCCACAATGTATAGTCATTAAAAATTCGAACTTCATAACAGGTACAATTTTAGTCTTATAAGAGGTACAATTGCTGTGGGTTATATTGGGTCCAATGTCTCTATTAGTGTATCATGCCATAAAAGGCAATCTGCTTTTGAATTTATTTTTACTTTCTAACAAATGTTCTTCCCTGCAATTTTTAAGGATCAAGTTTAAATGAGACTGTAGTTACTATACTAAATGCATCAAAAACAGTGCCAGGACCTTGATCACCTGCTGGTGGCACTGTGGTTCTCTGGGGGAAGGGTTGTAATTCCTGTGTCCACCAGCAGCCAGCAGACCCCAGTAATCAGTTTCCATCTGATGTTGGCTGCTAAGAGTGTATTTAGGTCTTCCCCCACTAAATGCCTCTTGCTCTAGTGTGCCTAGATCTTGCTCTTGCTTCCTGCCCTATACCCTGTACCCTGCTGACTTGAACCAGCTCCCCTTTGTTCCTGATCCCAGTTTTGTTTCACTCCCTTCCCATCTGCTCCCTGCACCTCCAGTTTTCCTCTGCTGTTCGAGTTCCCCATTTGGTATATAACTGTATTGTATATAGTTAGATGTTAGTTATTAGTCAGGTATTCTGTCAGGATTTTTTTCTGGGTTCACTTATATTTTCATGTTTGCTGTGTGCTGGTGTTTGGGTGGATTTTGTTGGAAGGCCCGTACACACGATCCGAATATCGTACGAAAAATGTCGTCCGAGGAAGAATCGTACGATAATCGGATCGTTAGTACGAGAGCCGATCATGACAGTTCATCCGATATTATTTTATCGGACATGCACGAAAATTTTCCTCGTACGATACCAGATCGAACGATTTTCGTTTAGTCAGTACAGTTGTCGTCCGAAAATATAATACAAATACATTACAACACATGACATCACTTCCGATATTTTTTTCTGTCGTACGAGAATTTTCGTGACTTTAATAACCTATTTAATTTCTACTTGCGACTATTAGGCAAAAAAAGTCGTACGATCTGTCATACGATATTCAGATCGTGTGTACGGGGCATTACTGTAAAAAAAAAATCATGCAGCTTCAAGGCTGATATTGAAAATACACTAACCCTTAAACTTACAGTTTGGAGGGATGCCTTACAGCCAAAGGTGGTTTTACAGGAACAGCACAAGATTCACGGACAGTCTTGGAGACAGTGTTCTCTAGCAGTGCATATATGGCTATGGAATTTACTTTTTTCTTCTTGGCTTACATACAGCAGCTCCGCAATCTGATTTACTTTCGTTTAAAAAAATATTTTTTTCAGGAGGTTTATTAGTGACAGGATTACTAAACCTACTTTATCCAGAGGTAATGGCAACTCCAATCGATCTCTAAAAGCCATGGGAAAGTATGTTCTTTAAATAAAGTATAGTGAAAGCAAATATAGCTTGTTAAAAATTGGCTAGTCTCACAACAGTAACAACTATCTGCTAGGTGTGCTGTGGATATGCTCACTCCCTTATAGACAATAGACATGTGCACACTGAAATATTTAGTTACTCCCGAAATTCGTTTTTATTTCGTTTTTCGGTAGAAATTGCATTCGTCCGAAAATCCGAATTAATTAAGGTCGAATCTGTCATTGAAGGCTTATGGTGTCTGTCGAAAGTTCAAAGAAGATTCGACGGAGCAGTGAAACTGTACAACACCGCAATCGTACATTTCCGGTCTAATGTTCCGCCTACAAGCTAGCTATAGTAGAATTCTAATGTTGTATGACTAGTAATAATTATATTAATTATTATTACTAGTCAACCAACATTAGATTTTTTTCTATAGCCTATGGGCGGATGCATTTGACCGGAAATGTATGATTGCAGCGTCGTACAGTTTAGCTGCTCCGTCGAATCGTCTTAGAACTTTCGACAGACACCATAAGCCTTCAATGACAGATTTGACGCTTGTATGTTTTTCGATGCTTTGTCGAATCTTCGTCGTTCATGTTGAATTGTCAAGTTAGTTCTAGCTATTTTACTGCTCCTCCTCTTTGGTTACAATCAGCCAATAACATTCATCATCATCATTATTTTTATTTTACTTCCCCCACCCAATTCCAGCAGCGATCATGTCGAATCTTTTCTCTCTATAATGTCGAATCTTTTCTCTCTATAATGTCGAATCTTTTCTCTCTATAATGTTGAATCTTTTCTCTCTATAATGTCGAATCTTTTCTCTCTATGTCGAAAAATCTTGGACTAATAGAGTTAAGGTTAGGCACATTCGACCACAGGTTCGATAGACACAGATTGTTATTGTCAGCGTCATGTCGAATCTCCTATCTATATCGAACTGTTGTTGCAACGAAACGAAAATAAAGCATTTGTTTATGTCGGATCTTTCGGTTTTCGGATTCTGCGCTTTCGTTTTCGTTTCTTAAAACGATAACGAAAATACCTGAAATTCGGAAGAAAATTCATTTGGACGAAAACGAATGCACATGTCTACTCCCTAATACTATCATGGGCAGCAACTCTGCCTTTCATTTTTTTACCTGCCATTCATCCTAGTAATTATTTGGAATGTGGATGGGGTGTCTAGCTTTTATGGAAAACTTTTGTGATAGAGGGTGTAGCGAACCCCCCATAATTGGGGTCGCTATGCCTAAATTTAAGGGGTAGCCTGAGCAAATATTTAGGCTCAGGCTGTTTGAATTCTTTAAATTGGTTTCTGCTTTGTTGTGGTGTTGCCTGGCCGTACAGTTCCCTTTGACCTGTGGGGGGCGCTGTCATCCAGGTCTCAGGTTGAACCACAGGTGGCATTGCAGCATGATTGGGTGTCCTCTCTTGGCAGGCGTGCAGTGGGCGTGGTCTACCCGCTGTGCATGCTGGGAGAGGGTACTTAAGGGGCGGACGCAATTAGGTCCGGGGAGTTCGGAGGCGATCCAGAGGACCCCTTGGTCCGAGGCGCGTACCCCACCTTCGGTGGCCCTCATGGCCAGAGGTGCGTGTGTGTGTATTCAGCCCCGGGCACCTTCAGCCCGAGGCTGCATCGTTCCAGGTAGGCCCAGCACCTTTAGCTGAAGCCTACACCAGAAAAGGAGTCCCAGGGTGCCCAAGTGAGGGTGACCCACTCATAAGGAGAGGAAACCAGGGGAGGACCTGTCCACAGGGATCGGTGAGGGAAGTCACTGTCTCAGGAGAGGCCTGGTTGCCTATCAGAGGGAAGGAATCCATAAACCGCCAAAAGCCTTGTAACGTGCCCACTGGCACCTATGGTCTCAAGTGTTACAAGTGCTGGGAAGTTCGGGATTCAGAAGTTCATAACCTGATTGTATCCTTAGGAGATTTAAAGTGAATATTCCGTGCTCCACACCGGCTGCTAGGACCGTGAGAGGGGACTATCCGGGTGAGCAAAGCCCACTCAGGACTGAGTGGAGATAACTGACAGTTGAGTGCCTCGTGCCTGAACCTACCTCCCTGTTAAATTCTCTATCTCCAACTTTCCTATCAAGTTTCTACGCAAGAAAAATAAACCTTTTCTTTCTTGGGTTTAATACTGTTTGGACAATGGCCTTATTGAATACAAAGAGAGAATAGACTTTGCCCTACGCTCTAGGGGAGAGAACCAACGGAAGGAGGTAACTCGCTGCAGGACCCAAAAACAGATAACACCGCTCACCCTCTTTTATCAGGAGGATACTGGGCTTGTGGCATGGTGTGTCCCATTCTGCTTGTGGAGGTAAGTAGGGTAAAGGATCTGTGTGCTACAAGGGTGAATGTGTGGTGCTTTCAGTATGCACTAGTTACCACACAGCAAAAGGGTCATGCTGCTTAAAAGGGGCAACTTCAACAACTGTTCAGTAACAAGTCCAAACACACAAAAAAACAAACACAGCACTGTCCCCATACACACTTCTACACCAATTACAGTCTATATGAAAGTCTATATGAAAAGTTCTCTTGTCCTAGGTGCTGCAGCTCTCTCACAAATCCACTGGGTGGAGGACATGAATCTGAAACAATACAAAGAGAGAGAGAGTGCAAAGGCTACCTAGTGTAACACTGTTTTTATTCTAAATTAGCAATTAAAAATACGAGGATTGCCCTAACAGAAATATGATGTGTATTCACATATACAGCTCGATTCAAGCCTCCTCTCCTGGTCTATATAGATCGATTGGCTCACAAGGCAGCGGTGTTGTATGGAGATGTTGGTGTATAAGCTAGGAGTCTGCTTCCTCATCTCATGTGCTGTTCAGAGCTTGCACGGACCAGCCGGCTCAGCATGACGTCACTCGTGGCCTGGAGAGGGAGTCGTGGTGGATGTGCTGTCTCCTCTAACACACGTACACACGGTTGCTATGACAACATGTTACGGAGGCGTGGCCTCCTTCTTCAGGTAACGCCCTCCTTTTTCAGGTAACGTTACCTGAAGAAGGAGGAAACGCCTCCGAAACATGTTGTCATAGCAACCGTGTGTACGTGTGTTAGAGGAGACAGCACATCCACCACGACTCCCTCTCCAGGCCATGAGTGACGTCTTGCTGAGCCGGCTGGTCCGTGCAAGCGCTGAACAGCACATGAGATGAGGAAGCAGACTCCTAGCTTATACACCAACATCTCCATACAACATCGCTGCCTTGTGAGCCAATCGATCTCTATAGACCAGGAGAGGAGGCTTGAATCGAGCTGTATATGTGAATATACATCATATGTCTGTGAGTGCAATCCTCGTATTTTTAATTGCTAATTTACAATAAAAACAGTGTTACACTAGGTAGCCTTTGCGCTCTCTCTCTCTTTGTATTGTTCAGTAACAAGTGTATCCTGAACACAACAAACTCACAAAAAGGACCTAGCAACAGAAAATCAAATAAAAAATCCTTTATCCCTTCCCCAACCCCCCAAAACCCCATAAGGTTTACCGTTCTCTGTCCTGAAAAAATGGCAAGACTACCTTTACCTTCAGTCTAGTATGCCCACTGGTACTTGGATGCCCCCCGGACTGAAAGTGGTTGTAAAGGTTCAAGGTTTTTTACCTTCATGCATTATATGTTCACGCAGAGCAGCGGCTCAAGAGGGAGCCTCAAGGGTGGCCCCAAAGCAAGCTGCTCTGTCAGGAAAGGCTTCACCTGCTGGTGGCGCTGTTGGTCCTATGGATTGCAGTACTAGTGTCCACCAGCAGGTGTCCTCTTGCAGCCAGTATCTTTGATAGAGGATCTCACCTGCTGGTGGTAATGGCTGATCCATGGGCCGTAGTACCAGCGTCCATCAGCGGGTGTATTTCGGCAGTGTGGGGATTGCAAGCACTTCCTCCGCTCAGCTGTCACATGAGGACAATCATTGCAGTCCTATAAATACCCGGCTAGCCCTTACATGCTCGCCTTGGTATCTCTCTCCTTGAGCCCTGACCTCGCTGCCTGTATTCTGACCTTGAGCCTGTACCTCACCTGACCTGACCTGATCTGATCCCCATCCTGAGCCTTTCCTGGACCTGTCCCCCCTGATTACCTTTCATTCCTGATTTGCTTGGATCCCTGCCCTGCAGCCTATCCATCCGCACTCTCCGTCTTGTTTGTTCCCTGTCCTCATCTGATGACTCCCCGTGTATGACCTTGGCCTGGCTACGTTTATGCTTCTGGAACACCCCTTTATCCATCTACTGATCTGCTGTGTATGACCCTGGCCTGGCTCACGTTCAAGATTCTGGTACTGCCCTTAGCTGTATATACTATTTGTTGTTTGTGGGTTGTTTGGTTGGTTTTGCACTGTTTGTATTTACTTATATATCACCTATCTTAATAAACATCATTATAATTTACTTTACATGCGTTTTTGGTTCTCTCTGTGCAGTCCACACAGTCTGGTCAACTAATTCCCTGATAGTATACCAAGGCCAATCCCTGATCAGAAGTGGCTGCACAGAGAAACCATTTTGGTTCAGTGTGTTTTGCTAAAACATGAATGCCAATGAGGTTGTTTATTATGCTCTGCTGGTGTCAGAGAGTAGTGAATACTGCCGCCAGGCATTGAAAGAGTGGACCAGTGATCAGCTGCTAGGGAGTATTAGTTTAATTCACTCCCTGGCTGATCCGGGCTTAATGTCATTTGGGGAAGTTCAGCCCTTGATTCAAATGTGTACTGAGCTAGCCCTGTCCTGTGTTCCAAAGGGCCGTGATGATTACACTCCCCCTTTCAGTGTTGATCAGGTGGAGCCCCTAGTATGGCTGTTGGAGGATGACTCTGCATCCTTTTTTGAGCACTATTCGGCCTGTTCCAAACAGTTGTTAAAAGATTGTATTTGTGAAGTGCAGTCTCTGATTAAGCAGGGTGTGTGTGAACCAACTTTTGTTCAACCTGTGCTTCAGGCATGGTCTGATCTCCTGTATTTAGCCAAGCCACAACAATCCAGCCCTGCCATTAGTTACCTGCCTTCCCAAGTATCTATCTCTCTGTCGCCCATGGCAATCTCAGCTACAGCCCAGTATACTCAGCTTCCCACCAAGTACTATTACCCAGTCTCTACTTGCCGCACTTATCCTGCCTTCAATCCACTTGCCTCTTCCCTTCCTCCTGTAACAATCCCACAAAAATCTCCTCCAGCCTCTGCCCCCATATCTCCACCACATTCCAGCCCTTCTTTTTGCCCAATTACTTCCTTTTCTTACATTCCTCCAGTTATTTATAAATCTGCAGTGGCTAAGCCAAAAAAGAAGCGAAAGTTTTTTCCAACCAAAACGATCCTGCCATTAACCCAACCTGCCTCCACACCCACCAATCTGTTCCAGCCTGAGGTGCCAGTGTTCCAGCCTGAGGTGCCAGTGTTCCAGCCTGAGGTGCCAGTGTTCCAGCCTGAAGAGCCAGTGCCGGCGTTCCAGCCTGAAGAGCCAGTGCCGGCGTTCCAGCCTGAAGAGCCAGTGCCGGCGTTCCAGCCTGAAGAGCCAGTGCCGGCGTTCCAGCCTGAAGAGCCAGTGCCGGCGTTTCAGCCTGAAGAGCCAGTGCCGGCGTTCCAGCCTGAAGAGCCAGTGCCGGCGTTCCAGGCTGAAGAGCCAGTGCCGGCGTTCCAGGCTAAAGAGCCAGTGCCGGCGTTCCAGGCTAAAGAGCCAGTGCCGGCGTTCCAGCCTAAGGAGCTAGAGCCGGCATCCCGGCCTGAGGTTGTGGTGCCCGTTTCCCGGCCTGAGGTTGTGGTGCCCGTTTCCCGGCCTGAGGTTGTGGTGCCCGTTTCCCGGCCTGAGGTTGTGGTGCCTGTTTCCCGGCCTGCGAAGCTTCTGTCTGCTGCCCAGCCTGATGAGCTTCTGTCTGCTGCCCAGCCTGAAGAGCTTCTGTCTGCTGCCCAGCCTGACGAGCTTCTGTCTGCTGCCCAGCCTGACGAGCTTCTGTCTGCTGCCCAGCCTGACAAGCTTCTGTCTGCTGCCCAGCCTGACGAGCTTCTGTCTGCTGCCCAGCCTGACGAGCTTCTGTCTGCTGCCCAGCCTGAGGTGTTCCTGTCTGCTGCCCAGCCTGAGGTGTTCCTGTCTGCTGCCCAGCCTGAGGTGTTCCTGTCTGCTGCCCAGCCTGAGGTGTTCCTGTCTGCTGCCCAGCTCGACGACCCGGAGCCTGCTGCCCAGCTCGACGACCTGGAGCCTGCTGCCGAGCTTGACGACCTGAAGCCTGCTGCCCAGCTCGACGACCCAGAGCCTACTGCCCAGCTCGACTGCCCGGATGTGCCCGCTGTCTGCCCGGATGTGCCCGCTGTCTGCCCGGATGTGCCCACTGTCCGCTTGGACGTGCCCCTGGTCCAGTTTAAAGTTCCTGATGACCAGTCTGAAGTACCCTCCTCATTTGTGCTACTCAATACCATAGACTATGGACAATTAAGACTGGTTGGAGCGTCCAGAGGTGTCCGGAGGCCGGTCCTTTGGGGGGGTACTGTCAGGAAAGGCTTCACCCGCTAGTGGCGCTGGTGGCGCTGATGGTCCTATGGATTGCAGTACTACCAGGTAATGCCTAATCCATGGGCCGTAGTACCGGCGTCCACCAGCGGGTGTATTCCGGCAGTGTGGGGCAGAACTTCCTTCGCTCAGCTGTTACATGAGGACAATCATTGCAGTCCTATATACCCAGCGAGCCCTTACATGCTCGCCTTGGTATCTCTCTCCTTGAGCCCTGACCTCGCTGCCTGTATTCTGACCTTGAGCCTGTACCTCACCTGTTCTGACCTGATCTGATCCCCATCCTGAGCCTTTCCTGGACCTGTCCCCCCTGATTACCTTTAATTCCTGATTTGCTTGGACCCCTGCCCTGCAGCCTATCCATCCGCCCTCTCCCTGTCTTGTTTGTTCCCTGTCCTCATCTGCTGACTCCCCGTGTATGACCTTGGCCTGGCTACGTTTATGCTTCTGGAACACTCCTTTGTCCATCTACTGATCTGCTGTGTATGACCCTGGCCTGGCTCACGTTCAAGATTCTGGTACTGCCCTTAGCTGTATATACTATTTGTTGTTTGGTTGGTTTTGCACTGTTTGTATTTACTTATATATCACCTATCTTAATAAACATCATTAGAATGTACTTTACATGCGTTTTTGGTTCTCTCTGTGCAGTCCACACAGTCTGGTCAACGAATTCCCTGATATGCTCACTCTGGGGCACTTGGTAGGAGGGGGGGGGCAGGAGAATCAGCAGGGCACCAGAGAAGAGGTGGATCGGGGCTGCTCTGTGCAAAACCACTGCACAGAGCAGATAAGTACTGTATAACATATTTGTTATTAAAAAAAAAAAATTGCCTTTTAATATCATTTTAAGCCACAGTGCTATATTCACAGTACTGGGATGCTCCCAATCAATGAACAAAGATAGCGCACTGGCCTAGTTCAACATAGGTTTATTAAGATAAAAAACGGAAATGTACAATACCTACTCACAAACAGAGGTGTGAATCATTCGTTAAGCCACACTCCTGGCCCAGCTCGCCTGAATCCTGGAGCAAAGGGGAGGGAAACGGGTCCAGGTTCCTGCTGGCTAAAGCGTTTTAAAGGACAATCCTTCTTCTTCAGAGCCTAACCGCTAATGATTGTTTAGCAGTACTTATCCCTTCACTTATTATACACACCCACAATGTGAGAGCCATGGCCCCTCCCAAAGGTTGCAGAAGGGAGATGAAAAAGGCAAAAATAAAAACCAACAATTTTTTTTTTTTAAATCAATAATAAAAGTCTGATATACATCCCTTAGTAACAGCATGTGTGGTGCCACCAAACTAAACTATATATGTAATAATATGACTCACATGGACATGTGAGCCATGTCAGTGGATTAATAAGTGGTGACAGCAAAGGATACTATATATATATATATATATATATATATATATATATATATATTTGTGGGTACATGCACATATATTCACATGACTTTTGCAGAAAAACGATCCATAAATGTGTGTATACTAGCACGAATGTGTTTCAGCTTTGCTGGGACACAGGAATCTGCATGGCACTCCAGGGTGGCATGGTCGCGTGGCCTGGAACGCACGCTAATCCTCGGAGCCGGAATAGCAAGGCCGGAAATGCATTCACATTCATGCTAGTATATACACACTGTGACAGGGGTCACTTTGGGCACAGGGTGAGCAAGAAAATAATGGACATTAAGAATATGTCTTGGATTGCTTTAAAATGGTGATATTTTTCCACAATATTCCCCAGGATATCTGTAAAGAACTATTTACTGTTTGATTATGAACTCAACAGGTTAACTGAAAAGTGACTCCTTCATGATGTTGGGACACATACTGTTAGATGCTAATGTCACCACATCCAGCCCCTGCCTGTGTGATGTAAATGAATCTAGGATGGCTTCTGAGGCTCTTTCATTGTGATAATTAACTCTGTACTTGTGTGTATTGTAAACAGACAGTCTGGGGAACATAAAGGTTATGCGTAGTCATTTAAGATGTAAAGGGATTAGCTAACGAACCCACCTATTGTCTCTTAAGAGATGTCAAATAATGTGTATTGGGAGACATTGGGGCTGGCCTGGATGTCCTGTGTCTGAGTCATCGGCTGGAGTTCATTGGCTCATGTGGATTGGGTCTGGTCAAGGGTGTATTATGAGAGGAAAATCAGAAGCTTCTCTCTGTGTGTATAAAAGTTGTAGTGTTTTTGCATTAAAGATTCATTCCTGTTGGAAAGATACAGAGCGTTTTGTCTCGTATGTCTGGAAGGATTAATCCTATGGGAAGCAGTCGCCTGACTGTGGAGGATCGGCAGTGGATGTGTGTCCAGAGAGGGAATATCCTAAACGGCGTTAACCCCTTTCATACTTGGGGTGCTGTTGCACACACATTTATGGATCGTTTTTCTGCAAAAGCTATCTTCTTTTTGTTTTTTTCGCTTTTTTGTCTCCCTTCTGCATGGGAGGGGCCATGGCTCTCACGTTGTGGGTATGTCTGAATAGTAAGTGAAGGGATAAGTACTGATTAACAAACATTTGCAAGTTTTGAAGAAGAAGGATTGTCCTTTGAGACGCATCGGCCAGCAAGGACCTGGGCCTGTTTCCCTCCCCTTTGCTCAAGGATATAGGCAGTCTGGGGCACTGCAACTGCGAGTGTGGCTTCATGAATGATTCACACTTCCGTCTGTGAGTAGATATTGTACATTTCCTTTTTTTATCCTAATAAATCTATGTTGGATAATGCACTAGGCCAGTGCGCCCTCTTTTTTGTTCCTAATGAGTATCCACATTGCTCACAGAGAAACAGCCACTATAATGTCATCTCATTCATGTGCAGGAGTATTGTTGTTGATGTTTCCAATCAACCCTCAGAGAGAGAGCAAGTGAGTTCACCAACATACTGTGTATGATAGCTCAACAATGTAGAAAGGTTCGAGGCAGGTTTTCGTATGTGAGAATTACCAGGACTAGTAACTGACAGGACCCCTACCCTAGTATGCAGTTGTCAGAACTGGCTAGCAGTGGGTAGAGGCAGAGTCTGTTGTCCAAGCAAGGGTCTGGGCAGGTGGCAATCAGTAGCACATCCATGATCCAGACAGGGGTAGCAATTCCTAAAATAATTCATACCTAGGCAAGGGGTCAAGCACATTAGCAATAAAATAAAGGCAAGCCATTTGTACAGGAGCCAGAAAGCAGAACGCTATCACAACTCCTTAGCCCTGAGCAAGAGGGTGCTGACACCAACACTAGAGAGTGATGGCCTGTGGAGATGCAGACTGTAAAAATGGGTTGTGTAGGAGCTTGTCTCACCCTTTCAGAAAAAAAATATATAGAACTTGACTAATCCCCCAAAACACATACCCACCTCAAATGCCCATCTCTCTCTCTCTCACTCTTGCGCTGATAAAGAACAAAAGTAGTCATAGAAAAGACTGTTGTATGAATTAAACTGTAAAAAAGGGGGTACATAGGAATAAGTAACCCACTACAGTGCAGTTGATAGTCTATCACTGTAAAGCACAGTATTGTACTATATCTTTCCTTACGCTCTTCCTACACAGATTTGTTAGCTTTCCCTAACCAGCAACAACACACGCTGACAGTATGGCTGATGTGATCCCCACCCTTTTAAAGTGAGGAGGTTAGCTTGTCCATTCCTTCAGATTATTGGCTTTTAGGGACTCATTACTATTGTGCAGTGTATTATGGGTTTGAGTGGTAATTTTCGGCAATAAATTCAGAGACTTTTGGAAAACTGTATTGAACCCAATGTGTTCCAAGTGACCAACAGCCCTAAACTTCATCCCTGCTTATAAGTCATATTCAATTTGTTTATAAAAGTTGTCAGTGTGATATGGTTAAATTATTCACTTATGCTTTAGAAAAATGCAGCCTTACCAAATTCCTCAGTAAATGAGATGGATGAAGATGACCGTGCGACTTGACTTCTTTGTGTAAAGCATTTTTCTAAAGAATTAAGTGAGTGAGTAGGTTGATTCACTGCAGCTCTTGTGGCAAATTGATCTTGCTGTTGAAAGAAAAAAATGTAAACACTACTTGGTCTTTTACAAATATCTTTAATATGCAGTTGAAATTAAATATAATAACTTATGAATTTCACCATGAAAACAGTTGCAGACATAGGAAAGGATATTTCTCGACATGAATGTTGCAGACACAAACAGAAGAAATACAGGGATGTTTGATTAGACTTGAGAAGCAGTTACCTAGCTCAGTGGTTCTCAACCCTGTCCTCAAATACCCCCAACAGGCCATGTTTGCAGGTTTTCCTTTAACTTGCACAGGTGCTTTAGTCCATGGCTTGGTATTTTGGACAGCTATTTTATCTAAGAGAAATTCCCAAAACATGGCCTGTTGGGGGTACATGAGGACAGGGTTGAGAACCACTGACTTAGATCATGGGGTGCTGGGTTGTGTTATTGTAATAAGAAAGAAGTTTTGTTTTTTAATCTGATGCATTAATGGTCAGCGATAAGTACAGACTATGTAATAATAAAGGTTTGAGTTTTAATAGTATTTGCAATATTAGCTCCAAATGTGGTATAACAGCAGATTTAGTGTCACGTGGCAAAGCAGTGACATTACTAAGGTTAAAAGCTGGATTATGTGGATGGTACTGGAACGATCTGTGGCATTTTTTTTTTACTGCTGTGTATTATTCTTGCTATTCATCGCTTCATTAATTTTCAGCTAAACACTAACCATGAGTGAAAGAAAAGTTTTTGTGTTATCATTCATATTCTCTGAAAAATGGCCAAGAAATCATAAATTCTGCCAGGGTATGTAAACTTATGAGAACAACTGTATTTGTGTTAAAAATCTGTAAAAAAAAAACCTTTAAAATGTATTGAAACAGGTGAACCCCTATCATTAAAGTTACTGTTTCCTCATTGACAGAGGGGTAAACTATTCTGAATGAGTGTACATTTGATCTCAAAGTAACCTCAAAAGCCCATGAATACTAGCCATTGGGGCCCCTTTCAGACTTACAGTATGCAGTGTGTGGTTGCACTGAACACGCCAAATGCACGGCCTTTGAATACAAACACAATGCACAAAAATCTGACTTTTTTGGATGGACCCAACCCAGATACATTTGTGCATTTTGGTGAACTGCAACATACTCACGTTGGAGAGCACTGGCAAGGTGTGTTGGTGTTCCATCCAATGAATAGAACCACAATAGCAATTGTTTTTTTTACAGCACATTGTGCATTTTACAAGCAAGTTATAGCAATGAAAATATGAGAAGCTGTCCTTAAGGTTTTACACTTGAAAATCTGGGAGACTTACAATTAATTTGCCAGCTTCAGTGGGATTTATGTTTATTAAATTATATGTAAAAATTGGACCATAGACTTGGTATATAGACTTCATGGTAGGTTTTGCAGTGCTGTTATTGCCACACATTATCTACTTACAACATACTTTTTATCCCGTGACTTTTTTTCAGCATTATAGCAATATCATTATTATTGCAGTTATTACTTATTTAGTATATGAAAAATACAGTATATTTTATATATAGTATAATATTGAATATAGTATAATACTATATAGTATAATATAGTATTTAACATTTATCTCTGTGATAGCTATGGATCACATAGGTTGCACTGGATTGACCTGTTTTTTCCCAAACTTGTAACTTAAGTAACAAAAAAAAAATGTTGTTAGAGGTTTAGGCCTGGTTCACACTGGTGCAACATATGCTCCGACTTTGGGAGCACATGTCACATGATGTGTATATATGAATAGTTCCTATGAAAGCCGTCTTAACTGGTCTGACTTGTGTCAGTCCGACTTTGAAAAAGTTTCCTGCACTACTTTGGTCCAACTTGGGCACAATTTCAGCCTATTGATTTGAATTTGAAGTCACATCCAAGTCGGATTATCATCTTAACTGATCCAACTTGTGGCATGTGACTTGTGCGCTGAGGATTTTGAAGGGGAACACCACGCTAAAATAAAAAAAAACAACGTGGGATTCCCCCCCAGTTACATAGCAAGCCCTTTGAGTCTGGTATGGATCTTGAGGGGGAACCGCTCGGCAAAAAAAAAAAGTTGGATCCCTTCCAAAATCCATACCAGACCCTTATCCGAGCATGCAGCCCAGCAGGTCAGGAAAGGGAGGGGACCTGCCAGGCTGATCCTGGCCCCCCAGGAAAACAGGTTTTTGACAAAGTCCTTTATTAAAAATGAAGAATGTCCCCCGTCGTTGCTCCAACGTGTCTTCTTTCTCCAGTGATGTTTTCTCCCTATGGTTCTTCTCCCTCCAGTGATGTCTTCTTCCTCTGGTTCTTCTACTCGTTCTTCTCCCTCCCTCGGGGCATGATAGGTGGTGACATCACAAGGGGGCAGGATCTCCGGATGATGTCACCGGATGACCACGCCCCATGGTTATATAAGAAATGTCAGATGCCAGAGCTAACACAGGGAGAGGAAAAAAGCAGCGCCTTCTAAGCGTAGTGGTCTGAGAAATTTATTAGGAGATTAAATGATACAGCAACAAGAGATACACTCACAAACGAGTATAATCTAAGGCTTATCTGTAAATTTTGTCATCCGCTCGTCCCGGAGGCTGCATATCCTGATGTTGGAAGCTGAAATCCCAGGTTGTTCTCTATGATGTAGTTGTGGTAGACGGAACTCCACACTCGCGGCCGCGGAGATGGGGAACAAACTTCCCTGGGACACTGCTAAAGGAATCGTCACTTCCGGGTAGGAGGTCAGCGGGGGTTGCACGCGTTCGAAGCATGCGTGCTTCTTCATCAGGCTCATAGGGGCCATCTTGGAGTGGGGCAATTTATACCACACTACAGTATAATTAGATTGGCTGACACAGTTGCCATAGGAATAGATACAAGACGCGGCCAAGGGACATAGCCTGGCGCTGATAATCTGGATTCAGATAGTGCTGATTGGAGTGTTTTCTATATATAATATGTAAATAATACATGTAAAGGACGAAAAAGAAAAAGAAAAACTATAAAGGCTCACTGGAATAAAATAAAATTAAATTGATATTGAGGGTGAATATTAAAATAAAAATAAATATAAATATAAATATAAATCGTAACAGGTATATATAAAAACAGACACTCAAGGTGCACTGCTATAATATCAATAAAATATCAATAAAATATTAATAAAATATGGGTATCCAGAATTTTACTATAACTTCCCCTAAAAATCCCATTAAAGTCATTCAATACATCATAGGGAAAAAATTAAAAATAATCAGAATGAAAATTAATAGAGTAGCAGGTTAATCTATAATATCTAATCAATATCAGTATGCATGAGCTAGCGCTTGCATTCCTGATATGGAAGCAGGCGGTTACCACTAGGAACCACCCCATTTTTTGGTATTATCCAATGGACTCAATGAACTCAATGTGGGCACCCTCATAGACCATAAAAATGTCCATGAGCAGGATGCCACCAAAGGAGGATGTAATATACCTATAATAAATATACTGGGTGACACTGTATTATAAAAGTATATTGATTTCAATGCCCTCATTGAGGCCCCCAGGCGAGAGGCTATCTAAGGTGTAGATCCAGTAATTTTCCCTCTCACATAGCCTCTTGTAGCGTTCTGCTTTGGGCAAGTGTTTGGAGACGGCCTCTATAACCCAAACACGTAGCCCCTCCGAGGACTGCTGATGAAATTCTTTAAAATGCCTTGCAACACTGTATTTATCTAGACCCTTCTCCACAAAATTACGGTGCTCCCCAAACCTTTTGCGGAGGGTACGAATAGTGCGGCCTACATAAAGTAGGCCACAGGGGCACGTGAGACAGTAGACCACATACTCAGAAGAGCACGTGAAAAAGTCAGGTATGGTATATTTTTTATCCTTACACGTAAACTCTTTTTGTCTATGAGTGACATGTTTACAAGTAAGACAAAGGGCTTTCCTACATTGAAACATCCCCTTTACATTGAAAAATGTCAAAGAGGTGCTAGCAGTAGGCCCTAATCGTTGGATTTTACTTGGAGCTATTCGTGCCTTCAGGTTTTTAGCTCTTCTATAACTGACTATTGGTCTTTCAGAGAGTGTTGATTTGAGGTGGGGATCCTCACTCAAAATGGACCAATGTTTGACCAGGATCCTTTCCATTCGTCTAAATTGACTATGGAATTGAGTAACAAACCTGACCTGTTGCAAGTTGTCATCTGTGGTAGTAGTCCTGTCACTTCTAACCTCAGTATTGAGGTAATGTTGGAAAGCTCCCTCCACTAAATCATCAGGATAACCCTTTTCTAAAAATTTAGTCTTTAGGGTTACGCCATGAGTTGTGTAATCCTGCAGCCGAGTGCAGTTGTGACGAAGTCTACAAAATTGGCTCTTGGGTATATTATTCACCCAACGCGGATGATGACAGCTCCCGTAATGCAAGAAGGAGTTACCCGCAGAGGGCTTGATGTAATTCTGGGCATGTATGGTATGATCATCATGAGACAACTCCAGATCTAAGAAAGCAAGAGTGTTCTCATCAGAGACAGAAGTGAATGACAAACCCATGGTGTTAGAGTTACAATAATGTAAAAAGTCTGGAATTAACGTGTCAGGCCCGTCCCAAATGATCACCACGTCGTCTATATAGCGACCGTAGAATACCAGATGGGAGGCAAAGGGGTTGTTATGCCAAATGTGAAATTGTTCCCAATAACCCATTGTAAGATTCGCATAACTGGGGGCAAAATTGGCCCCCATAGCTGTACCCTGAATCTGTATATAAAACTCACCATTCGTTTCGAAATAGTTATGGGTGAGGCAATATTCCAACATATCAAGGATAAAATGTACTTGTCTAGAGTTTAGCGTAGAGTCCTCATTCAAGTAATATTGGGTGGCTGACAGACCCACTTTATGGGGAATGGACGTATAAAGGGAGACTACGTCTAGTGAGAGCCAACAATATGAGGGCTCCCATCTATAAAACTGTAACATTTTTAAAAGTTGTATGCCGTCTTTGATATACGAGGGAAGATTTTGAACCAGAGGCTGTAGAAAATGGTCGATGTAAATGGAAAAATAGCTGGTCACGCTTTCCATAGCAGCCACAATTGGTCTCCCAGGCGGGTTGGTCGGGTCCTTGTGAACTTTCGGGAGGTGATAGAAATAGGGTCTTTTGTAAAAGTCATGTAGCAAAAACGCGACCTCTGTTTTGGTGACAAGTCCCTCAATCTTGGCTTGATTGACAAGATCATGGGCCTCACTAGAGAACCTGGGTAATGGGTCACCGGGAAGTTTTTGATATATAGTGCTATCAGAAAGCAACCGAGTGGCCTCCAACTGGTAATCGACAAGGTTTTGGACCACTATGCCACCCCCTTTATCAGCTGATCTAATAATGAGCTGTTTATTCTCTGCTAGCTGTTTAAGGGCAATGGACTCAGCCTTCGAGAGATTCGATGATGATTTATGTAATGGGGATTGTTGGCACATACGTAGTATTTCTGTATATACCACCTGGTAAAAACTTTGAATATAAGGGCCCTTTACAAAGGTGGGATAAAATATAGATTTGGGACGAAATTTAGTCTGCTGGATGGGAGGAGAAGTGGGTAGATGTTGAGTAAGTAACTCAACATAGTCATCAGAATCTTCAGTATATAAGGATTCCAAGTGATCCAGGGTCATGCGTTCTAGATCACCGCTTAGATGAGAATTGTCTGTAGATGAATCAATGTTTTCAAAACCATCAGGTGAATCACCCCCAACACTAGAATCCTTTTTGGCTTGTAGATTAAAATATCGCTTGATGGTAATATTTCTAATAAATCTATTTAAATCTAGAAATAAAGTAAAAGGATTGGGGGGTGCTGTGGGGGCAAACGTGAGACCTCGAGCAAGGAGTGACTCCTCTGGTTTAGACAAAGTATGATTGGACAAATTGAAAATCTTTACAGTCTGCGGGATTTCCCCTTCCTTTCTGTGTCTACGTCGTCCCCCTCTCCTGCCTCTATGACGAGCTTTCTCTTTGGGCCGGGGAGGGGGGCGACCACTAAAAAAGAAGAGGAAGAGGGCAATGGGGAACCTGGAGACACTGGGCCATCAACATGCATCCCAATGGTCGCACTCGTGACGGGCAGTGTGGGTTCCAACAAGACAACTGCACTGTCAGAGTCGGCTGCAGAACCACTGGAATTCTCTGAAGAACAGGGAACAATCTCAGAGGGAACAGGAACTCTAGAATCAGAACTAAGAGACAAAGGACAAATTGCAATAGTAGTGGCACTAGGTGTAATGTTGGTTGTAATATAATTGGGAGTATATGTAGATGCAAAAGATATAGTGTTAATTGTCCTGCTAGTTGGTAAAGCTAGAGGCTCAATAAGAGAGGATTTATCACTAGATATGTGAAAACCTGGAGGGGAAGCTGGATGGTGATTTGTACTCCTAGTAGAATATAGTGCAGGCCTAGGGAATGGAGGAGGAAATCTATATTTATTCACACAAGACCCAGATGGGAATGGGGGCGGTCTTATAGTGGGCCTAGGTACACACTCCATCAATGGTATTGGGCCTGTAGGCCCAACCTGACCCCGATCCTCATGATCTGGGCTGGAGGGGTGTATATAAGATGCTCTGGATTTCTTCCAACAAAAGACTCTGTTGGTATTATAATCTTCTAAGTCTCTGCGGATTTTGTGTAATTTCATTCCAATGAGAGAGTCCTCTTGGAATTTAGTATTTAATTTAAGTTTCCTCAACCATGACATGGGTAATGATATAGTATCTAATTGAAGGGATCGAATAAGATCTGATAGTTTAGAAAGAAGGTAAGTATATTGAATATCCCTTTGTTGGGCGACAATTTTCATCCATTTCTGGGTACAGAACTCGGAGATATAAGCCCATTCACGGGCTAGGTCCGCACCCAGAAAGGAACAAGTTTTGGTGTTCCTGAGTCCTCGAGGAGAAATTTTATGTTTAAGGTATTGATCTAAAAAGAAAGAGTCCCACCACTGTTGATTAGCTGCCACTATAGTGTCCTCTATTTTACGAAATCTAGCACATATCAGCCTATACGATGATCTAGGGACTGATGTAGAGACCAGGAAAAAATAATCAGGAAACAGGGCGTACATCTCATCAAGAATGACATATTTGGCCGATTCAATTCTTAATATTATTTCCATGACAACGGAGGTAGGCTAAGATAAATGCTCACTATCGGAAGTGAAAACGTGCAAGGGCACTAAAAATTAGAAAGATTTTTCCAAAGAAGTATTTCTTTAAAAATTCTTTACAATGCAAACACGGGAAATGGTTATCAATCAAACAAATAGAAAAAAAAAAATATATATATATATATATATATATATACCTGTATCCAGCGGCTGCTCAAAAAAGTAACTTCAAAGGTAATACATACAACATAAACAATAAATAGATTGAGCGCACTCTGGATTAGGGTATAAAAAGTAACTCAACATATAAAAAAAAAAAACAGAGCTAACACAACAGCTGGAGCTAGCTTTGGAAGAAGACATCAGCGGAGGGAGAAGAACCTTGTTAAAGGGGGCTTCCAGATTTCGATAAGCCCCCTGCCCGCAGACCCAAAAAACCACCGCCCAGGGTTATCGGGAATAGGCCTTTATCCCCATCCATGTATCACCCCCCCCCCCCCCCCATGTTGAGGTGTTGAGGGCATGTGGTTTTAGCGGGGGACCCCATGCAGTTTTTTTTTTTTTATGAAGTGGGATTTTCCCTTAAAATCCATACGTCTGGTATGGTCTTGGGGGGGGTTCCCATGCTGTTTTTTTTTGTTTTGGCGTGGGGTTCCCCCTTCACGATTTATACCAGACTCAAAGGGCCTGGTGTGGTCAGATCAAGGTCAGATCCCGTTCATTGAAGTTGTATGGAAGTCTGTCTTACATGAAGTCGTAGGGCAAAGTCGAAACGGAAGTCGTCCGACTTCCATGTCGAAGCAGTGTGAACCGGCCTTAGTGTTCAAATTCAAACTAACAGTAAAGTCACAGGTTTAGGTTCAGGTTACTAAAAATTGTTGTCTGAGGTTTATTTAGTGGTATTCGAATTAAGGATAAGGTTTGATAAATGTTAAAAACAAATGCACTGTTTGAAAATGGGGAAAGGGGTTAGTAAAGTGAGTAACTGGCGAACTCCTGTCACTATGTATGAAGAATTCATACACAGGGACTGAAAATATAAAGGCTAATGATGTTACACAACCCTTTTTACTTTATTTAAAGTGATTCTAAAGGTTTACTTTTTTTTTTAAATAACAAACATATCATATTTACCTACTCTGTGCAATGGTTTTTCATAGGACAGCCTGGATCCTCCTCTTCTCGGGTCCCCTGACAATGCTCCTAGCCCCTACCCTCTGCCTACTGCCCCCATAACAAGCCACTTGCTATGGGGCAATTGTGTATGCTCACTCCCGAGCCATCTCTTTATGTCCCTAAGACAAACAAAGCGCTGCTCAGCTGGCCTCCTGCTCCCTCCTCATTGCCTGTGACTGACAGCAGTGGGAGCCAATGGCTCCCACTGCTGTATCTGAGCCAATAAGGCGAGAGAGCCAAGAGAGCCTTCAATTTTCGTGCAGAAGATTTTTTTTACCTTAATGCATATAATGCATTAAAGTGGTTGTAAACCCTCTCATATACCCAGTGAGGTGACTGACCTCAAATGATACACAGAGATAAAAACAAATCCTCCTACTTAGGTTTACTTGTTTATTTGCTGTCTTCTCTTTTTTACATCCCTTGAAAAGTGCTGAATTTAAAAAAATCCTTCATCTGTCAGTATCACAGAGGAGGGGCAGGGAGCTGTGCAGTGTGTGAGAGCTGATAGGAGGAAGGGACACACCCCCTTCACACACCGCACAGGAACGATGGAAGGATGTAGAGCTGTGTTGTGAATAGGCAAGCTGTGAACTGAGCTCTCTTCCCTGTCGCAAATTTATCTGACAAAATGGGAAAAGAAGTGACTCATGCTGATACCAGAAGAACGAAACACCAGAGAGAAATTACACTTAGAGCTCTGAAGAAAGACAAGGAAACACTACAGATATATGTGCTTTATTCAGATTTCATGACCAATGCCACGTACACACGGTCGGAATTTCCGTCGGGATAAACTCCGACGGATTTTTCGGACAAAATTCCGTTCAAGCTGTCTTGCATACACACTGTCACACCAAATCCTGACCGTCAAGAATGCGGTGACGTACAATACAATGACGAGCCGAGAAAAATTAAGTTCAATTCTTCCGAGCATGCGTCGACTTGATTCTGAGCATGTGTGTTTTTTTTCTCCGTCGGAAGTTCCATACAGACGAACGGAATTTCCGATAGAATTTTTTTTCGGCAGGAAAATAATTGAACATGTTCTCTTTCTAACTCCGTCAGAATTTCCGACGGAAAAAGTCAGATGGGCCACACACACGGTCGGAATATCCGATGAAAAAATTCCGTCTGACTGATAAGGTTTACAACCACTTTAAGGTAAAAAAAACTTCTGTCTTTAGAACCACTTTAATGTGAGGACAAGGAGCTTAGGATACAGGATGTAAAGTATTGGGAGCATATGGGAATGGTTTAAATTTATTTTTGTACTCTATCGTTCACAATAATGGTTTTCTGGAGTAATCACTTTCAGCATGCTAAGGGTTTGCATTAACAGTTGTTTTCACACAAATACTCCTTTTCACATAACTAAAACAAATCAAGCTTTTTTGTCACTTGTGCACCCTTTTTGGAATTGGTTCTTTAATACTGCACAGGTTGTAACGTGAATCAATTTGAAATGGTAAAACAAAGGTGAAAAAACTTACTTGTGTATTAGAAGGAATCTGTTCTGCACTTTTGCTGCACTGTTCACGAAAACAGTCACCGAAAGGAAGCAGCAAGCCCACAGTAAGGATTTCAGAGCAAAGTTTTTCTGCATTCTCTGGTGCATTTCTTTGTTGATTAAATAATTTTTCCAGTAAGGTTTGTCCTATAGTTAATGGATAGATAATATACACATAAGTAAATCCAAGAAAACCCATTACAGTTTTGCAAATCTTGTTCAAAGTTTTGAGTTTGCGATCTCTGCATTGAACCCTATTGAAGTCTATATGGGGGCAAAACTTGTTTTTTTAATTCTGCCCATTTGTAGGCTAATAAGTAAGCTTTTGTCAAACATAAGGCATGGTAAGTTGAGCACTGCAATTGTCAGTTCTCCCTAATAGCTCCAACACACATTGACAATAAAAGAAAGAAGGTGTACCGCTCTAAGGTTCCAAATTCCTCTAATTGCTCCCGCCCTGCTTCACTCACAGGTGCTGGCTCTGCTCTGATCCATGAAGAAAGAACGTTTCCTGGACTGCTGCACTCTGTTCAAACGCAGTGGCGGCTATTGAAGTTTTAGGATGGGGGGGCGCCAGGCTCCGCCCCTCCTTTTTGACACCTCCCACTTCTCATAAGCCCCACCCCTTATATAATACACCCACTCTGCCCCTGTATTCCCCTTCCACCCATAGTGTCAGGAGTATTTAGCAAGAAAAAAAATCAATGCAATGAAAAATTAAGAAATTTCTACATTGCTTTAAACAGCTTTACAATACCATGACCTAACAGCATATGTGACAGAATCAAAGACGGCAAATAAAAATTTCATTATAAAACATATCATACTCAAATTAAAGAAGAATTTTTTAATATTTTAAAATCAAATTTCATTTAAAGTAATTCAAATTTAATTAAATCCAATTGGTTAGGAAACAAGTGGAGTTTCATAATACAAACAGCAATGTGCAAAATACTGTAGCCCATAGCAACTAATCAATAAGCGCCTTTCATTCTTTTGGTATAAATTATGCATTATATATTGTAGGTGTTAACAGTAATGTATAGCGATGGGTGGTACATGTAGGAGAGGGGTGCAGAGTATATGGTGGTGGGTGGTATGTGTAGGAGAGGGGTGCGGAGTGTATGGCGGTACATGTAGGAGAGGGGTGCAGTGTGTATGGTGGTGGGTTTTACATGTAGGAGAGGGGTGCGGAGTGTATGGTGGTGGGTGGTACCTGTAGGAAAGGGGTGCAGATTGTATGGCGGTACATGTTACATGTAGGAGAGGGGTGCAGAGTGTATGGCGGTACATCTTACATGTAGGAGAGGGGTGCGGACTGTATGGCGGTACATGTTACATGTAGGAGAGGGGTGCAGAGTGTATGGTGGTACATGTTATATGTAGGAGAGGGATGCGGAGTGTATGGCGGTACATGTAGGAGAGGGGTGCGGAGTGTATGGCGGTACATGTTACATGTAGGAGAGGGGTGCGGAGTGTATGGCGGTACATGTATGAGAGGGGTGCGGAGTGTATGGCGGTACATGTTACATGTAGGAGAGGGGTGCGGAGTGTATGGTGGTCCATGTAGGAGAGGGGTGTGGAGTGTATGGCGGTACATGTAGGAGAGGGGTGCGGAGTGTATGGCGGTACATGTTACATGTAGGAGAGGGGTGCGGAGTGTATGGCGGTACATGTAGGGGAGGGGTGCAGAGTGTATGGCGGTACATGTAGGAGAGGGGTGCGGAGTGTATGGCTGTACATGTTACATGTAGGAGAGGGGTGCGGAGTGTATGGCGGTACATGTAGGAGAGGGGTGCGGAGTGTATGGCGGTACATGTTACATGTAGGAGAGGGGTGCGGAGTGTATAGTGGTACATGTAGGAGAGGGGTGCGGAGTGTATGGCGGTACATGTTACATGTAGGAGAGGGGTGCGGAGTGTATGGCGGTACATGTAGAAGAGGGGTGCAGGGCACATTATATAGGGCACAAGATAAAAAGGCAGCTGCTGGACAGTGTAGAGTTAATTGTACACCCCGTTGGAATGTAGCTGATCAGCTGTGCCTGTGTTGGGGGGAGAGAGCAGATAATATATATTAGGCTGAGCAGTTGGAGTGCTGGGATCCTCAGAGAGATAAAATAGTCTGATATAAGGGGATGTACAGGAGAAAAAGGCTGCAGGGAGACTAACTCATTGGGACTGAGAAGATAAGAACATCGAGCAGCTTTGTAGAGACAGAGGGGAGATATGACAGGGAGAGCCAGTGGAGAACAATCTGGAGGGAGGGGGAGAGGGGTGAACACAACAAATGGAGTCCAAGTCATCCAAGTCAGCCACGCTGCGAGAGAGTGACATGACAGGAGAAATTAACTCTCTCTCAGTCTCAGCTGGAGAGAGAGAGAGAACCTCTGATCCCCACACTCACCTTCAGCTTCAGGCTCTTGTTTAATGCGCTCAGGTTCAGCACTGTCAGCTCCGTGCCCATCCACCCCATTAGTGATCCGCTCCCTGCCTGACTCTTGCCTCCAGAATCCACACTCCACTCGACATAGCTCCGCTCGGCCGTGCGTTCCAAGGAGCTGATGACGTCACTTCTGGTTATCCCTGGCAGTGAAAACCGGAAGTGATGTCCTTACTAGTATGCAAAGCACCCGGAGTCCAGACCGGATGCTGTTTAGCGCAATGGAGAGCGCCGCAAAGCAGGTTTAAAGCCTGCAAATGAAACGCCTCGTCTGCAATCTTAAGAGCACTTAAGGACTTTTTTTTTCAATTTTTTTTTCTTAAAGGGCCATTTTTAATTATTTTATTTTTTTGTCACTGCCTGGGAGGGGGGCGGCGCCCATGTGCCCCCTATGGATGGGCCGCCACTGTTCAAACGTTTATTTAAAGAAAAGAAATCCAAAAAATCAAAAATTGTTGAAAAACCATCAAAAGCAATCAAACATGAGAAGTGGACATGCAGGTGATAAGGCTAACACGTTTCACATCAAGGCATGATGCTTACTCATACACATTGACAATAGGGATGCTGTGAGCCCACCTTTTATAGAAAGGGGCCTGGTTTTCCTTTCCTTTAAATGATTGGCTCATGTAACTTTGCAAACCAGGAACACAGGCTATACATAGCATTACAGGTTATTCCTAGTTTTTGGCAGACAAAGTTCGACACAACCTTATTGTAGTAGTAAACCTGAACCTTATTCCTAGACATACAGTGTTTTATAACATTTTGTGGGAAAATTGAAGCATATCACCATTAAGCAACCATGAGTAGAGTTGAGCAGACACCTGGATGTTCGGGTTCGACGGGTTCGGCCGAACTTCGGAAAAAAGTTCGGGTTCATGACCGAACTTTAACCCGAACCCGGACCCGAACCCGAACCCCATTGAAGTCAATGGGGACCCGGACTTCTAAGGACTAAAAAGGCTCTAAAAAAGTCATGGAAAGGGCTAGAGGGCTGCAAATGGCAGCAAAATGTTGTTAAGAGCATGGCAAGTGCTCTGCAAACAAATGTGGATAGGGAAATAACCTAAAATAACATAAAAAAAATTAAAATAAAAAATAATAATCTTGACCTAGGAGGACGAGGTCCATATGGAGTAGGAGGTTGAGGTGGCGGTGGATGTGGCTGTGTAGGTGGAAGCGGCGGTGGAGGAGGACGAGGTAGCCAACACTGGTTCAAAAATACAACAATGGCTGGGTAAGGCCGGTGATGTGTCGAATTCTGTCCCCCGTCAAATAGTGTCCACCCTGTACTGCGCTTGCTCAGTATGTAGGACAAGGGGATTTCGAAAATCTCCCAAGATGAACGGCGCCTGCGTGGTGAGTTCAGGTGAAGGCCACACCATCCGTGGTTCAAGCCGAGCCAAGTGAGGCCGTGCCCGAAGCGTGGCGATCGAACCGAGCCCGTGAGGGGCCCTGTTACTATGTGCTACCGTATATCCACTTGGATGGTGGGGCTTGAACCTGCACTCACAGCGCAGGCGCCGTTCATCTTCGGAGATTTTGTGAATCTCCTTGTCCTCTGTACTGCGCAAGCGCTGCGCCTTCGCAGTATGGGCCGGACACAATCCGATGGCCGGACAGTTTTTGTCACAACACCGGTATACATGTCTATTCTGCACAAGGTACGGACAAGTCCTGTGGGATCCATGCCTGGTTCATTTTAATGAACGTGAGCTTGTCCACATTGGCTCTGGACAGGCGGCTGCGCTTGTCTGTGATAACACCCCCTGCCGTGCTAAATACACGTTCAGATAATACACTGGCTGCAGGGCAGGCCAGCACCTCCAAGGCATAAAGGGCAAGCTCAGGCCATGTGCCCAATTTGGAGACCCAGAAGTTAAAGGGGGCAGACCCGTCATCCAGTACGTGTAGGCCTGTGGACACATACTGCTCAACCATGTTGGTGAAATGCTGCCTCCTGCTAAGACGTTCCATCTCAGCTGGTGGTGCTGGTTGTTGTGGCGTGCTGACAAAGCTTTTCCACATTTCAGCCATGCTAACCCTGCCTTCTGAGGTGCTGCCGGTGCCCCGGCTGCGTTGGCGACCTCTTCCTCCTCCTCTGCCTTCGCCTTGTGCTTCCACCGTACGCCCGCTGTCAGGTGGGAATGCCACCAGCAGCGCGTCTACCAGCGTGCGCTTGTACTCGCGCATCTTGCGATCCCGCTCCAGTGAGGGAATTAAGGACGGTACGTTGTCCTTGTAACGGGGATCCAGCAGGGTGGCCACCCAGTAATCAGCACCAGTTAAAATGTGGGCAACTCGGCAGTCATTGCGGAAACACTGCAGCATGTAATCGCTCATGTGTGCCAGGCTGCCCAGAGGCAAAGAAAAGCTGTCCTCTGTGGGAGGTGTATCGTCTGTGTCCTCTGTATCCCCCCAGCCACGCACCAGTGATGGCCACAAGCTGGTCTGGGTGCCACCCTGCTGTGAAAATGGCTCCTCCTCCTCCTCCATCTCCTCCTCCACCTCGTCATCCTCCAGAACTGTGCCCTTTCTGCCGGACAATTGTGTACCTGGCGTTTGTTGGTGCAGGAACCCACCCTCGTAGCCACTTGTGAAAGACTGCCCTGAAAGCCTTTGAAATGATCCCGCTTCCTCCTCCTCCTCCTCATCCTGCTGTGCCACATCCTCTTCCATCATCGCCCGAAGCGTTTTTTCAAGGAGGCATAGATCTGGGATAGTAACGCTAAGAACGGCGTCATTGGCACTGGACATGTTGGTGGAGTACTCGAAACAGCGCAACAAGGCACACAGGTCTCGCATGGAGGCCCAGTTATTGGTGGTGAAGTGGTGCTGTTCCGCAGAGCGACTCACGCGTGATTGCTGCAGCTGAAACTCCACTATCGCCTGCTGCTGCTCGCACAGTCTGGCCAGCATGTGCAAGGTGGAGTTCCACCTTGTGGGCACGTCACATATGAGGCGGTGAGCGGGAAGGCCGAAGTTCCGCTGCAGCGCTGACAGGCGAGCAGCAGCAGGGTGAGAACGCAGAAAGTGCGCACACACAGCCCGCACTTTCTGCAGCAGCTCTGGCATATGGGGTAATTTTTAAGGAACCTCTGGACCACCAAGTTCAGCACATGCGCCAGGCAAGGGATGTGCGTCAAACCGGCTAGGCCCAGAGCTGCTACGAGATTTCGCCCATTATCGCACACCACCAGGCCGGGCTTGAGGCTCACTGACAGCAACCACTCATTGGTCTGTTGTTCCATGTCCCTCCACAACTCCTGCGCGGTGTGGGGTTTTTCCCCCAAACAGGAAAGATTTAAGACTGCCTGCTGTCATTTACCCCTGGCTGTGCTGAAGTTGGTGGTGAAGGTGTTACGCTGACCGGATGAGGAGGCGATAGAGGATGAGGAAGCGGAGTAGGAGGAGTTAGCAACAGGAGGCAAACTGAAGCGCCCTGCAATGCTCGGTGGTGGAAGGACATGCGCCAAACTGCTATCTGCCTCAGGCCCAGCCGCCACTGCATTTACCCAGTGTGCTGTTAGGGAGATGTAACGTCCCTGACCGTGCTTACTGGTCCACGCATCCGTAGTTAGGTGGACCTTGCCACAGATGGCGTTGCGCAGTGCACACCTGATTTTGTCCCCCACTTGGTTGTGCAGGGAAGGGATGGCTCGCCTGGAAAAATAGTGGCGGCTGGGCACGACGTACTGTGGGACAGCCAATGCCATCAGGCTTTTAAAACTCTGCCTCTCCACCATACGGAATGACAGCATTTCAAAGGCCAGGAGTTTTGAAATGCTGGCATTCAGGGCCAGGGATCGCGGGTGGCTAGGGGGGTACTTCCTCTTCCGCTCCAATGTTTGGGAGATAGAGAGCTGAACGCTTCCATGGGACATTGTGGAGATGGTCGGTGACCCAGGTGGTAGTGTTGCTGGCAGATCCTCTGTTTGCGGGGTGGCAGGTGCCACTGTCACTACAGAGGTGGATGAAGAGGCCGAGACTGCAGCAGAAGAGGAAGCAGGAGGAGCCAGAGACCTTTTTTGGTTTTTGAGGTGTCTACTCCACTGCAGCTCGTGCTTTGCACTTAGATGCCTGGTCATGCAGGTTGTGCTCAGGTTGAGAACGTTTATGCCTCGCTTCAGCCTCTGATTGCACAGCCTGCAAACCACTCGTGTCTTGTCATCAGCACATTGTGTGAAGAACTGCCACGCTAGGGAACTCCTTGGACCTGGCTTTGGTGTGCTCGGTCCCTTGCTGCGTTGGGCAGTAGCAGACATACTGTCTAGGGGACGGACGCTCCGCTTTTGCACCCTGCTCCCTCTTCTGCTGTGCTGGTGGCTCTGTGCGACCACCGCCTCTTCCTCCAAACTACACTGGTCACCTGCATAACGTTCATTCCATGTGGGGTCGAGGACCTCATCGTCCTCCACATCATCTTCCACCCAGTCTTCACCCCTGCCCTCCTTGTCTGTCTGCACAATTGCGAAAGCAGCAGCAGTTGGCACCTGTGTTTCGTCATCATCCGAGACGTACTGCGATGGACCTCCCATGTACTCATCATGAAACATAAGTGGTTGGGCATCGGTGCACTCAATCTCTTCCACTTCTGGGGCAGGGCTAGGTGGATGGCCCTGGGAAACCCTGCTAACAGAGTCATCAAAAAGCAGAAGAGACTGCTGCATGATTTGGGGCTCAGACTGCTTGGCTGATTTGCAAGGGGGTGAGGTGAAAGACTGATGGACATGGGTTTCAGGTGCCAAATCTGATCTTTCATCAGAAGAGTGGGTGGGAGACAATGTGAAGGAACCCGAGGCACTGTCAGCAACCCAATCTACTATCGCCTGTACTTGTCCTGGCCTAAACATTCGTACAGCCTCATTAGGCGCGACAAAATACCGCCGCAGGCTCGGTCGCCTACTCGCACCTGAGGAAGGTGTTTCACTTGTGCGTGTATCTGGCACAGATCCACCACGTCCTCTCCCTGCAACAGGAGCTCCACCAGCAGCACCACGACCGGGGCCACCACGTCCCTTTGACCTTCTCCTCATGTTTTCCAAATTTAGGATGTTGCCCTAAATGGGTGTTTTTGAAAGAGCAGAACACACCCACAGTACGTAACCACTGAATCGCACAGCTACAGAACTGCAGAAAATGCTATTAAAAAAAAATGTTGTTTTTTTAGTATAGCACAGTAGAAGAAAACTATTTAGAAATTGTTTATTTCACACACCTCCAAATATGTATAACACACTGCAAACTATTTTTTGTGCCCCATAACTGCGTTTTTTGGAAGAGCAGAACACACCCACAGTACGTAACCGCTGAATCGCACAGCTACAGAACTGCAGAAAATGCTATTCAAAAAAAATGTTGTTTTTTTAGTATAGCACAGTAGAAGAAAACTATTTAGAAATTGTTTATTTCACACACCTCCAAATATGTATAACACACTGCAAACTATTTTTTGTGCCCCTAAACGGCGTTTTTTGGAAGAGCAGAACACACCCACAGTACGTAACCGCTGAATCGCACAGCTACAGAACTGCAGAAAATGCTATTCAAAAAAAATGTTGTTGTTTTAGTATAGCACAGTAGGAGAAAACTATATAGAAATTGTTTATTTCACACACCTCCACATATGTATAACACACTGCAAACTATTTTTTGTGGCCCTGAATGGCTCTTTTTGCAAGCGTACATTAAAGTGCAATTTTTTTTTTTTTTTTGCCCTAAACGGGTCTTTTTTTGCACGAGCAAAATAAAATGCAAATTTTTTATTTTTTTTGCCCTATGGGTCTTTTGGAAAAGAGCACAATAAAGTGCCTTTTTTTTCCCCCCTAAAAGTTAGATTTTCTCTGACACTGGGCTCATGGCAGTGTAAAAAGACTGCACTGCAACACAAACAGGTAAACCTATGCAGATCGCTGACTTTAATCTCTGAATCTGGACTCCTATATAATATTCTCTCTCCCTGAAAGCACCAACACAGGAACCTGGCCCTACACTACACTATCTCTCTATCTTTTCCCTCAGATTGCAGAATCAGGACTACCTCATGTATTTTTCTATCTCTCCCTAAAAGCAGCAGCAGCAGCAGACTAGATCCTCTCCCTATTAGTGTTGAGCGAACCCGAACTGTAAAGTTCGGGTCCGTACCGAACTTTAGCTTTTTCCCGAACCCGAACCCGGACTTTGCGCAAAAGTCCTGGTTCGGGTTCGGGTTCGGCAATCTAATTACGCATTTAGAAATGCTTCAGGGGCCAGCCAATCACCTTTTGATTAGCGGGTGTGCCCTTAGAGGCCATCATAGCCATGCCTACTAATGGCATGGCTGTGATTGGTCAGTGCAACATGTGACCCAGCTTCTATATAAGCTAGAGGCACACAGCACACATGTCACTCTGCTTCAGAATAGATAGGGAGAGGATCTAGTCTGCTGCTGCTGCTGCTTTTAGGGAGAGATAGAAAAATACATGAGTTAGTCCTGATTCTGCAATCTGAGGGAAAAGAGAAAAGATAGAGAGATAGTGTAGTGTAGGGCCAGGTTCCTGTGTTGGTGCTTTCAGGGAGAGAGAATATTATATAGGAGTCCAGATTCAGAGATTAAAATCAGCGATCTGCATAGGTTTACCTGTTTGTGTTGCAGTGCAGTCTTTTTACACTGCCATGAGCCCAGTGTCAGAGAAAATCTAACTTTTAGGGGAAAAAAAAAGGCACTTTATTGTGCTCTTTTCCAAAAGACCCATAGGGCAAAAAAAATAAAAAATTTGCATTTTATTTTGCTCGTGCAAAAAAAGACCCGTTTAGGGCAAAAAAAAAAAAAATTTGCACTTTAATGTACGCTTGCAAAAAGAGCTATTCAGGGCCACAAAAAATAGTTTGCAGTGTGTTATACATATGTGGAGGTGTGTGAAATAAACAATTTCTA
This sequence comes from Rana muscosa, assembly GCA_029206835.1. Lineage (NCBI taxonomy): Eukaryota > Metazoa > Chordata > Amphibia > Anura > Ranidae > Rana > Rana muscosa. The sequence goes on along the minus strand of CM055122.1, from coordinate 381,493,231 downwards.
TATAGTTTTCTCCTACTGTGCTATACTAAAAAAACAACATTTTTTTTGAATAGCATTTTCTGCAGTTCTGTAGCTGTGCGATTCAGCGGTTACCAGTGGCGGCCCATCCATAGGGGGCGCCCGGGCGCCGCCCCCCCCCCCCCCTCCTGTAGTCAAAAAAAAAAGTTTTGTTTTTTTAATGGCCCCTTTAAGAAAAAAAAATCCAAAAAAAATGTCCTTTAAGTTAGTGCACTTGAGCGCCGGACACCAGTGCCCTATGGGAAGCGCCACGTCAATGCAATCACGAGATTGCAGACATGGCGGTTCATTTGCGAGCTTTTAACCCGCCTTTTGGCGCAATGCAGAGCGCCAATTAGCTTCCGCCCGTAGAATCACTATGGGCGCCAGGCGGGAGCATTGTTTTTAACTTTCACAGCTTATACTTCCGGTTTCGTGGAATAGACGAAAACCGGAAGTGACGTCACGTCGGCAGCTCCGTTCTTTGCATGGCCCGAGCGGAGCTGCAAGCAAGCAAGCAAGCAGGTAAGAAGACTGTCTTACAGGCGCGGCTTTTAACATGTTATAAAACATGTAGCTTCCGGCACAGTGTTGTGTAAAGAGCAGGAGGTATGATTGTTAAACTTTTTTTGGTCGGGTAGTATCTGGACAATCAGAATGCTTTGTGCAATATAAGAGGAGAGGCGATTGCTAAAGCTATAGGTAGTACTGTATTGGGAACACACTGGCTGTATATTGGGGACACACTGGCTGCATATGGGAACAAACTGGCTGCATATGGGAACAAACTGGCTGCATATGGGGACACACTGGCTGCATATGGGGACACACTGGCTGCATATGGGAACAAACTGGCTGTATATGGGGACACACTGGCTGTATATGGGGACACACTGGCTGCATATGGGAACAAACTGGCTGCATATGGGAACAAACTGGCTGCATATGGGGACACACTGGCTGCATATGGGGACACACTGGCTGCATATGGGGACACACTGGCTGTATATGGGAACAAACTGGCTGTATATGGGGGACACACTGGCTGTATATGGGGACACACTGGCTGCATATGGGAACAAACTGGCTGCATATGGGAACAAACTGGCTGCATAAGGGGACACACTGGCTGCATATGGGGACACACTGGCTGCATATGGGAACAAACTGGCTGTATATGGGGACACACTGGCTGTATATGGGGACACACTGGCTGCATATGGGAACAAACTGGCTGCATATGGGAACAAACTGGCTGCATATGGGGACACACTGGCTGCATATGGGGACACACTGGCTGCATATGGGGACACACTGGCTGTATATGGGAACAAACTGGCTGTATATGGGGGACACACTGGCTGTATATGGGGACACACTGGCTGTATATGGGGACACACTGGCTGCATATGGGGACACACTGGCTGCATATGGGGACACACTGGCTGCATATGGGGACACACTGGCTGTATATGGGGACACACTGGCTGTATATGGAAACAAACTGGCTGTATATGGGGACAAACTGGCTGTATATGGAGACACACTGGCTGTATATGGAAACAAACTGGCTGTATATGGGGACACACTGGCTGTATATGGGGACGCACTGGCTGTATATGGGGACACACTGGCTGTATATGAAAACAAACTGGTTGTATATGGGGACACACTGGCTGTATATGGAAACAAACTGGCTGTATATGGAAACAAACTGGCTGTATATGGGGACACACTGGCTGTATATGGGGACACACTGGCTGTATTTGGGGACACACTGGCTGTATATGGGAACAAACTGGCTGTATATGGGGACACACTGGCTCTATATAGGAACAAACTGGCAGTATATGGGGACACACTGGCTGTATATGGGAACAAACTGGCTGCATTTGGGGACAAACTGGCTGCATTTGAGGGGACAAACTGGTGGCGTTTGGGCACAGTGGCTGCGTTTAATGGGCACAGTGGCGGCAATGGATGTTTTTTTTTCAGTTTGCTTGCGCCCCCCAAAAATTTTGAGCACCAGCCGCCACTGGCGGTTACGTACTGTGGGTGTGTTCTGCTCTTCCAAAAAACGCCGTTTAGGGGCACAAAAAATAGTTTGCAGTGTGTTATACATATTTGGAGGTGTGTGAAATAAACAATTTCTAAATAGTTTTCTTCTACTGTGCTATACTAAAAAAAACAAAATTTTTTTTGAATAGCATTTTCTGCAGTTCTGTAGCTGTGCGATTCAGCGGTTACGTACTGTGGGTGTGTTCTGCTCTTCCAAAAAACACCGTTTAGGGGCACAAAAAATTGTTTGCAGTGTGTTATACATATTTGGAGGTGTGTGAAATAAACAATTTCTATATAGTTTTCTCCTACTGTGCTATACTAAAAAAACAACATTTTTTTTTAATAGCATTTTCTGCAGTTCTGTAGCTGTGCGATTCAGCGGTTACGTACTGTGGGTGTGTTCTGCTCTTCCAAAAAACGCCGTTTAGGGGCACAAAAAATAGTTTGCAGTGTGTTATACATATTTGGAGGTGTGTGAAATAAACAATTTCTATATAGTTTTCTCCTACTGTGCTATACTAAAAAAACAACATTTTTTTTGAATAGCACTTTCTGCAGTTCTGTAGCTGTGCGATTCAGCGGTTACGTACTGTGGGTGTGTTCTGCTCTTCCAAAAAACGCCGTTTAGGGGCACAAAAAAATAGTTTGCAGTGTGTTATACATATTTGGAGGTGTGTGAAATAAACAATTTCTAAATAGTTTTCTTCTACTGTGCTATACTAAAAAAACAAAAAATTTTTGGAATAGCATTTTCTGCAGTTCTGTAGCTGTGCGATTCAGCGGTTACGTATTGTGGGTGTGTTCTGCTCTTCCAAAAAACGCCGTTTAGGGGCACAAAAAATAGTTTGCAGTGTGTTATACATATTTGGAGGTGTGTGAAATAAACAATTTCTAAATAGTTTTCTTCTACTGTGCTATACTAAAAAAACAACATTTTTTTTTTAATAGCATTTTCTGCAGTTCTGTAGCTGTGCGATTCAACGGTTACGTACTGTGGGTGTGTTCTGCTCTTCCAAAAACACCCATTTAGGGCAACATCCTAAATTTGGAAAATATGAGGAGAAGGTCAAAGGGACGTGGTGGCCCCGGTCGTGGTGCTGCTGGTGTAGCTCCTGTTGCAGGGAGAGGACGTGGTGGATCTGTGCCAGATACACGCACAAGTGAAACACCTTCCTCAGGTGCGAGTAGGCGACCGAGCCTGCGGCGGTATTTTGTCGCGCCTAATGAGGCTGTACGAATGTTTAGGCCAGGACAAGTACAGGCGATAGTAGATTGGGTTGCTGACAGTGCCTCGGGTTCCTTCACATTGTCTCCCACCCACTCTTCTGATGAAAGATCAGAGTTGGCACCTGAAACCCATGTCCATCAGTCTTTCACCTCACCCCCTTGCAAATCAGCCAAGCAGTCTGAGCCCCAAATCATGCAGCAGTCTCTTCTGCTTTTCGATGACTCTGTTAGCAGGGTTTCCCAGGGCCATCCACCTAGCCCTGCCCCAGAAGTGGAAGAGATTGAGTGCACCGATGCCCAACCACTTATGTTTCATGATGAGTACATGGGAGGACCATCGCAGTACGTCTCGGATGATGACGAAACACAGGTGCCAAATGCTGCTGCTTTTGCAATTGTGCAGACAGACAAGGAGGGCAGGGGTGAAGACTGGGTGGAAGATGATGTGGAGGATGATGAGGTCCTCGACCCCACATGGAATGAACGTTATGCAGGTGACCAGTGTAGTTTGGAGGAAGAGGTGGTGGTCACACAGAGCCACCAGCACAGCAGAAGAGGGAGCAGGGTGCAAAAGCGGAGCGTCCGTCCCCTAGACAGTATGTCTGCTACTGCCCAACGCAGCAAGGGACCGAGCACACCAAAGCCAGGTCCAAGGAGTTCCCTAGCGTGGCAGTTCTTCACACAATGTGCTGATGACAAGACACGAGTGGTTTGCAGGCTGTGCAATCAGAGGCTGAAGCGAGGCATAAACGTTCTCAACCTGAGCACAACCTGCATGACCAGGCATCTAAGTGCAAAGCACAAGCTGCAGTGGAGTAGACACCTCAAAAACCAAGAAAGGTCTCTGGCTCCTCCTGCTTCCTCTTCTGCTGCAGTCTCGGCCTCTTCATCCACCTCTGTAGTGACAGTGGCACCTGCCACCCCGCAAACAGAGGATCTGCCAGCAACACTACCACCTGGGTCACCGACCATCTCCACAATGTCCCATGGAAGCGTTCAGCTCTCTATCTCCCAAACATTGGAGCGGAAGAGGAAGTACCCCCCTAGCCACCCACGATCCCTGGCCCTGAATGCCAGCATTTCAAAACTCCTGGCCTTTGAAATGCTGTCATTCCGTATGGTGGAGACGCAGAGTTTTAAAAGCCTGATGGCATTGGCTGTCCCACAGTACGTCGTGCCCAGCCGCCACTATTTTTCCAGGCGAGCCATCCCTTCCCTGCACAACCAAGTGGGGGACAAAATCAGGTGTGCACTGCGCAACGCCATCTGTGGCAAGGTCCACCTAACTACGGATGCGTGGACCAGTAAGCACGGTCAGGGACGTTATATCTCCCTAACAGCACACTGGGTAAATGCAGTGGCGGCTGGGCCTGAGGCAGATAGCAGTTTGGCGCATGTCCTTCCACCACCGAGGATTGCAGGGCGCTTCAGTTTGCCTCCTGTTGCTAACTCCTCCTACTCCGCTTCCTCATCCTCTACCGCCTCCTCATCCGGTCAGCGTAACACCTTCACCACCAACTTCAGCACAGCCAGGGGTAAACGACAGCAGGCAGTTTTAAAACTTTCCTGTTTGGGGGAAAAACCCCACACCGCACAGGAGTTGTGGAGGGACATGGAACAACAGACCAATGAGTGGTTGCTGTCAGTGAGCCTCAAGCCCGGCCTGGTGGTGTGCGATAATGGGCGAAATCTCATAGCAGCTCTGGGCCTAGCCGGTTTGACGCACATCCCTTGCCTGGCGCATGTGCTGAACTTGGTGGTCCAGAGGTTCCTTAAAAATTACCCCAATATGCCAGAGCTGCTGCAGAAAGTGCGGGCTGTGTGTGCGCACTTTCGGCGTTCTCACCCTGCTGCTGCTCGCCTGTCAGCGCTGCAGCGTAACTTCGGCCTTCCCGCTCACCGCCTCATATGTGACGTGCCCACAAGGTGGAACTCCACCTTGCACATGCTGGCCAGACTGTGCGAGCAGCAGCAGGCGATAGTGGAGTTTCAGCTGCAGCAATCACGCGTGAGTCGCTCTGCGGAACAGCACCACTTCACCACCAATAACTGGGCCTCCATGCGAGACCTGTGTGCCTTGTTGCGCTGTTTCGAGTACTCCACCAACATGTCCAGTGCCAATGACGCCGTTCTTAGCGTTACTATCCCAGTTCTATGCCTCCTTGAAAAAACGCTTCGGGCGATGATGGAAGAGGATGTGGCACAGCAGGATGAGGAGGAGGAGGAGGAAGCGGGATCATTTCAAAGGCTTTCAGGGCAGTCTTTCACAAGTGGCTACGAGGGTGGGTTCCTGCACCAACAAACGCCAGGTACACAATTGTCCGGCAGAAAGGGCACAGTTCTGGAGGATGACGAGGTTCCGGTCCTCGTTGGTTAGCCGCTGTAGCAGGTGGAACGCACGCCAGCTCTCCACACGGACGGACGGAACGAATTGGCTTCCACATGCCTTTCAGCCTCAGTGCCGGGTTAAGGCACCACGTAATGTAAGGAGCCATTTGGCCTTTTTTATTATCGATTTATATTTTAATAAATGGGATTACACTATTTTTGGCATTATTCGTTTTATCTGCATATTCCGATCGCATCTATCCTGGGGAGTCGTATGGACTTGGGATTTCAATCCTTTCACTAGCAAGTGGCATCTTGCGATAAGCGTTATCTGACCCTTTTTTAGTTAAAAGGGTCAACATCTTGGGGTAAGCGGCCATCCATCCATAGCACTTTGGGTGTTGTATTTGTATTGGTGAAGGTTCACTGCAAAGAACATACCGGAACACATTGTATGGACTTTATTATGGATTAGTCACGATTCACTCACTGGATGTTTTTTATATTATATTGGATTTATTTGCTGAGATCACATCTGATTTGTTTATTTATTCAAAGTTACATCAATTAGTTGATATTTATTACTGTTCAATCATGCACTTTTATTTATTATTTTGATTTAGCATTCTATATATGATTGTTTATATATTAGTTATAATTTATACATTCACCAGCGCCCCCTTGTTATATAATTCCATACAATCAAATGACCTAAAGTGAATTATAATCTTCAAAATAGATCATTCAAAGTAACGTGGCACAATGTTTCAGCAGCAAAATGTTCCTGGAAGTTATTAAAACTTTTAAAACAGTGAAAATGATCATGCTCATTGTTTTATATTTAATGTGAATGTTAAAGTGCAATACAAATAACATATGTGTTCAGGTAAATATATGATGTCATTTGAATGTTAGAACAGGTTTGGTTCACTGTAATAACTAACATTGCATAAGTATTACACAAACATTTCTGAGAATAGTATTGTTTTATGCTAAGAAAGCAATAACCTTCCATTGGAAGTCTCCATCCTTACCCACTATTGCCTTCTGGCTCACAAATATTAACCATGCTGTATCATTATACAAACTGACATATGAGGCTAGAGGGTGTACGAAAAAATTCAGGAAGGCTTGGGGCTACTGGGTTGATTCTAAGAGCACTGTCTCTCCTGCTCCTTAAAAATGTGACTGAATATTGTCTTCCTGATATATGCCAATTGTTTACCAGCTTTCTAAAAAACATTTTTTTGCACTGTACTGGATTGGGCGATGTTCGCTCCACGTGTGTCTGTTTGTTGTCTATTGTATGTCTTGTTTTGAAAAAAAACTTAATAAAAAATTTACCTTTAAAAAAAAAAAAAAAAAAAACATTGGATAAGTATGATAAATAAAGTAAAACTTAAAGAAAAACTTTTCTTTTTTTTTTTTCCATTTTGGATAGAATAAGGAAGGGCTATAATGCTTTTTTTATTTTTATTTTTTGCTATCTGTGTCTTATTGGGGATGTGTCCCATAGCCAAAACAGGAAGTTTGAGGAAATACATTGAAAGTGAGGGAATCCCTGGTTTCCACCAGGCTCACCGAAAAGAGCATCCCTATTGGAAAATGTTCCCACTATTCCTGTCCTGGTGACAGCTAAAAATTATGGATTTTCTTTAATTTCATTCCCTTGGTAATAAGAGTAAACAAGACACTCTATGCAAAACTAATACAAGTTTGCCTTAATTTATAGTTTAACTGTTCTGCTACTGGGTCATTTCCTTTGTTCATAACTAAGGCAATTTTAAATGTTGCCAGTATGCCATAATAACTTTATTCATGCTAGTAAATTACAGTTTTTAATAGGATATAGCAACAGTTCAGGTTTTACATATTATATTTTTCTGTATAGTTTAACCACTTAACGACCGCCCACTGTAAATATACGTCGGCAGAATGGCACCGACAGGCAGAATCACGTATATCTACGTGACTGCCTTTGTATAGTTGGGGGGTCCGATCGGACCCCCCTTCTTTACAGTGAGCGGTGGTTAACTGATCGGGAGCGATCAGGCATGAGGGGACGGCCGTTCGATTCCGGCCACCCCCTCTCGATCGCTCCCGGCGAATGAGAGAGCTTCCCCTGCCTGTGTAATGTTTACACAGGCAGAGGAAGTGATGTCATCTCTCCTGCGGCGCTCACATATACCGAGCGCCGTACAGGAGAAGATGCAGGTTAGTGCACAAAACACTACACTGACACCAGGACACATAGGTACATAAATCGCCCCCCCAGGCCCCCCCAGACACCCCCAGATCACCCCCCAGCCACAGTGTCACTGATTGCAGTGACCATTTATTTACTGATCACTGCAATCAGTGACATTTGTGACTGTAAAAGTGTCACCAAAGTTTAGTTTTAGGTCCAGTGTAGCCCCCTAACCCCCCTAATAAAGGTTTAACCCCTTGATCGCCCCCCAGATAACCCTTTCACCCCCTATCACCACTGTCGCTAAGCGATCATTTTTCTGATCGCCGTCTTAGCGTCGGTGATGCAGATCAGTAGCCAGTAATTTTTTTTAGGTTCGCCGCAGGTTTTTATAGCGTCGAGTACCCCCATATATTACCTAATAAAGGTTTAACCCCCTTGATCGCCCCCCCAGGTAACCCTTTCACCCCCTAGCACCGCTGTCACTAAGCGATCGTTTTTCTGATCGCTGTTTTGTTGTCGGTGATGCCGATCGGTAGCCAGTTTTTTTTAGGTTCGCCGCAGGGTTTTATAGCGTCGGGTACCCCCATATATTACCTAATAAAGGTTTAACCCCCTTGATCGCCCCCCAGGTAACCCTTTCACCCCCTATCACCACTGTCGCTAAGCGATCGTTTTTCTGATCGCTGTCTTATTGTCGGTGATGCAGATAGGTAGCCAGTTATTTTTTTTAGGTTCGCCGCAGGTTTTTATAACGTCAGGTACCCCAATATATTACCTAATAAAGGTTTAACCCCCTTGATCGCCCCCCAGGTAACCCTTTCACCCCCTATCACCACTGTCACTAAGCGATCGTTTTTCTGATCGCTGTCTTATTGTCGGTGATGCAGATCGGTAGCCAGTAATTTTTTTTAGGTTCGCCGCAGGTTTTTATAGCGTCAGGTACCCCCATAAATTATCTAATGAAGGTTTAACCCCCTTGATCGCCCCCCAGGTAACCCTTTCACCCCCTATCACCACTGTCGCTAAGCGATCATTTTTCTGATCGCTGTCTTAGCGTCGGTGATGCAGATCGGTAGCCAGTAATTTTTTTTAGGTTCGCCGCAGGTTTTTATAGCGTCAGGTACCCCCATATATTATCTAATAAAGGTTTTAACCCCCTAATTGCCCCTAGTTAACCCTTTCACCAGTGATCACCATATAAGTGTTACGGGTGACGCTGGTTAGTTAGTTTGCTTTTTATAGTGTCAGGGCACCCGCCGTATATAACCCAATAAAGGTTTAACCCTCTGATCGCCCGGCGGGTGATATCAATTAGGTTTTAGCGTCAGAGAGGGTCTGCGTCACACCCCAGGCAGCGTCAGGTTAGTGCCAGTAACGCTAACACCCACGCGTGAAGCATACACCCCCCTTAGTGGTATAGTATCTGATCAGATCAATATCTGATCTGATCAGATCTATACTAGCGTCCCCAGCAGTTTAGGGTTCCCAAAAACGCAGTGTTAGCGGGATCAGCCCAGATACCTGCTAGCACCTGCGTTTTGCCCCTTCGTCCAGCCCAGGCCACCCAAGTGCAGTATCGATCGATCACTGTCACTTACAAAACACAACACACATAACTGCAGTGTTCGCAGAGACAGGCCTGATCCCTGCGACTCCAGTGCTGTAGGAGGTGATTTCATCACCACAGTTAAAAAAAAAAAGCATATATGCCGAAGCATTGGGGCAGCAGGGGCGGAGGAGCGATTTTGCTCCTAATGCCACGTACATACGGTCGAAATTCCGACGGAGGCTTGCCCGTGGAAAAGTCCGACCATGTGTCTGCGGCATAACTTTTTTGCGGGAGGATGCCCCCATGCTTCGGCATATATAAATGGTGCATGTATGCCCATCATTAGAAGTGGGTGGATGAAGGGCGGTATTCTAATGGTGGGCATACCCACCGATCAATCTCTTTTTTCGTTCAGCCAACTGGCTGCATGAAAAAAAAAGATTACAATACATGTCCAACAAGGACCAGCAACGTACTGGTATGTTGCTGGACTTTGAATGTTTATACCAGAATGATGCCTGCGGGTTTAGGTATCATCTTGGTATCATTCTTTTCAGCCAGCGGCCGGCTTTCATGTAAAAGCAATCCTAGTGGCTAATTAGCCTCTGGACTGCTTTTACAAGCAGTGGGAGGGAATGTCCCCCCCTGGATATAAAAAGCGCCATTGGGAAATTGGGAAAGCATTTTATCACACCGATCTTGGTGTGGTCAGATGCTTTGAGGGCAGAGGAAAGATCTAGGGTCTAGAAGACCCCAGTTTTTTCAAAAAAGAGTACCTGTCACTACCTATTGCTATAATAGGGGATATTTACATTCCCTGAGATAACAATAAAAATGATAAAAAAATAAAATAATGGAAGGAACAATTTAAAAATAAAATAAAAAAGCAAAATTAATAATAAAAAAAAAAAAAAAAAAGCACCCCTGTCCTGCCCTGCTCTTGCCCAATGGCGAACGCAAGCGTCGGTCTGGCGTCATATGTAAACAGCAATTGCACCATGCATGTGAGGTATCACCGCGAAGGTCAGATCGAGGGCAGTAATTTTAGCAGTAGACCTCCTCTGTAAATCTAACGGGGTAACCTGTAAAGGCTTTTAAAGGCTTTTAAAAATGTATGTAGTTTGTCGCCAATGCGCGTTTGTGCGAAATTTTAAAGCATGTCGTGTTTGGTATCTGTGTACTCGGCCTAAGATCATCTTTTTTATTTCATCAAACATTTGGGCAATATAGTGTGTTTTAGTGCATTAAAATTAAAAAAATTGTATTTTTTCCCCAAAAAATGCGTTTGAAAAATCGCTGCGCAAATACTGTGTAGAAAAAAAATGCAACACCCACCATTTTAATCTGTAGGGCCTTTGCTTTAAAAATATATATAATGTTTGGGGGTTCAACATAATTTTCTTGCAAAAAAAAAATATGTTTTCATGTAAACAAAAAGTGTCAAAAAGGGCTTTGTCTTCAAGTGGTTAGAAGAGTGGATGTAAGCTTCCTAATGTTGTGTATAAAATGCCAGAACAGTTCAAACCCCCCCCCCAAATAACCCCATTTTGGAAAGTAGACACCCCAATCTATATACTGAGAGGCATGTCGAGTCCATGGAATATTTTATATGTTGACACAAGTTGCGGAAAAAATACAATTTATTTAATTTTTTTTAGTTTTTTGCACAAAGTTGTCACTAAATGATATATTGCTCAAACATGCCATGGGTATATGTGGAATTACACCCAAAAATACATTCTGCTGCTTCTCCTGAGTACGGGGATACCACATGTGTGAGACTTTTTGGGAGCCTAGCCGCGTATGGGACCCCAAAAACCAAGCACCGCCTTCAGGCTTTTTTAAGGGTGTAAATTTTTGATTTCACTTCTCACTGCCTATCACAGTTTCGGAGGCCATGGAATGCCCAGATGGCACAAAACCCCCCCAAATGACCCCATTTTGGAAAGTAGACACCCCAAGCTATTTGCTGAGAGGTATTGTGAGTATTTTGCAGATCTCGCTTTTTGTCACAAAGTTTTGAAAATTGAAAAAAAATAAAAATTTCTTTCTTCATTTTCAAAAACAAATGAGAGCTGTAAAATACTCACCATGCCTCTCAGCAAATAGCTTGGGGTGTCTACTTTCCAAAATGGGGTCATTTGGGGGGGTTTTGTGCTATTTTGGCATTTTATGGCCTTCGAAACTGTGATAGGTAGTGAGGAGTGAAATCAAAAATTTGTGCCTAGAAATCCTGAAGGCGGTGCTTGGTTTTCGGGGTCCCGTACGCGGCTAGGCTCCTAAAAAGTCCCACACATGTGGTATCCCCGTACTCAGGAGAAGCAGCAAAATGTATTTTGGGGTGTAATTCCACATATAACCATGGCATGTGTAAGCAATATATCATTTAGTGACAACTTTTTGTAATTTTTTTTTTTTGTCATTATTCAATCACTTGGGACAAAAAAAAAAAATATTCAATGGGCTCAACAGGCCTCTCAGCAATTTCCTTGGGGTGTCTACTTTCTAAAATGGGGTCATTTGGGGGGGTTTTGTGCTATTTTGGCATTTTATGGCCTATAAACTGTGATAGGTAGTGAGGAGTGAAATCAAAAATTTGCGCCCTTAGAAATCCTGAAGGCGGTGCTTGGTTTCCGGGGGCCCGTACGCGGCTAGGCTCCCAAAAAGTCCCACATATGTGGTATCCCCGTACTCAGGAGAAGCAGCAAAATGTATTTTGGGGTGCAATTCCACATATAACCATGGCATGTGTGAGCAATATATCATTTAGTGACAACTTTTTGTAATTTTTTTTTTTTTAGTCATTATTCAATCACTTGAGACAAAAAAAAATATTCAATGGGCTCAACATGCCTCTCAGCAATTTCCTTGGGATGTCTACTTTCCAAAATGGGGTCATTTGGGGGGGTTTTGTACTGCCCTGCCATTTTAGCACCTCAAGAAATGAGATAGGCAGTCATAAACTAAAAGCTGTGTAAATTCCAGAAAATGTACCCTAGTTTGTAGACGCTATAACTTTTGCGCACACCAATAAATATACGCTTATTGACATTTTTTTTACTAAAGACATGTGGCTGAATACATTTTGGCCTAAATGTATGACTAAAATTGAGTTTATTCGATTTTTCTTATAACAAAAAGTAGAAAATATCATTTTTTTTCTAAATTTTCGGTCTATTTCCGTTTATATCGCAAAAAATAAAAATCGCAGAGGCAATCAAATACCATTAAAAGAAAGCTCTATTTGTGGGAAGAAAAGGACGCAAATTTTGTTTGGGTACAACATTGCATGTCCGCACAATTTACAGTTAAATCAGCGCAGTGCAAAATTCTGAAATCACCTCTGGTCCTCTAGCTACCAAATGGTCCGGGGCTTAAGTGGTTAATAGTGTGATTTGTTTTTGAAATAGTGATACAGAGTGCAGCTCAGAAAGCTAGCACTTGTCATTGTGGAGTTCCCAAATCCATATACCTATAAGGAAATACAATGCATTTTTAAATCACTGTTTCAATGCAACGTATAGTAATGCATGCTATACTGTATGTGTCCTGTCATTTATTTTAAATGTCACCCAATGCACATTTACAGTAAAAAAATTAAAATAAAAAAAAACTGTGCTATAGTGCACTACAATGTACTGACGTAAATGATCTGACATAAAATAATGCAGATAATTTTCGTGCAATGAAACTGTTAATTTCGCAATTTAAAATGAGTGTGATGCTTTTTAACCTCTTCACATCCCGCCCATAGTCATATGACGTCCACAAGAGGGATCTCCCATCCTAGGTGGACGTCATATGACGTCCTGGGCTTCCCGGCCGTCTAGGGGGCGCGCCCGCGGCATCGCTCGGGACCCGGGGCTCGTGCCTGGCGGCCGCGATGTCTGCCCGCCACCAGCGGTTGCCCACAATCACGGCAGGACCGTGGATCTGTGTGTGTAAACACACAGATCCATGTCCTGTCAGGGGTGAGGAGACCGATGTGTGTTCCCAGTACAGAGGAACACACATCGGTCTTCTCCCCTTGTGAGTCCCCTCCCCCTACAGTTAGAATCACTCACTAGGGAACATTTAACCCCCTCAGCACCCCCTAGTGTTAACCCCTTCCCTGCCAGTCACATTTACACAGTAATCAGTGCAGTTTTATAGCACTAATCACTGTATAAATGTGAATGGTCCCAAAAATGTGTCAAAAGTGTCCGATATGTCCGTCGCAATGTCACGGTCACAATAAAAATCGCAGATCGCCGCCATTACTAGTAAAAAAATTAAAATGCAATAAATCTATCCCCTATTTTGTAGACGCTATAACTTTTGCGCAAACCAATCAAAATACGCTCATTGCCTAAACTGTGAAAAAAATTAGTTTTTTTATAGATTTTTTGGGGATATTTATTATAGCAAAAAGAAAAAAAAATCGAATTTATTTTCAAAATTGTCGCTATATTTTTGTTTTTTAGTGCAAAAAAAACAACCGCAGAGGTGATCAAATACCACCAAAAGAAAGCTCTATTTGTGGGAAAAAAAGGACGTCAATTTTGTTTGGGAGCCACGTCGCACGACCGCGCACTTGTCAGTTAAAGCGACGCAGTGCCAAACCGCAAAAAGTGCTCTGGTAAGGAAGGGGGTAAATTCTTCCGGGGCTGAAGTGGTTAAGCAACATAGGTCAATGCACAAGAAATGCATATTAGTGTGTATTAACACACATACAAAGGTGTCAATGGGTCCTTAATGTTTTGTGTGAGGTAAGTGCACCTCAAAAGATTTTGTAAAGTCTGACGCTTTCAAAATTCACTCCGTTAAGAGATTTAAGTTGGTTTAATAAATAAGGGAGTGTGAAGACACGTGATAATGTGTAGATCAGGTTTTAAATTTGATCAAGTTTGAACAAAATACAGCGACAAGAGAATCATTTCATATACCTCTCTACCACCTAATGTAGAGGGCCATTAAAGAAACATAATTCAACGATTGTCAACTACAAGTGCAGAGCAGACTGCCAAGGTTGTGCACAGATGATGCTGTAACATAGGAGTTATAACCTTTTTTGACCAACAATTCTTTCCCCAAAAATTTTTTTCCAGACGCTTTATGTAAATGTAAGTTATGTATTTAGTTATTAAATACGTATGCATTTTACAAAAAATCTGTACAAAGAAGAGAGTCATTACTATGTGAAAATATGAAAAAGTTCAGTGACATGAAAAAGATTGTGTCTTATATCCTATACCCATTTCTTTTAAAAAGATGATTTGCATTGATTGTGTTTAGGTTACAGCACCACACTCTTTTATCAGTGTCTGAAATTAGGACTGTCTGTGTTGCCTAATACAAGGTTGTAGGAATTATTCAGATTCTTGTACTAAAAATGACAGCTGAAAATTGTCAATATTCTGCTTGCTTTGGGACACAGCACAATTTTGCATTAGACACTTTGTTAAAGAAGGAGTTATACAAAATGTTTGTAAAACTCTTTTTCTTTAAAACCAACAGAAACTATCGCTCACAATGCTGGTCCAGAGTCATGGGGTAAAAAAAAAAAAAAAAAACCCACAAACAATCTGACCACAGCAGCACTACATGTCTTTGAAAATACAAAACAAATAGGGAAAGCTGTACACTGCCCACAAAATATAATTTGTATTATATCTTAGAGCTGTATATTCAATGAAATATTAAAACCACTTAAGAGCAATAAATCTCACATTAACAACATTCCTACCCATGCACATGTATTGATTCTGAAGTGTCCAGTATGTGCATATACTCACATGCTTCCCACTAAAAAGATCTCCATTAGTAAATTAGCAATCTGTTGCAAGAAGGGGAAAGCAAAACTGTATCATTTTGTGGGCAGCACAGTGGTTTAGCGGTTAGCTTTTCTGCCTTGCAGCACTGGGGACCTTAGTTTGAAGCTAGTTGCCACCTTTGCTTCAAGCCAAACGCGAACACTTAAGCAGCACGTGGCAAAAACTTTTTTTAGTAGTATACATAACAAATGAAAAATACAATGTAGTACATGTAGTGGGGTGTTGCTTTAAATAGCCTCAGAGACTACCTTACCCAGTATGCAATGGGATACCCACAGTTCCTTGGGCCCGGCGCAAGGTCTGCTGGGGTTGGACTATATAAGGAGGGGCGGAGCAGGACGGGAGTCTCTTTCGACATCGCCCGCCTAGCAAGTGGAACCCTGTGCTGTGTCTGCTGTTCCGGACTAGGCCCGAGAGCCGGGGGCCTGTGGATCCAAAGAGCCTTCTACCCTTCACGGAAGAATCCCTGAGACATCTCAAGTATCTACCTTCCAAGACTCATCGGAAGAATCGAAGACCCCGGGCATCGTGAGACTGTGTGTGGGACACACAGTGGTGGAAGTCAGCCGCACAGACTGGTTCGGTTGGGTGAGAGAGCACTTGCTCGAAGAATTCTTAAGTTACTCTTTAGGCCCAGTATCTGTTGCTTAGGGCTCATCGTTTATCAAGTTGAGCTGCTCACCAGAGGGACAGTGTGCCATGCAGCCTTAGTTAAATCCTTTGTCGCACAATTAGCAGCCAATTGTTTCACACCCTGTGGATTACAAATAACCTGCAAAGTGCACCACCATTGCTAGCGAAGATCCTTCTCTACAGAAACATTGTGAACTAAGTAGTCAGGCCTGACTGTATAGCGTAGAGACATTGCTGGGCGCCATTTGCCCATGAGTGGGAAGCTTGCAAGCAGGGTTTGTTAATTGATGTGCATAGGATTGCGGGGATAGTATATCTGTGTTATATGCTGACTAGATCTTATTGCAGGGCTATGCATTGATAGATGTACTACTGTCTAATCCAAATCTTATTTTATTCAGTAAACACATTAGTGATTAAGCAGACACGTTGTGTGGTGTGATTACTGTGTATGTTATCTGCAGTATTGTGATACCCATAGCCTATGTGTCTCACAATCCCTTAGTCTCACTAGCTATGCCAGGGGAGGGTAGAGCCAATTACTGGGGGTTGGCAGCAGAGTGTTACAGGTCTGAAAATAATACCAGCAGCCCTCGTAGCTGGGGGTATTGCTACACGTGGGGGCTTAGAGTCCGGGATCCTGTACACTGCAGTCAAGCCTGCCAGAAGTATCGGCATGGATCCATCGGTAGTCACACAGTGGTGTCCAGACATGGCGGTAGTCATTGAACTTCCCGGGGAAGACTGGCAGGAGAATGATGTGGAGCGGCTCATGGTGCTGCTGTCCCTGAGTCAGAAGGCATGGATCATGGATCTAAAGCCGGATGAGGAGGCCTCCTTTACTTACGCATGGGTGGAATGGTGTGAAGGGATGCCAGAGAGTTTTAGAGGTCAGACTGTGCAGGCCATAGACCAAAAGACACATGGTCTATCGCATGCAAAGCTCATGAAGAAAGAACCACCCGAACTAACAGTAAAATAGGCAACAGCAGCTGCGGCGGCGCCGCTGAACATCATAGGCCCTGAACTCCTTAATGCTTTAGGGGACCTGGTTGCTAAATGCCAGAAGAGCAACACGGTGTGTGTGGAGACTGGTTACTGAAAACAAAGAATATTTTCAGGTAAACAGCCCATGCCACTAGGGGAGGAAGACTTTGACACATGGATAGAGCAAGCAATGCAGGCTGTAGAAGGATGGGAAGTGACAGAAACCCAGAAGAAACAGCGCATTAATGAAAGTTTGAAGGGGGCCGCTGCAGAGGCGGTGAAGAATCTCAGATTCAGCAACACTTCTTGCACTGCTTATGACTACTTAATCATGTTACAGGAAGAGTTTGGCCAACTGGAGAAAGTTACTGACTTAGTGTACAAGTTTGAACACACTCTTCAACAGCCAGGGGAGCAGTTTTCAGAATATGTGAGAAGGCTGAATAAAATGCTTTGCCAAATAGTGTTGAAGAAAGGAATGGTGCCTCAAGCTATAGATGCAGCCAGGATGCGGCAGGTCATGAAGGGAGAGTTGCGCGCTGATCCAGTCTGGCTCCACCTGAAGACAACTGGGGGAGTCATGTCTTTGAACTACCCAGATCTCGTGCGAATAGTAAGGGATGAAGAGGCATTGCTCAAAGACCAGCAGACACCAGAGAAGCCAAATTTTCCTTTCATGGCTGAAGTTAGATCTGTCATAGCCACGGAACGGGACTCTGAGGTGGCGGTTTTGAAGTCGCAGATGACCCAAGTCCTAGAAATGCTGACCTCTTTGATGACCAAGAGTCCAGGGGTCGTACAAACAGAGGACCCGAAGAAGGATGTGTATCAGAGTGCCCCAACGCAGGTTCCCCCTCAAGCCAGAAGAGATGAGGTTTGCTTCAACTACGGAGGGGTTGGACATTATCGCCGAGAGTGTTCCAGCCCGAGGAAAAAGCAAGGTTCATACCGCAAGGCGGCAGAAAACTTCAGAGGGCCCCACTGAAGGAGTCAGCCGGGTGCCCATCAGTTCCAGTAAACTCCAACGGAATCAGGAAATCAGAGAAGCCAAGGAGAGAGGGGAACAATGTCACAACTCATGAACTCAATACTCCTCACTCTAAGTCAAAATCTAAAACTTGGCAAGAAATCAATGCATACCAGGCCCAACAAGGACTCAGATCCAGGAAAAGAGTAAAAAGAAAGAAACTACAGAAGGCCAAACCAACGGAATCCAGGAAGGAGACTGCCCTAAAGGAATTCCCAGTCAAACTAGTGGGACCCTCCCCCGTGGTCCCTATTCAAGTGGAAGGGATCTATACAAAGGCCATTCTCGACACATGGGCTCAAGTGACTCTTCTGTAACGGGACTTCTATCAGAAACATCTGAAGCATTTGCCCTTACAGAATCCGGAAGACCTGCAAATATGGGGGATTGGAACCCAAAGTTTCCCCATACGACGGATACCTCCCAATTAGGTTGGCTTTTGACCCATTAGTAGCCGGAGACACAGAAGTTTTTGATACCTTGGCGGTAGTCTGCCCTCGCCCGCCAGGAGCCAACAAGAGTTCTCTCATAATAGGGACAAACACTGACTTGGTCAGGAGATTACTGGCCCCTATAGCACAGGCACAGGATGCCCAGCGACTAGAGTCCATCCTATGTTGCGGCAAGCCTACCAGCATCTGGTACTGGAGCAGAGAGCTCCCAAAGAAGGAGTGGGGAAGGTCTGGAAGTTGGATAACAAGCAGAAGGTGAAGGTGAAGTTACTAGTGAAGTTACTAGTCTGAAAAAAAAACGAAGCAAAAATGCAGCCATATAGGCGTCAGAGTGCAACGAAGGGGGGGAAAAGTTGGGACTTTAAATGAGGCTCTTGGTAACAAATTGATAGAGTGGTGGGTGGTAAAGCATTTATTAGTACAAGGATGCATGTTAGAATACATTGATTACATATACATAAAACGCACATTCAATAGTGCCAATTCCTGAAACGGTCATTTCAGGTAGTAAAGCATTACAGACTTAGAATACATTACATATACATAAAACGCACATTCAATAGTGCCAATTCCTGAAGCGGTAATTTCAGGTAGTAACGCATTACAGACATCAATCACATTGTAGGTTAAGAGGGTTCCACCACTATTCATAATAAGGTATGCATGATTAGCAATTGTGGTCTGCACGATCTGGGGTCTTTGTGATCCCTGTAAATTGATAAGTGATAGGCACATAACTAGGGAAGCGTGTAATGTATACACGGCAGCTAATAGCTCTACGCGTTTCGCGGCTTTAAGCCGCTCGTCAGGAGCATGTATATGAAGGATCTGCAATAAGAAAAATAATGAATGGTAAAAAATCTTGGTAGACTAACTAGTCTATTGCAAGAAAATATAAATGACAATATAGCCATCCCTCAAACAGAGAGGGGTCACTTACAATTGTATGTGCATTTGGGGGTACACTAGCGGGGACCGTGAGCTGAGGGTAACAGGACCGGGAGCTGAGAGGGCATGACCAGCGGCGGCGCCCCCCAAAGGCAGCGACCCAGCAGGATCCAGACGCACCAGGCACTCCTATGTGAACAATGCAAAATAAAATGTGTATAATTGGGGCAATGATAAAAATGAAACTATGTGAGGCGATAGTGTGAGTGCCTATGAAAGGGGTGTGGAGGTGCTGGACGAGGGTGCAGGTGGAAGACCACAAACAAGGTCGACACCAAGACACCCATTACCTGGAAAAAGGGAAGTGAGGAAGATTAAAGAATGGGAAGGGGGGGGGGGGAAACAAGGGGGAAAAAGAAAAGGAAAGTAGGAGAAAAGGGGAAGGAAGGGGAGTGTGTGGAGTGGTATGGTGATACCTGGTGCTTGGGAAGCAAAGAAATCCAGTCCAAACGAAGAGACATGAGGTAGGTGTGAGAGAGAGCCAGAACATCCAGACCCCACCAAGGCAGCCGCCCATATAAGCATGCCGCCGCCCACCAGTCCCCAACACCACACCCGCAGGCAACGATGGGGAGGGGGCGGGGCCGCTGACAACCGGGCGATGATTCGTCCGACAGGCAGCACTTCCCCACCCCCACCCCCTAGCACGTGGAGATGTACAAAAAACGCCGGTATACCAGCGTCAGAGGGACGCCGCATGTCCGGCGCATGTGTGTGATGTCAATGCGCAGTGACGGTGCACCCAACCGACCAGGGAGGGGGGGAAGGGAAACACCTGCAGTGCACATTGCAGCTCCCGACCATGCAAAACAGGGCAATTCATTGTGTCTCCTATGTAGCCAAGGCACAGTGTTACAAGATGTACTAGTATAAAGAAAAAGGCTGATTGGATAAATAAATTACCAAGGTAAAATATGGTAAAAAAGTAAAAAGGGTAAATTATGTATAAGAGGTACAAAGGTAAACAACTTATCCAGGCAAAGCTACCATAGATCAAAATTAGTAGCGCAGACAATTGGTTAAAGAGGTAAAACCATGGATGTCACCAAGAGCTTCCATCCCTAATTCATTGTAGCAAAATGGGGGGGGGGGGAGTTGGGACTTTAAATGAGGCCATAGGCCTGGTAAGGCCAATGCCTCCATCCCATTGGGACTTTGAATGAGGCCATAGGCCTGATAAGGTCATGTGCCTCCATCCCTGTTAATTAGAAAAAAAACGAAGCAAAAATGCAGCCATATAGGCGTCAGAGTGCAACGAAGGGGGGGAAAAGTTGGGACTTTAAATGAGGCTCTTGGTAACAAATTGAAAGAGTGGTGGGTGGTAAAGCATTTATTAGTACAAGGATGCATGTTATAATGTATTCTAACATGCATCCTTGTACTAATAAATGCTTTACCACCCACCACTCTATCAATTTGTTACCAAGAGCCTCATTTAAAGTCCCAACTTTTCCCCCCCTTCGTTGCACTCTGACGCCTATATGGCTGCATTTTTGCTTCGTTTTTTTTCTAATTAACAGGGATGGAGGCACATGGCCTTACCAGGCCTATGGCCTCATTCAAAGTCCCAATGGGATGGAGGCATTGGCCTTACCAGGCCTATGGCCTCATTTAAAGTCCCAACTCCCCCCCCCCATTTTGCTACAACGAAGTTACTAGTCTGAAGGCTACTGTGAAACTTACCTGGGAACAACCTGGTCCTTTCATAGTCCTGGAACCAGACCCCTTGGACGCCCACCCAGGGCTGGAAGTCATCCCTGAGGTGGTCCCACTAAGAGCCTTGAAGAAGTCAAATGGAAGGGTGTCCGTGAGCCTCAGAAATACTATTGATACCCCTGTGAAGATCCCAGCCCGAATGTTGCTAGGTCAGGCGAATCCTGCCACTCCGGTAGCCGGTAGCCTTATCCGACTTGGAGAATGAGGAAGGAGGGAGAGCTACTGTGGAAAAACTCTGCTTGGAGGAAACGGCCTTGCCACTGGCATGCAGAAAGAGAGCCCGGGCCCAGTTGACTAGATGGCAGAAAATCTTCTCTAAAGATGAATTTGATGTGGGGTGTGCGAAGAGTGCCACTCACCGGATCTGCCTACAGGAGGACAAGCCATTCCGAGAAAGGGTTTGGCGGGTCCCCTTGGCTGATCTAGAGGATCTGCGAGAGCAACTGACAGAGCTCAAAAGAACCGGTGTCATCCGGGAGTCTAGAAGCCCATATGCATCCCCCGTAGTGGTGGTGAGGAAGAAGAATGGGTCGTTGAGGCTATGCATCGACTATTGGACTCTTAACAGAAGAACCATACCTGACCAATACACTACCCACCGAATAGAGGATGCCCTACAGAGTCTGTCTGGAGCAAAATGGTTCAGTGTAATGGACTTGAAGAGCGGGTATTACCAAATTCCCATGCATCCTGAGGATAAAGAGAAGACTGCCTTCATCACCCCTGTGGGGTTTTACGAGTTCAATCGCATGCCCCAAGGCTTGTCGGGAGCCCCAGCCACCTTCCAGCGACTCATGGAGAAGACAGTGAGAGATATGAATCTCATCGAAGTACTAGTGTATCTAGATTATATTTTTGTGTTTGGAAGGACTCTAGAGGATCATGAAGAGAGGTTGGAGAAGGTTTTGAGGAGGCTCAGCGATGAGGGACTTATGCCGCATACAGACGACCGAGTTTCTCGGCGGTGAAAACACTGACGTGAAACCCGCCTGGAAAAACAAGGACCGGCTTGGTCCCCTTTTTCACGACATATTTTCTCTTCATCGAGAAAACCGGCCGTGTGTAGGGTCTCTAGCAGTGTTTTCCTATGGGAAAACTGCAGAGGAAAAATATGCCGCGATTCGCGACGAGAAAAATTAGTGCATGTTCTAATTTTTCTCGTCATGATTCTCTGCGGTTTTCTCGTCGGAAAAACTGCTGGAGAGCTTACACACTGCCGTTTTTCTCGTCCAAGTGAAAAAATGACAGTTTTCCCGACGAGAAAAATGGTTGTGTGTACGTGGCATTAAACTAAAAAAATGACAGTTTTACCAATCCTCAGTCCACTATCTGGGGCACATTGTGTCCGAAGAAGGAGTGTCCACAGACCCGGAAAAATTAGAGGCTGTCACCTCCTGGCCCCGGCACACTACAGCGACTGAGCTTCGATCGTTCTTGGGGTTCTGCTCCTATTACAGGAGGTTTGTGGAGGGATTTGCCAATATCGCCAAGCCCTTCAATGAACTTTTGAAGATGGAAGGAGAGGAGGATGACTCAGGCCCTAGGAAGCCAGGGGAGTCTGTGGAAGACCAGTGGACTGTGAGGTGTGAGGAAGCGTTACAGAGATTGAAAGAGAGTTTGATCACTGCCCCTGTCTTGGCCTATGCAGACACTAAGAAGCCCTATGAGTTGCATGTGGATGCCAGTCATGACGATCTGGGAGGAGTACTGTACCAGGAGTACGATGGCCAGCTGAGACCCATTGCTTATGTGAGCCGAAGCTTGACCCCAGCTGAAAAGAATTAGCCCACCCACAAGTTGGAGTTTTTGGCCTTGAAGTGGGCAGTGGTAGACAAGTTGAAGGACTACCTGTATGGTGCAGAATTTGTGGTCAAAACAGACAATAACCCGCTCACTTACCTTCTGACCACCGCCAAGCTGGATGCCACCGGCCACCGCTGGCTAGCAGCCCTTTCGGGGTTCACCTTTAGTTTAAAGTACAGACCTGGGGCTGGGAACAGAGATGCAGACGCCTTGTCAAGAAGGGCCCATGCTCCCGCTAACCATGCTGAGGATTGGACCCGACTGACCCCAGAGGGAGTGCGAGCCTTGTGTCAAGGGGCGGAACTTCAAGCCAATGGAGGGTCAAGAGCCGAAGAAATTGGGGTCTCAGTAGTGGGGGTACCCAAGTATTATTGTGATGTAACACAGATTGGAGAAGAGAACCTACCCAGGCTCTCGAAGAGAGATCTGCGACAAGATCAACTGGAAGACCCATTGGGAAAACTGTCCCTGGAAGCATTAGAGAACCAAGCCCCAGGCTCACTTCTGAAGGAGCCGTCAAAAGGGGCTTGCCTATTGAGGAAAGAATGGGATCGGTTACAGATACATCAAGGGGTGGTCTACCGAAGGGGCCCCTCTGATGATCTGGAGGATAAGTGGCAACTGTTACTGCCTGAGAAGTATCGTAAGACTGTCCTGACCGCCTTACATGATGATCATGGTCACTTAGGATCGGAAAGAACCTTTCAGCTAGTGAGGGATCGGTTTTACTGGCCCTGCATGCGGGCTGAAGTGGAGGAATATTGCCATTCCTGTGCAAGTTGCATACAAAGGAAGACTCTGCCTCATCAGGCCGCCCCAATGGGCCATCTAAAAAGTCGAGGGGCCTTGGATCTGGTATGCATTGATTTTCTTTGTATAGAACATGATTTAAATGGAAATGGGAATGATCTGGTGATAACCGATCATTTCACTCGTTACGCCCAGGCGTTTCCAACCAAAGACCAGAAGGTCTCCACAGTTGCCAAGGTACTTTTAGAGAAGTTCTTTGTCCATTATGGCCTACCTCAACGCTATCACTCGGACCAAGGAAGGGACTTCAAGAGTCGGCTGATCAGGAAATTGTTGGATTCCCTGGGTATTATATTGTTTATAGGAGAACTTTAAACCTCAAGGATAAACTGGCACCTAGTGCTATTGATATACCTCCCAGGATTAGTATGTTTGGGGACATGACGGGATTTTTTCCTTGTAAGAGGTGTAAGGTGTGCAAAACATCTCAGACTGTTAGAACCACCTCCTTTACCTCTCAGGTGACGTCAAAAGTATATGAGATAAAAGATTTTATTACCTGTGGGACGGTGGGAGTTATTTATCTTCTAACCTGCCCTTGCAATTTACAATACGTTGGCAGAACAACAAGAGCCCTAAATGTGAAAATAGGAGAACATCTTGGGAATATTAGACGAGGATTTGTGGGACACAGTGTATCTAAACATTTTCGTACACACCATAATAGAAACACCTCCTTGGTAAAAGTAGTGGCTATAGAAAAATATACTGCCCATTGGAGGGGTGATAACTTGAAAAGACATGTGTCCCGACGTGAAACCAGATGGATACATGACCTCCAATGTTATAATCCCCTGGGTTTAAACGTCGAATGGGATATTAACTGCTTTATTGACAATAAATAGCATTAATTCCCATTCTGATGTACTCTACTGAAGATCTGACTGAATACCTTTTTATAAATTTTTAGAATAATTTTTAATTAATTTTTATGACATTTTTTAATTGCTAAATTGTTATATATTTTTACGTATTATATACAATTTTTTTCTGAGGTAATATATAATATACACCTCTTTTTATCCGCATCCATATTTCTACATTAATTAATTAAATTTATACATTTATATGCATATTTTTTGATGTTAGAGGTATAATTAGTATTCGTTCTGACATATATATATATATATATATCTTTTTATGTATTTATGTGTTTATAATATGTTTCCCATTTATTTCTATTGAGCTGAGGATATGTTAAAAGATATTTTTTGGTATAATCTAATATGCAAAATACCAATTTTTATCCTTTTTTTTTGGTGACCCCAGAGATATATCTCTAAATGTTACTTCCGGTGTCACGGCTGCCCTATGAGTATATATACGTGAAGTGATGACGCTGGTAATTAGCCTCCGTTCCCAGTTGATGCCATTTTTGGGGAAACGCGTCGGGTGGAGCCAAGATTCCTAACGTCATCACGTATTGGATATTGATGTATTGATGCAGTCTATGTTTGCTCTCTGACTAGCATACGGAAACATTAGAAACCTTTTTTACCCTTGTTACGTTGCTCTTTCCTTGCCTATTTTGCCTATTTTACTATTTGTGGATTGGATGTGGACTTTTTGATTTTGGCTTTTTTGCTGTGTGTTTTTACAATAAATCCTTTGAATTTTTTGAAAATACTGCACCATGAAGTCCTTTTTTTAATCCTTCCTTGCTGAGTTGAACAAGCTCTTAGGAGTACACTTGGAAGCTGGAGCGATTCTATTCCCGCCTACCTTTTTCGTTTTGGATACTGTGTGTCAAGACATCTGATTACCTGGTGGAGTGAGGACAGGCCACCTGGGATAAAGGAACAGGTGAATACCATCGCTGCCGGCAGGCTGATGCACACGCCTTTGTGACCTCTATGATCTGAGGTCCCGTCCATCTGGTAAGCGGCTTTAAGATTATCTGCTATCACTGAACATCTATAGAGTAAGGCTCCCTTTGGATATCCCTTATCCATATGAAGCAAGTGGATTTCACCTTTGGAATTTAAATGTGTTGTGGACATTTTTTTCAATCTCACCTTTAGAATTTTAATTTTTAAATTAATATTTGCCTTTGGAGAACAATTTCACCTTCACTATTGAGATTCAGTATATATTCTCTTGTGGTTTTTTTCACTATTGAGATTCAGAATATATTCTCTTGTGGTTTTTTTCACATAGTGTGTTATTAGTAATATATTTATCATTTTTTATTTAATCAATGTCAGTGGTTGCGCGCTTGTCCTTTTACACATGTCCTTTGAGTTTTAGTATTTTTAACTTTGTACTTGCAGCAGCACCACATTTTTTGGATCATTTATTTATTCACCAATTTTTAAAATATACTTTCGGTTTAGCGCAAGTTTTTCCAAACTATATATATTAAGAAGACCCGAACTACCCCCTACCACCCACAAGGGGATGCCCAACCGGAGAGATTCAATCGGACATTGTTAAACATGCTGGGGACTCTGAGCAGTGAGAAGAAGCAACATTGGGGAAAGCATGTGGCCGCCATTGTACATGCATATAATAGTACAATCAGTGACGTTACAGGATACTCCCCATACAGATTGATGTTTGGCAGGGAAGCAAGGCTACCAGTAGATCTGGCTTTCGGTACCTCGATAGACCATACTTCAGCAGCCTCTCATAAGGGATATGTGGATCGGTTACGACTAAGTCTGAGAATGGCATATGAAAAGGCCCAAGCCACTTCCGATCAAAGAGGAGCCAGGAACAAGCGGAACTATGACCTAAGGGTTCGGATTCATGACTTGCAGCCAAGAGATCGGGTGCTGTTGCAGAACTTAGGCATACCAGGGAAGCACAAGATGGCCGACCGGTGGAGGTCTCAACCTTATGTGATCTGCAAACAACTGCCCAGTCTACCCGTTTACCAACTCAAACCAGAAGGAAGTGTGGGGCCATTGAAGACATGGCATAGGTATCACCTACTGCCCCTTTCTGAAGCTGTTAGTTTGCCTCCTGCATCGGATCCTCCCGAGCATCCTTCAGTCTCAAATACCCCTAGGCCTGTTACTAGATCCCAAGCAGCCAGTTCTGCAGAGATGGATCCCCTAGACCTGAGTGAGGAGGAGGTGTTGGGACTTGAATGTCTTTGGACACCACCAATTCCTGAATCCATGACCACGTCCTCTCCATCCCCTGAGGCTGCCGTTAAAGACACTTTAAATGCGGAGGCCGCTGAGTTTGTACCACTTGATACTCTTGCTGAAGAATGGGAGGATGCTCAAGAGTCATTTCCAGAGGAAAATCCCAGGGACTCTTTATACCTTTCTGCACCTGAACCAGACGCCCCTGACCTGTGTAAATCCAATACACCTGACTGGAGGCACCTCCTACAGTTGCAACCCCGACTCCCAGGGAACAAAGGGGAAGAAGAACTATCCACCCCCCATAAGACTAACTTATTCTCAGATGGGGGAGTGCTCGGAAGAGACTATTGTCACAGCAAGAAGGACAGTAAACAAGCCTGTCCCCTCTACTGCAAATTTGGTGGAGGGCAACCCCAGCTCACTCCCTGGCAAAGTTAGGAAGGCCACCTCTGTTAATGTGACCTGTGGGCAAGACAATCTTCCCCACCAAGCTTGGTGGGAGATTCCTTTGCCCGGCTCTTTTGTGGCCGTGAATTGTGTTGCTTGTACATATAATAATGCTGGTGATATCTTTAGGGACCAAAGATTCTAAGTGGGGGGATTGTGTAACGGGGTGTTGCTTTAAATAGCCTCAGAGACTACCTTACCCAGTATGCAATGGGATACCCACAGTTCCTTGGGTCCAGCGCAAGGTCTGCTGGGGTTGGACTATATAAGGAGGGGCGGAGCAGGACGGGGGTCTCTTTGGACATCGCCCGCCTAGCAAGGGGAACTCTGTGCTGTGTCTGCTGTTCCGGACTGGGCCCGAGAGCCGGGCCCTGTGGATCCAAAGAGCCTTCTACCCTTCACAGAAGAATCCCTGAGACGTCTCAAGTATCTACCTTCCAAGACTCGTCGGAAGAATCGGAGACCCAGGGCATCGTGAGACTGTGTGTGGTACACACAGTGGTGGAAGTCGGCCGCACGGACTGGTTCGGTTGGGTGAGAGAGCACTTGCTCGAAGAATTCCTAAGTTACTCTTTAGGCCCAGTATCTGTTGCTTAGGGCCCATCGTTGATCAAGTTGAGCTGCTCACCAGAGGGACAGTGTGCCGTGCAGCCTTAGTTAAATCCTTTGTCGCACAATCAGTAGCCAATTGTTTCACACCCTGTGGATTACAAATAACCTACAAAGTGCACCACCATTGCTAGCGAAGATCCTTCTCTACAGAAACATTATGAACTAAGTAGTCAGGCCTGACTGTATAGAGTAGAGACATTGCTGGGCGCCATCTTGCCCATGAGGGGGAAGCTTGCAAGCGGGGTTTGTTAATTGATGTGCATAGGATTGCAGGGATAGTATATCTGTGTTATATGCTGACTAGATCTTATTGCAGGGCTCTGCATTGATAGATGTACTACTGTCTAATCCAAATCTTATTTTATTCAGTAAATGCATTAGTGATTAAGCAGACACGTTGTGTGGTGTGATTACTGTGTATGTTATCTGCAGTATTGTGATACCCATAGCCTATGGGTCTCACAATCTTTTAGTCTCACTAGCTGTGCCAAGGGAGGGTAGAGCCAATTACTGGGGGTTGGCAGCAGAGTGTTACAGGCCCAAAAATAATACCAGCAGCCCTCTTAGGGGGGGGGGGGGTATTGCTACATACAAATAGATGTAAAACCTGTATAACCTTTTTAAAAATTATGCTGCACCAAAACGCATGATACTTTGTTACCATAAGTTTCGCTGCAGGTGAATGAGCGCAGAAGCAAGGTGTGTGGTTGTGTCATTAAGACTTAATGGCACCACTGCACTTCTGCAAAAGAGCTGTGTGTTTTTGTGCATTTAAGGAATGCACACAATTTTGTGCACATTCCTGCAACCCACAGATGTCTACCTAGAGCAGGGGTAATGAATTCAAATTTAAGGAGGTCCAGTCACTAAAAATCCAAATTGCTCTCTATTAAACCACAAAAGTAGGCCAATCACATCCATATTTCAAAATAAAATAACATTACATAAGGTGTCCCAATCAGAATACCCCCTTACATCAGGTGTCCCCATCAGAGTGTCTCCTTACATCTGGTGTCCCCATCAGAGTTCTCCCTTGCATCTGGTATCTCCATCAGAGTTCTCCTTTGTATTTGGTGTCCCCATCAGAGTTCTCCCTTGTATCTGGTGACCCCATCAGAGTTCCCCCTTGTATCTGGTGTCCCCATCAGAGTTCCCCCTTGTATCTGGTGTCCCCATCAGAGTTTCCCTTTGCATCTGGTGTCCCCATCAGAGTTCTCCCTTGTATCTGGTGACCCCATCAGAGTTCCCCCTTGCATCTGGTGTCCCCATCAGAGTTCTCCCTTGCATCTGGTGTCCCCATCAGAGTTCCCCCTTGCATCTGGTGTCCCCATCAGCGTTCCCCCTTGCATTTGGAGTCCCCATCAGAGTTTCCTCTTGCATCTGGTGTCCACATCAGAGTTCCCGCTTGCATCTGGGGTCCCCATCAGAGTTCCCCCTTGTATCTGGTGTCCCCATCAGAGTTCTCCCTTGTATCTGGTGTCCCCATCAGAGTTCCCCCTTGTATCTGGTGTCCCCATCAGAGTTCTCCCTTTTATCTGGTGTCCCCATCAGAGTTCCCCCTTGCATCTGGAGTCCCCATCAGAGTTCCCCCTTGCATCTGGAGTCCCCATCAGAGTTCTCCCTTTTATCTGGTGTCCCCATCAGAGTTCCCCCTTGCATCTGGAGTCCCCATCAGAGTTCCCCCTTGCATCTGGAGTCCCCATCAGAGTTCTCTCTTTTATCTGGTGTCCCCATCAGAGTTCCCCCTTGCATCTGGAGTCCCCATCAGAGTTCCCCCTTGCATCTGGAGTCCCCATCAGAGTTCCCCCTTGCATCTGGAGTCCCCATCAGAGTTCTCCCTTTTATCTGGTGTCCCCACCAGAGTTCCCCCTTGCATTTGGAGTCCCCATCAGAGTTCCCCCTTGCATCTGGTGTCCCCATCAGAGTTCTCCCTTGCATCTGGTGTCCTCATCAGAGTTGCCCCTTGCATCTGGTGTCCCCATCAGAATTCCCTCTTGCATCTGGTATCCCTACCAGAGTTTCCCCTTGCATTTGGAGTCCCCATCAGAGTGCCCCTTGCATCTGGTGTCCCCATCAGAGTGCCCCCTTGCATCAGGTGTCCCCATCAGAGTTCCCCCTTGCATCTGGTGTCCCCATCAGAGTTCCCACTTGCATCTGGTGTCCCCGTCAGAGTTCCCCCTTGCATCTGGTGTCCCTGTCAGAGTTCCCCCTTGCATCTGGTGTCCCCGTCAGAGTTCCCCCTTGCATCTGGTGTCCCCGTCAGAGTTCCCCCTTGCTTCTGGTGTCCCTGTCAGAGTTCCCCCTTGCATCTGGTGTTCCCATCAGAGGAGGTGATCAAGGGTCTCCCTCAGCCAAGGGTCAAGGCAGATCAGCGGCAGGCAGGACTTTAAGTTCTCGCCCACCTTCTACCACAATGACCCTGAAAACAAGTGACACATTCACCCCCTTGTGCAACTCCCCTTTGCCCCCTTTCCCTTCTCCTTGTTCCCCATCCCTCCTGCAGCTCATTCTCCTTCCCCCCTCCCCCTCATCTTGTGCACCACTTGATGCCCACCCACCTTGTTCTCCTTGTTCTTCCCCACACTCCCCCTCACCTTGACCTCATGCCCCCCCCCCCCCCACGTTGTGCAGCCCCCCAAACTTGTGGACTCCCCTCATCTTGTGAAGCTTACCCCTCCCTCCTTACCTTGTGCCCCCCCTTGTGGAGCTTACCCATGGTTGGTACAAATTTTCCGAGAGCTCAGTCTCCAATTCACGCTGGCCCTGCACGGGGTGTGGTAGTAGGTGGTGTTTGGCCATCGGTCCCCGGGACAGCGGGGTGAAGGAGGTCGCACTGCCTGCACACCACACTGGACGTCTTCAGGCTCTCCTAGCACAGCTGGCACCAGGGGGACACTGGAGTTAGGGGGCGGAGCTGAGGTGGACCGGGCTAGGAAAACTCCACGTGTGGACAAAAGCGTCATTGGTTGCTAGGACACTGGTCCTAGCTGCCAATGACTTCAGAGCAGATCATGTGAGCAGGGGGGTGGCAGGCGCCCGACGGGAGAGAAGGCAGAGGGACACAGACGTGCAGCAGTCCGCCGACAGGGTCTGAGCTGCCGCACTGGCTCCACAGGACAGCCAGATTTACCTTCTTTAATTATATATGTTGTGTCCGGGATTCCAGATGACAGACACCTGGGCACAAGTTGCCAAACCCCTACTCTCCGGGTCAATCCCGTACGGGTGGCAACCCTATTTGAAGCCCAACCATGACACTATCTGCATGGGGTTTGCATGTTCTACATGTGCTTGTGTGGAATTCCTCCAGGCACTTCATCTTCCTTCCACCATCCAAAGACATGCTGGTAGGTTTATTGCTTCCTGTCTAAATTGACCCAAGTGTGTATGCACGCAATATAAGGACCTTAGATTGTAAACTCCTTCAGGAAAGGGACAGAGGTGAATGTACAATGTATACATTTTGGCACTATATATATCCTTGTAAAAAAATTGTGCCAGGAACATAATATTGTTGAATCTATGTGCAATATCAAGCTGGTTGAACACTGGATAGCACTGTGACTATGTCTTTGATATAAGTCTCAAAACCGCTCCAAAGAATAATCCACAATGGGATGATGTTTTATCTCCGTAATAATCCAACACCAATGATTCTGTATCCACAAACATTAGTATACAAGATGGTTTCTTAGGATATCGATCACCACCACATGGAATAAGTACCACCAGTGTCTCCTGTTTTACTACTTATACTGCTGGGCACTGCGGCCTTAGCTGTTTACACTATCATCATTGAAGGGAGTCATGTTCTCACATAGTGAATTTTGATTTGTTTCTACTCTTTGAACATTTGAGCCCCGGGATTGCTTTACAACAAATTTGTTCTGTAATTTGTTGTTACGCTGGACATGTTTTGTAGCAGACCATGAGTAGAGCAGGGGCATTTCTAGGGTTCTCACAGACCAGGGCCACTTCTGGGCACACAGATCAAAATGTTGAGGGGCTGTTAGCATACCTGATGAGCACTTTGGATCAAATCTAAGACAAATTTAATATTTTTTAACCACTTCAGCCCCGGAAGATTTGGCTGCCCAATGATCAGGCCATTTTTTGCGATTTGGCACCACGGCGGTTTAACTGGCAATTGCGTGGTCGTGCGACTTTGCACCCTAACAAAATTGACATCCTTTTTTTTCCCACAAATATAACTTTCTTTTGGTGGTATTTGATCATCTCTGCGGTTTAAATTTTTTGTGCTATAAACAAAAAAAAGCGAAAATTAAAAAAAACAAAAAACAATATTTTTTACTTTTTGCTATAATAAATATCCCCCAAAAAATATAAAAAATGTTTTTTCCACAGTTTAGGCCGATATGTATTCTTCTACATATTTTTGTTTAAAAAAAAAACGCAATAAGCGTATATTGATTGGTTTGGGCAAAAGTTATAGCGTCTACAAAATAGGGGAAAGATTTATGTCATTTTCAATTTTTTTTATTAGTAACGGCGGCGATCTGCAATTTTTATCGTGACTGCGACATTATATCGGACACTTTTGACGCTATTTTGGGACCATTATCATTTATACAAAGATCAGTGCTATAAAAATGCACAAATTACTGTGTAAATGACACTGGCAGGGAAGGGGTTAAACACTAGGGGGCGATGAAGGTGTTAAGTGTGTCCAAGGGAGTGATTCTAACTGTGGGGGGGCTGGGCTACAAGTGACATGACAGTGATCACTGCTCCCGATGACAGGGAGCAGTAGATCACTGTCCTGTCACAAGGCAGAACAGGGAAATGCATTGTTTACATAGGCATCTCCCCGTTCTGCAGCTCCGTGACACGATCCGCAGGCACCCAGCGGACATCGAGTCCGCAAGACCTACGGTCACACTCACCAAGCACATGGCGGGCGCGCACACGCCCACTATGCCGCAATTTAAAGGGGACGTACAGGTACGTCCCTTTGCGCAGCCGTGCCATTCTGCCGACGTATATCGTCGTGCAGCGGTCGGCAAGCGGTTAACTGAACAAAAATTCATTGATCTGAAAACGGTAATGTCACATTATGATGACAACATTTTTTATAGATGGAATGAAAGTAGGTAAACGATACAATATTTTAATACTGTATAATGCATAGACTATCTTTTTCATATCTCAAAAGAGACCAAGGGTACTCATTAGAAGAACTGTGGCATGTGCCAGGGTCTAGGCACCTGGAGAAGAAATTCATATTTTGGGAAGTCTGATATATTTATTTGGGGTGTTCTAATTCTATTTGTGTGGCGGCCTCCCTATGGACATAAAGAATGGCGATTGATTGCTGGATAGGATCTTCAACTATACAGCAAATGTATGCATTTGGACAAATTTTGCTGTTGGTTAGACCGGCTATCAGGGGAGGGCTGGCAGCCTTAGGCCTAGGGAGCAAGTCCAGTCAAGTGGCCCATTGAACCATCAATGCAGCCTGATCAGTGCCCATTAACGTAGCCTCATCAGTGCCCATCAACGCAGCCTTATTAGTGCCCACCAGTGCAGCCTGATCAGTGCCCATGGGATGTGGGGGGTCAGCTGGGGGTGTCAGGGTCTGTCTCACCTTGGTAGGTCCTTGCACTGTGCACACCCTCTTCGAGGGGGTTATGACAACATCCAAGCTTCCTCTCTGCTTGTCTCTTGTTTAAGGACTCCGGGAGTGTAGTGGAGAGAGGTAAGCTCAGCTGCCTGTTCATCTCACTCAAAGTAGTGAGATGAGCAGGCAGTGCTGCTCTCTCAGACATGTCTTCTCTCTCATTTAAGAGGGTAAATTATATTATCTAAAGAGAAAAATGAAAATGGAAAATGTTGCCCCATGTAGCCCAATACAATACAATACAACTGTGTGTGGGTGCTACTGGAGGTCCAGAATTATTTTCCAATTGCCCATCAGTGCAACCTTATCAGTGCCCATCAATGCAGCCTGATCAGTGTCCATCAATGCAGCCTCACCAGTGCAGACAGTGCCCATCAGTGCAGGCTGATCAGTGCAGACAGTGCCCATCAGTGCAGCCTCACTAGTACAGACAGTGCCTATCAGTGCCCATCAGTGCAGCCTCACCAGTGCAGACAGTGCCCATCAGTGCAGCCTGATCAGTGCCCATCAGTGCAGCCTCACCAGTGCAGACAGTGCCCATCAGTGCGGCCTGATTAGTGCAGCCTTATCAGAGCCCATCAATGCAGCCTCACCAGTGCAGACAGTGCCCATCGGTGCAGACTGATCAGTGCCCATCAACGCAGGCTGATCAGTGCCCATCAATGCAGCCTCACCAGTGCAGACAGTGCCCATCAATGCAACCTGACCAGTGCCAATCAATGCAGCCTCATGAGTGCCCATCAACGCAGCCTCACCAGTGCCCATCAATGCAGCCTCACCAGTGCCCATCATTGCAGCCTCACCAATGCCCATCATAGCAGCCTCACTGGTGACCATCAATGCAGCCTCATTGGTACCCATCAATGCAACCTCACTGGTGCCCATCAATGCAGCCTCACTGGTGCCAATCAGCGCAGTCTCACCAGTGCCCATCAATGCAGCATCACTTGTGCCCATCATAACAGTCTCACTGGTGCCCATTAATGCAGCCTCATTGGTACCCATCAATGCAGCCTCATTGGTACCCATCAATGCAGCCTCACCAGTGCCCATCAGTGCAGTCTCGCCAGTACCCATCAGCACAGCCTCACCAGTGCCCGACAATGCAGCCTCACCATTGCCTATCAATGCAGCCTCACCAGTGAAGCTTATCAGTGGCCAACAGTGCGGCCTCATCAGTGCCCATCAGTGTAGCATATCAGTGCTGCTTTCACACTGAGGCGCTTTGCAGGTGCTATAGCGCTAAAAATAGCGCCTGCAAATTGCCCTGAAAGAGCCTCTCCTTTCACTCCAATGTGAAAGCCCGAAGGCTTTCACATTGGAGCAGTGCGCTGGCAGGACGGTTAAAAAAGTCCTGCAAGCCGCATCTTTAAGGCGCTGTAGGAGCGGTGTATACACCGCTCCTACAGCACCCCTGCCCATTGGAATCAATGGGCAGCGCCGCCAAGCTGGCTGCAAAGTGCCGCTGCAGCGGCGCTTTGTGGGCGGTTTTAACCCTTTTTTGTCCACTAGCGGGGGTTAAAAGCACCCAGCTAGCAGCTGAATAGCGCCGCAAAAACAACAGTAAAGCGCCGCTAAAAATAGCGGCGCTTTACCGCTAATGCCTCAGTGTGAAAGTAGCCTTAGAGTGCCGCCTAATCAGTGGCAATGAGTGCAGCCTCAACCTCCTTAATGAGTTTGCATTGATTTCAGCATGCATGGAACACTTTGCACATGCTGAAATCAATGCAAACTCGTTAAACAGACCACATTCATTGAAAGTTCAATAATATACAGATCATGATTTTGCAATAAAGTGATCCATGCTGCAAACTCATTAAACAGTCCACCTTCAGTGAAAGTTCATGTACTGCAAAGTTTGCAAAACATGAACTTTCACTGAAGGGAGACTGTTGAGTTTGCAGCATGGATCACTTTATTGCAAAATCATGATCTGTATATCATGTGTAGCGGGTATGTGCTTTTCTATTTGAATCTGGTGGGGAAACTGTGATGTATGGTTCCCTGGGGCCCACCGGGTGGCGCTGTCACTTTGGGCCCAGGGTTGAGCCATCATTGCAGCGTTGTACCTCTTTTTGGCCTCTCTCAGCGGTTGTATGGTTGGGCGGGGAACCCGCCGTGCTTGCTGGGAGAGGGTATAAAGGGGTGGCCATTTTTGGTGATGGGAGTCGAGTCCCGGGCACCTTCAGCCTGAGGGCGGTGGTTCGTGTCGGTCCTCTAGGCGGCCTAGGCCTAGAGGACGTTCGGAGGTCGTGTTCCATCCCAGGCACCTTTAGCCTGGGGTGAGGTACTTGGATGGCGGTCCGGGATTGAGGGTCCCGGATTAAAGCTCCGCGAGGGAGCACCTTCCTAGGGGACCCCGGGAGGGGGTACCCGAATCCAGTGGCGTAAGGGACCGGAGGGGGTACTTACCTGAAGACCTGGTGCAGCAAATTGCCAGTGACGGGTGAGCCTCCGGAGACCGCCGGGAGGGATGTCTTCCTCGATTGGGAGCAGAAACCTACTTCTGGGAAGGAAGTAGGAGAGTTCATTGTGCCTGGGCCTACTCGCATCCACACCCCCTGTCTGTTCTGTTCGTTGAGGGAGTCCAACTGATTGTGTTCACTTTTCCATGAGAAGAATAAAGGAGTTTTGAACTTTAGTGGTGTGGGGCTCATTTACTGGCAGACACTGTTCGAGAAACCAGGAGGAGGTCTCCAGATGCAGAACACCGACCCGAAGGTAAAAGAGAATTGTCTCCCACTGCACACACGCACACCTGCAGTGGGAACTTGGCGTGGTGGCCTCGCACTCTCTCCTCAGAGGTACCCCTAGACAAGAGCCAGAAGAATTGAGAGGAGAGAGAGGGGGCCACTACACATGATAAGAGTAATTTATAAAATTTTACCTGCTGTCCTTGCCAGGGGGTTCCCCTCGTGCTTCTCTCTCTCTCCTCCTCCTCCTCCTGTCATCAGACAGACCCCTCCCCAAGAGAGGATGCAGTGAACAACAGCCGCACAGAGAGGGTTGGCGGAGCTTTAGGCTCCGCCTCCGCCAGTCCAATATGTCGGCCGCTTATGGATGCTGCTCCGTACTAAAAAATCCATAGTACAGGTTTGTTGTTTTTTCACACCCCAAGCAATTCCCACAATTCACCATTTCTTATCACATGTGAGCACACAGGGAGACTTGTGTTTTAATCTGATCGACTTGATATGATCAATATATTTACAGAAACAATAGACACTTGGGGTACATGTGTATGGAACATCAATCAAATTAAGTTTGTTGCTCAATCGATTTTTCACTCAATTTAGATTGATTGTTTAAAGCGGAGGTTCCGCGGTCCCTCGTTTTTTTTTTTTTTCTAGGTGCGTGTAATGGGGTTACAGAAAACATGTTAGTACTCACTTGTCCTGCGATTAGAAACATCCCCCGTCTATTTCAGTTCTAAATGATAACTTTTATAAATTGATCCTGGTCTTTTCCCATTTTGCTTGTGGGCACTGTGAAGCCCACAAGCAGAGACTTCCAGGATGCGGTGAATGCATCCCAGCATTCACCGCTGTATCATCAGTATTGACGGCGAGCAGTTTCAGGTTGCCATGACAATGGGTGTTGTCATTCAAAGTACACACCCACAACAATGAAAACATGAGCGAACACCTCTCAGAAATCAACGGGGCGCCGGGGAAAGAAAAAGATAAGCCCACTCCCGCGGGAGGAATACCCGGAAGTCCTGATTCGGAACGACTGATTCACTGTAAGTACAACTGCAACAAAAAAATCAATAGGCATATGTATATGTATCTGCTACATAGATCAGTATAAGATAATGTCAGGATTTAGGGTGAACCTCCGCTTTAATAGCTCCATGTATGGTCCACCATAACATTTTTTGATACAGCTCATTAGTGTTGGTTTATTTTACAGACACAGACAAAATGTCATTCTATTGTGGATTATTCTCTTTGGTGTACTTTTACAACTGAAACTTTAACAATATCCATCTAGGACCAAAATATAAAGGTACAGCACGACTGTAGAGTTAAAGTGGATGAAAACCTGATTCATGAAATTTGAGCTGGGAACATCTGCAGTGTTTCTTATCTCTCTTCAAAGTACTATGTCCCATGGATTTCTCCTGCTCCGTTCTTTGGTTATCAGCCTGATAACTTCTGACAAGTTCTCTGTCAACTGATAAAAGCAGCCAGAGTTGTGTGTTGGGGAGGATGCTATAAATAGATTAGCAGAGTGCTGAACCATTCAACGGACAGCTCTGAAAGTTTCTACCTATGAGGAGAGGGGGTGTGTGCCTTTCCTCCAATCAGCTGTCTTGGCTGTATGCCCAGGCTTTACTGCAGTGCTTAACATGAAGAGAAAATCTCATAACACCATCTGAACTTTCTTAACAATATATAAAGCTGAAGACAGCAGCTATACATGTAAAACTTATGTAGGGAGATTTGTTTCATCTCTGTGTATCATCTGAGGCTGTTCACATCACTGGGTATATGGAAGGTTTACATCCACTTTAACCTTGTCATAGGTAAAGCTACCTGACCTACTGTAATGCGGCGTACACACGATCGTTTTTCATGCCATTTTTTTAACCAACGTTTTTCTTGTCGTTTTTTTTCATGTTTCCTCTCAAGCCTGTCTTGCATCCACACGATCATTAAAAAAAACGCTTGAGCAAAGTGCAGTGACGTACAACACGTACGACGGCACTATAAAGGGGAAGTTCTATTCGAATGGTGCCACCCTTCATGTTAGTAAACTTTGTTGAGCGGCGATTCGCGCTTTTCAGCCTCGTGCTTTTCAGTCCGTTACAGCGTGACGAATGTGCTATCTCCATTACGAACGCTAGTTTTACCAGAACGAGCGCTCCCGTCTCATACTTGATTCTGAGCATGCGCGTTTTTTTCCCCTCGTAAAAGCATACACACTATCGTTTTTCACGTCGTTAAAAAAAACGACATGAAAAACGACGTGAAAAAATAGAGCATGTTCGAAATTTTTAATGCCCGTTTTTCACGCCGTTAAAAATGCTCTGGAGCATACACATGATCGGTTTTAATGGCCATTTTAAAAAATTGCATTTTTAACGGCATGAAAAACGATCGTGTGTACGCCGCATAATACTGACAAATGTATGATAGTGGGCCACAGTATGTTGCAGCATTCACCCTCTTCACAGTCTCTGTGTACATTTACATTTCACTAGACATGTGCATTCGTTTTCGTCCGAATGCATTTTCGTCCGAATTTCAGGTATTTTCGTTATCGTTTTAACAAACAAAAACGAAAATGCAGAATCCGAAAACCGAAAGATCCGACATAAAAAAATGCTTAATTTTCGTTTTCGTTGCAACAACAGTTCGATATAGATAGGAGATTCGACATGAGGCTGACAATAACAATCTGTGTCCATCGAACCTGTGGTCGAATGTGCCTAACCTTAACTCTATTAGTCCAAGATTTTTCGACATAGAGAGAAAAGATTCGACATTATAGAGAGAAAAGATTCAACATTATAGAGAGAAAAGATTTGACATTATAGAGAGAAAAGATTTGACATTATAGAGAGAAAAGATTTGACATAGAGAGAAAAGATCACTGCTGGAATTGGGTGGGGGAAGTAAAATAAAAAAATGATGATGATGAATATTATTGGCTGATTGTAACCAAAGAGGAGGAGCAGTAAAATAGCTAGAACTAACTCGGCAAATTCGAAAAATCTATGGGAGAAATCTAAAGTGCTAATTATAAAGGCTTATATGCAAGTTATTGTCCTAAAAAGTGTTTGGGGACCGGGGTCCTGCCCCAGGGGACATGTATCAATGCAAAAAGAAGTTTTAAAAACTGCAGTTTTTTCGGGAGCAGTGATTTTAATAATGCTTAAAATGAAAAAATAAAAGTGAAATATTCCTTTAAATTTCGTACCTGGGAGGTGTGTATGATATGCATGTGAAGTGGCGCATGTTTCCCGTGCTTAGAACTGTCCCTGCAAAAAATGTCATTTTTGAAAGAAAAAAAGTCATTTAAAACTCATTCGCGGCTATTAATGAATTGTCGGCTCCCGGCAATACATACAAAAGTCATTGATAAAAAAAAAAAAAAAAGCGTGGGGGTTCCCCAGAATTCAATTACCAGGCCCTTCAGGTCTGGAATGGATATTAAGGGGAACCCCGCCGCAAATTTAAAAAAAAATTGACGTGGGGTTCCCCCAAATATCCATTCCAGGCCTTTCAGATCTGGCATGGATTTTAAGGGGAACTCCACCCCAAATTTAAAAAAAATGGCGTGGAGTCCCCCAAAAAATCCATACCAGACCCCTTATCCGAGCACGCAACCTGGCCGGCCGCAGGGGAAAAGGGGGGGACGAGAGAGCGGCCCCCCCCTCCCTCCTGAACCGTACCAGGCCACATGCCCTCAACATGGGGAGGATGTTGATGGGGACAAGGGCCTCATCCCCACAACCCTTGCCCGGTGGTTGTGGGGGTCTGCGGGCGGGGGGCTTATCGGAATCTGGAAGACCCCTTTAACAAAGGGGACCCCCAGATCCCGGCCCCCCCCCTATGTGAATTGGTAAGGGGTACATTGTACCCCTACCATTTCATGAAGAAAGCGTAAAAAAATGTTTAAAAAAACACACAAACACCTTGAAAAAGTCCTTTATTTAAAAAAAAAAAAAACATTCCAGCGGTGAAATCCAGTGTCCCGCGGCGATCCGATGTCCAGCGCTGTCCTTCATTGGTTGTGCCTGAGCGAACCTGATGGGGAACTCCCTCTCAGTATTTAAAATGTATAGACCCGCCCCTTCTAAAGTTCCCCATCAGGTCCGCTCCCTCGGTATGTCGGACCCGCCTACGTCATTGGCTTGAGCGGGGAACTTCCTTCACTGTGTAATTTAAATTTACACAGTGAAGGAAGTTCCCCGCTCAAGCCAATGACGTAGGCGGGTCCGACATACCGAGGGGGCGGACCTGATGGGGAACTGCTCTCACTTTGGTAATACATGTATAGACCCGCCCCTTCTCATGTCCCGCATCTGGTCCGCTGAGCGGACCTGATGGGGAACTTTAGAAGGGGCGGGTCTATACATTTAAAACACTGAGAGGGAGTTCCCCATCAGGTCCGCTCAGGCACAACCAATGAAGCGCTGGACATCGGGATCGCCGCGGGACACTGGATTTCACCGCTGGAATGTTTTTTTTTTTTTTTTAAATAAAGGACTTTTTCAAGGTGTTTGTGTGTTTTTTTTAAACTTTTTTTACGCTTTCTTCGTGAAATGGTAGGGGTACAATGTACCCCTTACCAATTCACATAGGGGGGGCCGGGATCTGGGGGTCCCCTTTGTTAAAGGGGTCTTCCAGATTCCGATAAGCCCCCCGCCCGCAGACCTCCACAACCACCGGGCAAGGGTTGTGGGGATGAGGCCCTTGTCCCCATCAACATGGGGACATCCTCCCCATGTTGAGGGCATGTGGCTTGGTACGGTTCAGGAGGGAGGGGGGGCCGCTCTCTCGTCCCCCCCTCTTCCCCTGCGGCCGGCCAGGTTGCGTGCTCGGATAAGGGGTCTAGTATGGATTTTTAGGGGGACTCCACGCCATTTTTTTTTAAATTTGGGGTGGAGTTCCCCTTAAAATCCATGCCAGATCTGAAGGGCCTGGAATGGATATTTGGGGGAACCCCACGTCAATTTTTTTTTAAATTTGCGGCGGGGTTCCCCTTAATATCCATTCCAGACCTGAAGGGCCTGGTAATTGAATTCTGGGGAACCCCCACGCTTTTTTTTTTTTTTTTTTATCAATGACTTTTGTATGTATTGCCGGGAGCCGACAATTCATTAATAGCCGCGTGTCAGTTTTAAATGACTTTTTTTCTTTCAAAAATGACATTTTTTGCAGGGACAGTTCTAAGCACGGGAAACATGCGCCACTTCACATGCATATCATACACACCTCCCAGGTACGAAATTTAAAGGAATATTTCACTTTTATTTTTTCATTTTAAGCATTATTAAAATCACTGCTCCCGAAAAAACGGCCGTTTTTAAAACTTTTTTTTGCATTGATACATGTCCCCTGGGGCAGGACCCAGGTCCCCAAACACTTTTTAGGACAATAACTTACATATTAGCCTTTATAATTAACACTTTAGATTTCGAACGTTCGAGTCCATTGTATTTAATAGGATTTTTAAAGTTCACACTAACATTTTGTCTGTTCGCAGGTTCTGGTGCGAACCGAACAGGGGGGTGTTCGGCTCATCCCTGTTGACTAGTAATAGTAATTAAAAAATATAATTATTACTAGTCATACAATAGAATTCATCTATAGCTTGTAGGCGGAACATTCGACCGGAAATTTATGATTGCAGCGTCGTACAGTTTCGATGCTCCGTCGAATCTTCTTTGAACATTCGACAGACACCATAAGCCTTCAATGACAGATTCGACCTTAATTAATTCGGATTTTCGGACGAATGCAATTTCTAACGAAAAACGAAATAAATAAAAATGAATTTCGGGAGTAACTAAATAAATTTATTTTTCTAACGAAAACGAAATTCCGAAACGAAATATTTCAGTGTGCACATGTCTACTTCTCACAGCTTTTTTCTTGTTTGGAGGCAGTGCAAATTTTCAGGCCTGTCAAAGGATGCGTCATCATGTCAACATCACTGACTTTAAATAGGCTAGCACAAATGTCTATTTAAGTAACATGGTTTAAATTCAGTGAGGAAAGCCTGATGCCATGGCTCAGCAAGAGCAAGTCACAGCTCTCTGTGTATTAGGTAAAAAGAAGTCCACACACAAGTCTAAATAGATTCAAATGTGTGAGCAAGCTATAATAATAATTTTCTACCACATTCTGCCTTTTGGTCTTTTAAATATACAGCTGAAAATGTTTTATCATATCTGTTCAACAAAGTGCAAAAAAAAAAGAAAAAATTACAAAAGCATCCAGCCTAAAATCTTGTGAACTGATAACTTCATGTGCTTTCTGCCACTGGACTGTTATCAGTTATCATTGTTCTCTGCTATTACCATGAACTACAAAACACCTCCCCCTCTTATGGAGAAAAGCGGGAGGTGTTATGTAGTCCTAATGGTGGCCATATACGGTGCGCAGCCAGGTTTAGCAAAACAATTAAATCAGCGAGTGAGGGAAAAATGACATGGCTAAGCGGTGGGAGACAGATAGTGATGGTTTCAATCGATCATAGTCGATCAGTTGTGGTGGAAAATAATAGATCGTACATGGTCGATTGTTGGTGTTTTCTGTGCCCTTGTGAAGTCACTGATTGACACTGTACAGTCTATTTTTTTCTGGCACAACCGATCAATGTGGGTCAAACAAAACCAACACCATTTGTCACTCATCGCTCAGACCAGCTCATACCATTTTATTTTTGTCTTGCTCAACTGATGTTCAATTCAATCATTATGTCAAATCGGCATTGATTGTTCATTTTTATCACACTGTGTATGGCCACTATAACACAGTACCGTTCCACTGTACAGTGACAATTCTGCTCGGTAAAGTGATTACCCTAGGACAGGAAGTGAATAAACAACAGCATTAACAAAGGAAACAAAAGTTTGAAAAAAAGAAA
This sequence comes from Rana muscosa, assembly GCA_029206835.1. Lineage (NCBI taxonomy): Eukaryota > Metazoa > Chordata > Amphibia > Anura > Ranidae > Rana > Rana muscosa. The sequence continues at coordinate 381,450,294 of CM055122.1, read as the reverse complement.
ACTAATGCAACCACCACATCTAAGAACGCTGCAATACTATCAATTGTTTTTCTTGGGTTTAGATATGCTCTAATTATCATATGTATTTGGTCTTCCTAGTGTCAAAACAAAGTGTGGTAATGTATTGGCCATCTAATAATAGTAACTAATAGAAAATAACTTTTAATATTACTTCAAAATAAATCAACAAAAAGTTATTTAAAGTGGTATTAAACCCAAAAGCAAACATTTATTTTATTGCAGCTTACCAATTCTTAGATGTGATGGCTGCATTAGATTTGTTTTATAGGCTTGCTTTCTTCTTTTTTCATTTGGTGATCTGTTGTTCTCTTGCAGGGATGAGACAAACCATTTAACACTAACAAGGGTGCTTACAAAGATCAGCTTTTTATTCATTCATGTATAACCTTCATCCCAAAATAAAATTTTAATCTGCTAGTACATCTTATGCCTTGTACACACGATCTGAATTTCCGATGGAAAAAGTCAGACGGACTTTTTCCATCGGCTATTCCCACCATGTGTATGCCCCATCGGACTTTTTCCATCGGAAATTCCAAGGAATTCCGTCTGAGTTTAGATAGAGAACATGTTCTCTTTTACTCCGATGGAATTCCGTCAAAATTCTGATGTGATTATGGCCGGTCAAAAGTCCAACCGTGTTTTCGGGGCATAACACTCCCCTTCTCCCAGACTGACAATGCTCCTGTTCAAAGTTGCCTCCTGTTCTCATTCATTCAGAGTGGGGGACTCTAATGCCCTGTACACACGATCGGATTTCCGATGGAATAAAATCCGATGGAATTTTCCGTTGGAATTTCGATGAAGCTGACTTTCATCAGTCTTGCATACACACCATCAGACAAAATTCCGACCGTCCAAAACGCTGTGATGTAAAACACTCAGACGAGCCAAGAAAAATGAAGTTCAATGCTTCTGAGCATGCTTCAACTTGATTCTGAGCATGCGTGGGCTTTTTCTCCGTTGGAGTTACACACAGACGATCAGAATTTCCTATCGTTTTTTTTTCCATCGGAAAAATGTAAAACATGTTCTATTTTTTAACACCGATGGAAAAAAGTCAGATGGGGTCCACACACGATCGGTTTTTCTGATGAAAAAAGTCCATCAGATTTTTTTCATCGGAAAAAAACGACCGTGTGTACAGGGCATAAGGCCTGATTCGCACCTATGCATTTTTTGTGCTTTTTACATTTTGCAGATTTGCACTACAGAACGTGTTCCGTAGGTAAACATGTTAAATGGACTGTAGTGCAAATCTGCAAAATGCAAAAAGCACTGAAAATGCATAGGTGTGCATAATACAGGAGGTATGTTAATGGCCAGAACACCAGGGGAAAAGCGAGGGAAATAAGCCTTAAAAAAAAGAATACAGTTACCACATCTAACCATTAGTAAGCTGCAATATATTACATTGTTGGTTTTGGGTTTAATACCGCTTTCATTTATAACCAGTTTTATATTTACAGATTCCCCATGTAACCATACCTATACAATGGCAGTAAGATAAACAATTGTAAATATCAAGGTGCTATGAAAACTGATATGAAATAACTGAAACAATGATTGTTTTACAATGAAGGAGTACTAAATATTTTCTCACCTGAAAGTATATTGGGAAAGCTTAAAGAAGACAGCGGGACATTTGCAGTATTCTTAGAGACTCCACCATCTTTTGATCCATACAATAAAATATCTGGGGAACTTCTGTTTGTCATGTTTTTTTTTTGCACCTTGATTAGTTTAGTTGTCCAGTCTGCAGACTTGCTGTTGATTCCGGATAAGCTGCTGGATATGTTCTCGCCTTCTTCACCTTCTCCTTTTTTGAAGTGCTGCAGTTGTTGATAATTGGATGAACTTGGAGACAGGCTTGTTTCACCTGCAGAATGGGTTTTGACTTCCGTACAGTTTTCAGTAGCTAGGGAACTTTTCTGAAGGACTTCTGCCTTGCTAGAAAGTATTTCAGCAGAATTTTCTTCAGATAAAACAGATCTCTCCTCAGTCATATCAGTTACATTATCTATTTTATTTTCTATGTAATGTTGAGCCACAATATCTCCATCTGTGTTGTCACATGTTCTGTTAATCTCAGCTGGGGAAACTGTGTCGGTTATGGAAGAGACCTCATCAATTTCCTTTGCTACTATTTGCCTATCATCTGCACAATTGGGGATCTGTTTTTCCAGAGTGATTTTGGTTCTGACAATTTCAGGTGTTCCTCCGCTAACACCATTAGAGACTATAGCTTTTTTCTCTTCTTCTTCTTCTTGGGGGCTCCCAGGCAGTTTTTCTTTATTAGATGGGAACTGTTCACTGACATCCCAAAATAAAGTGTGAGAGCTTGTGAGATGTCCTTGAAACATTTTCGACAATTCTCCGGCTTCACTGCACCCTTCCTGAGAGAACTGCATCTTAATTGCCTGCTGAATGTCTGAGAGCAAATCATCTTGTTCTGTGGCTGAATGGAAGCTGTATATATCCGTGTCAGATCCCGAACTGGTCTTTTGTCCCTCCTGTGTCTCATTTGCAGCGGCTGCTGTCAAGGATTTGCAGACAAAATTATCAGCATCTGTATCCGAGAGGCCTCCTTCATCTGCTGAAATACTAATTTCTGGAGTTTTCGTAGCAATAGAAAGGGTACTGTCCATCTCTTCGGTTTGCATATTTGGCCCCCCCAGGACATCCTCTTTTGAATCGCAGGTGCCATCTCTGGACTTGGCTAGCGTCTTTCTTATCCTCAGATTAGAAAACACAGATGATCTCGACTCAGACTTGCTTCTTTTCTTACCATGGTGGTCGCTGCGTTTTCCTAGAGTCCTCCTGCCTCCTTTTTTTGCATTCTCTCCATCGTCAGGCCTAGGGTCTATTCGGTCCTGCCCATCGCCAGAGGATTTCTTTAGCTTCCCATCCTGATTCCCCATCTTGTTCAGAAATAGGTCTTCTCTAGCGAATCAGTCATTTCCCTAGCATATAAAGAAAGAGCTTAGAGAACGAGAAATCTCTTCATTCTGCTCTACAGGAAGAGATGCTTTAGTCTGTTGTGTTTCTCTTCCGTCTGCTGCCTTTGTGCATAATGAGCAGCTTGCAGGCTGCTCCTCAGAGACATGCTCAGTGCTCAGCTGCACATTGCTGATCCTGATGAAATTGCTGCGTGGTCCTCATCTGTGTACATCATTACAGCAGCCTCATTCTCAGAGCATTCACATTATTTTAATGAATGAATCTTATAGAAAAATATGTTACAATCAAGATTTATAGTTACTCACATTAAATAAATGACAAAAAAATGCATGATAAAGCTAGAGCACTTGGCAGAGGGCTAAAAATAAATTAGCATGAGAAATAATATACAGAATAATTTTGAATTAGTATTATGCAATAAATGCCGAGTCATCTCAGATGTCTGCAAGTGTACAGTTATAGCAGAGTTATGCAGCCTTTAACCACTTGACCACTGGGCACTTAAACCCCCTTAATAACCAGACCAATTTTCAGCTTTCGGTGCTCTCACATTTTGAATGACAATTACTCATACAACACTGTACCCATATGAAATTTTTGTCCTTTTTTTCACACAAATAGAGCTTTCTTTTGGTGGTATTTAATCACTGTTGGGTTTTTTATTTTTTGCGCTATAAGAGAAAAAAGACTGAAAATTTTGTAAAAAAATGATTTTTTTTTCGTTTCTGTTATAAAATTTAGCAAATTACAATTTTTTCTTCATAAATTTTGGCCAAAATTTATACTGCTACATATCTTTGGTAAAAATAAGTACAAATTGGTGTATATTATTTGGTCTTTGTGAAAGTTATAGAGTCCACAAGCTATGGTGCCAATATCTGAAAATTGATCACACCTGAAGTACTGACGGCCTATCTCAATTCTTGAGACCCTAACATGCCAGAAAAGTACAAATACCCCCCAAATGACCCCTTTTTGGAAAGAAGACATTCCAAGGTATTCAGAAAGAGGCATTGTGAGTTTTTTGAAGTTGTCATTTTTTCCCACAATTCTTTGCAAAATCAAGATTTTTTTTTTCTCTTTTTTTTTTTTCACAAAATTGTCATATTAGCAGGTTATTTCTCACACACAGCATATGCATTCCACAAATTACACCCCAAAACACATTCTGCTATTACTCCCGAGTATGGCGATACCACATGTGTGAGACTTTTACACAGCGTGGCCACATACAGAGGCCCAACATGCAGGGAGCACCTTCAGGCGTTCTGGAGCACCAAGGCCAATTCTGACATTTCTCTCCTACATGTAAAAATCATCATTTATTTGCTAGAAAATTACATAGAACCCCAAAACATTATATATGTTTTTTTAGCAAAGACCTTAGAGAATATAATGGTGGTTGTTGCAACTTTTTATCTCGCACGATATTTGCGCAGCAATTTTTTTAACGCGTTTTTTACGGAAAAAAAAATGTTTTGTGCTTAAAAAAAAAAAAAACAGTAAAGTTAGCCCAATGTTTTTGCATAATGTGAAAGATGAAGTTACGCCGAGTAAATAGATACCTAACATGTCGCCCTTAAAAATTGCACACACTCGTGGAATGGCGCCAAACTTCGCTACTTAAAAAATCCCCATAGGCGACGCTTTAAATATTTTTACTGGTTACATGTTTTGAGTTACAGAGGAGGTCTAGGGCCAAAATGATTGCTCTCGCTCTAACGTTCGCAGAGATACCTCACATGTGTGGTTTGAAAACCGTTTTCATATGTGGGCGGGACTTATGTATGCGTTCGCTTCTGTATGCGAGCTCACGGGGACAGGGGCGCTTTAAAAAAAAAAAAAAATTTTATTCTTCATTTTACTTTATTTATTTTAGTTTGACATGTTTTTCCGCCCTAAACATTTTTTTGATCACTTTTATACCTATTACAAGGAACGTAAACATCCCTTGTAATAGGAATATGGCATGACAGGTCCTCTTTACAGTGAGATATGGGGGGGGGGGTGTGTCAATAAGACCCCACATCTCACCTCTAGGCTGGGAAGCCTGAAAAAAATACAAAAAAAAAAAACAACAATCCTGGCTTTGATCGTAGCGGTGAGTCGGTAGAAGCACCGGAGGGCGGCGGGGGGGGGGGACATCCCCTCTCGCCTCCCGTAAGAATGATCAAGCGGCGGAACAGCCGCTATGATTGTTCATATGGTGTAGGGAATCGCCGGCTGAAAAAGCTAATATCTGAATGATGCCTGTAGCTGCTCCCATCATTCAGATATCCCCGCACAAAGTCAAGGACATCATATGATGGCCGGAGGGCGGGAAGTGGTTATTGCAGAGTATTGCCGGGCATTGCGGAGTATTGCTGGGCATTGCGGAGTATTGCCGGGCATTGCGGAGTATTGCCGGGCATTGCGGAGTATTGCCGGGCATTGCGGAGTATTGCAGGGCATTGCGGAGTATTGCGGACTATGGCAGGGTATTGCGGTGTATGGCAGGGTATTGCGGTGTATGGCAGGGTATTGCACGGGTATTGCACAGGGTATTGTGGAGGGTATTGCACAGGGTATTGTGGAGGGTATTGCAGAGTATTGTGGAGGGTATTGCAGAGTATTGTGGAGGGTATTGCAGAGTATTGTGGCGGGTATTGCAGAGTATTGTGCAGGGTATTGCAGAGTATTGTGCAGGGTATTGCAGAGTATTGTGCAGGGTATTGCAGAGTATTTTGCAGAGTATTGCGCAGGGTATTGCAGAGTATTTTGCAGGGTATTGCAGAGTATTTTGCAGGGTATTGCAGAGTATTGTGCAGGGTATTGCAGAGTATTGCACCAGGGTATTGCAGAGTATTGCACCAGGGTATTGCAGAGTATTGCACCAGGGTATTGCAGAGTATTGCACCAGGGTATTGCAGAGTATTTCGCAGGGTATTGCAGAGTATTTCGCAGGGTATTGCAGAGTATTTCGCAGGGTATTGCAGAGTATTGCACCAGGGTATTGCAGAGTATTGCACCAGGGTATTGCAGAGTATTGCACCAGGGTATTGCAGAGTATTGCACCAGGGTATTTTGCAGAGTATTGGCAGGGTGTATTGCAGAGTATTGGCAGGGTATAGCACAGGGATGGCTGAGCAGGGATGGATGGATGGCTGGATCTGTGACTGCAATTGTCACAGATCCAGCCCACAGTGCTGCTGCTGCCATCCGCTCCCTCCCCCTCCCCTCTCACACTGTACCGATCGGTACAGAGAGGGGAGGGAGGAACCGGCGTCATCAAATGACGCCGGTCTGTTTACAAGTGATTGCTCCGTCATTTGACGGAGCGATCACGTGGTAAACGGCCGCTATCAGTGGCGATTTACCGCGATTCGTGATCCGCCGGGTCACGGAGTTTCCCGTGTGCGCGCCCCAGGGTGCGCGCGGGAGCGCGATTCTGGGAGGACGTTATACAACGTCCTCCCAGAGTTAAGCAACCACCTTGTCGACGTTATTTGTCGGCAGGTGGTTGTTAAGTGGTTAAGTAAATTCATAAACAGCAAATGTGTACTTGTTCCTTTTAATAGATTTTTTGGAATGGAGTTATAAAATCATTTTTTTTTTTGTCTTTTTCTGACTGCTAATGGGAGGATAAAAAGAAGACAAGCTATAAGGCAGCACAGGGATATGGTACATGCAAGTAAATCATCTATATACCAACCAGCAATTTAATAAGTTGATACCAAAGAGCTGAAATCTAATGCCCTGTACACACGATCAGAATTTTCTATGGGATAAAATCTGATGGAATTTTTCATCAGAATTACGTTCAAGCTGTCTTGCATACACACTGTCAGACCAAATTCCGACCGTCCAAAACGCGTTGACGTAAAACACTACGACAAGCCGAGAAAAATGAAGTTCAATGCTTCCGAGCATGCGTCGACTTGATTCTGAGCATGCATGTTTTTTTCTCCGTCGGAGTTCCACACAGACGATCGGAATTTCCCATAGGTTTTTTTCCCTAAAATCCTACAGAAAAAAGTCTGATGGGCCAACACAAAAATTCTGGCAGACTTTTTTCATAGGAAATTCTGATCGTGTGTACAAGGCATTACTGTTCTCTATGAGTTAAATGGGCCTTCAAATGCATTATACCAAATTAGACCTGCTACAATAAAACAATATAAAAAAATGCAGAGCTACTTATAACGATCAAACATGAACAATTCAATATAAAATGGGAAAATCAATACAAAAAATGTATATACTGTATATACAGTATATATCTGTACCACAGATCACCAAAGGATATAAAGTAGCAGCTGCTGTTTCAAAAAACATCAATTGATACCTCCCAGCTACAAATCAATAAATAACAACGCTAACTACAACACATTTCCTCTCCATATTAACTAAATAAATATATTAAAACAAGCCAATCAATTGCATGAAATATGTGCATCAATACATGAAATAAATGAAATGACTTGAAGCAAAACATTGCAATACGAATTCAAACAAATTACATGCAATAAATAATATCAGTAAAAATACCAAATGTTGATAATGGATCAATCCATCCCCATCTTGCGCAAAGTGTCCAGTACTTCAAAAGTGCTGTTTTACAATAAAAGTATTATATTCAAACAGTGTCCTGTGTTCTGAATTTTCAATATCCTAAGTGAAACTTCCACCAGTCACATAGAATGACTCACCTGAACCTATGACCTTCTATTCAATGGATCCACCATTCAATTCACCACAAAGGTATACATACCCTCCAAGAGACCTACTCAGTATGACTCTGTTGTAATCAAGTATAGGCGGAAACAATCTACATTACATAAAACCATTTATTGGTAAAGTCACATAAAAACATAGAAATGCGCACTCATATAAAATAAATATTAAATTTATAGTCAAAAACTGTAGACGTCATCACAACGCAACGCCTAATGCCCTGTACACACGACCGGTTTTCCCGGATGGTTTTTCCGACGGAATTCCAACGGAATTCCGCTCAAGCTGTCTTGCATACACACGATCACACCAAATTCCGACCGTCAAAAACGCGGTGACGTACAGCACTAAGACGAGCCGAGAAAAATGAAGTTCAATGCTTCCAAGCATGCATCGACTTGATTCTGAGCATGCGTGGGTTTTTAGTGCGTCGGAATTCCATACAGACTAACGGATTTTCCAATAGGAATGTTCTCTATCTAAGTCCGTTGGAATTTCCAACGGAAAAAGCCAGATGGGGCATACACACGGTCGCAATATCCGATGAAAAGCTCCCATCTGACTTCTTCCATCGGAAAATCCGACCGTGTGTACGCGGTATAAGGCAGGACTTGTCCGACGTCAACCTGTGTTACATTGCAATATTTTTGAGTGTCAAGGGTAATACTTGATTTATGTGAGTGCAAAAAAAAAAAATGTTTCCACTGCGCTAAAAAATATCTTCCTGTGTTGTGATATCCAATTTGTACCAATTTCCATATAATTCACTGCAAACCACTCCATCCACCACCTTGAGGTCACTCTCCACCCTGGTTGTGCTCTCACCTTAATAAGATGACCTGTATGGGCAAAACAAACCTTTCCCCTTTAAAAGATACATTGCTCCATCCGCCTTTCTTCTTCTGTTTTATCTTCTCAGATATTGTCACTAAAAACTCTCATAGTGCTTTCCATAAAAACGAACACATTTACTAAAAACATAAAAGTATCACACTCACATGTTTATGTGCACCAAGCCTAAGTACCACTTGTTAACTACAACCAACTAATACAGTGTTACTAAACCCAGGACCCTGCATTCACTATAGCTGGTCTCTCACAGTACACAGAACATGGAAATGCAATTATTTTAGTAAATAAAAACTGCTAAATAACTTTTCTCATCAGCAGTATATAGCAGTCTTGTGACTTCTATCAATGTCTGCTTAAAGCTTGTAGGAGGAGTTTTCATTCTTCTTTGACTGTCCTACTGTATGAGGCTGCAGGACCCCTGACCCTCTGCACAGTGCTGATTGTTTTTTGGGAGGGTGCAGCACAGGGCCAAACAAAAAAAAACTCTCTAGCATTACACACCAAACTGAGCATGTGCAGAGACTCCAAAGGCTCTGTCTTATCAGGAGATGGATTGGGGACAGTAGAAGAAGGGGAGGATCAGAGAAGACACAATCAAACAGTCTTTTTATACAATGCACAGGATTAACCCCTTAGGTCCCACAGTGAATATAACAAGTATGCTTTTCTGTATATACAGACTGATTTTACTGTCGGTTTAGTAACACTTCAAAATAAATATTGTTGCTCTCTCCTGGTATGTCCCGGTCACTTTCTTGTATAATGTTGTGATGTCACCTGGCTCCACACTATGCATTATGTCACGTGACTTCATCAGGGGTCTGCTACAATACTCTCCTCAGTTCCAGCTACTGACACGTCTGAGAGATGCAGGTGACGTCATCTTGTCTCAGTGCTGCCTCCTGAGAAAGCCTATAAGAATGTGTCTCAGCCTGATACAGGAGTGCATTCTCGTGAGATTTTGTGTGCCCAGGTATCAGAATCACTTAAGTGCTCCTGCTCCCCATTCCCACTCTTATTGGGTGAGAGATTGAGCCTGGCTGACCTTCCCTTTCGATCGGACTCGTGGGATTAAGGAGCGGAGTATAGGATTCACACACGCAGGATTTCTTGTGTGAGCGTCCCTGTGGCTCATCAATGGACAGACGAGCTTGCCCCCGTCCCTCCAGATCCCTTGGATTCACTTTGGATCCATGATCCGGGCGACGAGGCTAACTTCCCTTCTCTTTCTTCTTTTCTCACATCCCTTTTCTTCCTCAAACTTTTTTTCCCTCAACCTCCCCTCTCTCCCCCCTTCCCCTTTCCCTCCCCCCTCCCTGCCACTCCTCCAAACCCCCTCCCTTTCCTGTTTTCCCCCCTCCCCCTTTCCCCTTCTTTCCCCCTCCCCTCACTTTTAGCCTTCCTTCTCCCTTTTTTCCTCCACCCTCCCCCTTTCCCTCCCCCCTCTCCCCCTCCTCCTTCCTCCCCCTTCCCTTTTTCTAATCCTGAGTCCATTCTCCCTCCCCCCAACCTCTTCCTATAACCCCTCCTCCTTTCCCTCTTTGAACTCTATTCTCCTCCCCTTCTTGTATCTACATATTAACACTTACCACATAACCATTCATATATAGGGGTCTCTTTTCCCTGTTCTTTTTGGTCGGACCGGAGAAGTCATCCCCACGGGCTCTCCAGGCTTCTTTGTTCCACCTGGACCAATACACCAACCGCACAGTTTGAAGGTAAAATATGAACATATCCCATTTCTAGTAGGAATTAGGTTTTTCTATGTATATATTTTATTTTAAATAGTCTTGATATTATGAAACACAGTGTCAGGAAAGGCTTCACCCGCTAGTGGTGCTGTTGGTCCTATGGATTGCAGTACTAGTGTCCACCAGCAGGTGTCCTCTTGCAGCCAGTATCTTTGATAGAGGATCTCACCTGCTGGTGGTAATGCCTGATCCATGGGCCGTAGTACCGGCGTCCACCAGCGGGTGTATTCCGGCAGTGTGGGGCAGGCAGCACTTCCTCCGCTCAGCTGTCACATGAGGACAATCATTGCAGTCCTATAAATACCCGGCGAGCCCTTACATGCTCGCCTTGGTATCTCTCTCCTTGAGCCCTGACCTCGCTGCTTGTATTCTGACCTTGAGCCTGTACCTCGCCTGACCTGATCTGATCCCCATCCTGAGCCTTTCCTGAACCTGTCCCCCCTGATTACCTTTCTTACCTGATTTGCTTGGATCCCTGCCCTGCAGCCTATCCATCCGCCCTCTCCCTGTCTTGTTTGTTCCCTGTCCTCATCTGCTGACTCCCTGTGTATGACCTTGGCCTGGCTACGTTTATGCTTCTGGAACACCCCTTTGTCCATCTACTTATCTGCTTTGTATGACCCTGGCCTGGCTTACATTCTAGATTCTGGTACCACCCTTAGCTGTAAATACTATTTGTTGTTTGTGGGTTGTTTGGTTGGTTTTGCACTGTTTGTATTTACTTATATATCACCTATCTTAATAAACTTCATCATAATTCACTTTACATGCGTTTTTGGTTCTCTCTGTGCAGTCCACACAGTCTGGTCAACTAATTCCCTGACACACAGCTGGGCATCATACAAAACTCTCTGTAGTTGTGCATGTTTTGTTAAAATTATGAGTTAATGTGTCTAAAAGGGAGCAACTACAAATGCCCTGTACCGACCTCACTCTTTTTACGTTGTAATATAAACCTGTTTTGGATGTTATATTTATATATAATTTGTGTGCTATTCTAAAGGCCCTGATGAAGCGGGCTACCCGTGAAATGCGTAAGCCATACCTATGATACATCTGACCAGGATCCACACACCCTGGACCAAAGAAACAGTAACACTGTAATTTGTATCAAACTGTGATCTATTGTTTTAAAGAATTCCATCCAAGGGTTGGTAAATAAAACTTTTTCTATGTTTTAAATCTGTGGTAAAGTTTATACATTTTTCCTAACCCCACTAAGGCACAATTAAAGTCCCAACCCACTTTGTATTTTTAGAATTTTCATATTCTGCAGGGATGGTGCCTCAGTGGAGGTATAATTTTCTCATGCATACCCCTACCCCTACATGCTCCCCATTCCAGCATCCAGGTTTTGACTATTGCATGCTCCCTGTCTGTGTCCACCTGCAAGGTGATTGATATGGTCAGTCACCTGTTATAAGCAAGCCAAACGCTCAGTCCCTTGCTTACAATAGAGACAGTGATACCTGCATCGTTCCTGATTGAGCCCCCAGTTTGTCTGCCCTGTTTTACTAGTTTTGATTTCCCTGTGTATGACCTGGATCGGATATTGGACTTTACCCTTAACTCAGCCTGCCTTTTACCTGGACTGTCATAAAACCATGCTATCTGTCTGCTCACTGCAAGTAGTCTGTTTGTTTGCTTAGTTTGCATCTGCCCTGGCGTAGTGGCCAGGCACTATAGCATTGTGTATAAGTCCTGGGGGCAACCAAGTACCGGTAGGCCTGCTTGCATTAAGGGAAAGGGGGCTGCTATAGGTGAAGCACACAGTAGCCAGCTATAGAGTCTGACCACCTGCGTTGGGGTAGACGTGACACCAGGGTACACAAGAGGCATGGTGACTCACCTCCCAGAAGCATTTGAAGTCGGGATGGCAGTGAGTTTTTTTTTTGGTTTTTTTTGTACAGAGGAGAAGGATTAAAGCAGTCAAAACCCCTCACTCTAATCAGTGTGTATCACAGTAAAGCCTTCTTAGGACAGAAGGTATTGACATGTCTCATTCCATTACATATCTAAAAAATAAGAGGATTATTCCTTATTTCTAAACAATGTGTGGAGCCATGCAAATCATTGTTTACCACCCCCTATTTGTCAAATGCACATCTAAAACCACTGGTGTATATCGCAAATATAGCCCAGTAGGGGTGTTCAAACTGCATACAGCTGATTCAAAATGTTTTGCCATCTTTATTGCAGTATATGAAAACAAAGGCTTCTATGAAGTAGGGCTTGAGACCCAATGGGACTAGATTTTTGGGAGACAGTTTTTGTGAAATCTTATAACATTTAGTTTCAAATAATTTGCATTTTTTATATTCCAAAAGCAATACATAGGGTACTTAAAGGGGTTGTAAAGGTACGTTTTTTATTTTCTAAATAGGTTCCTTTAAGCTAGTGCATTGTTGGTTCACTTACCTTTCCCTTTGATTTACCTTCTAAATGTTTTTTCCTGGTGCCTCCATGGCAGCATACCTGTGACAAGCTCCGCCTTGGCTCCTCCCTCAGGACTAGTGAATATTATAAAAGAGTTGATTAGCACAGCCCCAGCATTCTCCTTTTTTTCCTCATACCTCATGGCAGTGAATTCTGGTCGAACGTCCTTACCTTCTGCATTCGGCAGCTTCCGTCCGGGTTCAAGCCTCTCCCGGACGCGGTCCCTTCTCTTGGGCAGCTAAATGCGCTTATAAGGTTGGGAGTCCCTTCTGTAGGATCTTTTGGGACAAGCAGTTTGTCTCTTAACTAAGAGCTCCACCTGCAGCACATCTTCCAGGCATTAACTCAATTCTGGCAACAAAGGCGGCAGCTATTTCTGTATCTGTTGTGTTACACTATGTGATTATTCTTGCTCTGTGTCTTTAAGATCTGTCCCCTTCTTTCTAGCTGAACTCTCTCTCTCACCGTAGTTCTTTATATATCTCCTCCACTTCCTGATTCTGGTCATTACTCCTGTATTTCTTCCATGCTAAACATCTTACATGTGGCTTACAACTGCAACGTTTTTCTACCTATGAATATCCATCATTAAACGGAACATTCGAAAGGATTCATCGTCTGTTGTCCTAACTGTGAGTTTATTCATTGAGTTAAACTGCCTGTATCAATGCAAGGGATGAATATCAAACCAGCTTGAGTAAGGCCTACTTAAACCTGGAGATGAACTTTATCGCTTTGTAGTTGAGACAGAACAGTAGAAAAACGGAGTTTCACAGCCTAATTACAAGATTTCTGCATGTCAGTACTGATACAGACAAGATTTACTGCCCTCATAGCAAGACAGAAGGGACAGAGCAGCACATGGCAGCCTTATAGCCTGAGACAATCTGCACAGTGTCATATTTCAGCACACAGATCCTGCCTGCTTTCACAGTCAGTCTGCTATCATGAGTGACCAAGCTTCTGCATGTGAACTCACATCTACCTCCCCACAAGTTCCTGAAGAAACTGAGTTACCCAAACGCTCAGTTAAACCCACTTGGAAAGTAATGGAGAATTATGAAGCTTCAAGGACTGAATTGTCAAATAGCTTGTAATTAGTCTGGGAGAAAATCCTTGCTGAAGCCAATACAGTGTCTGTTGAACGTGAACTACTGACACTAGAGGGTGCCATTAAACAACTTTCTGCCTCATATGAGCTTTATCAGCTTACCAGCATCAAATTCACTAATGTCTTACAAAACATGAAGTCAGAAAATGCGATGATGCAATTAAAGCGCGTCAATGCTCTCAGTATTGAAAGAGACAGTTTTATCCAGCAAACCAGATTAAAGGCAGAAGCAAAAATAAAGCTGTTACAGGACACTGAATCTCACAGATCTGTTTCCACCAGACGTTCTAAAAACTCGTCAAGATCCCATAGTTCAAGATACTCAACACTCAGTGAGCGACTTATTAATGCCCGCGCTGAAGTGGAAGCCAGCAAGGTGCAGGTGGCATATGCAGAAAAAAGGGCAGAGTTGGAAGCGCAGTCAGCACGTCAAAGAGCAGAGTTGGAAGCGCAGTCAGCACGACAAAGAGCAACAATGGAAACCTTAAATGAACAGTGTAAACATGACGCAGCTATGGCAAAGCTAAGGGTCCTACAGCAAGCTATCAGTGCAGACGAAGGTGCAAGTGAGAAAGACAGCATTAACCTAAACATAGCAGATATGGAAGACCCCCTCAAACGCACTAAAGACTATGTCCTAAGCCACTGCAGTGCACACTCCATTGTCTCCAATGCTCCCGACTACATAGAGACTCCTTCACAGCTTCAAGTTAAAGAGGTTCCAGCAACTTCCTGCACTCAAAATCACTCCACTGCATTTCCTACCTGTCTACCTTGCCTGCCTTCATACGTCACAGAGCATCAGTGCAAGCTTCAAGCAAGTCATCAATCTCCAGTCATCGGTACAGCCTTGAATCAACGTACCATTGGAACAACTTATTTCAAGCAAGCAACTCACCTGGATGCATCTGCTGCACCATATTTCCCTGTGTCCTTTAACAACAATGTCAAAGATAACGCAATCAGCACAATTCAGCCAACAGCATCTCACTTAAAGGCGGAGACAACTGAGACAGAAGAGTTTGTGAGGTACATGCTTCGCAGAGAGCTCACAAAGACTGGTCTTACAAGTTTTGATGACCAACCTGAGAACTACAGAAGTTGGAAATGTGCCTTCAGAACTACAATCAGCAATCTTGGCATTACAGCTGATCAAGAATTGAATCTGCTGATCAAATGGCTTGGTCCTCTATCTGCTGCACGTGTTAAGCCATTAAGATTGGTTTTCATGGACAATCCTACTGCAGGCCTCACAGCTGCATGGGAGCGACTAGAGCAAAGTTATGGCAGTCCAGAAGCTATAGAAAATGCTTTGTTCATGCGTCTGGAAACTTTCCCAAAGATATCTGGTAAGGACAACAAGGAGTTCCAGAGACTGAGTGACCTTCTCCTTGAGCTTCAGCTAGCCAAGACAGACCCAAAACTACCTGGACTCAGTTACCTTGACACTCCAAGAGGGGTAAACCCAATTGTCTCCAAGCTCCCGTATGGTTTGCAAGAGAAATGGACTGCACTAGGGTCATCATACAAAAGAGAGAACAAGGTTTCCTTCCCTCCATTCTCTTTCTTCTGTGAATTCATCAGGGAAATTGCAGAGACCAAGAACGATCCAAGTTTTTCCTATGGTGAGTACAGCCTCTTCTCACCCTTTCCTAAGAGTACCAGTCTTCAGGGCAACTATAGAAACCATAGAGGCCCAGTGTCCATGAAAAAGACTGACATCCTTCCCACTCCTACCACAGTTCTGGCCACGAACAAACAGAGTAGGAAGATTGAAAACCCTAACAGAGAGTGTCCCATACACAAGAAGCCACACCCCCTCAATAAATGTATCGACTTTAGGAAAAAGCCTCTGGAAGAGCGCAAAGAGCTTTTAAAGACATTTAGGGTATGTTTCAGGTGCTGTGCTTCTACAGAACATTTTGCAAGGGACTGTAATGTGTCCATCAAGTGCATAGAGTGTGGCTCTGAAGAACATGTGCAAGCCCTCCATCCTCTTGAGCCCAGCTCTGCACAACCTGCCAACACTCCTCCCAGGTTAACGCATGGCGGGGAGAATACAGACCAAGTGCCTAATTCTACCATCATTTCTTCATCCTGCACTGAAGTTTGTGGAGAAGACCGCTGTGGTAAGTCCTGTGCTAAGATATGCTTGGTGAACATATACCACAAGGATCAACCAGAAAAGTCTCTAAAGGCATATGCTATCTTAGACGATCAGAGCAATCGATCACTTGCAAAATCGGAATTGTTCAATCTATTTGAAATAAAAGGCGAAGCTCATCCTTACACCTTGGGTACCTGTAGTGGAACTATAGAGGTTTCTGGAAGAAGGGCTCAAGGACTCATGGTATCTTCTCTAAAAGGTAACTTGCAATTACCCTTACCTACACTCGTTGAGTGCAATCAGATACCTGCTAACAGGGAAGAAATCCCTACTCCAGCTGCTGCTTTCCATCACCCTCACCTCAAGGTAATAGCAAATGAGATACCGCCGCTTGACAAAGATGCTCAGATCCTTCTTCTGTTAGGAAGAGACATTCTAAGAGTTCACAAGGTACACAGACAAGTCAGTGGACCCCCAGATGCCCCATTTGCCCAGCGCACGGATCTAGGGTGGGTCATCATAGGCAATGTCTGCATAGGCAAAATGAAAAGACCTACCAACATTTCGTCATTCAAGACAAATGTTCTGCCAAATGGCCGAAACACTTACTTTGAGCCATGCCCACATCACTACTGGGTGAAAGAGAAGATAGCCAGCCACAAATGGCAACATGGTATCTCAGGTGACACAAGCCCTTTCTCCTGCCATGATGGCGACTTCGGCTCTACAGTGTTTAATGCAACCAGTGAAGATGACATACTGGCTCCTTCAATGGAAGACAAAGAATTCATCAAGGTAATGGACAATGAGTTCTTTCAAGATGACTCCAATAACTGGGTAGCACCCCTACCCTTTTGTCTCCCAAGAGAGAGATTGCCCAACAACTTACAGCAGGCCATCAGTAGATTCTCCTCCTTAAAGCGAAACTTAAGCAGGAAACCAGCGATGCAAAAGCACTTTGTGGACTTTATGCAAAATGTATTTGACAGAGATCATGCAGAGCCTGCTCCCCCACTAAAGGAGGGAGAAGAATGCTGGTACCTTCTATCCTTTGGCGTGTATCACCCACGCAAACCAGACCAAATCAGAGTTGTCTTTGATTCCAGTGCTCAGCACGAAGGTGTTTCTCTTAACAACATGCTCCTTACAGGACCCAACTTGAACAACAGTCTAATAGGAGTCTTGATTCGTTTCAGACAAGAGCCTGTAGCAGTAATGGCCGACATTCAACAGATGTTTCACTGCTTCATCGTCAGAGAAGACAACAGAAACTACCTCAGGTTTCTATGGCACAAGGACAATGACCTCAACAAGGAAGTTATAGATTATCGCATGAAGGTACATGTCTTCGGTAACAGTCCTTCCCCAGCAGTGGCAACTTATGGGCTAAGGAGAACAGCTCAGACTGGAGAAGTTGAATATGGATCTGATGCCCGTCAATTTGTTGAAAGAAACTTCTACGTTGACGACGCACTTAAGTCCTTTCCAACTGCTAAAGAAGCAATTGATCTTCTCACCAGAACAAAGGAGATGCTGTCTGTAGCAAACCTTAGACTGCACAAGATTATATCCAACAGCCAGGAACTTATGAATGCCTTTTACTCTGAGGACTATGCCACTAGTCTAAAAAACCTTGACTTAGGTACAGATGTGCCTCCTGTACAGCGAAGTCTGGGTTTGTTGTGGAACATCAAGCAAGACAAATTCACCTTCCAAGTGTCAACTTGTGACAAACCCTTCACTAAGAGAGGAGTCCTGTCCGTGGTGAATAGCATCTATGACCCACTGGGTTTCCTTGCTCCAGTTACCATTCAAGGTAAGATTTTACTAAGACAGTTGTCTACTGAGAACATAGACTGGGATACTCCCTTGCCTAGTGAGAATCAACACAAGTGGGAAAGGTGGAGATATTCTTTGAAGTCACTAGAAAAACTTCAGATTCCCCGTTGCTATGTTCCAGGATCCACTTCAACTGCTAACCGGAGAGAGATTCATATTTTCTCTGATGCATCAGTTGAAGCTATTGCTGCAGTAGCCTATTTGAAGACCTCTGAACTGAATGGAGAATCACACTGTAGTTTTGTCCTAGGCAAGGCAAAACTCACTCCCAAGCCTGCACATACCATACCAAGACTTGAACTTTGTGCAGCCGTGCTAGCAGTAGAAATTGCCGAGGTCATACGAAGTGAAATGGACACTAGAATTGATTCTTTCACCTTCTATACAGACAGTAAGGTAGTACTTGGTTACATAAACAACCAAACAAAACAATTTTATGTGTACGTCAGCAACAGGGTTGAACGTATTAAGAGATTCTCTCTACCAAGTCAATGGCATCACGTTCCCACTGAACTCAACCCAGCTGACTGTGGGACCAGAGCCGTGTCACCTGCCGCTCTTCAGGACAGCTTATGGCTGTCACCTCCAAGGTTTCTGTGTGAGGACTTTTACTTACTCCCTATTGACACCACCTATGGGCTAGTAAACCCTGAAGATGATAAGGAAATAAGAACTGTGAACATCTCACTACACACTTCTGTAAGTACAAAACAGAAGCTGCGGTCACACCGTTATGAGCATCAATGGAAGCAGGTGCAGCATCTAGCCAATGTGTTCTGGCATCGCTGGAAGAAAAGTATCTTCACCACCTTCAAGGTCGTAACAAATCGCAAGCATCTAAGCCGAATCTTAAGGTTGGAGACCTCATCCTTCTAAAAGACAAGGAAGTTTGTCGGAATGAGTGGTCTATGGGTCTTATTACTAAAGTTATGCCCAGCGACGATAACAAAGTCCGGAAGGTAGAAGTCAAGGTAACCAAGGGAGGATCGACACGAACCTTTAGTCGACCAATTACAGAGTTAGTACTCCTTTTGCCAGGTGAGTGACTTGTGCAAGGACTAGCCATGCTGTTGGCATGGCGGGGAGTACATTGCTGCCATCTACAGGTTCTACTCAGAACTTTGGAATTCTTTGAAGACATCATACTGTGACTTTATGTTCTTCATCCTGTTGAACTTATGTTTATTATTTGCTTGTTGCATGTTTTTTATTACAGGTTCCAGGACATTTGTCAGTATTGGACTTTTGAAAATATATATTTTAGTTTAAGGTTATGAAATCTAAAGATTTCAGACGGGGAGTGTTGTGTTACACTATGTGATTATTCTTGCTCTGTGTCTTTAAGATCTGTCCCCTTCTTTCTAGCTGAACTCTCTCTCTCACCGTAGTTCTTTATATATCTCCTCCACTTCCTGATTCTGGTCATTACTCCTGTATTTCTTCCATGCTAAACATCTTACATGTGGCTTACAACTGCAACGTTTTTCTACCTATGAATATCCATCATTAAACGGAACATTCGAAAGGATTCATCGTCTGTCGTCCTAACTGTGAGTTTATTCATTGAGTTAAACTGCCTGTATCGATGCAAGGGATGAATATCAAACCAGCTTGAGTAAGGCCTACTTAAACCTGGAGATGAACTTTATCGCTTTGTAGTTGAGACAGAACAGTATCTCTTTTATTTTTTTTCCCCCTTTCCTAGGTTTTTCTCCCCCAAACTCTTGTCTTCTCTGATTTATTTTCCATTTTAAATTCTCTAGCTCCCTGTCACCTCTCCAGCTCCTTAGGAGCCGCGCGCGCTCAGCGTCTGTATTTTATTTACTTGCGGCGTCTTCCGCATCATTCTGCATGTGCGCCGGCGGTGCGGGTCTTCCGGGATCTCGTCTCGTCGGTCGGCGCATGCGCGGTGGATCCGGAGGCCGTGGCGCCCATTTTGGATCAGGGCAGAAAGACGTCTTTTGCCCACAAAACGTCAGGCACAGCACAGAGGCGTTCCCTGCCTTTCCTGTTTCCATGTGAATCTCTCTAATGGCCTCAGTGAGACACCTGAGACTGCAGTAAGAACTACACCGAGAGCTCCAGGGAGGAAATACTAATTTGTCTTCAGGTAAGAGATTTTTTAAAGTAAAGGGGAAATGTATACTGTATGTTTGTTAAGGGGTTCTTTATTTTTAAATATATATTTGTAGTTAAGGGTTTTAAAAAAAAAAAAAATAATATATTTTTAATAATAATAAAAAATAAATAAAATAAAATATATAGTCGTATTTTTCGAGAACCTGAAAAAAAAAAAAAAAAACACACACCATTTGTTTAGAGGTAAATTCCCCTTAGCCAAATTAGGATCCAGCCAGTTGTGTCTTCTCTATTCTTGTTAGCTGCTGCCTCTGCTAAGCCACTCAGCATGAGCCATTCGCCACCCGTACAAGATCCTACTCTACTTCTGAGGTAAGGACCTACATCCAGGTAAGATTACATATCTTAAAAAAAAAAAGAGTGCACCGAGGCTGGTACTTTTATGTATTTCAGCCCTATACGCCAGAAGACGTCTAAAAAGACCTCAAGGCGAAATGAGGACTATGATGATTCTAGTCCCAGTAGAGACAGATTGTCCAGGCATCGGGATCATAGAAGTGGCAGGAAGTCATCGGCGCTTTCACGCAAAAAGAAATTTTTTTGAAAGCGCTTCAAAAGCGCCTGAAATCGCTTCAAAGGCGCTCAGTGTTTTACTGGCAGTTTTTCAAGCGCCTCAGTGTGAAAGTGGCCTAACACTCCTGAAGCCGAGATCTCCAGGATGTCAGTCCTGTGGAGACACCCCACTTCCAGACAAAGTGATCTGTCGAAATTGCCCAGCAGACAGAAAGTCCGAAAGCCGGCAAGTGGCGGACCTACTTAAGAAAGCAGTAAAGAATTCCCTTGCGGAATTGGTAGCCACAATGCCGCCGCAACATCTGGCATCTCCTACTCAGGAGCAAACGGCGGAGGCATCCATTCCTGGGCCGTCCTCAAGTGAAATCTCACGCCGAACGCATGCTTCTTCCTCTAAACATCAGCAAGAGAATGCCATCTCAAAGGGCCTCTCTGTTGACCTAGATACCTTTTGGTTTTGCTTTCGCCATGGTCCAGCCTTTTTGTGCAGGTGGTAAAGCAAGTGATCAGCTGAGAAGAGACCGACACAGAAGTCTAAGTCATACTTCCCCTTTTTCAAATGCCAGATTACCCTCTTTCCCTCTCATGGGGGAGATCAGGGATGTGATTGAGGAAGAGTGGAAAAAGACGGAGAAAAGATTCTCCATTAATCGACTGGGAAAGTTATACCCTCTCTCAGAGGCCGATTCCGCAATGCTGGAGGGCCCTCCAGTGGTTGATGCAGCTGTGGTAAGGTTGGCAAAGAACGTCACATTGCCCATGGAAGACTCGACTTTGTTTAAGGATCCACCAGACAGAAGGATGGATCTTGGTCTCCCAAAAGATGGCGGGCAACGCTTGTAAACCTGCGATAGCCCTGACGTCAGTGTCCAACGCCCTATGCGTCTGGACAGATGATATAGAGTTTGCAATCTAACAGGATATCCCAGGGGAGGACATCATCAGGGCCTTAGTGGAGCTAAAGCTCTCAGTAGATCTTATTGGTGAAGCCACGATCGATTCAATTTGATGCTCCGCAAGGTCAATGCTCCACACAGTTATGGCCAAACGGGCCTTGTGGCTGGAACCCTGGTCAGCAGATACTGCCTCCAAAACATAATTGGTGCAAGGTACCCTTTGACGGAAAAGCCTTGTTTGGGGAGAAATTGGACAAGGCCATCTCTCGCGTCATGGGCGGGAAATCGGGCCTGTTACCCCAAGACAGGCGATCCAGGCGCTCCAGGACATTTGCACCCAGATTTCAATACTCCAAGAGTAAGGACTACAGACAGTCCAGACAGGGGGAAGGCTTTAGGCAAAATTGGAGAAGCACGCAGTCCACTTTCCTCAAGACCCATAGACAGGGAATTGTGCCCATCCCTCAGGATTCTGCAAAATCCTTTTGACGCCAGGCCATCCCAAGCGATCCCTGTGGGGCCAGACTCAAACACTTCTTGAAGATCTGGGAACAAAGTGTAGGGATCCGTGGGTAGTCTCCACAGTTAAATACGGTCAGTTCTGGACGTTTCTAGACAAAGCCCCCAAATACTTCTTCTCTCCGACAAGGGTGTCAAGGTGCACCCAAAAAAACTGAAGCACTAGAGCGATTTCTTCTGTCCTTGCAAAAACAGCAAGCAGTGGTTCCAGTGTCTCCATCAGAAAGATTTTTAGGTTTTTACACCACCCTGTTTCTAGTCCCCAAGAGAAACAGAGGTAGGAGACCCGTGTTAGACCTGAAGAGGCTAAATCGCTATATCTTCCAAAAATTTTTTAAAAGGGAGTCGCTATCAGCGATTATACGTGTAATCCAACCAGGGGATCGGATGTTATCAATAGACTTGCAGGATGTTTACCTGCATATACCAACACTCCCTCCTTTCCAGAAATATCCGAGGTTTGCAGTGGCACCTGTACATCTTAAATTTTGGAGTCTCCCATTCGGCCTCTGCACGTCACCAAAAGTCTTTAGGAAGACCCCAATTGCCATCATAGCCCCTCTAATAGAATTAGGGCCTCGAGTATACCATTACTTCGTGGAACAGAACGGTACAGTATCCCTCCCACCTCAAAAGGTGACATTGACTGTACGACAGATGAAGAAAGTCAGTGTGAGATTCTACCTGTCATACTCGAACTGTCAGAGCCTGATAGGCTGGATGTCGTCATGCATCCCTAGGGTCCCTTGGGCCCATTGGCATTTGAGACATTTCCAGCTGGAGTCCTTGAGGCTGTGGAATAGACGGTATCTATACCAACCCATAGACCTGACGACCCTGATGCTCAGGAGTCTACATTGGTGGATGAAGAAACACACACCTATGAAATCACGTCCATTAAGACATGTCAACCGGATCACAATTATTACCGATGCCAGTGAAGCAGGTGGGGATCACACTGCAACTAGATCTCAGGGCAAGGAAGATGGTCCTTCCATACAACAGGCCTATTATCAAATATCCTGGAGGTCCAGGCAGCCTACCTTTTGCATTGCTAGCCCTAGTATTCAAGATTACAGGCAAACCAGTTCTCCGAATGGACAACAGGGCTGCGGTGTCCTTATATACACCGACAAGGAGGGACACGCAGCAGGTCTCTGCTGAAGGAAGTGAAACCATATTCTTTTGGGCAAAAAGGTATCTAAAAGACCTAAGGACAGTCTATCTGCCCGGTCTTCTCAACTCAAGGGCCAACCGCCTATCTCGCAGGTTCGTAGATTCCAACGAATAGTCTCTGCACCCGAAATTTTCGACTGGTTAGTGGACCAGTGGGGTCCCCTCGGGCTGGACCTATTTGCAACAGCATTAAATACCAAGTTTTCAAGGTTTATCTCGAGACTTCCTCATCCCCAGGCAGAGGCAGTAGATGCTCTCTCAGCCCCTGGGCATGCAATCTGGCCTATGCCTTCTCTCCATGGCCTCTCATTCCAAAAAAACTCCTGTTGAGGCTTATGGTAGAAACCACAACGGAGATAGCGGTCCTACTGTACTGGCCAAGACGTCCCTGGTTCCCCACAGCAATGTACCTGAATACACATACTTCAGTCAAGGTTCCAATAATACCTTTTCTCCTGTCACAGGGATATCACACCTATCCAGATTCCCGCAGGTTAAATCTTCACATCTGGCAGGTGAAAGGGAAAGATTCCAATCCCTAGGGTGTCCCAACAAAGTTATCGAAACCCTGCTCAGCGCAAGAAAGCCATCCACAAACAGTATATACGATAGGGTGTGGAACAAATTCAGGGCCTTCATGATTGGCAGAAACTGCGATCCAGATTTCCCATCATCCTCTCAAATTCTAAAACTCTTGCAGGCAGGCTTAGACCTAGGTCTTGCTTAAGTACACTAAAGGTGCAGGTAGTGGCAATTTCAGTGGCAACCAGTAAAAGATGGGCTGAGGATTCATTAATAATCCAATTTTTCAAAGCTGTCAAAAAAGATCCGACCACCAACAAAACAATCTTTTCCCACTTGAGACCTTGCTATCATCCTAGAGCCTTTAACAAATCCACCTCTTGCCTCTTCGGAGTCAGCATCGCTTTGGAATCTAACCATGAAGCTATCCTTCTTGATAGCCATAACTTCTGACAGACGGGTTTCAGAGCTCCAAGCTTTAGGAGCGGATCATAATCATATCAGATTATTTCCTGACAAAGTAGAACTCGGAACGGTGCAAGGATTTAGCCTCAAGGTCACATCATCCTCGAACATGTCGGAGCCTTGGGCACTTCCAACATTTTCAGAACAAGACTCAGGTTCTCTTCACGAGCTGGACATTGCCTCCACTTTGAGATGCTATCTGCAGGCTACAGCATCCTTCAGGGACACTATCAGGTTGTTCATAAACAAAGGCAAGGAGGCGTCAGCAAGAACGATTGCCTCATGGTTCGTTAAACTCATCCACAAGGTGTACAGGGCAAAAGGTCTGGGAGCCCCTTCGATAGTCAGGGCGCACTCCACCAGAACGGTTTCTGCCTCTTGGGTGGCAAGAGCGAATGTGTCAATTGAAACTATTTGCAGGGCAGCGACTTGGTCATTCCAACATACGTTTCTGAAACATTACCGAGTAGACCCAGGAGCTCTCTCATCGGTGGAGTTTGGCAGACAGGCGGTCAAATCGGCCTTTGCTTCTTCCTCTAAATGATGATAATAATCTCTTTAAAATAAAACTCTGGGCATCATCCCACCCACAGGTATGCTGCCATGGAGGCACCAGGAACCAGGAAAACGGAAAATTGTATCATACTTACCAGTAATTTTCCTTTCCTGGTGCCTATCCATGGCAGCATACAATCCCACCCTCGGTATTCTATATTACGGAGAATGCTGGGGCTGTGCTAATCAACTCTTTTATAATATTCACTAGTCCTGAGGGAGGAGCCAAGGCGGAGCTTGTCACAGGTATGCTGCCATGGATAGGCACCAGGAAAGGAAAATTACTGGTAAGTATGATACAATTTTCCGTTTTTTCTTTGTCTGAATTTCTCACTTCCTGTTTCTCCTCACTAAACTTCACACCATCATCCGAGTGGTGTGGAGTCAGCCAGAACAGCTTACTGAACAGCTTACTGAGGAGGAATAGGAAGTGAGAAATTCAGACAAAGAAAACAAAGAAAGAAAACATTTAGAAGGGAAATCTAAGGAAAAGGTAAGTGAACCAACAATGCACTAGCTTAAAGGAACCTATTTAGAAAATAAAAAACAAACCTTTACAACCCCTTTAAGCTATTACATTATATCATAACATATTGTTTTCCTCATACAAAAGAATACAATTCCAGAGGGAATAGAAACATTCCTGTCATTCACATACATAGGGTGTCAGACCAAGGGTTCTAGGGCTTCCATATATAAATGGAGGCCTGTAGTTCCGCCTGCCTAAATGTCATCTTAACCACTTAAGCCCCGGACCATTATGCAGGTTAAGGACCAGAGGTGTTTTCAGAATTTGGCACTGCGCTGCTTTAACTGTAAATTGTGCGGACATGCAATGCTGTACCCAAACGAAATTTGCGTCCTTTTCTTCCCACAAATAGAGCTTTCTTTTAATGGTATTTGATTGCCTCTGCGAATATTTTTTTTGCGATATAAACGTAAAAAGACTGAAAATTTTTAAAAAAATTATATTTTCTACTTTTTGTTATAAGAACAATCGAATAAACTCAATTTTAGTCATACATTTAGGCCAAAATGTATTCAGCCACATGTCTTTAGTAAAAAAAATGTCAATAAGCGTATATTTATTGGTTTGCGCAAAAGTTATAGCGTCTACAAACTAGGGTACATTTTCTGAAATTTACACAGCTTTTAATTTATGACTGCCTATCTCATTTCTTGAGGTGCTAAAATGGCAGGGCAGTACAAAACCCCCCCAAATGACACCATTTTTGAAAGAAGACACCCCAAGGAAATTGCTGAGTGGCATGTTGAGCCCATTGAATATTTTTTTTTTTTTGTCTCAAGTGATTGAATAATGACTAAAAAAAATAAAAAAAAATAAAAAAAGTTGTCACTAAATGATATATTGCTCACACATGCCATAGTTATATGTGGAATTGCACCCCAAAATACATTTTGCTGCTTCTCCTGAGTACGGGGATACCACATGTGTGGGACTTTTTAGGAGCCTAGCCGCGTACGGGACCCTGAAAACCAAGCACCGCCTTAAGGATTTCTAAGGGCACAAATTTTTAATTTCACTCCTCACTACCTATCACAGTTTCAAAGGCCATAAAATGCCAAAATAGCACAAACCCCCCCCAAATGACCCCATTTTGGAAAGTAGACACCCCAAGCTATTTGCTGAGAGGCATGGTGAGTATTTTACAGCTCTCATTTGTTTTTAGAAAATGAAGAAAGAAACATTTTTTTTTTTTTCAAAACTTTGTGACAAAAAGCGAGATCTGCAAAATACTCACCATACCTCTCAGCAAATAGCTTGGGGTGTCTACTTTCCAAAATTGGGTCATTTGGGTGAGTTTTGTGCCATCTGGGCATTCCATGGCCTCTAAAACTGTGATAGGCAGTGAGGAGTGAAATCAAAAATGTATACCCTTAGAAAGCCTGAAGGGTTTTTGGGGTCCCGTACGCGGCTAGGCTCCCAAAAAGTCTCACACATGTGGTATCCCGGTACTCAGGAGAGCAGCAACAGAATGTATTCTGGGGTGTAATTCCACATATGCCCATGGCATGTTTGAGCAATATATCATTTAGTGACAACTTTGTCTTTTTTTTTCCGCAACTTGTGTCAACATATAAAATATTCCATAGACTCGACATGCCTCTCAGTATATAGCTTGGGGTGTCTACTTTCCAAAATGGTGTCATTTGGGGGGGTTTTGAACTGTCCTGGCATTTTATACACAACATTAGGAAGCTTACATCCACTCTTCTAACCACTTGAAGACAAAGCCCTGATCTTAGGCCGAGTACTTAGATACCAAACACGACATGCTTTAAAATTTCGCACAAACGCGCAGTGGCGACAAACTACATACATTTTTAAAAGCCTTTGAAAGCCTTTACAGGTTACCACGTTAGATTTACAGAGGAGGTCTACTGCTAAAATGACTGCACTCGATCTGACCTTCGCGGTGATACCTCACATGCATGATGCAATTGCTGTTTACATATGACGCCAGACCGACGCTTGCGTTCGCCATTGCGCAAGAGCAGGGCGGGACAGGGGTGCTTTTTTTTTTTTTTTTTTATTAATTTTGCTTTTTTATTTTATTTTTAAACTATTCCTTCCATATTTTTTTTTTTATCATTTTTATTGTTATCTCAGGGAATGTAAATATCCCCTATGATAGCAATAGGTAGTGACAGGTACTCTTTTTTTTAAAAAACTGGGGTCTATTGGACCCTAGATCTTTCCTCTGCCCTCAAAGCATCTGACCACACCAAGATCGGTGTGATAAAATGCTTTCCCAATTTCCCAATGGCGCTTTTTATATCCGGGGGGAGACATTCCCTCCCACTGCTTGTAAAAGCAGTCCAGAGGCTAATTAGCCGCTAGGATTGCTTTTACATGAAAGTCGGCCGCTGACTGAAAAGAATGATACCAAGATGATACCTAAACCCGCAGGCATCATTCTGGTATAACCATGCAAATTCCAGCAACATACCAGTACGTTGCTGGTCCTTGTTGGACATGTATTGTAATCTTTTTTTCATGCAGCCTGTTGGCTGAACGAAAAAAAGAGATTGATCGGTGGGTATGCCCACCATTAGAATACCTCCCTTTATCCACCCACTTCTAATGATGGGCATACATGCACCATTTATATATGCCGAAGCATGGGGGCATCCTCCCGCAAAAGTTATGCCGCACACACATGGTCGGACTTTTCCACGGGCATGCCTCCGTCGGAATTTTGACCATATGTACGCGGCATTAGGAGCAAAATCGCTCCTCCGCCCCTGCTGCCCCCATGCTTCAGCATATATGCTCTTTTTTTTAACTGTGGTGGTGAAATCACCTCCTACAGCACTGGAGTCGCAGGGATCAGGCCTGTCTCTGCGAACGCTGCAGTTATGTGTGTTGTGTTTTGTAAGTGACAGTGATCGATCAATACTGCACTTGGGTGGCCTGGGCTGGACGGAGGGGCAAAACGCAGGTGCTAGCAGGTATCTGGGCTGATCCCGCTAACACTGCGTTTTTGGGAACCCTAAACTGCTGGGAACGCTAGTATAGATCTGATCAGATCAGATATTGATCTGTTCAGATACTATACCACTAAGGGAGGTGTATGCTTCACGCGTGGGTGTTAGCGTTACTGGCACTAACCTGACGTTGCCTGGGGCGACGCAGACCCTCTCTGACGCTAAAACCTAATTGATATCACCTGCCGGGCGATCAGGGGGTTAAACCTTTATTGGGTTATATACGGCGGGTGCCCTGACACTATAAAAAGCAAACTAACTAACCAGCGTCACCCGTAACACTTATATGGTGATCACTGGTGAAAGGGTTAACTAGGGGCAATCAGGGGGTTAAACCTTTATTAGGTAATATATGGGGGTACCTGACGCTATATAAAAACCTGACGGGGAACCTAAAAAAAATAACTGGCTGCCTATCGGCACCAGCATAACTAATACAGTGATCCGAAAAACGATCGCTTAGTGACACTGGCAAAAGGGGGTGAAAGGGTTACCTGGGGGGCGATCAAGGGGTTAAACCTTTATTAGGTAATATATGGGGGTACCTGACGCTATAAAAACCTGCGGCGAACCTAAAAAAAATAACTGGCTACCTATCGGCATCACCGACACTAAGACAGCGATCAGAAAAAACGATCGCTTAGTGACACTGGCAAAAGGGGGTGAAAGGGTTAGCTGGGGGGGGCGATCAAGGGGTTAAACCTTTATTAGGTAATATATGGGGGTACCTGACGCTATAAAAACCTGCGGCGAACCTAAAAAAAATAACTGGCTACCGATCGGCACCAGCATAACTAATACAGCGATCAGAAAAACGATCGCTTAGTGTCACTGGCAAAAGGGGGTGAAAGGGTTACCTGGGGGGGCGATCAAGGGGTTAAACCTTTATTAGGTAATATATGGGGGTACCTGACGCTATAAAAACCTGCGGCAAACCTAAAAAAAATAACTGGCTACCTATCGGCATCACCGACACTAATACAGCGATCAGAAAAACGATCGCTTAGTGACAGCGGTGCTAGGGGGTGAAAGGGTTACCTGGGGGGCGATCTAGGGGTTAAACCTTTATTAGGGGGGGGGACTAATACTGGACCTAAAACACTCTGCCCTGACACTTTTACAGTCACAAATGTCACTGATTGCAGTGATTAGTAAATAAATGGTCACTGCAATCAGTGACACTGTGACTGGGGGCTGGGGGTGATCTGGGGGGTAATCTGGGGGGACCTGGGGGGGGGGGCGATCGTGTGCCTATGTGTGTGGTGTCAGTGTGCTGTTTAGTGCACTAACCTCTGTGTCTTCTCTCATGCGGCGCTCGGTATATGTGAGTACCGCAGGAGAGATGACATCACTTCCTCCTGCCTGTGTAAACATTACACAGGCAGAGGAAGCTTTTCATTAGCCGGGAGCGATCGCGAGGGGGTGGCCGGAAACGAATGGCCGTCCCCTCATCACGGATCGCTCCCGGAACGATGCCGACCACTCACTGCATAGAAGGGGGGTCCGATGGGACCCCCCAACTATACAAAGGCAGGCACGTACAGGTACGTGATTGTGCCTGTCCGTGTCATTCTGCCGACGTATATATACAGTGAGTGGTCGTTAAGTGGTTAATACAGAAAGCAACTATTTATCACACCTTTATTGACCACACAATCCCCTCTTTAGTCAAGATTAGCCTAAGTTCATAGGCAGGTTACATACTAGGTTCAGCAGGGTTGGATTTCTCAGGGAGCCCCACAGAGCTGAGGTTCATCTCGTAGATTCCTAGGCCGCCTTCAATGCATTTTCCTTTGGGCATTGCTTCAAAGTGACAAAGGGAATGTACAAAAAAAATAAAGGAAAGTAAGGAATAAAGACCAGAGAAAAATGTGCAGCCCATCCATTCCAGATTTATATTACCACTAGCGTATCATGTGGTTTCAGTAAAAAATTTAAACCAGGAGTCCCAGGTCTTCTCAAACAGTTTAACTTTAACATTTAGGATAGCTGAGAGATGTTCTTAACCATGATCCAGGACAGCTTAGCCTTCACCAGTTGGAATTGCAGGTGACTTCCAAGACCTGGAAATGGAGATTCTTGCAGCCACAAAGATGAATGTGATTAATCTCCCCGTGTGTCCCAGTACCCCACCCCAACTGGGCAACCTACTAGCAAATGTTAAGATGATTTTATGAGGTTTACTTAGGTGAGAGAGTAGATAAAGTTGTAGATACGTTTCCAAAATCGTTTTACTTTTGGACATGTACACCAGCTATGTACCATCTTGACAGCAACCTCTAAAACGCTGTTGGGAGACTCCTGTATTACATGATGCCACTCTTGTTGGAGGCATATACCACCACGAAACTACTTTGTAATTGGCTTCTATTATTAAGGTATTAACCACCTCAATACTGGCCACTTACACCGCCTTCCTTCCCAGACTAATTTTCAGCTTTCAGTGCTCTCGCACTTTGAATGACAATTATTCAGTCATGCTACACTGTACTCAAATGACATTTTTATCATTTTGTTCACACAAATAGAGCTTTCTTTTGGTGGTATTTATTCACAATTTAATTTTCAATTTATTGCGATTCAAGCGAAAAAAGAGCGAATATTTTGAAAAAAAAAAAAATTTTCTACTTTCTGTTTTAAAAGAAATCCCCAAAAATCTAATTTCGGTGAAAATTTAGGCCAAAATGTATTCTGCTACATGCCTTTGGTAAAAAAATCCTGATAAGTGTATGATAATTGGTTTGTGTGAAAGTTATAGAGTCTACAAACTAAGCTACGCATTATTGCAAATTGATCAATCCTAATGCACTGATGGCCTATCTCATTTCTTGAGGCCCTAAAATGTCAGGACAGTACAAATACCCCCCAAATTACCCCTTTTTGGAAAGAAGACAGTCGGAGGTATTTAGTAAGAGGCATCGTGAATTTTTTGAAGTTGCAATTATTTTCCCACAATGCCTTGGAAAATTAATAAATATATATATATATATATATATATATATATATATATATTCTTTTTTTTCTTCACAAAGTTGTCAATTTAGAAGATCTTTCTAACACATAGTATGTGCATAGCAAAAATAACACCCCAAAATACATTCTGCTACTCGTCCTGAGTATGGCGATACCTCATGTGTGAGACTTTTCCACAGCCTGGCCACATACGGAGGCCAAACATCCAAGTAGCACCATCAGGCGCTCTAAAGGCATAAATTACACATTTCATTTCCTGAGTACCTATCACATTTTTGAAGACCCTGGAGAACCAGGACAATGGAATTACCCACAAAATGACCCCATTGTCATGGATATGCAGTAGTGTTTGTCAGCTTACCTTCCTTCCCATGTGTTCATCTTAGAGGCCAGAACCCTTTCACCTGGCTTCCTTTATAATCTCCTCCCAGCCTGACTCCACCCCAGGCCCTATCACAGAACACTATATTAACCTGTGCATTGCAAGCCTGCTTTGCTGATCAACGTGTTTGTTAGGCATTGTGTGTTTGGGTTCCTGCCTGCCGTGTGCTACGTCTGTCTCTCTGTTACGTTATTGGCTTGTCCCCGACTATCCCTGTCTGCTCGTGACCCTTGACCTTCGGCTTGTCTTTCGTTATCCTTGTCTGCTTGTGGCCCTTGACTTTCAGCTTGTTATTCGTTTCTCTTATATCTCGTGCTGCTGCTTCCCCTCTTGTCCCCTTATCCTACGGGGCGTGAGCTAGGAGACTCTAGGGGCCGCGACCTGGACCCAGCCTGCAGCATAACATCCTCACCACTAGAGGCTCTGGAGAAGACCTGCTGGGTCTTAGACTCTGCGCCCTGGGGAATCTTGGCTCTAGCTTCCCATAGGATCCCGGTTGTGCTCCTCTGGTCCCGCTTTCCACAACCACCCAGTTTCCTATCCGCAGCAGTCAGCCATAGGGTTCACTACCTTGCGGTGCACTCCTGTCCCCCTACGGTGTGCATCTGTCACCTGGCCACAGGTGACCTGACAGTTTGATCAGCCATGAACCCGGCTGACATCCCGCTCCCCGCGGATGATCCATTGCAGGGTATAGTTTGCAGACTTGAAACCCAGGAATCGAATCAGACTCAGGTGATGCGATTCCTCCAGGATCTGACTTCTCGCTTCGAGCAGCTTCAGGCCTCCTTGGGAACCCTGAATCCGCAACCTCAAATACAACCAGCGGCTGCACCTAATGCACCAGTCGCAGCCACACACTCACTACAACTGCCAGCTCCGTCCCGTTTCTCTGAGGACTCCAAGGCTTACAGGGGGTTCCTTAGCCAATGCACGATTCATTTTGAGCTCCAGCCCCAAAACTTCCTGTCTGATCGGGCTAAGGTAGCCTATATCATTTCCCTCCTCTCTGGTGAAGCTTTAGCCTGGGCAGCCCCCCTGTGGGAACTGAATGATCCAGTGGTTTCTAGCCTGTCTGGCTTCTTGAAACTTTTTCGGAATATCTTCGAAGAACCGGCTCGTGTCTCTTCAGCGGCCAGTGCCCTTTTACGTCTCCGCCAAGAGTCTGCTTCTGTGGGACAGTATGCCCTTTATTTCCGCATACTGTCGGCTGAGTTGAGCTGGAACAATGAGGCCTTAGTCGCAACCTTTTTGCATGGCCTGTCTGATAGAGTGAAGGATGAATTAGCAGGAAGAACCATCCCCACTGATCTGGCCGGCGTTATCTCCTTGTGTAACCAGATCGATATTCGCTTTCAGGAGAGGACCTTAGAAAAGCAACGCCAGCACTCCTTGGTTCTTAGTCAGCCTGAGCTCCCCTCTCTTCGACCCGTAGAGCATCTCCTACCAGCTGAGGAACCCATGCAGCTGGGTCGGACCAGGCTATCCCCCGAGGAACGTGCTAGGAACAGAACTCTTGGTCTGTGTCTTTACTGTGGGGGCAAAGGTCATTTTCGTGACACTTGCTCTCTTTGTCCAGAAAAACGTTCGGGTCCACTTCATCTGGAAAGTGGAGTATTGGACCCAGAAATATCACCTTCCCCTTCTCGTCTTCTGCTTTCTGTGTTCCTTCATGTTGGTGCTTCTTCTCATTCGGTCTCAGCATATCTGGATTCCGGAGCCGCTGGTAATTTCATGGACTGGGAAATCGCATCGTCCATGAGACTTACTCTTTTGCCCCTCACCACGCCATTGGTGGTCTTGGCGATTGATGGTACTGTTCTCCCAGGGGGACCTATCCGCTTCCAGACCCTCCCTGTTAAGATGTCGGTAGGGAAACTCCACCAGGAGTGGATATCCTTTCTTATCTTACCCAAGGCATCAGCGCCTATAATTTTGGGTCTCCCATGGTTACAGCTCCATTCTCCTCATGTGGACTGGACTACTGGACAGATCCTGGCTTGGGGTCCCTCCTGTTCCTCGTCCTGCCTACCCAAGGTTGCCCCCTGTGAACCTGAGCCGGTCATTCATTCCAGGTTGCATAACCATTTACATTTCTCTGTCCCTAATAGTGATGAGCCGAACACCCCCGGGTTCGGTTCGCACCAGAACCCGCGAACGGACCGAAAGTTCGTACGAACATTAGAACCCTATTAAATACAATGGATGCGAACGTTCGAATTCTAAAGTGCTAATTATAACAACTATTATGCATGTTATTGTCCTAAAAAGGGTTTGGGAACCCGGGTTGTGCACCAGGGGACATGTATCAATGCAAAAAGAAGTTTTAAAAACGGTCGTTTTTCGGGAGCAGTCATTTTAATGATGCATAAAGTGAAAAAAAAAAGTCAAATATTCCTTTAAATATCGTACCTGGGGGGTGTCTAAAGTATGCCTGTGAAGTGCCACGTGTTTCCCGTGTTTAGAACTGTCCCTGCACAAAATGACACTTCTAAAGGGAAAAAAAGCCATTTAAAACTGCTTGCGGCTTTAATGTAATGTCTGGTCCCGGTAATATGGATGAAAATCTTTAAGAAAAATGGCATAGCTACCCCATGACCCCCCCCCCCCCCCCTACCCCAGCCCATTACCAGCCCCTTTGGGTCTTGTATGGATATTAAGGGGAACCCCGCACATAAAATAAAAAAGGCCCTATATACTCTGAACAGCCGTATACAGGCGGTGCATACAAGACAGGGACTGTAGGTTTGTTCTTATGTAGAATCTGTTTGTAATTTTGAACAGGTACATTGTTTAAGTGTAGCTCCAGCCCAAAAATCTATTTTTAAACTTTTTGGAAAACATAGGTATGGGTTATCACCCCTGTAACATTTGTTTTGCTGTCTGTGCCCCTGTTCAGAACATTTCACCTCACTTTCCGTCCCAATGACAACTGTTTTTGAAATGTGGTGTTTTTCTTGAAACAAGGATTGCTGATAAAGCATCAGTACAGAGGAGACACCTTTCTCCCATATTTATTCTTACAGGAGAGAATTTTCCTTCCTAGTGGTAGATTTCCTCTCACTTCCTGTTGTCTTCTTGCGTTTGCAAGTAGGAGTCGTTTGTAAGTTGGATGTTTGAAAGTAGGGACCTGCCGTATATACTCTGCAGAAATAGGCCCCTTAGTTGTTGGTGTTGGCACAACACTGTAAGCACTCACAGTTACTCTTGGTTGGTGCTGGAACGCCCTGCTGTCAACTATTATATCAGGAATTTTAATTACATATAATTGTTGAACAGTGGTAGTAAAAATTGGGCCTTTGATGGTGGTGCTGGTGCCACAACACTGTAAGCCCTGACAGTTACTCTTGGTGGGTGCAGCAATGGGCCCTGCTGTGAATTATTAGATCAAGAATTGTAATTGCATGCCCCTGTTGAACAGGGGCTGAAAAATTGGGCCTTTCGTGGTGGTGGTGGTGGTGGTGGTGTTGCCACAACACTGTAAGCCCTCAGAGTTACTCTTGGTGGGTGCAGGAATGGGCCCTGCTGTGAATTATTAGATCAAGAATTGTAATTACATGCCCCTTTTGAACAGGGGCTGAAAAATTGGGCCTTTCGTGGTGGTGGTGGTGGTGGCGTTGCCACAACACTGTAAGCCCTCAGAGTTACTCTTGGTGGGTGCAGCAATGGGCCCTGCTGTGAATTATTAGATCAAGAATTGTAATTGCATGCCCCTGTTGAACAGGGGCTGAAAAATTGGGCCTTTCGTGGTGGTGGTGGTGGTGTTGCCACAACACTGTAAGCCCTCAGAGTTACTCTTGGTGGGTGCAGCAATGGGCCCTGCTGTGAATTATTAGATCAAGAATTGTAATTACATGCCCCTTTTGAACAGGGGCTGAAAAATTGGGCCTTTCGTGGTGGTGGTGGTGGTGGCGTTGCCACAACACTGTAAGCCCTCAGAGTTACTCTTGGTGGGTGCAGCAATGGGCCCTGCTGTGAATTATTAGATCAAGAATTGTAATTGCATGCCCCTGTTGAACAGGGGCTGAAAAATTGGGCCTTAGGCACTGGTGGCACAACACTACAACCCCTCACAGATACTGTACTTGGAGCACAGCAATGAGCCCTGTTGCAAAGTATTGCTTCAAAAATTGTAATGACACGCCCCTGTTAAACAGGGGCTGAAAAATTGGGCCTTAGGCACTGGTGCCACAACACTCCAACCCCTCACAGATACTGTACTTGGAGCACAGCAATGAGCCCTATGGCAAATTATTGCTAAAAAAATTGTAATTACACGCCCCTGTAAAACAGGGGCTGAAAAATTGGGCCTTAGCCACTGGTGGCGGCACCCATAAACAAAAATGATCTTCCAAGCTATCATCATCAATCGTATCATTGAGGACTTGGAGGAGGAGGATAGCCAGTCAACATAACAGCACAGGCACTCAGCATCAGCATCAGTCTTGAAGGGATGTGACATGTTAAAATCAATTAGTCTGTTATATCAGCATCAGGTGTGTGGTAGCTGGTGGTGATCCAAGACTGGTTCATCTTGATGAAAGTCAGTCGATCAACCGAGTCGGTGGACAGGCGCACCCTGTGATCCGTGACAAATCCTCCAGCAGCACTGAATGTGCGTTCCGAAAGAACGCTGGATGCAGGACAGGCCAGTAGCTCAATTGCATACTGTGCAAGCTCTGGCCAGTGATCCATCCTCAAGACCCAGTAAGCCAGAGGATTTTCGGTGGGGAAGGTGTCCAAGTCTGACCTTGCCCCTAGATATTCCTGCACCATGTTTATCAGACGCTGGCGATGGTTGCTGGAACCGATCATACTTTGGGGCTGCGGACTAAAGAATTGTCTGAACGCATCGGTCAGACGGCCACCTTCCCCACCGCTCCTTCTTTGACTGGCCGAAGCCTCAGCAACTCGTTGTCCAGGACCAGGAGTTTGTAACCTCCCAGTCTCTGGGAACGCGTTGCACAGACCTTTCTGCAAGGCCTCCCGGAGTTGTCTCATCCTCTGCTCCCTCTGCGACGGTAACATAAGGTCCGCAACCTTACCCTTGTACCGTGGATCAAGGAGAGTGGCCAGCCAGTAATGGTCTCTCTCCTTGATCCGAAGAATACGAGGATCCTTCCGCAGACTTTGCAGGATCAGGGAGGCCATGCAGCGTAGGTTTGCTGAGGCATTCGCTCCGGAGTCCTCTGGGTCACTAAGGACGACATGATCCGCAGCCACCTCCTCCCAGCCACGTACAAGTCCACTGGTTTCTTGGGACTGTAAATCATCCCTAAAAGACTGCTGCTGATGATGCTGAGTGCCAGCCTCCACCTCCATGCTGACACAATCCTCCTCCTCCTCCTCCTCCTCCTCCTCTTCCTGTGCGATGGGTGGGACAGAAGGAACACTGTCTGGGTAAAGGGGGCCCTGAGAGGCAAGGAAGTCCTCCTCTTCCTGCCTCTGTTCTGCCTCAAGTGCCCTGTCCATTATTCCACGCAGCGTGTGCTCCAACAGGTGGACAAGAGGTACAGTGTCACTGATGCATGCACTGTCACTGCTCACCATCCTCGTGGCCTCCTCAAATGGTGCCAGGACAGTGCATGCATCCCTGATCATGCCCCACTGGCGTGGAGAAAAAAAACCAAGCTCCCCTGACCCTGTCCTGGTGCCGTAGTCGCACAGGTACTCATTGATGGCCCTCTGCTGCGTGTGCAGCCGCTGCAGCATGGCCAACGTTGAGTTCCACCTGGTGGGCATGTCACATATAAGGCGGTTCTTGGGCAGGTTCAACTCCTTTTGCAGCTCAGCCAGGCGAGCACTGGCATTATAAGATCTGCGGAAATGCACACAGACTTTCCTGGCCTGCCTCAGGACATCCTGTAAGCCCGGGTACCTGCCCAAGAACCGCTGCACCACCAGGTTAAGGACGTGAGCCACACAGGGCACATGGGTCAGTTGTCCCTGTCGGAGGGCGGAGAGGAGGTTGGTGCCATTGTCGCAAACCACCATTCCTGGCTTAAGCTGGCGTGGCGTCAACCACCTCTCGGCCTGGCCCTGCAGAGCAGACAGGACCTCTGCCCCAGTGTGGCTTCTGTCCCCCAAACACACCAGCGCAAGCACGGCATGGCATCTTTTTGCCTGCGTACTTGCGTAGCCCCTTGAACGCCTACGGAGCACCGCTGGTTTCGAGGACAAACCACAGGAAGAGGCCATGGAGAAAGAAGAAGAGGAGGGGGTGGAGGAGAGAGGTGTGTCACAACTAGGGATGAGCTTCGTGTTCGAGTCGAACATACGTTCGACTCGAACATCGGCTGTTCGATCGTTCGACGAAGATCGAACGATTTGGGCCGTTCGCGCCAAATTCGAGTGACGCGAACGGCCCACAATGCACTACGCCATCGCAGTGTCATCCAGGCGCTGTGATTGGCCAAGCATGCACTGTGACCCCGCATGCTTGGCCAATCACAGCGCCGGCAGCGAGGAGAGCAATGATTGGCCACAGGCAGGATGCCTGTGGCCAATTATTGCTGAGGGTGTTTAGTACACGCCCCACACTATAAAAGGCCGCCAGCACGGCGGCCTAGTGTAGTGTGTTCCGGAGCAGGGATAGAGCAGCATAGGCAGGGACAGTGACTGTTATTTCTTTCTTGCTTAACCTGGATTCCTTTAGTTTAGGGAAAGAGAAGGATAGGTAGGGAGAGTGTCAGTGTGTTTTGTGCTTGTGCTATAGTGTGCTTAAAAAAAACATTTATTCTAGGGACAGAAAACTGTAGGTAGGGACAGTGTCAGTTTCTTTCACTCTGCAAGTCCTTGTTTCCAGGGACCTGGAAGGACAGTGAGTGAATTGTCCTTGTGCTATATTGTGCTTAAAAAAACATTTATTCTAGGGACAGAAAACTGTAGGTAGGGAGAGTGTCAGTTTCTTTCACTCTGCAAGTCCTTGTTTCCAGGGACCTGTAAGGACAGTGAGTGAATTGTCCTTGTGCTATATTGTGCTTAAAAAAAACATTTATTCTAGGGACAGAAAACTGTAGGTAGGGAGAGTGTCAGTTTATTTCACTCTGCAAGTCCTTGTTTCCAGGGACCTGGAAGGACAGTGACTGAATTGTCCTTGTGCTATATTGTGATTAAAAAAAACATTTATTCTAGGGACAGAAAACTGTAGGTAGGGAGAGTGTCAGTTTATTTCACTCTGCAAGTCCTTGTTTCCAGGGACCTGGAAGGACAGTGAGTGAATTGTCCTTGTGTTATATTGTGATTAAAAAAAACATTTTTTCTAGGGACAGAAAACTGTAGGTAGGGAGAGTGTTTTTTTTCTTTCACTCTGCAAGTCCTTGTTTCCAGGGACCTGGAAGGACAGTGAGTGAATTCTCCTTGTGCTATATTGTGCTTAAAAAAAACATTTATTCTAGGGACAGAAAACTGTAGGTAGGGAGAGTGTCAGTTTATTTCACTCTGCAAGTCCTTGTTTCCAGGGACCTGTAAGGACAGTGAGTGAATTGTCCTTGTGCTATATTGTGATTAAAAAAAACATTTATTCTAGGGACAGAAAACTGTAGGTAGGGAGAGTGTCAGTTTATTTCACTCTGCAAGTCCTTGTTTCCAGGGACCTGGAAGGACAGTGACTGAATTGTCCTTGTGCTATATTGTGATTAAAAAAAACATTTATTCTAGGGACAGAAAACTGTAGGTAGGGAGAGTGTCAGTTTATTTCACTCTGCAAGTCCTTGTTTCCAGGGACCTGGAAGGACAGTGAGTGAATTGTCCTTGTGTTATATTGTGATTAAAAAAAACATTTTTTCTAGGGACAGAAAACTGTAGGTAGGGAGAGTGTTTTTTTTCTTTCACTCTGCAAGTCCTTGTTTCCAGGGACCTGTAAGGACAGTGAGTGAATTGTCCTTGTGCTATATTGTGCTTAAAAAAAACATTTATTCTAGGGACAGAAAACTGTAGGTAGGGAGAGTGTCAGTTTATTTCACTCTGCAAGTCCTTGTTTCCAGGGACCTGGAAGGACAGTGACTGAATTGTCCTTGTGCTATATTGTGATTAAAAAAAACATTTATTCTAGGGACAGAAAACTGTAGGTAGGGAGAGTGTCAGTTTATTTCACTCTGCAAGTCCTTGTTTCCAGGGACCTGGAAGGACAGTGACTGAATTGTCCTTGTGCTATATTGTGATTAAAAAAAACATTTATTCTAGGGACAGAAAACTGTAGGTAGGGAGAGTGTCAGTTTATTTCACTCTGCAAGTCCTTGTTTCCAGGGACCTGGAAGGACAGTGAGTGAATTGTCCTTGTGTTATATTGTGATTAAAAAAAACATTTTTTCTAGGGACAGAAAACTGTAGGTAGGGAGAGTGTTTTTTTTCTTTCACTCTGCAAGTCCTTGTTTCCAGGGACCTGTAAGGACAGTGAGTGAATTGTCCTTGTGCTATATTGTGCTTAAAAAAAACATTTATTCTAGGGACAGAAAACTGTAGGTAGGGAGAGTGTCAGTTTATTTCACTCTGCAAGTCCTTGTTTCCAGGGACCTGGAAGGACAGTGAGTGAATTGTCCTTGTGTTATATTGTGATTAAAAAAAAACATTTTTTCTAGGGACAGAAAACTGTAGGTAGGGAGAGTGTTTTTTTTCTTTCACTCTGCAAGTCCTTGTTTCCAGGGACCTGTAAGGACAGTGAGTGAATTGTCCTTGTGCTATATTGTGCTTAAAAAAAACATTTATTCTAGGGACAGAAAACTGTAGGTAGGGAGAGTGTCAGTTTATTTCACTCTGCAAGTCCTTGTTTCCAGGGACCTGGAAGGACAGTGAGTGAATTGTCCTTGTGTTATATTGTGATTAAAAAAAACATTTTTTCTAGGGACAGAAAACTGTAGGTAGGGAGAGTGTTTTTTTTCTTTCACTCTGCAAGTCCTTGTTTCCAGGGACCTGTAAGGACAGTGAGTGAATTGTCCTTGTGCTATATTGTGCTTAAAAAAAACATTTATTCTAGGGACAGAAAACTGTAGGTAGGGAGAGTGTCAGTTTATTTCACTCTGCAAGTCCTTGTTTCCAGGGACCTGTAAGGACAGTGAGTGAATTGTCCTTGTGCTATATTGTGCTTAAAAAAAACATTTATTCTAGGGACAGAAAACTGTAGGTAGGGAGAGTGTCAGTTTATTTCACTCTGCAAGTCCTTGTTTCCAGGGACCTGGAAGGACAGTGACTGAATTGTCCTTGTGCTATATTGTGCTTAAAAAAAACATTTATTCTAGGGACAGAAAACTGTAGGTAGGGAGAGTGTCAGTTTATTTCACTCTGCAAGTCCTTGTTTCCAGGGACCTGGAAGGACAGTGACTGAATTGTCCTTGTGCTATATTGTGATTAAAAAAAACATTTATTCTAGGGACAGAAAACTGTAGGTAGGGAGAGTGTCAGTTTATTTCACTCTGCAAGTCCTTGTTTCAAGGGACAGAGAAGGACACCTGAAGGTAGCCCTTATTGCTTTTTTCCCATCTCCCTGCAGGCCATCTATTAGAATGTCTGGAAGGCAAACAAGGAGAGGCAGACAGTCAGGAGGCAATAAAAGAGGGCAAGCAGGCTCTGTGTCTGGGGGCAACAGTGCTGGTCGTGGACGCGGTGCATTGTCATCAGCACATGGCCATGGGACACGCTTGTCCTTCTTTTCGGCAGCTGGACATGTTGAGCCACATCATGCCGAAGACTTGGTAGAGTGGATGACCAAGCCCTCCTCCTCCTCCTCATCCTCTCTCACCCAGGCTCAGGGTACTGGAAAAGCAGCTGCCAAAGCGTCGTCTTCCCTGGTATCAATGTCAGACAAATCATCAGTCACTCCTTCCCTAGACCCACCATGTCCTCCTCCTGAGGAGTCCCCCGAACTGTTTCAGCACAGTGTTGGGTACATGCTCCAGGAGGATGCCCAGCGTTTCGAAGGGTCTGATGATGAAACCCAGCTAGAGGAAGGCAGTAGCGTGAGAGCAGACAGAGGGGATGCTCAAGAAGGACACCAATCTGGCAGTCATGTTCCAGCAGCTGCAGCATACTGCCAGATTGGCTCCAGTGATGAGGAGGGAGGGGATGATGAGGTCACTGACTCCACGTGGGTGCCTAATAGGAGAGAGGAGGAGGAGGAGGATGAGGAGGAGGCACATCTCCAACGAGGCAGGATGCCCTTTGGTGGCCAGCGTAAGGGCAGTACACCGACGGAATCACACCGCAGAGCTCCGCCTGTGCAGGGCGCTGCCTCTGCCCGTCATTCAAAAAGTTCTTTGGTGTGGGCCTTTTTTGAGGCTAGTGCATCAGATCGCACAGCTGCTGTTTGCAACATATGTCTCAAGCGTATATCGCGTGGCCAAAACATCAGCCGCTTGGGTACCACATGCCTGACCAGACATATGTTGACCTGCCATGCAGCTCGTTGGCAAGCCTACCTCAAAGACCCACACCAAAGAACAAAGCGGACCTCTCCTTGCACCGCATCAGCTGGGATCTCCAACCCCACTATAACTTCAGTCCTCTCTGAAACATGCACTGAGAGGAATGAAGGTGTAGAATTAGGTGTGTCACAGCCAAGTACTTGCGCCCACTCTGCTAGCAGTACACCGACGTCCGATTCTAGCAGGCAAATTTCCCTGCCCCAGCTGCTGGACCGTCGAAAGAAGTTCACTCCCAGCCATCCACATGCCCAGCGGTTGAATGCTAGCTTGGCTAAATTGCTAGCGCTTCAACTGCTGCCTTTTCAGTTGGTAGACTCGGCCCCCTTCCGTGAGTTTGTGCAATGTGCAGTTCCTCAGTGGCAGGTTCCCAAACGCCACTTTTTCTCACGGAAGGCTATTCCGGCTCTCTACCGGCATGTGGAAGGCAATGTCTTGGCCTCGCTGGACAGGGCGGTCAGCGGTAAGGTGCATATTACCGCTGACTCATGGTCCAGCAGGCATGGACAGGGACGTTACCTTTCTTTCACGGCCCATTGGGTCACTCTTTTGGCAGCTGGGAAGGATTCAGGACAAGGTGCAGTAGTGTTGGAGGTTGTCCCACCGCCACGCCTCCAAAATGCTACTACTGGTTGTGACACACCTCTCTCCTCCACCCCCTCCTCTTCTTCTTCCTCCATGGCCTCTTCCTGTGGTTTGTCCTATGAACCAGCGGTGCTCCGTAGCCGTTCACGGGGCTACGCAAGTACGCAGGCAAAAAGATGCCATGCCGTGCTTGCGCTGGTGTGTTTGGGGGACAGAAGCCACACTGGGGCAGAGGTCCTGTCTGCTCTGCAGGGCCAGGCCGAGAGGTGGTTGACGCCACGCCAGCTTAAGCCAGGAATGGTGGTTTGCGACAATGGCACCAACCTCCTCTCCGCCCTCCGACAGGGACAACTGACCCATGTGCCCTGTGTGGCTCACGTCCTTAACCTGGTGGTGCAGCGCTTCTTGGGCAGGTACCCGGGCTTACAGGATGTCCTGAGGCAGGCCAGGAAAGTCTGTGTGCATTTCCGCAGATCTTATAATGCCAGTGCTCGCCTGGCTGAGCTGCAAAAGGAGTTGAACCTGCCCAAGAACCGCCTTATATGTGACATGCCCACCAGGTGGAACTCAACGTTGGCCATGCTGCAGCGGCTGCACACGCAGCAGAGGGCCATCAATGAGTACCTGTGCGACTACGGCACCAGGACAGGGTCAGGGGAGCTTGGTTTTTTTTCTCCACGCCAGTGGGGCATGATCAGGGATGCATGCACTGTCCTGGCACCATTTGAGGAGGCCACGAGGATGGTGAGCAGTGACAGTGCATGCATCAGTGACACTGTACCTCTTGTCCACCTGTTGGAGCACACGCTGCGTGGAATAATGGACAGGGCACTTGAGGCAGAACAGAGGCAGGAAGAGGAGGACTTCCTTGCCTCTCAAGGCCCCCTTTACCCAGACAGTGTTCCTTCTGTCCCACCCATCGCACAGGAAGAGGAGGAGGAGGAGGAGGAGGATTGTGTCAGCATGGAGGTGGAGGCTGGCACTCAGCATCATCAGCAGCAGTCTTTTAGGGATGATTTACAGTCCCAAGAAACCAGTGGACTTGTACGTGGCTGGGAGGAGGTGGCTGCGGATCATGTCGTCCTTAGTGACCCAGAGGACTCCGGAGCGAATGCCTCAGCAAACCTACGCTGCATGGCCTCCCTGATCCTGCAAAGTCTGCGGAAGGATCCTCGTATTCTTCGGATCAAGGAGAGGGACCATTACTGGCTGGCCACTCTCCTTGATCCACGGTACAAGGGTAAGGTTGCGGACCTTATGTTACCGTCGCAGAGGGAGCAGAGGATGAGACAACTCCGGGAGGCCTTGCAGAAAGGTCTGTGCAACGCGTTCCCAGAGACTGGGAGGTTGCAAACTCCTGGTCCTGGACAACGAGTTGCTGAGGCTTCGGCCAGTCAAAGAAGGAGCGGTGGGGAAGGTGGCCGTCTGACCGATGCGTTCAGACAATTCTTTAGTCCGCAGCCCCAAAGTATGATCGGTTCCAGCAACCATCGCCAGCGTCTGATAAACATGGTGCAGGAATATCTAGGGGCAAGGTCAGACTTGGACACCTTCCCCACCGAAAATCCTCTGGCTTACTGGGTCTTGAGGATGGATCACTGGCCAGAGCTTGCACAGTATGCAATTGAGCTACTGGCCTGTCCTGCATCCAGCGTTCTTTCGGAACGCACATTC
The DNA here is from genome assembly GCA_029206835.1 of Rana muscosa. Taxonomy (NCBI): domain Eukaryota; kingdom Metazoa; phylum Chordata; class Amphibia; order Anura; family Ranidae; genus Rana; species Rana muscosa. The sequence continues at coordinate 381,406,179 of CM055122.1, read as the reverse complement.
AGTGCTGCTGGAGGATTTGTCACGGATCACAGGGTGCGCCTGTCCACCGACTCGGTTGATCGACTGACTTTCATCAAGATGAACCAGTCTTGGATCACCACCAGCTACCACACACCTGATGCTGATATAACAGACTAATTGATTTTAACATGTCACATCCCTTCAAGACTGATGCTGATGCTGAGTGCCTGTGCTGTTATGTTGACTGGCTATCCTCCTCCTCCGAGTCCTCAATGATACGATTGATGATGATAGCTTGTAAGATCATTTTTGTTTATGGGTGCCGCCACCAGTGCCTAACGCCCAATTTTTCAGCCCCTGTTTAACAGGGGCGTGTAATTACAATTTTTGAAGCAATACTTTGCAACAGGGCTCATTGCTGTGCTCCAAGTACAGTATCTGTGAGGAGTTGCAGTGTTGTGCCACCAGTGCCTAACGCCCAATTTTTCAGCCCCTGTTTAACAGGGGCGTGTAATTACAATTTTTGAAGCAATACTTTGCAACAGGGCTCATTGCTGTGCTCCAAGTACAGTATCTGTGAGGAGTTGCAGTGTTGTGCCACCAGTGCCTAAGGCCCAATTTTTCAGCCCCTGTTTAACAGGGGCGTGTCATTACAATTTTTGAAGCAATACTTTGCAACAGGGCTCATTGGTGTGCTCCAAGTACAGTATCTGTGAGGAGTTGCAGTGTTGTGCCACCAGTGCCTAAGGCCCAATTTTTCAGCCCCTGTTTAACAGGGGCGTGTCATTACAATTTTTGAAGCAATACTTTGCAACAGGGCTCATTGCTGTGCTCCAAGTACAGTATCTGTGAGGGGTTGCAGTGTTGTGCCACCAGTGCCTAAGGCCCAATTTTTCAGCCCCTGTTCAACAGGGGCATGTAATTACAATTCTTGATCTAATAATTCACAGCAGGGCCCATTGCTGCACCCACCAAGAGTAACTGTCAGGGCTTACAGTGTTGTGGCACCAGCACCACCATCAAAGGCCCAATTTTTACTACCACTGTTCAACAATTATATGTAATTAAAATTCCTGATATAATAGTTGACAGCAGGGCGTTCCAGCACCAACCAAGAGTAACTGTGAGTGCTTACAGTGTTGTGCCAACACCAACAACTAAGGGGCCTATTTCTGCAGAGTATATACGGCAGGTCCCTACTTTCAAACATCCAACTTACAAACGACTCCTACTTGCAAACGCAAGAAGACAACAGGAAGTGAGAGGAAATCTACCACTAGGAAGGAAAATTCTCTCCTGTAAGAATAAATATGGGAGAAAGGTGTCTCCTCTGTACTGATGCTTTATCAGCAATCCTTGTTTCAAGAAAAACACCACATTTCAAAAACAGTTGTCATTGGGACGGAAAGTGAGGTGAAATGTTCTGAACAGGGGCACAGACAGCAAAACAAATGTTACAGGGGTGATAACCCTTACCTATGTTTTCCAAAAAGTTTAAAAATAGATTTTTGGTCTGGAGCTACACTTCAACAATGTACCTGTTCAAAATTACAAACAGACTCTACATAAGAACAAACCTACAGTCCCTGTCTTGTATGCACCGCCTGTATAGGGCTGTTCAGAGTATATAGGGCCTTTTTTATTTTATGTGCGGGGTTCCCCTTAATATCCATACAAGACCCAAAGGGGCTGGTAATGGGCTGGGGTAGGGGGGGGGTCATGGGGTAGCTATGCCATTTTTCTTAAAGAATTTCATCCATATTACCGGGACCAGACATTACATTAAAGCCGCAAGCAGTTTTAAATGGCTTTTTTTTCCTTTAGAAGTGTCATTTTGTGCAGGGACAGTTCTAAACACGGGAAACACGTGGCACTTCACAGGCATACTTTAGACACCCCCCAGGTACGATATTTAAAGGAATATTTGACTTTTTTTTTTTCACTTTATGCATCATTAAAATGACTGCTCCCGAAAAACGACCGTTTTTAAAACTTCTTTTTGCATTGATACATGTCCCCTGGTGCAGAACCCGGGTTCCCAAACCCTTTTTAGGACAATAACATGCATAATAGTTGTTATAATTAGCACTTTAGAATTCGAACGTTCGCATCCATTGTATTTAATAGGGTTCTAATGTTCGTTCGAACTTTCGGTCCGTTCGCGGGTTCTGGTGCGAACCGAACCCGGGGGTGTTCGGCTCATCACTAGTCACAACCAGTAGTAGCATTTTGGAGGCGTGGCGGTGGAACAACCTCCAACACTACTGCACCTTGTCCTGCATCCTTCCCAGCTGCCAAAAGAGTGACCCAATGGGCCGTGAAAGAAAGGTAACGTCCCTGTCCATGCCTGCTGGACCATGAGTCAGCGGTAATATGCACCTTACCGCTGACCGCCCTGTCCAGCGAGGCCAAGACATTGCCTTCCACATGCCGGTAGAGAGCCGGAATAGCCTTCCGTGAGAAAAAGTGGCGTTTGGGAACCTGCCACTGAGGAACCGCACATTGCACAAACTCACGGAAGGGGGCCGAGTCTACCAACTGAAAAGGCAGCAGTTGAAGCGCTAGCAATTTAGCCAAGCTAGCATTCAACCGCTGGGCATGTGGATGGCTGGGAGTGAACTTCTTTTGACGGTCCAGCAGCTGGGGCAGGGAAATTTGCCTGCTAGAATCGGACGTCGGTGTACTGCTAGCAGAGTGGCCGCAAGTACTTGGCTGTGACACACCTAATTCTACACCTTCATTCCTCTCAGTGCATGTTTCAGAGAGGACTGAAGTTATAGTGGGGTTGGAGATCCCAGCTGATGCGGTGCAAGGAGAGGTCCGCTTTGTTCTTTGGTGTGGGTCTTTGAGGTAGGCTTGCCAACGAGCTGCATGGCAGGTCAACATATGTCTGGTCAGGCATGTGGTACCCAAGCGGCTGATGTTTTGGCCACGCGATATACGCTTGAGACATATGTTGCAAACAGCAGCTGTGCGATCTGATGCACTAGCCTCAAAAAAGGCCCACACCAAAGAACTTTTTGAATGACGGGCAGAGGCAGCGCCCTGCACAGGCGGAGCTCTGCGGTGTGATTCCGTCGGTGTACTGCCCTTACGCTGGCCACCAAAGGGCATCCTGCCTCGTTGGAGATGTGCCTCCTCCTCATCCTCCTCCTCCTCCTCTCTCCTATTAGGCACCCACGTGGAGTCAGTGACCTCATCATCACCTCCCTCCTCATCACTGGAGCCAATCTGGCAGTATGCTGCAGCTGCTGGAACATGACTGCCAGATTGGTGTCCTTCTTGAGCATCCCCTCTGTCTGCTCTCACGCTACTGCCTTCCTCTAGCTGGGTTTCATCATCAGACCCTTCGAAACGCTGGGCATCCTCCTGGAGCATGTACCCAACACTGTGCTCAAACAGTTCGGGGGACTCCTCAGGAGGAGGACATGGTGGGTCTAGGGAAGGAGTGACTGATGATGAGTCTGACATTGATACCAGGGAAGAGGACGCTTTGGCAGCTGCTTTTCCAGTACCCTGAGCCTGGGTGAGAGAGGATGAGGAGGAGGAGGAGGGCTTGGTCATCCACTCTACCAAGTCTTCGGCATGATGTGGCTCAACATGTCCAGCTGCCGAAAAGAAGGACAAGCGTGTCCCATGGCCATGTGCTGATGACAATGCACCGCGTCCACTACCAGCACTGTTGCCCCCAGACACAGAGCCTGCTTGCCCTCTTTTATTGCCTCCTGACTGTCTGCCTCTCCTTGTTTGCCTTCCAGACATTCTAATAGATGGCCTGCAGGGAGATGGGAAAAAAGCAATAAGGGCTACCTTCAGGTGTCCTTCTCTGTCCCTTTACTTAAGGATTTCTAAATATGGTTGAGGATGATTGCTTTTGCACAGAATAGCACAACGACAATTTCCCTGACTGTCCAAAAAAACAAGGATTTCAAAGATGGTTGATGAGGAATGCTTTAGCACACTATAGCACAAGGAGAATTCCCTCACTGTCCTTCCCTGTCCCTAGAAACAAGGATTCGCACAGTAAAACACACTGACACTCTCCCTACCTATAGTTTTCTGTCCCTAGAAAAAATGTTTTTTTAAAGCACACTATAGCACAAGGAGAATTTCACTCACTTTCCTTCTTTGTCCCTAGAAACAAGGATTATCACAGTGAAAGAAACTGACACTCTTCCTTCCTATAGTTTTCTGTCCCTAGAAAAAAATGTTTTTTTAAAGCACACTATAGCACAAGGAGAATTCCCTCACTGTCCTTCCCTGTCCCTAGAAACAAGGATTCGCACAGTAAAACACACTGACACTCTCCCTACCTATAGTTTTCTGTCCCTAGAAAAAATGTTTTTTTAAAGCACACTATAGCACAAGGAGAATTCCCTCACTGTCCTTCCCTGTCCCTAGAAACAAGGATTCGCACAGTAAAACACACTGACACTCTCCCTACCTATAGTTTTCTGTCCCTAGAAAAAATGTTTTTTTAAAGCACACTATAGCACAAGGAGAATTCCCTCACTGTCCTTCCCTGTCCCTAGAAACAAGGATTCGCACAGTAAAAGACACTGACACTCTCCCTACCTATAGTTTTCTGTCCCTAGAAAAAATGTTTTTTTAAAGCACACTATAGCACAAGGAGAATTTCACTCACTTTCCTTCTTTGTCCCTAGAAACAAGGATTATCACAGTGAAAGAAACTGACACTCTTCCTACCTATAGTTTTCTGTCCCTAGAAAAAATGTTTTTTTAAAGCACACTATAGCACAAGGAGAATTCCCTCACTGTCCTTCCCTGTCCCTAGAAACAAGGATTCGCACAGTAAAAGACACTGACACTCTCCCTACTGTGACAGCAGGAAGGTAAAGTCACCTGGTTGCATCCAGGGGGGTAGATATATTTCGCCCAGATTCAGGCTTTACGCCGACTTATACAACTAGGTGGAGAGTTGTATAAGCCCAGCTAAAGCTAGTGGGCTCATGGATGACTCATACCTCTAGGGAGAGGGCTGGGCGTCGTGCAGGCAGGGAGTTGATGAGGCCAGCTGAAGCTTGTCAGCTCATTTAGGCCTCTATAAGAACTCCCAGCTTCATTAGATGTTAGCTCATGCCTGGAACCAGACCTGTGTGGACTGTCTAGGGAGAGTGAACCCCTGTGCGGTGAGAAAAAGCCTGTGTGGCTATTTGCTTGGACATTTAAAACCAGGGACTTAGGGACTAGGACAGCACTAGGCTGATCCCAGTTGTTAGTTAGGAAACCTGTATGTTTAGTCAGAGGTCAAGTTGACCAGGATTTATTTTGTTTATATGTTTCTTTTGGCTTTGCTGTGTTTTGTCACTGTAAATAGAAAATAAACCGCACCTTTTTTTTTGATTTTGAAAACCACAACCTCCGTTTGCTGGGCCTGTTTTTGTGTGGGGAGCCCATCCCGGGGGTCACACACACCCGCTGCCGAGCTAACCCCCTCACAGTTGGTGGAGAACCAGTGGCAGTTTTTTTTAAGCCAGCATGGAGGAGATACTGAAGCAGCTGGCTCTAGCAAATGCCAATCAACAGCAGACAAATGCAGGTTTGCAAAAGAGCCTTGCAGCTCAACAACAGAACTTCGCAGCCCAGCAGCAAGCTCATCAACAGAGCCTTGCAGCCCAGCAGCAAGCTCACCAACAGAGTCTGGAAGCTCAGCAACAAGCCCAGCAGCAATCTGAGGCCCGCTTCATAGACCTGTTACAGAAGCAAGAGCAGAGACTACAACAAATGGAAGCAGTAATGCAGCAACGTCCGCAGACCAGTGAGGAAAGCCGTCCCCACTAATACCCGCGTCCTTTGGGGTGAGTCGTTTATTGACAAAAATGACTGGAGAGGATGATCCAGAGGTATTTTTGACCACATTTGAAAGGACTGCTGAAAGAGAAAAGTGGCCTGAGGAGCAGTGGGCTGGACTGGTGGCTCCTCTGTTAACTGGTGAATCGCAGAAGGCTTACTATGACCTAGAGCCTGACCAAGCAAAAGACTATGTGATGCTAAAAGCTGAGATATTGGCAAGGCTGGGTGTCACCCAGGCTGTCCCGGGCTCAGCGTGTGCATAACTGGACTTTCCAGCTTGGAAAACCCCCCAGGTCTCAAATGTATGATCTCATTCACCTGAGCAGAAAGTGGCTACAGCCAGAGACTTTGTCCGCACCAAGATTGTGGAACGTGTTGTAATGGATCGGTTTTTGAGAGCTCTTCCTACTGCCATCCAAAACTGGGTAAGCCATGGAGACCCAGAGACGGCCGATGGTCTTGTGGATCGTGTGGAGAAATACTTGGCTACAGAGAACCTGACGGCCTCTTCCAGAGACACTCGGACTTTCCACCCTAAGACCAGACCATCCCCAGGGGCGGATAAGAGGATTCCAAGGGGTAAGGGTGGAGAGAGTGAGAGGGTGGGAGCTCTACCCCAAGTTTGGCGAGAACAGCCTGGGAAATCAGCGGCTCAAGAGGCGGCAAGAAGGATCGTTTGCTACCGCTGCCGGCAAGCGGGACATATTGCAGCCAATTGCCCGGTTGTGGAGGAACCCATGCAGTGTGACTTTCTGACGGGCAGACGTCAGTCGCTGTGTGCGACAGTCGCATGCACTGCCATTCAAGGAATTGAGAAACATTTATGCAAAATGTGTGTTAATGGTAGAAATGTTGTGGTATTGCTGGATTCAGGTAGCCTTGTGACCCTGATAAAGGCTGAGTTAGTTAAAACAGAGGTCTCTGGGAATAGCAAGGTAGCTGTTATTTGTGTGCATGGGGACACCCGAGAGTATCCAGTGACTACAGTGTGTTTCGAGACCCCCAAAGGTACCCTCTCTCATCCAGTGGGCTTAGTATCTCAGTTACCGTATGACGCCATTGTGGGAAGGGATTTTCCGAAGTTCTGGGAACTGTGGGATGATCCTGAGCCCCCCACTGGTGCCCCTATGTACCAGGAATGTGATAGCCAGAACTCCCCTGAGAGTGGTGAGGACTCTCCGGAATTTCCCTTATCAGTATTGGCAGGGGAGACTCAAGAAACTGGAGAGGAGCCCACCTCCTCAGACGAAAACCTACCGTCTGTGGAGTTTTCTGATCTTGAGGTTCACAGGGAAAACTTTGCCACAGAACAGTTGAAAGACCCCGCCCTAATAAAGGCACGCGAAAACGTAGTGAAAATAGATGGCGAGTTAGTGAACCCAGATAATACCTGCACTTACCCATACTTCAGCGTAGAGAAGGACCTACTGTATCGGGTGGCAAAAAGGGCAGAAGAAACCGTTGAGCAGCTTGTGGTGCCCAAACCTTACAGGAAGTTGGTGTTGGAGTTGGCCCATGGGCACATTCTTGGAGGTCATCTGGGGACAGAGAAAACCCGAGAGAGGGTATTACAGAGATTCTATTGGCCGGGGGTGATGAAGGACATAGAAAATTATTGTTCCTCCTGCCCTGTGTGTCAGAGGTCGGCCCCGATGCCACATTTCCGTAGCCCGCTGGTCCCTCTACCCATCATTGAGGTCCCGTTTGAGAGGATCGCCATGGATTTGGTAGGTCCTATAATCAAGTCCGCTAGGGGGCACCAGTACATATTAGTTATAATGGACTATGCCACCCGTTATCCAGAAGCGATCCCTCTCCGAAATACCTCGGCCAAAACCATAGCCAAAGAGCTATCTCTTGTGTTTAGCCAGGTGGGTATTTGTAAAGAACTGCTTACGGACCAAGGTACACCCTTTATGTCCCGGGTTATGAAGGAGCTGTGTAAATTGTTCAAAGTGACGCAATTACGTACATCTGTGTATCACCCCCAAACCGATGGGCTGGTTGAAAGATTCAACAAAAACCCTAAAACAAATGTTGAAGAAAGTGGTGGATAGAGATGGAAAGGATTGGGACTGTCTACTCCTCCTTATCTGATGTTTGCTATTAGGGAGGTGCCCCAATCCTCTACGGGATTCTCCCCCTTTGAGTTACTGTATGGGAGACACCCAAGAGGGCTGTTGGATATTGCCAAGGAAACTTGGGAAAGTGAGAGTTCTCCCCACAGGAGTGTGATTGAGCATGTCGCCCTGATGCAAGACCGAATTGCACAGGTAATGCCCATCGTGAAGGAACATTTGGCCCAAGCGCAGTTAGCACAGCAGAGAGTGTACAACCGTGGAGCCAAGACCCGTACCTTTTCCCCGGGGGATAGGATACTGGTACTTGTCCCTACGGTTGAAAGTAAATTCCTTGCCAAATGGCAAGGCCCCTACGAGATAATGGAAAAAGTGAGTGAAGTGAATTACAAGGTCAGACAACCAGGAAGGCGAAAGCCCGAACAGATCTATCACGTTAATCTGTTGAAAGCCTGGAGGGATAGAGAGTCCCTAGTCGCAGACACTTGGTCACCAGCTCAAACTGGTTGCGTGATTCCTGAGGTTGGAATAGCAGCCACCTTGTCACAACCCCAACAACAGGAGGTTAAGGAGTTTGTGCTTCGCAACAAGGAGGTATTCTCTGAGCTGCCGGGACAAACATTTGGGGTAGAGCATGACATCATTACCCCCGCCCGGTGAAAGGGTGAAGTTAAAACCCTATCGGATCCCAGAGGCCCGACGGGAGGCAATACGGGAGGAAGTACAGAAAATGCTGAACTTAGGGGTGATAGAGGAGTCCCAAAGTGAT